>JAWNGG020000026.1:0-1200000 GCA_036937485.2 Tetragonisca angustula | reverse complement strand
AAATTTCAAATGACATACTTCTGCCGTACGAAACTGCACTTGTGCGTGCGATTCAGCAAGTCATAAAAACTGCACGACCTTCGGCTAAAAATGATGTACGACGTACTGTTATTATTATTATCATTGCTAACCGAAAAGTTCTAAAACGCGCAATACACGCAAACTTGGACAATACGTGACGAAAGATTTTCTATTTTTTTTTTTTCCTTTTCTCTCTTTTTCTCTTCTAGATTTGTACGTACTCTCGCGAAAACATAAGGAATTGATCGCGAAATGACGCGCTATTTTCTCTCGATTATACGGTATCACGAACATGTACTCGAGGTGAAGTATCCAGGTGCATAAATCGACGATTAAATAAACGGGAAATTTATGCCCTAATAAAATTATAAATGCTGCTGCTGCAATAAAGTTTGTACTGCTAGAGTATCTCATATGTATTCACAACGTATTCAGTACGTACACTAGAATTTTATATTATACTTACAATGTTCAGTTACGTTGTAATTATTTAACGAGAAAATTGCTCGGATATCGTTTAGATATTTTTATCTAAATTTCTCAATTTACATTGTTACGTATGATTATACATTTTCTATTTTCTTCCAGCTCCTACAAAGACGAAAATACCTCTTGCTGCCCAAGTTATTTTGAAATTTTAATAATATTGATTTCGATAATGTCGATTCACTATTTCTAACGTAGCTAATTTAAAACTTTCTAACATTATATCGTATTACTGTTGGACAATATCTTTAAATATTGTAATGTCTCAAGTACAATTAAAGTTGGACATATATTTTTAAAAACGATCAATAATATTCGTTTAATTTATCTCACAATTTCTTCTAGTACTTGCCAAACTATGATACAGTTTGAACACATAATTCATTCTACATTCGAATGATGGGCTTGCTCTACCGTACTATGAATTATATATAATAGCAGATATTTCATTATTCTCGACAAATCTGCATTTCATTCAAACACGACTGTTCCACTCACATTTACTTGAAAATGACAGGCGATTAAATATATTGTATACTCGTGTCCCGTGTTCTCGTAAGTTTTCAACAAACTTATATTGGAACACTGTGCATTATCGATTTTAAGCGTCGCCACAAACGCGAATCAGATGGCAATAGTGGCCATTTCGAATATTTATTATAACTCGACGACACGGTTTGCTTTTTAACAAGCCTATTTAACCTGTTTAACACTCGCTTTTATTAAACAAGTTGTTAAATATAAATCAATATTTATTCCAGTCAGATTTTATTTCACGTTGCATTTAATAAAAAATGTATGACGTGATACGGATCAAACATGCGAATAAAAATTATTGTTGCCCCCTCCACGCGACAATGCGCATCCGTATATATAAATACTCGCAATTTAATGCTCGATTTGAAATTTCGTCGATCGGAAGCACGTGCTCTACGAGCTTTCCAAAGCGTCGCGATTTTAACTTAATTTTAACTTTCGATTTATACTCTCTGGGAAGCTTCTGCGCCTTTAGTTCGTTCGCGGATAGTAACGGAGAAATAATCATCAGGGTCGAGGGGGAGGGGGAAGGGGGAGGGGGTGGGTAACCCTTCGGTTGGACGATCGATCCTGAATAATTCAATTAAAACGAAAAGGAAAACGAAGCCGGTGTCTGCGTTCTACTCTCCATCGACGATGTATCGTGAAACGACGACAAAAGAGAGTGAAAAAACGATTCACCGGAGTACACGTTCGACGATCGGAATTAACATTCGATAGACGAGACGCCGCACGTCGCGTCTCGGCCCCGACCAATCGGAAACGCGCGCCAGTTATACATAGGTTGCAGTAATGCCCCCCCACCCATTGCCACAGCCCCCCCCCCTCCTCCATCCAACGCCGCGACCAAGCCTCGACACAGACGTAATATCGACGAAAACGAGATTATATTCCGATGAATCGTAATTGCGTTGAAATGCAAATTAACCGGCCTGGTGCTGCAATAGCCGGCAATTACCAACGCGCCAGTACTCGCGATCCGGGAGGTTTTCACCGCTACTTTTCTCTCGTCTCTTTGCTTTTTTTCGTCGAATTTGCACGTATTTCGTATATCGTCGGCAACGAGACACGGCCAATGGTCGTTCATTGGCTGAGAATTGAGTCCTTTTCTCCGGCGTTTAATCGCCGATAAGTTTGTTGTCAGTTTGTTGTCGTGTGTGACGAAGGTAGGAAGAAAATAAGTGGAATCGTATATTTTGTTTCAGCATCCGAAGCACGAGGATCGGCGATTGACACGAGTATCAATCTCTTGCGCTGGCAACTGGTTCGCGGACCATAACGAGTGACCGAGCCGTACACAATAATTCGTCTTCTTTTTGAATTCATCGATATATCACTGAATAGAAATTAGAAGAAATAATTACTAAAGTGATTTATCATTTGTTTCGCCTGGGCTGCATTTAAATATACTTAAAACTGTGAAAACGTTGCAATTTGAGGTTAACACCTTGCGCTGGCAGATGATTGCGGACCATAACGAGCGACCAAGCCGTATACAATAATTCGTCTTGTTTTTGAATTCATCACTGAATAGAAATTAGAAGAAATAATTATTAAGATAATTTATCATTTGTTTCGCCTGGATTGCATTTAAATATACTTAAAACTGTGAAAACGTTGCAATTTGAGGTTAACACCTTGCGCTGGCAGATGATTGCGGACCATAACGAGCGACCAAGCCGTATACAATAATTCGTCTTGTTTTTGAATTCATCACTGAATAGAAATTAGAAGAAATAATTATTAAGGTAATTTATCATTTGTTTCGCCTGGATTGCATTTAAATATACTTAAAACTGAGGAAATGTTGCAATTTGAGGTTAACACCTTGCGCTGGCAATTGATTGCGGACCATAACGAGTGGCCGAACCGTATATACAATAATTTGTCACTTTCTTTTTCTTTTGAACTCGTCGGTGTAACATCACTGGATAGAAATTGTTAAGAAATAATAAACTTATCATTTGTTTCGTCTGGATTACATTTAAATATACTTAAAACTCAGAAAGTATTGCAATTTGCGACAAAAAATTGTCGACGTGCGTGGCACGTCATTCCAGGTTAGGCGCAAGAGGTTAATTGAAACAAGGTCGCAAGGTTTTCCATCCGCGAGCGATAACACGGTTAAATTCGTCGCATCGGGGGATAATTGGAAAGAAATCGTTTCGATAATTGCTCGCCGAGCGACCACGTGGACACGACGACGTAGATGATTCGATTTATCCACGCTTCAATGTACATGTCGGAATAAGAAGGAGATATAATCACGCGGTGTTAATTTCGGACGAATCGGGAGCAATCGCGATTATTATCGACCACATTACTAATTAATATTAATTAGTCTCTCCCCAGTCCGATAATATTCTTAACAATATCAATTCAACATTATTGATAATAACACAGACGTCCAATAAAACTGATCAACTCAATAGTCTCAAGTAGTATCTTAATAGTCAATCAGTTTCAAGGGTATTGCAAAAGAGAGGGACTATCGTGAAACAAAAAACGAACAGGCAATTTTGGTTGAGTTTCAAGACTTTGTTGGATCATCGACGGCTCTTTAGATAACTTGAACGTCACGCCAGAGTGTGACTCTAACAGGTTACTCTAACGCCTTAAGAACTTAAAAATTCTTCGATTTATACTATAATATCGATCCATTCATTTGGCATTCGTCGCGTTTCCGAAAATGGCGTTAATCGCTCCTTTGTTTCGACCAAAGTCCAAAGATGGAAAAGTTTTAATCAGATCAGAATTTTCAGACAAGAGAGAGAGATAGAGAGATAGAGAGAGAGAGAGAGAGAGAGAGAGAGAGAGAGAGAGAGAGAGAGAGAGAGAGAGAGAGAGAGAGAGAGAGAGAGAGAGAGAGAGACCAAACAAGATTAGACGAGGTAATTGAATTTTCTTACGTGCGCGGAGAACTAACAGCTAACGGAGACTTAAGGTTAAAATCACGTCATTCTCGGTTCGAGAAATCTTATTAGCTTCACTGCGCGCCAACACCTATGCCCAAAGCCTACGCTACAGATGAATATGGTCACGGTTGAATTATCGACGGGCCCGGTGCCTGTCAAATGAAACAGCGACATTTTCGTTCTATCGTCAACTTGATCGAGAAAGTTGCTCGCGCTCGTATATATATTTCGTTTCAAGGCCCCGCGCGAAACCTCTCGATTATGTATCGGGGGCTGTTACCTTAAGCATCCTAACTGAGTATTAAACTGCAGGTTGCGCGGCAAATCGCGCGTAAAATAGCGCAAGGGAGAGAGAGAGAAAAAAAAAGAAGAGAAGAAACCAGAACGACATTGCGTGAAAGAAGAGCTTGTGCCTGTCGTCGATACCGGTGATCTCCGTTTTGGAAAACGTAACGACCATAAAATAAAAGTAACTAGACGCTCTCTCATGCCACGAATGGAAGAACGAAGAGAGTGTTTCATTCACTGCGTGAATGAATTATCATTGTATTCGTTTCAGTAGCAATCGAGACGACGAGGTTATCTCGTAAATGTTTTTTTCTTTTTTTTCTTTTTAAATACAGTTTGCACGTCGTCGATTACAACTATACGCACATTGCTGGTGTATGTGTGTTTCGTATCGTGACAGGCTGTCTCGTGAATACCCCGTTCGACTAATAATAACCTGTAGTAAGAGAACTTCGCAATAAAAACTGCATCGCGTAGAGCGCAACACGATGTTTAATTTATGCAATGTCGGATGTATCCACGATACGATTCGAACCGGCGAACGCTCGACTTTTCCCCCCCCGAGTTGAACAACCCAAGCAGTATACTCCCGCGTCTCGATCGCGTACTCACGGTTCATTAAGGGGGGGGGAGGTTGTTCTGGTAATTCAGCATGAAAAAAATCGACTTTCTAGGGGATTTTTTCTCCTAAGGAAACCATGACACATTTTGGCACGTAGTTTTCGCGCACAGATTTCATTTGTACTTGAAGAGCATTTACGATTTTTTTTTTTTTTTTCAACGAAATTAATGAAAGTTGCGGAAATTACATAGCCTTGGGTGAAGCATGTTTTTTAAAAAACGGGTTCGATTGGCTGACGTGATTCCGGTCCACTTGGTTATTTGAAACTGAAAAACCAGAATGCATCTTGATTGGTATAAATATGGCGATCGCGTGAACCACGGAAACAGCGAAATTTCGAAAATTAGAAAAAAATGGCAGCATTTTGAAGTTTAAATATCGATTTTTCTTGTGCTTTTCGTCCTTTGGGTGGTAAAAAAAAATAGAAACATCAGATTTTGAAATCCGTGATTCGCGCGACAAAGGTACATCCGGTGAAGATCTCCTCCAAATTTCAAGTCAATCGATCAACTGAAACGTGAGATATCCCGTCAGCTCAAAAAGTATGGATTTGAGAAAAACACGTTTGAAGTTCTTGTTGCCCGTTGTACAAACATATTCATACTTGCGATCAATCGAGCAGTGCAAAAAATAAAATATTACAAAATAATAACAATATAAAAATAAATAATAATATTATAAAATAAAGTATTTTTTGTGAAAAACATGTTCGAAGTTTTTGTTACCCGTTGCGAGCAGTACACCGTTTCTTTTAAACATCTGTAACTTTGCTAATTTTACAAATTCGAACAAATCCTCGTACATGGACATTCTCGAAAGCATGTTAGGAAAATGTAGAAAAAAAACAATTGATTCTTTTAAGCCGGATTACCAGAATACCCCCTCAACGAATTCTCGATCGAAGAATCGCACGAAGGGGGCGCACTTTTTTCTTTTCGCCCCCGAGACTCCCCCTGACGGGAGATCCGCTCGCGAGAATCTCGATGAATCAGCGATCGATCGGCATTCGTATTCGATCGGCTGGAAAAGTATCTGTGCGCGCGTTTCTTTCTCTTTCCTCCCAAACGACACGAAAGCGAAAAAAGTTGTTTCATCCAGCCGGAGCAAGTGTACCGGACTCACGTGTTTCTGTTCGTATGACTTTATCCTCCTAATAACGACTTTCCAGTTACTTAACTACCCAATTACGTTGTATGACATTTCGCGATTTTGCTTTTTCATTTCGACGTCGAACGTATAAGGGATATCATTTTTCTGCGAATGACGATGGAGAGACGTACGTAGACATTTGAATGTCGGGTCATGCGTCATTTGGCAACCGATTTTGCGTATGTAACATATGCATAAATATATATAATATATAATATATATTATATATATATTATATATTTATATATCTATATACATTATATATTATATATAATTATATATTTATATAATATAATTATAATTATAATATATATAATATATATTATATAATATAATTATAATATATATATATATATAATATATGTAAATCATGTATAAAAATCAATACGATGTAATGTGTATATGATCAAATTATATAAATTAAATCAAATCGATAATATACATATAACACACACACACACACACACACACACACACACACACACACACACACACACACACACACACACACACACACACACACACATATATCGAGTACACAAATCAATAATATACGTATAATACGTATATCACCAAACCATACAAATCAAATTAAATCATACAAATCAATAACGTACATATACTGTACACTTGTAATATACATATTTTATAGAAATGCATACATATGAAACAAGTTGGTCCAATTCGAGTTACTTTGTCACATTTTTGCTAAAGATCGCAATCGAGAATGCATTATCACGCATATTTGAGTCGGAGGAGTATCGAACCACGACGAGAAACTCCGATCGTGTAATTCACATCTGGAAATTTGAATGTAACAAGAAGAAACTGAATTTACCGACGATTTGACTATAGTTTCCTGCTTTCCCGAAGCTCATGCATATTTATGGAGGAAGCGAAACGCAAGATCGCCCGGTGGTAATTCGATCATCTCTGACAAGCACACGCCTAAATGAAAAAGAATACACGTGATTGTGTTTTAAACTTATTTGAACTGTCGGCAGGTGTACAACGTCATTTGCCACTTCGTTATTGATCTCCCTATTGGCGCGATAATAATCGAATATTTCAAATTGACAAATTTGATTTTCTATCAAATTAATCTCAAAAGTTTCTTATTTTACTATATCCGGTGTATTTTCTATTTCTCATTAGGTTATCGATTGATTTAAATCGTGTTAAATTGTCTCCTGTATGTTAAATCGACAATTACCTGTACTCGTTTTGTGAGAACACCTTTAATTTCACAATCGGTTACCGATACGAATACATTACCGATAGGAATACATGGTTATTTAAGAACGATTTTCGTACGATTCGCAAGATAATTTCCAATCGTGATTGCGTACCGATCGAGGGACAGGAGAAGAAGTTTCCACTCGTCCTGAGTAGAAGTCACTGAACTAAAATTCTTGTCGAAAGCGACGAGAACGAGACGTTGCATCTAGAGGTGGAACATTGAAGAGCAAATCGACCTACGAATCCATAGCGACACGGCACTCGAGAATAAAAGTGCCATCGTGTAAACAAGGGAGTGTTGCCTTATTGTTAGTTTCTGCTGAAAATTTTCTTTTTCTTTTTCTTTTTTTTTCTTTTTTTTTTTTTGCTGAGTGCCACACCGAGCACCGAGACTGTCAGACGTACACGGCTGTTAGTAGCAGAGGACGAAGAGTACCGGCACTCGGGCTCGTAACGACTCTTCGAAACGAGGAGGATCGATCGAGGTGCCGTTGGTCCGCACGTGCGCACAACATCGCTCTCTCTTCTCTCTCTCTCTCTCTCTCGCTTCACCCTGTCTCACTCTCTTTATTACTTTCTCCTTTTCCCTGTATTTATCACTCGTTCACCCGTTCCTGTCTTCTACTTTTTGATCTCCTCTTCTTTATCGCTCTCCTATTTCCATTTATTTCCACTCTCTCCTCCTCCTCCTCCTCCTCCGTGTTTTTTCCTCTGTGTTCTCCCACATGTGTCATTACCTATTCCCTTTCACGCTCGGCTCCTTCCCCTCTCCGCCCCCCCCCCTCTCTCTCTGTCGCTCTGCTCTCCTCTCTACTACCAGCGTTCTACATCGCGTCGAGGTAAATCCACCCTCTACCCGCCCGATACGTGTGCGCGCATGTGTGTGTGTGTGTGTGTGTGTGTGTGTGTGTGTGTGTGTGTGTGTGTGTGTGTGTGTGTGTGTGTGTGTGTGTGTGTGTGTGTCCACGTGTACGTATTCGCATACTGAGCGGCACACGAGTGCACGAACGTCCCGCGAGCGTTACGTGCAATTGCAAGCACGGTAGGAAATTGGTAGAATTTGTAGAAAAATTTGACGCGTCGAGAGTTAGGTATAAATGGGAAGAGATAAGATCGAGCGTGATCCGTTCGATTTCTTCGATGTTTTCCACGAGCTCTTAATTTCAGCCATGAGCGTACTTTTAGACAAACGTACGCTTATCACACATTCGAACGTCCAGCTATCAGGTGTACCCATAATAATAATAATAATAATGTCGTTTCTTGACACCGTACGAAATTTTATTTGATTTAAGACTCGATACAGTTTCGATTTCTGTAATATAGCCTGCAACCTTTGCCCATCTCTCTGACAAATTTTTTATTTCCCCTTTTTTGTAAAAGGGAGGGTGATTTTGAAATAAAAACGAACGGGTCTTCTTCAGATTTTACACTGTCGGAAAGATCGAAGACGCCGTTTTGAAATTTTGTGAACCAACATGCTGACATATTCTGGTATTCAAAGATAACAATGGCAATTCTGGCATTAGTGGTATTGTTATGCCTTTTGAAACTCACGAAGCATCAAGTTTACACTTTGCTCTTCCGTTCTTACAGGGTTCGCTGAAATTTTTTCAAAATTTAGCAATAAGCACAATAAATATCAATATATTTAACTAGAGTATAGGTTATGTTGCATATTTACTAGAACTAGAATATAGGTTATGTTACAATAAGTTAAATTATATAGGTTATATTACAAGCTAAATTATACAGGTTATGTTACAACAAGCTAAATTATATAGGTTATGTTACAATAAGTTAAATTATACAGGTTATGTTACAAGTTAAATTACATAGGTTATGTTACAATAAGTTCTCTGTCTTATTAATTTATTAAATTTTATACAAATTTACTCCTTTAAATGAATATATCACGAGATTTAACAGAGAAACTGTAACAATAACTATTTATAATATTATATTTTATAATTTATATTTTAATTACAACATGATTTTTGTTTTGACTGATCATTGACAACCAAGAATACAATATATATATATTTTCTTCTTTCTTCATTTTAAATTAGCGTCGTCGTCGTTAAACTCGCTTTTAAAAATTTGTGGCCGGCCTTCACAATTTGAAAAAAAAAATTACTCCTACCCCTAATACATGGTCGTGGCTTTCCATACGCTGCCGCGCATGTATATATATATATATATATGCCGCAAACGCGAAATCAAATAACCCACGCGACACGTCTTTTCGCGCACGTGTCACCCGTTCGTCGACCCTTTCCCTACAGATACACACGCGCGTGTGTTTTTCCTTTTCCTTCTTTTCGACGAGATTAAGCCTCCTTCCGGGGGTGGTGCCGGCAACTTGGAAACCGCGACATCGCGCTGCAGATGTGTGTTTGCATTTCGCAAGTTTGTTCGACCCACACGTGTCTTTCCCACGAACGAAAAAATCTTTCTACATTCCCGTCGTTGTCTTCTTCTGTCCAGGTGACAAGGCCAATTTTCTACTTTTCTTTTTCTTCTCAAAATCGCGAGATTTTGCGATCTTCTCGTTCTTCGAACGAATACAGCATGAAATGGAATGTCTGTCGATATTTTACACGGCGTGTCAGTGCATTGAATGTCACACGTGTCTCTGCAGCATTCCGTGTTCTTCCTTTCTTCTCTCAAGGTGGACACGCAAGGTGAACACTCAGAGGTATTTAAAGTATTGATGAAGCTGTGTCCTCCTATTTATTCAAATTCGCCGTTGCGTAAGATCTTTTTGTACGAAGGTAGATACACACACGGTTGGCGCGAAATTTACCAATTTATTTGCAGATATGTACGAACGAGTCTCGTTGCTTTGTTTGCAGGTGTCGCGAACGAAAGGGAGGAAACGTTTGAGGGAACGGGAGCCACGTGGCGATGCTAGGTGACACGTGCTTCGTGTTCCTCGACCTTCTCAATATCAAGCTAATTTGTAACAGGTTCAAAATCGATTCGCGGTTCTTCTCCAATGCTTATTTATCGGGTCCTCGCCGCTTTCTACTTTTGAAATGTAACAAGTACGTGTTTGTACTTTACGTCTGTGAGAACGCGCTTTATACGCGCTTCACTCGTCTATAGAATGCTTACTTTTCGCGATTGAAGTATATATAAAGAGAAAAAAAAAAAAAAAAATGGAGAAAACGAAAAACGCGACGAAGTTTCATTTTATTTAGTCAGACACGAAACTTTTTATAGCGTGTATTTCCTTTCCATGTGATACGTGGATACCTATTTCGAAGAAAGATGTGTCTCCAGTGCGAAATAACATCTTACAATTCCGCAGAGTACTACAATTCCTCCAAATGTAGACCACCAGTATACACGGATCTTCTCGCGCGACTGCCACATGTCGTAATGTAAAAGTTTCCAAATTTTGGATCAGACGCAGCTCAAAATGTCTCTCGACGAACGAAATATGTTATATCATAACTCGAGATCGAAGTCGACACCGAAATAACACACTCGCGTGCAATTTCTAGATCGACGAGCGTTCTCGTACCGTAGCTAAGTATTTAAAAGCCGAGAAGTGGATTGAAGCATTAACCAGGGTCTATGAACTGAACGTAGAGCAGAATCCACCCGCCTAGCTGCAAGAGCACACATTGTCTGCACAGCTAGTATATCATACGAGCATCGATCCACGAGAGCGGCTTCATCGCTCCTTGCAAAGTGTTACGGGTGCCCATGAGTAACGTCGTTTCTTTTTTTTTTTCCAAATTTAACAAATCAGATTGCCATCTAGCGACGATAATTTAACTTAACCTATGTTCCAGTTAGACATGTAACATAACCTATATTCTGGTTAAACATGTAACATAACTTGTATTCTAGTTAAATATATTGACATTTGGCTTATTGTTAAATTACACGTCAGATAGAATAAAATTTTGCACAGTATCAGAAAACGACATTATTTATGGGTACAATGCACCATAATAAAAAGTATAAATCTCTACGCCCTTAAATATGTAACATAACCTATATTCTGGTTAAACATGTAACATAACCTACATTGTAATTACATATATTGACATTTGGCGTGCTTATTGTTAAATTACACGTCAAATAGAATAAAATTTTGCACAATATCAGAAAACGACATTATTTATGGGTACAATACACCCTAATAGAAATCTCTACGCCCTTAAATACGTAACATAACCTATTCTGGTTAAACATGTAACGTAAACTGTATTCTAGTTAAATATATTGACATTTGGCTTATTGTTAAATTACACGTCAAATAGAATAAAATTTTGCACAGTATCAAAAAACAACATTATTTATGGGTACAATACACCCTAATAGAAAGTATAAATCTCTACGTCCTTAAATATGTAACATAACCTATATTCTGGTTAAACATGTAACGTAAACTGTATTCTAGTTAAATATATTGACATTTGGCGTGCTTATTGTTAAATTACACGTCAAATAGAATAAAATTTTGCACAGTATCAGAAAACGACATTATTTATGGGTACAATACACCCTAATAGAAATCTCTACGCCCTTAAATACGTAACATAACCTATATTCTGGTTAAACATGTAACGTAAACTGTATTCTAGTTAAATATATTGACATTTGGCTTATTGTTAAATTACACGTCAAATAGAATAAAATTTTGCACAGTATCAAAAAACAACATTATTTATGGGTACAATACACCCTAATAGAAAGTATAAATCTCTACGTCCTTAAATATGTAACATAACCTATATTCTGGTTAAACATGTAACATAACCTATATTTTAATTAAATACATTGACATTTGGCGTGCTTAAATTATACATTAAACAGTATCAAAAAACGACATTATTTATGGGTACATTACGCCCTAATAGAAAGTACAAATCTCTACGCCCTGAAACGTCAACCCACGCGTGTTGTTTCGTCACGTCTGTTCTTTCTCAGCCATCCGCCTACGACGAAATTTAATCTCGTTTCATTTTGAGGAATTAATTAATCCGAAGGAAGACGCAGCGCAAGTAAAAACTGATAAATTTGCTTTATGGGTTCCTCTAGGGCAGTGGTGGCCAACAGAGCAAGTTTCGACAATAAATAAAAAGAATGATACAAGGTATAGAAATATTGAAATTAACTCGACTATTTTCAGAATTTAGTCGATGCATTGTCAACGATCAATTTTTCTTTAAAAACTAAAGTTGACTGTTTGAAAAAAAAGAGAGGAAAAACTGTTTTAAAACTAAAGGAAAATTTGATACTCTTCCTCCTGTTGACTTGATAAATTTTAAGATCCTGCCCTCCCTTCTAAGCTTCTCCGAACCTCAGAAAGTTTGCATAAAATATATATGCCTACAAACGCGAACAAGTTTCCTCGCCCGTGAAATTAATTAAGAATAAATAACCGACGAGAATTTAAAGAATTCGAAATTCATAAATAGTTTGGTCAAGGGGTCGTCGACAGGCTCATAAATCCCACTAAAATGTAAGTTATTTTGTCTTTTTTTTAATGTCCTTCTTACACGTCTCTTCTTTGCTATTTATAAGCATGCTTTTGTCGCTAAAATAATTTATTCTGGGCGTGAATCGAGCGTTTGAGAAAAATTGAGATAAACCTACGAAAGGTACAACCATCGCAGTTGAGAGTTAAATTTCAATACGAGAATTAGAGTCGGAGTGTTATTTATTTAGAATCGTCGCGACTCGCCGAGAAATCGCTCGAATTATCAATCTCTCTCTCTCTCTATCAGATTTTTCCAGACGGAACTGGAATCACGCCGGAAGTTGTCTTATACGACAATATCGACAACGATGACAAAACACACGAGCTCGAGCGCGGATACTCAACGAAAAACAGTGAAATCACGCGGTAAATTCATAATTTCCTCAAAGTGGCCTAAAGCGCCGGCTGCATCCAGAAATAGACTCGAGCGTCCTGAATGCCAATGGCGTCATTAAAACTAGATCGGCGCACTTTCTTGCGACCACTGACCGAGATTCGCGTTCGCTACGATCGGTCCCCCACCATCGCGGCGCGACTCTGCTTGTAATTCGAGTGTTTTCACGGTAATCCAGCTCGGTACGCCTTTGAACATCGACTTCCAACCAACATCCCCCTCCCACCCTCTCCCCCCTCCCCGACGTAACACGCCGCCAGTCAGGTATCTCGAATATCGACGAGTATCTCACGTATCTTGCGTAACTCGAGTATCATCTCGAGTATCGTCTCTCTTTGCAGGGAGTAGCAAGTACACGGACGGTAGTTCGAGCGAGTCCAGGCATCCAGGCAGTTTCATCTGCGTTCGTGTGTGTGACACTGTCCCACCCCCGCCCACCCCCAATTTGAAGCGGCTGAGAGACGATCGTTGGCGCGACGAGCTTTTTTTTTTAATTTTATGCGCCAAACATTCCTTCTTCTCTCGAAATTCGAGAGACTGACCTGTCCTACTGTTGCTTCACACGATTGGTTCCCAACGACACTCAAGGGGGGCAACAACTCGAGACCAATTGTTAAAAGTTATTAACGAGTGAATTTTGTTGCATTTCACCGGAAGACGAACAGCTCGAATTAAATTCGTTCAAGGTTCCTCGTTTAATTTTTATAATTTGTTCATCGCGAAATGAATAATTTTCAAATAGATCGAAGTATTGCAGGAGAAGCTCCCACCAAAATTATATTTTATATTTGAGTATGTTTCAGTTCTCTTTTTACACGTTTCGAAACGCTGTCTCCTCATTTTGTCATCTTTTCCTGATCCTTTCGTTCTTGTTGAGAAGTTCATTTGTATAATGATGTTCATTTGTATAGCATACACTAAGAGCTTGTGGATGTCGTGATCGATGATCTTTTGTTTGAAAAAGGAGACCAGCGTATGTATAACATGACGCTCCACGTGTTTCTCGAGTGTGCTTCAACGTATACAGAAATAAAATAATAGATAAATATATTGTCCATAGTTTAATGCAAATATATTGCAGTGAATTATACTTATTTATTCTTCAGTTCTTTCATTTTTTCTTCTCGTGGACGTCACGTTCCTTTGGAAGTTAATGCCAAGCTTAGGCTTCCTCCACGTTAAAAATTCACTTTTTGAGTAACAAGAATCGCGTGTCAGAGGGGCGAGGCAAAAAAAATTCTGTACTCTGTACTCTAGTTTCTGTACATCTGCTGAAACAATGTATAAATACTTTGCACGTACAAGGTGGAGACATTCGCGAAGGAAAGTTACAAAAGAAAAAAAGATTCGTTCGATTTCTACCCACATTTGGAACTTTCGTATCTATCTATATTAATATCGATCTAATCGATTTAATTCCCAACGGCGGTCGAACGGTGGATAGAAGTTCAAGGAGGCGTTGTAATCGAATTTCGTGGGACGAGCGCGGAACGGAACGAGCTTTCGAAACCGATTCCTCGCGGCGCGGGCTGTGTCGCTGGTATTCATCGATCCGTTCTCTAAAGGGGCGTTCACACCGCGGCGATTCGAACCGAGCGGCAAGACGCTCCCTCGAGTGAAACGCGGAGTTTACACCCCGATGATCGGGATGATCGTCGTCGCGAGGCTTCGTAAACCTTCGTGCTTTACGAGTGGTATTATTAGCAGAATCGCGATATAAAAGGAGGCCGGAGGAAGGATAGTCAAAAGGACAAAGGGGCGGAGGGGAAGGGACAAAAAGAAGAAGAGAAAAGCAAGAGGGAAACAAAACCAATTAGAAATGTAAGAAAAAGTGAAGAACTCGAGGGAACGTAGAAAAAGAATAACCTCGAGAGGATAAATGGAGAGAGAAAGAGATGAAGAGAGAGAGAGAGAGAGAGAGTTTTCGCTATCCTTCTCGTGTTTTATCCCTCTCGTTCGCCTTTCTGCCTCCGCTGGCAGAAACGTGGGCGTGGACGTAGGCGAGGTAAGCCTTCAGGGCCGAAACGAGCATCGACCGATCCGACTGGACGCATCGTAAATCGTGACCAGCCGGAGCGATTCCCCACCGGGGCGATGACAGACACGTCGGTTTTGTACTGATTTTACAATTTTCGAGTGTTGAAGTCGAGTCGAGGAGAGAGAGAGAGAGAGAGAGAGAGAGAGCGATCCATGCCTCGTCAGAATTAACCACTTGCGCTGTCACCATAACGAGTGACTGAACCGTATACAATAATTCGTCGCTTTCTTTTATTTCTGAACTCGTCGATGTGATATCACAGGATAGAAATTATTGAGAAGTAATAAACTTATCATTTGCTTGGGTCACAATTAAATATAATTATAAGTGAGAAAATGTTGCAATTTTGGGCCAAATATTGTCGAAGTGTTCTAGCAACTGGTTTGCGGACCATAACGAGTGACCAGGCCCTATACAATAATTCGTCTTCTTTTTTGAATTCATCGATATTTCACTGAATAGAAATTACCAAGAAATAATTACTAAAAAGTAATTTATTATTTGTTTCGCCTAGGTCACATTTAAATAAAATTAAAACTGAGAAAATGTTGCAATTTGAGGTTAACCCCTTGCGCTGGCAACTGATTGCGGACCATAACGAGTGACCGAACCGTATATATTAAATTATTAAGAAGTAATAAACTTATCATTCGTTTGCCTGGGTTACAATTAAATATAATTATAAGTGAGAAAATGTTGCAATTTTGGGCCAAATATTGTCGAAGTGCTCTAGCAACTGGTTTGCGGACCATAACGAGTGACCAGGCCCTATACAATAATTCGTCTTCTTTTTTGAATTCATCGATATTTCACTGAATAGAAATTACCTAGGAAATAATTACTAAAAAGTAATTTATTATTTGTTTTGCCTAGGTTGCATTTAAATATACTTAAAACTGAGAAAATGTTGCGATTTGAGGTTAACCCTTTGCGCTGGCAACTGATTGCGGACCATAACGAGTGACCGAACCGTATATACAATAATTCGTCGCTTTCTTTTTCTTTTGAACTCGTCGGTATGACATCACTGGATAGAAATTATTAAAAAGTAATAAACTTATAATTTGTTCCGCCTGGGTTACACTTAAATATAGTTAAAACTGAGAAAATGTTGCAATTTTAAGCCAAATATTGTTGAAGTGCGTGGCACGTTATTCCCAGCGCGAGTGTTTAAGAGAAGTAGTCAGTCGTGCAAATTGAGTCGGCAAACTGGGGAAAGCAAGTGGTACGAG
Organism: Tetragonisca angustula; assembly: GCA_036937485.2. Classification (NCBI taxonomy): domain Eukaryota; kingdom Metazoa; phylum Arthropoda; class Insecta; order Hymenoptera; family Apidae; genus Tetragonisca; species Tetragonisca angustula. Next base: position 1,183,579 of record JAWNGG020000026.1, on the reverse strand, counting down.
TCAGTATTTCGTTCGACCAAAGTTGAGTCGTACTCGAATTGCATTTGATAGACTGGGGACACGTTAAATTGCGTTTAACTTCTTTTTTCTACGTTCGATCGACGTAACTTAATCGATGCAACGAGAGAAGAGGAGGTTATGTATGTATGGACAAACGAAGGAGCGACGCGGGAAAATTGAAAAAAGAGAAAAAATGACCGATCGTCTGACACTGTGTATAGAGAGTGATGGAGAAAAATTGCGTGGAAATGCAATCGGAAGCGATTGGTAATTTGCCACTCGATAACGCGGTCAAGGGAGGGAAGAGAAGAAAAAAAAAAAAAATAACGTATGACGGACGTTTTAAACGGTGCAACACGAGAGAGGTGCAAAATGCAGATGCTATTCGCGTTCGGCGAATATCGAGAGAGAGAGACAATGAAAAAAAAAACTTTCGCGGCGAAAAAGCTCCGGCAAAAACGTTGAAACGAGCTTTGATTTTAATTTCCTGCATTCTCCCTCGTTGTTGGCCTGCGGCTTTCGAATTCCCGTTCGTACGATCGATGAACGTTCGTGTCGTCACATGAGAACCCTCCTTTAATACCTCTCCCTCTCATTAAAGCCATCCGCTCACTGCTGAGAGTAGCATCCTAATGCTATTTACACAAGTGCTCCGCCGCGCCGCGCGCCCAGCCGAAAGGGCGTTCGAAACTGTTCTTCCGCGTCGTGTTGCAATAAAATATCCATTAGTTTCGCTCGGTATTCAACTATCGTCGTACAGTCAAATACAGAAAAAAAATTCATACTTCTCGTTCGACGAGCCTAACGAGTCCAAGGCAATTCTCCTTTGTCTCGCACGCGTGCCAATCATTGTTTCGTTAGTTTGTACACAGTCGAACCAATCCGGGAAGATAAATCGAATCGAGTTATTCTGAAGTCTGATTTGTTAACGAGTGATCTGAAAAATTCGTCTGATGAAATTGGAGTCGACGAACAGCTTCCCTTAAACGATCTTTGAATTTTTGAATGCCTTCATGAATGTCTACATGTATATATATATATATATATATATAATGCATATATTGTATATATTTTATATATTACAAGTATATTATATATGTATAGATATGTACATATGAATATGTATACGATATATACAATGAAATACATATATATATATATATAATATCATATAATGATATTAGCATATAATATTGATATATAATATAATATAATATTCATGTATAATATGATAATAATTCATATGTAATATAGGATGTTCAAACATGTATATGTATAATACACATTATATTATAGTATAGTATAATATAATATAAATATATAGTATAGTATAATACAGTATTACAGTATAATAGTATAGTATATAGTGTAATATACAGTATAACATAGTATTGTAGTATAGTATATAGTATAATAATGATATTCATATGTAATATAGGATGTTCAAACAAGTATATGTATAATACACATTATACCATAATATAGTATAATATAATATAAATAAATAGTATAGTATAATACAGTATTATAGTATAGTATAATATATAGTATAACATAGTATTACAGTATAGTATATAGTATAATAATGATATTCATATGTAATATAGCATGTTCAAACATGTATATGTATAATACACATTATACTATAATATAGTATAATATAATATAAATAAATAGTATAGTATAATACAGTAATATAGTATAGTATAATATACAGTATAACATAGTATTATAGTATAGTATACAGTATAATACACTAAACACATGTTTGAACATCCTCTACACATAAATTAGTATAATATAATGTATGTTATACTATATTATAATATAATATAAATATACAGTAGGTATAATATAATGTATGTTATACTATATTATAATATAATATAAATATACAGTAGGTATAATATAGTATAATACATAGTGTTACAGTATAGTATATAGTATAACATAACAATTATACACAACAATAGTATAACAATTATACATAAACATGTTTGAACATCCTATACACATAAATTATCAATTTTCGTTCGATTTCAATCGGCCACGTTGAAAACAACAACTCTTATCAAAATTGTGATTTGACTTGATCATTCTTTGTGACGCGGTCCAAGAACGAATCGTTCTAACAAACAAAGTGATAAATTAACGACGAAAGTCCAAAGACACTGCAACCAACGTACGAGTATTCCTCGCTATCCCTTTTTCTCCTCGATCGAAAGTAAAAGTTTTTCTGCCGGCCGTGGCGAATCCCTATTATTATCCCGGCAATGAAGGTAATTTTAATGAGTGCGTTATAATAAGAAGCAACGGGAACAATGGGAAGAATCGAGGGACTTATACGGAATATATATAGATAACGACGTTTCCATAGAGGTGAGGTAAGAAACTTGGAAACTTTGGGAATTGTTGTCATTAAACCGCGTTCGTTAATCTTTCATTAACCGGGCTGTTCCTCGTCCAAGAGATTGCCTTCGTCAAGAACCAAACTCCGCGGCCCTCTATTATATTATACGTCCCGACGCGTAGTTTAAGAAGAGATCAGAGTATTACAATCTCTCGGTCATAGTTCATTATCTCTCTCCTGCTGGCAGAAGAAAAGTCGCGAAAAGTTCCAATGAACTATGTATCTATGTGGGCAGCTGAAACACGGGCCAATAAAGTACGGAAAATTGAAAACACAAGTTCCTTCAGTTACTGTCACACTGAATAGTTAAAGTAACCAACCGCAACTGACTTTGTTGCAAATTCGCTGACATTCAGCCTCTATGAACCAAATTCACTCGTAAGTGGCGCAAGGCAATCACATTAGCGAACATCCCTCTAGAAATCGAAACGAGATTCTTAAAACACGCGCTACCCTTATTAAATTAGGCGATTTGTTTTATTTCGAAAATGTGCACTGGCGTGCTTAATTATTTCCAGGCGACGACGAGCAAATTCACAGCTGCTGTAAGTTAACCGAGTTAAATGATACGACAAGTGATAAATTTTTTTTTTTTTTTTTTTTTTTTTTTTGGAGGGAGGGGGCGTTTCTTTGAAAAATTTCTAATTTTATTGGTTACTCGCAGAATTTGACATTTCATTTTCTGAAAAAACGCGGAGGAAGGAATGTGATTTTTCATCGATTCGTGAAAATAAGTAAAAGGTCAAATATTCGCGAAATTAAAATGATTGGCGATAAATTTAATTTGTTTGTGCATTGTATCGATCGCGTCGAATTCCACCGAACAATTCTCGTTATTTATTTTCCGTCGTTTGTTTTGTCGCCTCGAAATATTCCAAAATGTGCGAAAATCACAAGTATATACAATTATTTTGCCTTAAAAAACAAAAAAAAATAAAATAAGGTTAAAACAATAAAAATTTTAAAATAATATATAAATAGCAAAAGTTTCTTTTTCTATACGAGTATACTCGACGTTGAACAAAAACGTTTCATCTTTTCATGACTTAATCATATAAGTACAGCAGGTTTTTCGAAATTCTTTCTGCTCGCGCATCCACCGATCGAGCGAGCAAAACAATTGTACGTGCAAGTGAAAATGATCATCGAACTTCAAGTACTGGAGGACCCAATACAGGTTACACAATAAAAGAAAAAAAAAATTGAACTATATATATACAGGGTGTTTCGTAACTTGTGGCAGCCACTTCGGGAGCTGATTGTAACGAAAAAAAGTCATGTAAATATATGTCCAATCTGTCTTCGTTTATGAGACATAATGAATTTTATAAACAGAGCAAACTCTAGTAAGCTAGCTTTTACCAGGAATGGTACATTCATTTTTCACAATAATCATAATTGGGACGAAGAAGACCCACGTGTTATTGTGCATTCGAGACATCAACGCCAGTTTAGTTTAAACGTATGGGCAGGAATAATTGATAAATTTTTCATTGGACCTTTTTCTCTTGATGGGAAACTAACAGGCACAAAGTATTTTTTCAGCGTTTACACGAAATATTAGAGCAAGTTCCAGTCGATGTTAGACTTGGTATGCGGTTTATGCACGATGGAGATCCGCCGCGTTTTAGCCGAGTGGCCAGGCAATTTTTCAATCGACACTTTGCAAATAAATGGATTGGTCGTGGTGGTCCTATTGCACGGCCTGCTCGTTCTCCGGATTTGAATCCATTAGATTTTCATTTGTGGGGACATTTAAAATCTATCGTATACGCAACATCGATCGAACATGCTGAAACACTACGAAATAGAATGGAGCAAGGCTTCCGACAAATTCGAGAAACACCAGCAACGACAGAGAGGGTAACCAGATGAACGACAAGACGCGTGCAGGCTTGTCTTCAAATGCAAGCTGGTCGTTTCTTTGCATCTTTTGCAAAAGTTAATTGAAACAGAAAATTCATTGTATCTCACAGACGAAGACAGATAGGACATATATTTATATGACTGTTTTCCATTATTTTTTGGCGTACAATCAGCTCCCGAAGTGGGGTCCCACAAGTTACGAAACACTCTGTACATATTCGTAACATCGTCGTAAACGAAAGCTATCGATCCACGAGTTAAAAAAAAAAAAAGGGAAAGAAACAAAGAGAATACACGACTAGAGGTAGGAGATCCCAAGGTTTCGCTCGACTAGCTTCGAACGAAAAACACGCAGACAATGGGCACAATGTCGCGGATATATCTTCGTCAATCCGCGAGACTATGAATTTTGAAGTGTCTGCTTGCGCAAGCTCGAAGTTCTGTCGTGAAACAACGTGGGCAAATAAACGTTGGGTAAAGCGCGGAGCCACGACCCACTTTCGTGCGGTGCCAATTGCCGATCGTGGAACACGCAGTCCTAATTAGAGAAGTCTCGATCACCAATTAGGAGCCACGCGTTACAAGATCGGCCGCCGAGTCAGAATTCGACCACCGATTCGTGAGAAAATCGTTCTAGCGGCCGAGCAACAGCGATTTATAAGGTCTCGTCGTTCCATGAAAAAATTTCAACATTTTTATTAAAACTTTAAATTCATAATTATATATATATATATATATATATATATATATATATATATATATATATATAGGAGACAGTATATGTTTCATTAATCCTTTCGTTTCAGATTTCATTTAAAACTCAATTGATCGTGCTACCTTTGCTACGGTCAGTTACACTGCAGCCATTAAATTACTCATTGGGCGATGACAGAAATTACGATGACTTGAAATTATTTTCAATAAGACATGCCTTTGATAAACATGGTGAATACATTTATTTCGCCCAATTCCTCATATATGTATGTATATAAATTTCGAAAGATTATTACAAATTTATAAAATTTACAATAATTTATTATATATGTATAATTGTAAAAAAGAAATTTTTAATTTTTAAAAATAAGATATAATGGTTGAATTAGTAACAAATATATATATATATATATTTAATTATTAATATATTATACATATATTTATTACTAATTTAATCGTTATATCTTATTTTTAAAGATTAAAAATTTCTTTTTTATGATTATACATATATAATAAATTGTTATAAATTTTACAGATGTATGATAATCTTTGAGAAAATTAATAAATTAAATACAATTTTAATGTTATTAAAATACTTTTTATAAATATAAAAAAACATTAATGAATACTAAACTCACAGTTTGAAAAATAAGATTCTAATTCCCAAGCACGCTGAATCGTTTCACGATCCATGAAAAATCACTCGCGGAAAAGGGAGGTAAAATTACGAGTGCGCTACTGATATCGCTCGCGAAAAGATCGAGCGCGAGGAATTCGGACTCTTCGCCTCGGAACGAGTGTTCTAATCCGACGAATGATCGAATGAGACTCCCCTTCACCGATTATTCCGGCATTCCTAACCTAAATCGCGCGAATTCCTCCCGCCTGTTCGAGAGAAGAAAAAAAAAAAAAAAAAAGAAAAAGGAAAAGAAGCGCACACCGAATGAAGTTATGCTTCCGCGACGATTCAATTTCCACGCGACAGTTTCTTCTTCTCTTTTTCTCTTTCGGTTATCGGTAGCACGCCGGAGAGAAAGAGAAAAGGAAAATTTCTTCGACTAATTTTTGGCCATTTCTTCCTGTCGAGCGATACAAAGACAGTCAACGACTGGAGTATAAATATATGCACAATATATGCTATTAACATTGATAACAAAAATTGTACAATTATTTATGACACATATGTACATAAAAATAATATTACACGTGACTGTTAGTTCAAATATCCCGCCGGGGCAAATGTTAAGTACGATGTCCCCTCGGAGTGCAAAGGGTTGACAATTTATTTACAATTTATTTATTTGCTTATTATTTATTTAACTTTTACCAATATTTTAACTAATTATATTTTTGCTAATTATTATTATATTTTAATTAATTGTATTTTGACTAATTATATTTTCACTAATTATTATATTTTGACTAATTATATTTTCACTAACTGTTATATTTTGGCTAATTATGTCTTCGCCAATTATTATATTTCGACTAATTATATTTTTACTAATTATCACATTATTTATTTAACTCTTACTAACTTATTTATTTACTCGTCATATACTTCCCTAATACGCTTTACTAATCTATTTATGTACTAGTTACATATACTTTATTTCTTTACCAATTACACGTACTTCCCTAATATACTCTACTAATTTATTTATTTGCTTTTCTAACTTCTTACTAATTCACCTATTCGCTTGGTCTGGTTGCTCCACCGACAAATCGGCGAAGATCTCGACTACGTCGACGAACAAAATAACAAAGTTAATTGATTTGCTTCTACGCGGCGAAGCACCGAAGCAAATCGGAATGGAATTCCTGCCGAAGGCTGTCGAATCGATCGTTCGTGCGTCGATCACGCTCGCGTCTCTCCGCGTAGGAGGTAGCACCGCGCAGGTAGTTTACCACGCTCGATCTCGTTTAAATATTTAACGGTGGTCGTGTATAATTCACCGTCGATCGGCTCGTTATAACCGGACTGTGATAAAGACCGGAGGTGTAGGAGGAGGAGGTGGGAACCTGCGAGATCACAGTCGGTATCGTGGTATTAAAGTGCAAATGATCGTGCTATCCACCAGGCAACGCTATTACGTTGGTAACAGTGGGGTAACTGTAGTCGTCGTCGTCGTCGTCGTTGTGAACTTGCAAAATAGTCTGACACCATCTCCTTTTCCAGTTCTGTATACATAAACTATAAAGTATCGTACGTATGCATCTCACTGTCTGTCGATACGGAGAAATATTTCATTGCCTCGCCATCGAAGTTTGCCTAATTGACCTTGGAGTGTAATAGCGTTAAATTAAGTAAATTAATCGTGAAAAGATGGAATTGTTTTTGTTCGTGTAGAAAGAAAAATTTGCTATTCAGGAAAAAGAATTGTATATATTGTTGTTATTATTATTTTATGCAATCGTATATAATTGTATATATTTTAATTTTATATATAATTGTAATAACTAGTATTTCTAAATTTGTGTATATTCGTAATTTTTTAAACTGTATGTATTTGTAGTTTTAGATGTTTGTAATATATTTGTATATATTTTTTAGCTGTATGTAATTTGTAGTTTTCAGAACTTGTTTCGAGGCAACGAAACGAAACGAAAGGAAACGTTCGCTCGAAAGTAACAATTTTGCCAATTGTTCGGAGAAACCCGATACGCGAGACAATGCAGAAATTAAATTTATCTCCAATCGATGATAATTCAAGTTCCTTTTCTCCACACTTTCAATTTGTCAGTGGAATATAACTTTCAAAAAAAAAGAAATGAAATGTCAAGCTCTGTATAATACCAATAATTTTTCAAAGAGACGGCAAAAATATTGTTGCAAACTTCGCTCGATCGACTTGCAGCAACTGTGCATTTACTGTTCCTCTCGTCGAGTGTAGGAACGATTAAGCACCGCACTCTCGAAACAAAACAAAACGCTCAGAAGGGGCTAAATCGTTTAATTGCCATCACGGATTAATTTCATCTCGCAGTAACGGTCACCGCGACGAAGAATTCTCTTCCTCTATCTCGTTAACACCTGCCGTTGATTGAGTAACGCTCAGTCAGATTTACCGGCGGCACACGCTCTCCTGGGCTGGTGCTGGTATTGGTATCAGCGTTGCTGACACAGCCACATGCAACACGCTACGGTTGTTCGATCGATCGATTATTAATAGAGGCGCACGGAGCTAGCAAGCACCGCCGGCACTGGTTGGACAACTTCGGAATTCCGACGTTGCGTCTTGCACGTTGCATCTTAAAGTAAAGCTAATAGATGTAATTCGATAAACTTGGACTCCGGCTGGCGGTGGGCGAGCCGTAGAACGAAGGAGTTAAACGTAACGAACGTTTGAAAGAAGTTTCGCGCGTATCGAGCGTATCGACCAGTTTCGCATTCGACGACGAAACAAAGTTACCTCTGTTTTCTTTTTTTTTCTCGTTCGAAAAGTTCGCTTCGACAGTAACTTCGACGACGTCTCTAACTTCTTTCTCTCCCGACTTGGCAACGTCGCGTCCGCGAGTCGATCTCTACGTCTAGATGCAGATTGCAGATGCAGCGAGAGGTTAATCCCGCGGACTCTCTCTCTCTCTCTCTTGGGTTTTTACATACAGTCGCTTTTCACGACCTTTTTCTTTTCCCTCGCCCCCTTCGTTCGCCTCTCTTTCGCATTAATTACGCACGTCGACACGTCATGCACACACGGACCATACAGACGGTGCGCGGCGTTTCGTTTCAAACGAACGCGTTTTTCGCGTAATACTTCGCCTCCCTCCTCTCGTTCCCGCACGCTAGACAGTGAATAATAAAATAACACTCCCGGTACAATCGTCTTTATCGGAGGGGCAGGTAATGTCTGGAGAAAAGGAGCACTAGTTGAAAAGTGACTCGTTGGAGAACGAACAGAGGCGAGACAATGACCGCTACTGTTTCTACGCTCTGCTCCAATGAAACTGCGTCTCCTTACGACCGTTTCACGTGTATTGCGTATGGTATGTCACGAAACACGGTTGCAAAATTGTCGCGATGTTTATTGCCTGACAAAAAGAGTAAAAATGATCTTCGTAACGTTCTTTTTGGAATTTCATGGCCAAAATTTCCAGCGAATAATCGACATTCTCACTGTAATCTGTACGAGGGGAAACCAAAATCTCCAAACAAAGAGGGAAATTATACAAAAATAGAGTAACGATCGAGATCAAATGCAATTTCAACCTCCTGCGCTGGTAACTGATTCGCGGACCATAACGAGCGACCAAACCGTATACAATAATTCGTCTTCTTTTTGAATTCATCGATATGTCACTGAATAGAAATTACCAAGTAATAATTACTAAAGTAATTTATCATTTGTTTCACCTGGGTTATATTCAAATATACTTAAAACTGAGAAAACGTTGCAATTTGAGGTTAACCCCTTGCGCTGGCAACTGATTTGCGGACCATAACGAGTGACCGAACCGTATATACAATAATTTGTCTCCTTTTCGAATTAATCGGTACAAAAATGATCAAGAAGTAATAGATTTATTACTTGTTTTGCCTGTTTTATGTTTCGATATACTTAAAACTGAGAAAGTATTGCAATTTTGGGCCAAATATTCCCAAAGTGCGCTTAACCTCTTTGCGCTAGTAACTGGTTCGCGGACCATAACGAGTGACCGAACCGTATATACAATAATTCGTCTTCTTTTCGAATTAATCGGTATAAAAATGATCAAGAAGTAATAAATTTATTACTTGTTTTGCCTGTGTTGTGTTTCGATATGCTTAAAACTGAGAAAATGTTGCAAATTTGGGCTAAAATATTGTCGAATTGCGCTTAACCTCATTGCGCTGGTAACTGGTTCGCGGACCATAATGAGTGACCGAACCGTATATACAATAATTCGTCTCCTTTTCGAATTAATCGGTATAAAAATGATCAAGAAGTAATAAATTTATTACTTGTTTTGCCTGTGTTGTGTTTCGATATGCTTAAAACTGAGAAAATGTTGCAAATTTGGGCTAAAATATTGTCGAATTGCGCTTAACCTCATTGCGCTGGTAACTGGTTCGCGGACCATAACGAGTGACCGAACCGTATATACAATAATTCGTCTCCTTTTCGAATTAATCGGTATAAAAATGATCAAGAAGTAATAAATTTATTACTTGTTTTGCCTGTGTTGTGTTTCGATATGCTTAAAACTGAGAAAATGTTGCAATTTTGGGCTAAAATATTGTCGAATTGCGCTTAACCTCATTGCGCTGGTAACTGGTTCGCGGACCATAACGAGTGACCGAACCGTATATACAATAATTCGTCTTCTTTTCGAATTAATCGGTATAAAAATGATCAAGAAGTAATAAATTTATTACTTGTTTTGCCTGTGTTGTGTTTCGATATGCTTAAAACTGAGAAAATGTTGCAAATTTGGGCTAATATATTGTCGAATTGCGCTAAACCTCATTGCGCTGGTAACTGGTTCGCGGACCATAACGAGTGACCGAACCGTATATACAATAATTCGTCTTCTTTTCGAATTAATCGGTATAAAAATGATCAAGAAGTAATAAATTTATTACTTGTTTTGCCTGTGTTGTGTTTCGATATGCTTAAAACTGAGAAAATGTTGCAAATTTGGGCTAAAATATTGTCGAATTGCGCTTAACCTCATTGCGCTGGTAACTGGTTCGCGGACCATAACGAGTGACCGAACCGTATATACAATAATTCGTCTCCTTTTCGAATTAATCGGTATAAAAATGATCAAGAAGTAATAAATTTATTACTTGTTTTGCCTGTGTTGTGTTTCGATATGCTTAAAACTGAGAAAATGTTGCAAATTTGGGCTAAAATATTGTCGAATTGCGCTTAACCTCATTGCGCTGGTAACTGGTTCGCGGACCATAACGAGTGACCGAACCGTATATACAATAATTCGTCTTCTTTTCGAATTAATCGGTATAAAAATGATCAAGAAGTAATAAATTTATTACTTGTTTTGCCTGTGTTGTGTTTCGATATGCTTAAAACTGAGAAAATGTTGCAATTTTGGGCTAAAATATTGTCGAATTGCGCTTAACCTCATTGCGCTGGTAACTGGTTCGCGGACCATAACGAGTGACCGAACCGTATATACAATAATTCGTCTTCTTTTCGAATTAATCGGTATAGAAATGACCAAGAAGTAATAAATTTGTTATTTGCGTTGCCTGCGTTATGTTTCACTGAAACTGAGAAAGCATGGCACGTCCTTTCAGCGCAAGAGGTGAAGAGTCATGTGTCTATTGTTTCACTGCTTCAGGTTCGTTTTTTTTCATTCAAGTTGAACGAGACAATCGATACCTCCGTGATTATAAATAACTAATAAATTAACATGCACGAGTGATCGAAAGATCATTAACACGTTGAATGCTGAATCAAAGATTAGCAAAAAAAAAACACACAGAATTTATGTGAATGCTAGTATTTTAAAATTTTTCGCTTTAAATCAGTTTCGTTGCTGCAATCGTGTGAAGGAATTAATGCAGCGTAAAGCGTGCAAGAATTGTTCTATTTATAATACGCGTGCGTAAATGTTGTTCGCATGGTAAACGAATACGCAATGTGTGACGACATTTCTGGCACAATATTTTGCCTTTGCTCAATCCAACTGTTTCGAATTTTTCTCACAACATCTACAAACATTGTCGCCAAAAATTTCTTGCCATCGTTTTCATTTTACGTCTCCTCTGTATAGTTTTCTCTCTTGCACGTAAATATCCTCGATCTCGCTGTATCGTAAGGAACAAGGCGAAAATCGAAGAAACGGCCGTCCCAGTGAAATCAATCCATTAAACACACGCTCCAACTTGATAATTTCAACGACAATACCGATGAACAAGAAACTCAGCGTGGCGTTCAACGTGTTAACAATTGGAAAAATCGCGGCGGCGAAGAGGAGACAAGCGTGTTGAAAAAATTACCTGCCGAACAGAGGGTGCCAGAGCTGCGACTCCTCGGGCGAGCTGGCGGTAGAGGTGACTTCCGGTTCCTGTTTCAGCAACCCGCTGCGCACCCTGAGCAACGGGAGATAAGCGGTGGTTCTTCGGCTACTGGAGAGATCGATCGGCGCGGGCATTAGCGTGCCGATCGGCTTGCAGCTGAGCTTCGGTCTCGCTTGCAACGCTCCGTTTTTCGCTGCGTTGTTGCTCGCGTGACTGGCCGCTTTGTTAGTACCGTTGTTGTTGCTGTTGTTGTTGTTGTTGTTGTTGTTGTTGAGCCTCGGATAGAAGCTCGTAGCCTGTCGTGACCTGGAGACGGGGCCCTCGCCGTTGTCGAGGACGTGCTGAAGATGAGCCAGGGATATCACGAGTAGATCTGGATCCCTGAGGAGATCCGGCCTGGTCAGCGCCTCTGGCAGCCTGAGTTCCGGCCTGGAGGCCAACAGTTTGGGGATCTCGGTGGCCGGGGCCGCCGCCAGGCCCGGCAAGTAGTCCCTCGGTACCAGAAGTGGATCCGGTATCAGATGACCGGACGTCTCGATCAGCTCTCTGAGCTGGCTGGCGGGATCGAGGAGTTTGTCGGTGCTGGTGGACGTGGCGCAGGCGACCTCCTCCATGGCAGCGTGCGCTCGATGCTTCGCAGACGACTTCTGACAGGAACTCGATTGGCTCTTTTGCCGGCCGACCGACCACTCGGCGGACATCGGTCTCCTGGGTGTGGCGCGATCGGTCACCAGGTACGTGCTGTGAATGTCGCCGCTGGACATGGGCCTGCCGGAGTTTCTCGCCTCCTGGCCGTGAACGTTCAACCGTTCCTGAAATGGTCCGTTTCTGCTGCTGCCGCCGCCGCCTACGCCTTGCTTCCTGCTGCTGCTGCTGCTGCTGCCGCCTCTCTCCGCTGCGTCCTTCGAATGATCGGCACGAATGATTAGATGATCGCTGGGTATCTGATCGCAACGATTCGAGATCTCCTTCTGCTTCTCGTAGTCCCTCGCCTCCAGCTGATTCGGCGACGACAGTATCCCCTTCAGCGTTAGATCGTTCTTCGCGTCCTCGGAACAGGAGACCGAGCAAGGCGGGCTGGGCAGCAGCCTCTCGAGGTACGCGGAAGATGGCCGCCTGGAAGCCGGTGAACACGGGATTCCACTCGGCTGCGGCGACACAACGGTGCCGCGTGTACGAAGCTCCTCGAGGACCTGCTCGTCGAAGTGTTCCACGTCCTGGTACTTGCATTTCGCCTGTGCCTCGCTGTTCCTGTTGCTCGAGCTGATCCAGTGAGCCTGACTCTTCGCGTTCTCCAGAGGTGTTTTCCGGCCGTTGTTCTCCGAGCTGCCCGTGCCTCGCCTGTGCACCAGGTAGTCGCGATCGGGATTGTCGTAAGCCAACGAGTCGGCCTTCTGTCGTCTCAGATCCTCCAGCACCTGCGAGTCGCAGTCGTCCTCGTCCTCCTCCATCTCCCTCTCCTCGTTCTCCTCTTCGCCGCGTGGAAACCGGCCACCCGGCTTCGACTCGCCGTTCGCGTAGCCCTCGTTCTTCGGGAAGTTCACGGTACTCTCCGGCGACTCGACGCGCGCCTTCGCGCTCGGAGGTGTCGAGTGGCCAGTGGCGATCGCCTGACAGCTGCCGCCCCGGTACCGATAGCTGGGTATGATGATGGACAGGCCGGGTAGGTTCTTCGGAGAGGCGGTCGTTCCTTGGCACTCGGTCGCCGAGTCCGCGTTCTTCGACGATCGTTCGACGCACTCCGCCTGAGAGTCCGGCGACCGACTGGACGAGGACGAGGCCTTGGACGCGTTCTTCGCACTCTCCGGCGTGTGAGTCCTGGTGATGGAAACCGAGAGCCCCGGCGTGTTTCTCAGCGCGTTCAAAATCTTCGAGCTGTCGTTGTAGTCTATTATCTTGGCGGGTTCACCGGGCTCGTCGGGTCGCTCGTCCTCCGCCTCCAATTGTGCGTCGTCGTCGTCGTCGTCGTCTTCGTCGTCCTCCTCCTCCTCTTCCACGTCCTCCTCGTCTTCGACCGACATCAAATTCTGCCACTTTGATTGGGAATTGGACCTACGCTTCCCAAGATCGCCGTCCGCCGCCGCAATCTTGCACGATTTGGACTCTGAGCCGTTGTTCTTTGCAACGACAACGACGTCGTCCTTTGTTTCCTTGTTCTTCTTCCTCCTCTTCCTCTTCCTCTTCTCCTCCTCCTCCTCCTCCTCCTCGCCGTAGTTCGCGGCGAGTATCTTCTCCTCGTGGATCTCGATCTTCTCGTCGGCGAGACGATCGTCTTGACTGTTGGTTCGAACGATGTCTTCGATCCGTTGATAGCTGGAGATCACGTCGGTCCTCGGCTCCTTGCGTTCCTTCACCTTGTTCCTCGACAGTTCTACGAGAACCGCGGCGTTCGAATCTTTGATTTTGCTCTCGGTTGATTTCTCCTTGAGAACCTCGTCTTCCTCCTCCTCCTCCTCCTCCTCTTCCTCCTCCTCCTCCTCCTCCTCCTCCTCCTCCGCGTAGGTTTTCGTCGAGTCGACGGGCAGATCGGCGCTAGGCGTATCGGTGGCTAAAACCGGCGACGCCGTGGCATCGATCATGTTCAATATATCGTGAATGCCTGCCTTGTTCGCGTTCTGCCTTCTCTTTTCGTTATCCGGCTTCTCTTCGCCGGCGATAACATCGTCCTCGCTCCGTCCCTTCTCGTCTTTGCCCCGCAGCGTCTGAAGGACGCCGCTCTGATGAACGCCCTCGGGCAATTGAGAAAATCGTAGCTGTTCCAGCACTACTCGCGGCTGGAACAGCTTGTCTTTCTGCAGCCTTTCGAGATTGTAGTGCAACCTTCCGTTGTTGCATCCCTTCTTTATCTCTTTTTCGTTCGCGGCCTCGTCGTCTTCTTCCTCCTCTTCCTCTTCCTCGTCGTTGTCCTCGTCATCGTCGTCGTCGTCGTCGTCGTCGTCGTCGTCGTCATCGTCGTCGTCATCGTCGTCGTCATCGTCGTCGTCGTCGTCGTCGTCGTCGTCGTCGTCGTCGTCGTCGTCGTCGGAACGTGGCACTCCCTCGTAGCTCCAAGCTACCTTGACCTTCGCGTTGTTTCGCATTTCGTCGAGAGGGAAACCGTAGTCTGGTCGGTGTCGATGCTTGCTCTTCCTACCAATCGTCCCCTCGTCGTAGCCTCTCTTTCTCCCAACGTCGCCTCCGCGACGGACCAGGCCGTTGGTCCGCCCGTTTGCCAGCTCTTTCGCGGCGATGCCTCGCCGAACGTGGATCGTCGGCCGGCCCTCTTTTTCTTCGCCGGTGTCGAAGGACGAGTTGGACGAGTTGGCGCTGCTCGCCTTCTGCGTGATCACCGCCAGCCCGGTCGAGTAGATGTTGGACGCGGTCCTCGGTATCGAGCGCCATCCCTGCGCCGTCTTCGTCAGCTTGATCCGGTTCCTCTTGTCGTAGTCCTCGCATCTCACCTCGACGATCCGTTGCTCGCGCTGCGAGGCCCAGAGAAATATCGGATTCACTTTTGGCCGTTTCTCCTCCGGCTCCTCGGACGAGGCGCTGCTCCGCTCCTCGCGGACCAGCCTCTGGTGCTTCTGATGATGGTGATGATGGTGGTGATGATGGTGGTGGTGATGATGATGATGACGTCTTTGACGACGGGGCGTTGTGCCCCGTGCAGGGGCCCCGCTCATCACTCCATCCAACGAGCGGTTGTTACTCTGCCACCCGTCCACCGAGACGACTTCTTCCAGCGGTCAACCGTTCCTCTCTCTCCCTCTCCAAGCCACCCGAAAACGCCTCTTGCGTGTCTAAAAACGCATGAAACACTCTCCGTACATCGAGATCCCTGTCGTCGAGCTTACGAGCGAACAGTCCTCTTCTTAATTGCGGTCACCTCATCGGCCGATCGCCTCGTTTGAACGTGCTCCCCGTACCGTACGTACGTACGGCAGCTCCATCGACCGAGTTGATCGAACAACGATAACCGTGGGTGGCTCGAATTCACCCCTCGTCCCCCACCCCCCCCTCCCACGCCCCACGCCAGGTCTCGAACGGCTTCACCCTGAAGTCAATTTCTCACCGTCCATTGGCAAACGAGTCGGTTTCAAGCAAGCAACGATCGATCTTAAGGGCATTGACATTGTTGACCCAGCGCTTCCGCGAGCCAGACGCATCGGACGCATAGGCCACGCGTTGCCGGAAGCGTCTGTCTCTCTCTCTCTCTCTCTCTCTCTCTCTCTCTCTCTCTCTCTCTCTCTCTCTTTCTCTGTCTCTGCGTTCCTCCCGACCTAACCAAATCGCGATACTCACGCGTTTACGTTTTCGAAAAACACGACTCGCGGCCGGCGCGTGATCGGTGCGGTGGTCGCGGATCACCGATATCGGAGGTCGTCGACGTTCACTCGGCTATCGAACCCGGAGAGCAGCGGAGGATCAGCGAGCAGCACGTCGATTTTCATCGAGGTATCTACAACGTCGATTTGCATCGAGCTTGCGGCGTCGACTCCGTCGAGCTTACGGCTGGCAGCACTGAGTATGTTCGACCCATCGAGCTTCTCTCCAACTGTTCGCTTCTCTCTCTCTCTCTCTGTCTCTCTCTCTCGCTCCTTCTTCACCGGCGCTGCTTACACGGTGGTTGCACCGGCCTTGTCGCACCCTAAATCTCTCTCCTCGAAATTCTTTAATCCTTTCCACTGTTGTTCGCGCGGTTCAAGGTCCGTCCCCAGCAGAGCAAACCTTCTCCTTCTTCTTCTCCTCCTTCCTTTTCCTTTTTCTATCGCGGGATTTCCGGCTCCCGGGTCTGCCACCGACGAAACGCTCGTCCTTGATCACGCGGCGATCGTCGGGACAATTGTCATCGCAGTGACATAACACACCATATATATATATATATATATATATACACACACACGACGCACGCACACGCACACTCTCTCTCTCTCTCTCTTTCTCTCTCGAAGGATCTGTTCACCGGTTACGTGTGGTTACGCGCGGAGTCACTGTCTGGGAGCTACTGTCGGTGGTGCCTCCTCGTTGCCTTCCACTTCGTCGCCGTCGCCCCCGCTCCGAGGAATCGCCACGCCAGGACCGGACCTATCCGCGATGCCCTCCTCGTTCCTTCCCTCTCTGCGCTCTACCCGCCCTGGCCAGCGCAATTATTTTTATTCACTCGCGTTTCACCTCTTTGCACAGTCTCCTTGTTTCTGATCCTCCCCCCCCCCCCGCCGCTCTCGTTTCAGGTGGAAAAGGCGCGAGAGGTGCGAACGTTGACGAGGAAACGAATTTTATCCTTGAACTATCTTTGAACGGCGCGATAGATCTCTATAACTCTAACGCCGTCGGCTATTTCGGTCCGTGTCGGTTGGTTTGGCGTAGGCAATAACCGATTTAAATTTCAAATTTGGGTAAAAAAGAGAAAACACACACTCGGGCGAGGAAACAGCAGAGCTTAACACGAAGGTTGGCGTTTCGCTGTGACATCGAGTTAAAAATAACGTCGCAGTAATATACAAGTTGGCGATCAAGCTTGACATTTTTATTTTGTTCTCTCCTTTTTTTTTTTTTTTTTCCTTGTGCTATACGTTGGTGACACGTCCAGATCGCAGATAACCTCACCTCTGACGACGAGTGAAATTTCATTTTTTTCAATAATTCCAACGGTTCGCGATAGATATTATAATTACACACTTGCAAAGCATGTATATATGTATATATACGTAGATAACCGCGTCGCGGGTTATTTATAAAGTTAAACGTTTCCACGTTTTCGACGATCCGTTCGAAGCCCCGATCCTCCAAATTCACCGCGCTCCCCCCAGACAGTTTTTTGATATTCGATCGATCGACCGCTCGGAAATTACAATATGTACTGATTTATTCAACGACGAGTCGCGCTCCGCGTTCGTGACTCGATTACGTGTATCTCTGTGCCGTGCACGCATTCCAAAATGTTTCTCAATAACATTTCTTTTTTTTCTCGTGATATTAATTACGCAAGGCCCCGCGATATCAACTTGTCGAGTTGTAATATAAATCAGATTATTGTCAACTCATTTTGAGAGAGAGGCTTGGCTTGCGTTATTAATACAGATAAATTGAGCGGCGATACGAGGTCTAAATGCAGGGCGACAGGAGACACGGCGCCGGCACTAGAGCGTTCTTACCCCTTACCCCGAGATAGCCAGCTCGCGACCGGAGCACCGACCATGAAGAGAGACCGAAGGCGAACGACGAACGAGGACAAACGCTAGAGGAAGAGAATGGGATAACCTGTGCGTGTGTGTATGTATTTGCGTGTGCGCGGTGTGTGTACACGGGTATACAGAGTGTACCGAAGGTAACTTCGATTACAATGGTATCAATGATTTTACCGTTTGTGAAAAACAGGTGGAGAGGGGAGGGGGGAGGGAAATACTGTCGCGTTATCGACAATTCTGTCGTTTAATATTCCATTTAATATCCGATAATAACCAGCCGCGCTCGCGATATTCCCAACATCTGCAATCGGCGAGTGACAAATTAGCACAAGGTCGCGGCCGACTGATTCGAGCGTTAAACTCCTTTTGTCGATTCTGTATGTACGGAGGAGAGTCACGCGTTTTTTGTCATTCCCGATTTTTCTTTTCTTTTCTCTTTTTTTTTTTTTTTTTTTACAGGGTTCGAAACTTGGCGGTTGTTGCACAAAAAGAAGAGGAGAAAAAGAGGGGGACAGAGAGAGAGAGAGAGAGAGAGAGAGAAAGGATATAAAACGCGGAGCGTCGGTATTTTCTGAACGAGAGATTTACCCGTGTCCCCGACGAGGAACTAGTTTTCGATAAACGAGCACCTCCTCGTTAAGTGGCTCCACGAAGGGGGCCGAAATCGTACTCACCCTATATCCCGGAGAGCATTTGCGGGAGAGAGAGAGAGAGAGAGAGAGAGAGAGAGAGAGAGAGAGAGAACCACGTATCAAGTGGGGAAGCGGTGTGACAGAGAGAGAGAAATATTTTTATTAAAAGAAGGGAGGCGACTTAATGGAGGGAGAGAGACAGATTCGCGGCGCAGTACACCGTGTCGGATGCTGATGCTGCATTAAGCCCCGTTTGCACTTCCGCCCTTCCATTCGCATCGTTCCATCCTTTTCATATTGCTCCCTTCGCACCGCCGTGCACCAATTGTTTTCCATGGTTTTAATTTCATGTAATATTCCTGACAATTCCACTGAAAATTATTGCGGCTTCGCAGACCACCTTTGTCGACTTTTCTTCATCTCTGTGGTTCTGAACTTCAACGTGGTTATATTCGCAGATATTTTCGCTGTTCTACATACGTCGGATTAAAACACAATTTTTAAAGTCAAGAATGGTCATTAAAATGATTAAATAAGAAATTGTTTTGATTCGTGATTTTTCACGGGGTGTTCTAGTAACTCTAATGCGATATCTCAGTTATTATTAATGGTATGAAAAAATTTCTATTCTCGTAGTTTTTTTTAAACCTCATACTTTCCGTTTGACATAGTTAAGCAGGGCTTGGAAAAACAAGTTTGTCATTAACCGTGCCGATCTCATCTCTTCAATTTGAAATTCGAACGTATCGGAACTGTTATGAATAAATACTAGTCAAAGATAAATCCAACATAAAAACATGTTCACATTTGCTGTCATTAAATATGTTGACATCTCGGTGGTCATAAAGTAATGCAATGTGCAAAAAAGTAATGATGTAGTGAGCGTCAATGTTTGTTTTTTTGTTTCTTAATTCACACGGTGTTTTGAATAGTAATACTTGACTCGAATAGTAATCTTCACGAGTTGATAGACAAACTTTTTCGTAACGAATATCATTTTGAACGCATGTTAACATACATAAGTAAAATAATAATTTCGTGAAAATGCATTATCGATAAGAATATCTCTACAACGTGCATTTAACGAATTTCCTACCTTTAACGATAATGAAAAACGATAATGGACAGAGAACTATTTCTTCACATTGCGTGCATTATATGCAAACAGTTTTGGTACGTTCAAAATATGTCAATTTGAATCATGTTTAAATTAAATGATCCGATTGACATGGTCGATAAGATCAATGAATTTGTTTTTTAAGCACGACAACAATAACAAAAGAGAAAGTACAAGAATGAGTTACGAAAAATCACGGTGGAATGACATTCACGCTACAATACGTTCCACAGAATCAAACAATTTATCTGTTTATCATTTTCTCGTATCATTGGTAACAAAATACAAGATGTCATATTGATGCTTTAGCAAAATACTGAGACACCCTGTATACATACATATGTACTTCTGTGTTTGAAAAAAGGTACACAACGGAATTCACAATGCCGAGGCTTCATTCTGTTGAAGAACTATCGACATACAACGTTACGAGGAGGAGTCTGCGCGTCTAAGGACGTAGTCATAAAAGAAATCCTTCCAAATGGACGTATTGTACTATCGACTCGGCAGTGTTGCATCGCAGTGTGAATGATGGCCTAACGATTAGCTGATACATGCGACGATCTCGTTCAACCTGAGTACGTTCACGAGCCACGAACAAGGAAACTACGGGCTGTATTTTGTCGAGTGAACTTTCAGTGTTCGCTCGGATTATTCGCTCGTGACTTGAGGCAAACAGGAGGTGCACCAGCAAGGTCACGTGATGGACTTCGTCCAGGACGAGACGAGGGAGAGCACATGGAAGGTAGACGTCACTGACCGTGAACGCACGCGAGACAATTTTGTCCACGACGCGACGTAGCTGGAACATTCGTGCATCGGCGGATAAAGCGGAAGAACGCGGCCTCGATGAACCATCAGTTTCGGGGAAAACGCGCCCTCTCCGCCATTTCCTAATTTCGTCCCTTTCGACTCGGTGGTTGAGACGACCGGCCCCGTGGATACCATTTCGATCAATAGTTGTATACGCTCTGTACGACGAAATATCACACTTTTCCAGCGGATCGTTTATCTGAAAGTATTTTCAAGCATCATTATAGTGGATAGATTGCACTTTCGTTCGAAAAAGAAAATCAATGTATATCTACCCTCTCTCGAGCGTTATTGCTGTTGTTGCATCGCATGAATGGCTTCCCCGTCAGATAATCCTGGCGGCGAGTGTTCACTTGACGAAATATCGCGAAAGTGGATTTCGATCACTGGAATGACAATGATTGATTGTCATCCAGACTCCTTGTTTCTTGCGTATATGCATGTGATAAGTTTTTCAGCCGAGTTCTGTTAAAAAGTTAGAATAACAGTAGCAAGTTTGTCGAATGGCTCAACCGTCGTTTCAGCTTCACGCGATTAAACGTTTGCCTGCACGTATTTACTTTCCAGCGACTAATTTCGCGATTCATTTGTTAAATACGCGCGTTGTAAAATTTTGAAATGATAAAACTGTGTGAACAGCAAACAGACGTGTACATTTACGTGAATTTCATAATTATGCGTTTCTTCGATGCAAATGTCATTTGTTCGAAAACAAATAATAATATAAACTGAACAAGATCTGTGGAAACGAACGTAAAAGATTCCAGATCTTTGATGACAGTTTTCGTTACGATAAGCCCAATTTTACAGATAGAAATCTGTGTTATCGGCTGGATGAAGCTCGAGATTCACGCCATTTGTTACTAGAGAGCACAGTGATTCCTCGTTATCGGTCGCATCTATTTTAAATAAAATAGTTACGTTTCATTGAAAATAATATCCTCTTAGCTGACGAGCTAAAATGTTTAACTTGCACTTAACTCGTCTACAATATTTGTAAACTTGTCGAAAGACAGATACGAGCTAATGCCTACCTAGGCTAATATATCTAGACTGTAGTTAAATTCATCGATGTATTTTGCAATTCGAATCTGTAATTCGCGAGAAACATTTTAATAAAAACTGTTAAGTGATTATTGCCATTATACAAATAGATGTAGCGATTAGAACAAACCTTGCAAACGACATCCAATAAAGGAAAACGTTTGTGTACTTACACGCGATATCTTTCATCACTTCATAGGTTATGATTTGCTTCCTTTCACGATAAATAGAAACGGAATTAGAAAAATGGCAGGCAAATAATTTCGGCTCTTTGAGAACATTTATCGTTATCGATTTGTCGTGAAATTCTTCCAAAATGATTGTATCATTGAAACCTAGTTCAAACATAAAATAAACAGTGTATTTAAATCTCAAAATCACAATCAACAGTGAACTGACAAAACTATGTCGTTATTAAGGAGTTCTCACGTGTGTCTGATCTGTTTCACATCGCTACAGGTGGTCTGGTGAAACCCTCTTTCCAGATTTGGCACGCTTTACACACATTTCAATACGTCATCGGATTTTCTTCGGCCGGATCCTATTGATTCTAGCGTAATGTAAACCAATGATCGTTGCGTCAATCGCTAAATTTGAATTCCATTTCGACTTCGTAGAAGCACGACGTTTCGAACGCCAACAGTTCAACTGGCCGTGTCGAGTCGAATCGGAACGCCGTGAAATTGGCGGGAATAGAAGCGCGCGAAAATTTGAATTTCAGTTGCGCTTCATTCCTCACGCTACAAGACGTTCCGTGCGATTTCGCCAAAACTATTCTCAAAACTATTCGTCTATACCACGAATCGACATTATCGCGCGGTTAATAAAAGATGAACGCTAGTGACTGGCGTTTATTTTTAGACTGGAGAGAATCTTTTTTCGGGTAACCGCACGTGTCTGTGCCTCCCGAAAGTATCATTCACTTCCAATTTCATACATTTCTCGTTCGAGCGTAATTTATAAATACGACGTTAGTCAGTGTTATTTCCTTTTCGTTTCACTGTTCCGTGCGAAACCTGTTCCTCGTGCAAAATCTGTTTTATCGCTGCAACGATGCGCGCGCGCGTGCGTTCAACTTTCTCCTCAACACTCGAGTTGACGTCAGAAATTGTTTTCAAGGAAATATATATAAATCGACGACTCGCGTGTGTATATATATATATATATACACACACACACACACCTGTGTACGGAATTTAATTTCCACGCTCCTCGTCTACAATCACGGTCGGACAATAACTGTTAAAAAGTCAAGAGTCATTCAGTGTTTCTTGAATCGTAACACTGTCCGACATCGTGTGCCGTTCTTTAAGGATTTCACGTTCTTACATGTACATGTACTTGTAAGAGCCGACTTGTGAAGTTGAACTTGTTGAAATTTTTCATCGAAAGCATCATAAAACAAAGATACAAGGGAAGGAAAAAAATTTATTATCGCCTAAAGACGATAATGTTTGTTTGTATACTTTATCTACTACAAGATAACACTGCAGGCTACGTACATATATTGTAATGATTATATCATTATTGTAATTCCTGTGTACTTATATATTAAATTTATTTTCATTTAATATTAATTATGTGCATTTGATTTGTAACGTTTGTAAAATAGGCGACTAGTAGAATTAACGAACATTAAAATCATTAAAATCGAGAAAGTAAACTTGCGAATTTTTGCCGACAACTCTAATCGATCTCGATTTCTCTCTAAATTTATCGCCATGGCCCACAACTTTGAAGATTAGATCGTGATCGTGTTTCCTGGTTGGGTCTCCGTGTTGAAATTATCCTGAGATTAATAATTAACGATGCAAACTAATCCAAGGGAATCACACAGAGGAAAATGATTCGCACGATTTGAATTATGCGACTGATCGTACAGATGAAAATAAAAATATCGTACACTACGAAATAAATATTCTCACGACACTACTAGCGAAATGTTTCAAACATGTGACGTGCGCTTTCCTATTACTGTCCAAATTAGATTTAATTTACAGCTACATCCCTCGATTCCGCAAGCTCGCAGTATCGCGGGCGCGACGAATACGCAGAAGCCGCGGAACTTGCATTTCGCGGAATGGTATTTGCAACGGAGTTCAAAATTGGAGTTCCTCCGTGACAAGCCACTATACCTGCAACTGATTGTAACTCACACGCCTACGTCATCTCATCGGCGATAATAGAAAAATTTCCTTGATATTACGTCACATGTCCCGATATCATTCTCGAGGCATTCTCGAATAAACGTAGACAGGGAGGCTGACGGATATCGCGAATTCATTGAATTTCGCGGATGATCCACCGCGCATATTTCCTTACGTTCCGCGAAATTTCGGCCAACAACGAACAATGGGGAAAAAATGCTGTTCCAAGCGACAGTTTTCATTTTGATTCACTGTCCGCCACGCTCGTTCCTAATTTCACTTACCTCGGCTACACTTTGGTTCGCGAGAACACGAAGAAGAAACTCAACATTTTTCTTTTCTTTTTTTTTTTTTTTTTTTTATTATATATAAGTTCTATTCACGAGTTTACCTTGCTCTTTGAAAATAGGACAGTATGTTTGCTTTGGGGAATGGAGTTTTTTTTTAACTTGTACCGTGACGGAGATACTGCTGCCATGACTTATCAATTTCGATCGATTTTTTTCACTTTGATTATCGCCCGGTATTTCCTGTGTGTAACTTTGAATAAGAAAAAGTTTCAACTGTGATTAGGAAAGTGATGATAAAAAAAACATATCGTAGTAGCTGGTAGTATTACAATACAAACAGATGATTTCGATAGAGATGATTCTAAAAATTTGACCATTAATTTGTATATTAAGTATGCATTCTCACTTGTATAGTAAGAGACCATCTGTCCAAAAAAAAAAAAAAAGTGGAGATACAGTATCCACTTTATTTTTTACTAAAGTAAAGAAGTTCTTTAAAGAAAGAGAGTTCTTTAAAGGAATAAAAATTTCTTTCTTTTGAAAAGAGAGATTTCTGCACTTCTGTAAAATGAAAGTAAATTTCTGTAAAATAAATTTAAATACAAATAAAAAATTCTGTAAAATAAACGTAAATAAAAATAAAATTCTATAAAATAAAAATAAATTTCTAGTAAATTTCTGTGAAATAAAAGTAAATAAAAATAAAATTCTGTAAAATAAAAGTAAATTTCTAGTAAATTTCTGTAAAATAAAAATAAATTTCTAGTAAGTTTCTGTAAAATAAAAGTAAAATTCTGTAAAATAAAAGTAAATAAAAGCAAAATTCTGTAAAATAAAAGTAAATAAAAGCAAAATTCTGTAAAATAAAAGTAAATTTCTAGTAAATTTCTGTAAAATAAAAATAAATTTCTAGTAAGTTTCTGTAAAATAAAAGTAAAATTCTGTAAAATAAAAGTAAATAAAAATAAAATTCTGTAAAATAAAAATAAATTTCTAGTAAGTTTCTGTAAAATAAAAGTAAATTTCTAGTAAAATTCTGTAAAATAAAAGTAAATAAAAATAAAATTCTGTAAAATAAACGTAAATAAAAATAAAATTCTGTAAAATAAAAGTAAATTTCTGTAAAACAAACGTAAATAAAAATAAAAATGCAAGATAAACGTACGATTAAAAAAGAAAAAAAGAAAATACTGATAGATACTGAAAAGAATATTCCACAATTGAATTTCAATAGAACTTGTCTCGTAGTGCTGTTTTCGCGAATTTCGACGTCGATATCGTCTACTCTGAATCTTCGAGGATGCATGCACCGTGCCGAGTAATCGTGCACTGATAAATAAAGGCCTCGTGCCTCGAGAAACACGGCCAGTGTGCTTCCAGACATCGGTGGGTGAACCACGTGAATTCCAACAGGATTCAATACTCTCTGTTACGTGATCCGGTGTTCGACGATTAGCGATCAGACAAGCAGAAATAACTCATCAGTTGGAAACTCATCGGTCTTGCGTTCGACCAGTCGAGTTCGTGAAACTTTCCCATTATATTTGCCCATTATATTTAAAATTAGAAACGATTTTCCAGCAAAACGCCGGGTCGGTGATAATTTTAAACTGTGACTCGAGCCGAGGCATCATTTCAAGCCGCAGAAGATAGCGCATCTACCGTGAATTACTTCCGCCCTGTAACTGATTTCATCGCAAACTATCAGAAAACAGGTATACCAATATTGCCTCGCGTACCTCGCACTTCGTACAGTTTTAAAATTGGCATTCTCCATGTTGTACGACGCTTCTTGAATGAAAGCGAACGTGAAACAAAACATTCGACTCGAAGATCCGGTTACTTTCGTCGTCGAAATAGATGAGTGGCCTCGATCCCTTAATCGATGATTTATCATCTTTCTACGAGGCTCGACACTAATTTTTATCATTTAATTCCGGCAACACTCTCATAATCATTCGCTCGAAAGATGTTAAACGTGCAATGGAGACTGTAGAAACAAAAAAAAAAAAAAAAAAAAGAAAATGATCGATAATGGTAATCGTTGCTTGTTTTAGGTCCTTTTTCTGAACCCACACACATATGTGAAATATCACATACACTTGGAACAAACAGCAGACTTACGTACCTGTATACACCAACGAGGAAAATTCTGTTATCAAAGTCGATACACGAACCAGTGCCATTATCTTCCGCGTCGATTCTTTAATCGATAGCAAGAACATAATTCGAGCGAAGGAGAAGCTGTAAGCCGATAGAGTGCGGAAGTTGGGACGACTATCTTTTTATTACATTTCGAATTAACCGCACTAAATCGTCTGTACAAAGTAATCCTAGTACAAGAAATATATGTATGTGCGAATCATTAGTTTATTTGCCAAGTTAAAGCAGAAAACTGGAAGAGGCAGAATGTCATCAACGAATGGACCATTCAAATGTCTTTATTTCTCTGCGGCCACGCGCGACGTATCCACCACTTTGCGACTTATGTTTTTATTAACGACGACAAGAAATCATTAACGAAGCGACATCGAAACCAAGAAAATCTGCGATCGGAGATAAATGTTTCGGCAGTAACAATTTTTTTTGTGATTTGTAAATAGAACTCGAGGGAGCAACATGTATGGGATTTGGAAAAAGTGTCTGGTGCTGTTGCAAATATTTTTTTGTCAACTGGCGACTAGTGGCGCGCGTATGGACAGTGAAACACCGATTATATCCATTCCTTTGGTATGTACATTAATAAAAATGTAACTTAATCAGATCTCAGTGTATAAAGGCTAAGCACAAGGTCAAGTAACAATCGACAGTATCTGGATGGAACGTTATGTCCAATTATAAATTACCAAATCAGTTTTACAGAGCACAGCGAACCGATGTGTGATAAATATAGATGACTGTACGTCCGTTTGGTTATTTTTAGGTCATTTCGTTCCATCTATATCCATCTTTGAAATATTGAAAGCACAATGCAGTGTGTCGAATTTAATTATTGCCAGACAGACAATTATAAATAACACAACTCTGACTTTGACTTGCAATTTTTATGTATTTAATATAAAATATATTTGACCCTGACACCGATCAATACATATAAAAATTGTCAATTGATTTTTACTCGTTAGAAGTTCGTAAGTTTTAGTAAAGAAAAAAAAGAAACGTGTAAGAAACATGACTGTGAATTCTTTCGGTTCGATAAGATAAATTTTTCGATCGTTTAGATAAGCGTAGACATTTTTCAGATATACGTGTGATCATCCCTCCATCTTATTTTACAGGAGAACGAGACAGTGATACCTGAAAGGTACAAGAATTTGCCCGTGGTTGGCAAATGCTGTCCGTTTGGCGAGGTTTTCGTGAAAAATGGCACCGATGCGGTTTGCGTTCCGCATTCGTTTACGACTGGCAATTTCTCGCCCGTATTCTACGACTTCAATGCATCTGGCTACGAAGTTCCCGGCGTGGCTCGAAGTTCGTTTGTCGCGATTGTTGGAGATCCTTGTAAATACAAGAGGTGAGCACGCAACGTTTCAATCTTCAAACAAAGTTCAACAAATCTCGACAACTTTGGTATAACGAACGAGGCAAAAGAATTGAAAAAAAATCGCGCGCGACTTTTCCTTCAGTATGAAAACTGCGGAGAAACAATTTCAATCTTATACTGACGTCGTATCTATCGTCAGTATACGTATTATTATATATATTATATTATTATATATGTATATATATATATTTATGTATTAAATAATATTATATATTATTAGTATATATATATATATATTATACTACTATATATACATATTATAGGAATATTTGATTAATTTACTTATTATATATATATATATATATATTTGGTATAATATTTTAAATTTTTATATAAAAAAGGGAAAAATGGTTTATATAACTTATATAGTTTATATAACTTAGGGAATAATAGTTTATGTAACGTATTCAAGGATAAGCGTCGGCCTGAGAATTTTCCAATCCGAATGTAAATATTGAATCACAATGAATTTCAAATTATCTCAATTTCATTTGGTACAAACTATTCATTGCACTTCTGATAATGCAGTTGTGCACAATTTGCATCGTGTTGTGCAACTCGCAATACCGCGCGCTTTCAATCTTTAAAATTGTAAAAGTTTGTTACTGGGACGTGACGACAGTTAATGAAAATCCAAAGTGCATCAGTATAATTACTTCCGACCTACCATTTACTCGAAAAAAAGTTATACACTCATAAAGTATTGTAAGAGTAAAAAAGAAGTTTATATGTATAAATGTGTAAACAAAAATACTAATCCAAAGTGAAAGCAGAATAATAGGTAATCTTGCATTTGTCTAGATGTTTAGATTAAGTTAGTCAATCTTTTCTTTAAGGTACATTTTAGATCCGTACGATGATCACAAGGACGACCACTATTTATTAACAAACGGTTCTATATTCGCGCCCGATCATGATCCAAGGATATTGCAACCCGGAGTCGATTACTGTGTAGAAATCGTGCCAGACCTAGGGCTCACAACTTTCGTGTGTTTCCCCGAAGGTAAGCACAGAGATATATATTTTTAGACGAGTTCAATTGTGCGCATTCGGTTCGTCAACGCTAACGAAATTGTTCCAGATCGCGTGATAATCACCGCCGATTCCCGAATCACGATCTACGCCTGCGGCCTCTTGATATCAGTGCCGTTTTTAATCCTCACCATCGTCGCCTACTCCATCACGCCCAAGTTGCGAGACATCCTTGGCAAAGCATTGTGCCGTTACTGCGGATGCTTAGGCGTTGCTTTCACGTTGCTGGCAGTCACGCAATTATGGAGCATAGATCTGTCGGATCAAGCTTGCACCAACATAGGTAAAGTGGAACACGAGATCTAATAAAAAAAAAAAAAAAGAAAAGTAAAATCACAACGTTAGAAAGAAGATCTTCGTATCACTCATAAACATTTAAGAAACTTTGCCAATCGACGACGTTCTGATGAAATTCTCTTTCCAACAACACAGGTTTAGATACAATTGGATTTTATTATATATATATATATATATATATATTTGATCCAACGAACGAATTAATTAAAAAAGCAATTGCTTCTGCCAGCGTTCGTCGTCCAGTTCTCCTTCGTTGCGTGCTTCTTCTGGCTGAACGCCATGTGCATCGAAATGTGGTCATTGGTGCGCGTGTACGTGGATCGGGAAACGTACAAGAGGATGAAGCCAAGGACGTTGTTCTTTTGGTACTCTTTATGGTGCTGGGGTCCCTCGGTGATACTTATCCTAGTCTCGATGATTATGGATCTCGGCCCGATAGTACCAGCGACTTACGTGAAGCCAAACTCCCTCGGCAACGGAGGTTGCTCGTTCAAATGTAAGTCGAGACAAAACGAAACTCGTGAATTTATCAACGTAACAACACCGTGATTAATTGTTCGACATCACTTTGTTCCGACAGTTTTACACTTGTCATTGTTACAATTTGAATTTACAGCGGAGGACAAAGCGGTGCCGTACTTTTACATACCAGTCGGTCTTCTCCTCCTTGGGAATATATTCCTTTTCGCCTTGACTTTCGTCAAATTGACGAGGTATCAAAGGAATCTCGACCTGAGGCGTCTCGCGAGAAATCAGGAGTCGGATCGGCTCGATCGGAAGTACCTACGACGTCTCATGCGTACAGCGATCGTTTGCATGATCGTCTTCTTTTTGATGGGCTTCAACTGGATGATGGAGCTGATATCCTGGTTCGTCGACGGCGATTCGTTCGACTGGTCCTCTTTCGACCTCATAAACGCTCTTCAAGGTGTCCTTATATTCGCTCTGTTCGTTCTGCGAAGGCCACCGAGGGACTTCGTGTGGCACAAGATACAACAGCTTCGCGGTGTCAACGGGGCGGCAGACGTTGAAGTCGAAAGCGTGGAACTGTATCTACTTCCAACGGTGAACGGCGACACTCTGCCCAGATGAACGACGATTCCAAAGTGGAATCTATTTTCTTCCGATCTTCTTTCTCGAATTCAGCGCGTCGCAAAGGGATTGCGAAGAATCAACTGCCGGAAAGATGTTTTAAAGTTCCTCGACGAGACGTACAATTTTTCTCTTTCACGACTTATATTTATGAAGCATCGAATTGATCGGACGTGAGAAATTCGACGACACTGATGAATTTATTTCACGCAAGACTAATTAAATTATTTATTAATGCGCGTATGAAACGAAAACAGTGTCTAACGTGCAGCATGTCCCATCAGATTTATTTTTCATATCATTTTAATTTCGCGCGGAGTGTGACTTATAATTTATTTAAAATAGTTTAATTACCACCTGCGTCAGGATAACTTTTATGTAAATGAAATGTTCAGAGTTTTATGCTTGCGTTTCATTTCTCAAATTATCTCTCGTTCCCTCATTCAGTTTTTTTATTCTCTGTTGATCGTTCGTGTTCACTGTGAATATCTCTAAGAGAAAGACTTAAAAAATGAACAATTTTCTACATTTACAATAAATTTCATGAATATAACAATCATTCGATTCTTGAATTTATAATTATGTTCAAAGTGACTGCACACACACACACACACACACACACACATTATATTTGCATTTCCTGACAGTGGTGATATAATTCTTAGAAACTTGTTTTGATTATGTAAAAACTGTCTGTAACTCGTTTTACAATGACATATTGAAATTGTGATATTTGTATACCGATTGCATAACAGTAAGAAACCGGATAACTTCTATTATGACCTTAGATCGAATTCTTTGAATTTTGTATATTTAGCATTAATGTATTTCTAATGATATATATAATATTTGTAAGCACATCGCTAAGTTTCATTATTTGTCTATTTATCACTTTTATAAAATTTCACAAGCCTAGAAAATACGATATCATTAAATTATTCTAGTGAAATCCAATTTCTGTATTTTTCTAGCTGTTTTCAACGATCATTTTTATATTTTAAAACAATCTAGAATTAGTTGCTTGTGTTAGCAACAAATTAATTACGAAATGTTACATTTTATATTTTGTAATTTTAGCATTAAGAAATGCAATATATTATTTATTGTAAAATTTTTCAATTATTTATGTAAAATTAAATGCATTCTTGCAATAAATATTGTATTCATATTTAAATACACACACACACACGCGCGCGCGCGCGCGCGCACACACACACACACACATATATCTGTTCAAACAAAAAGGCGATGAATGGTACTTTAAAAATCTTGTTGACACGAGTAAAAAATATTTTTATTTGTATCCCTCCCGAGGCTACATTATACATTTGTTCGCTCTATTTTTGCGTTTCTACTATGCTATATAAAAATAAAATAGTATAGGTTTGTACAACCAAACCTATTATTAGACTATGCCAATCGAACCAAAAGGTTTCCTATTAAGCTAATAAAAATTGATAATTATCTACGAGTGTTTGTTCGTATATTAGGTGCGCAAAAATAATAGTAGCACACTCGTTATAAGCTCTGAAGCGTCAGACGATTAAACACTAATGCCTTATCGGGTAATAACCCGACAGCAAAACCAGGTACAGAAAGTAACTTTTAGATATTAATTAGAAAATCGGGGTGTCGTGTAAATTACGCTGTGTCATTTTGAGAGTATCATTTCACATCTACGTAGATGTATGTACATACCTAATAATCGTTATTGTACTATCCAGCAAATATTAAAATTTTATAAAACATTTTACATTGAATTGACAAAATAAAAGCTAGATTTCATTATGGGAATTATAAAAATATACTTTTCTATAAAATTGTCTGTCTTTAAATTACTCAGGTGGAATTAATTCATAAAGTAAGTATTTTATTTGCCGAATAATACAATACCTAATCTCTTCTTATTTTATCCCTTTCGCTCGAAATTTCAAGAAAGTTCAATTTAAATATATATACTACGTGACAATGCAACGTACGCAATATAAAATTGTTGGGTGTGTCTAAACCCTTTGTGGTCCTTGTTGGTGCAAAAATTATTTGTTTTTTAGCATACGGTGCTAAAACATATATCGAGTTCAAAAATTAATCATCTGTTACCGACTATTCCGATTATGTTAAAGAAACTGATTTATCAAGGTCTATGATGCCCTGGAAATGGTGGGCTAATGCCTAAAATTCCAACAAGATTTCCTCGTTGAGCAACATATACCAAGCGATACATTCCTGGTGTTCGAAGAGCCGTATCGTTAAAGTAAATTCGTTCGGTGATCGAATGAGGCTCGAAAGGAACTGGAGACGATTTACCTAACATAAATCTTCGTCAAAAATTCATCAAGATAACTGTGACGTGTGTATATGGAGCAAAAATCAATTAACGTATTTAAAGAATTATGATAAACTGACGTCTTACCTCGACCTACATATTCATAAACGATGTATTCGTCTAGGCTGGAAAATTCATTGTGAAAAAGTCCTACCCAGTCACCGCTAGCTGGTCTCGCATCTCCCAATAATTTGTATGACACTGAATTTTCTTCATCTATAAACCATGATGATACAGGTTGGAATTCTACACCATGATCTTCCACGTGTGGTCTTATCTGTAAATATAGTGTAAATTTTTTATAATAAAACAATGGATCATTCGTCGTGCTGCACAGAGCAAATCTTACAATAATATCGAACTCTCCTGTAACAGGTTTATGGTCTGATTGTATATAATTGGAATGACTTTTATAATTACGTTGAATAGCACTCAATCTAATATCATCATAAATGTCAGCATTTACTCTGTACAAAATTCTGTCAGTCCATGATGGTCGACGCCTAATTGGAAAATTTTTAGTTAAAAGAAAATACAAAATTGCAAATATAACAAACTTATCTTACTTGAGATCAAATTCTTGAGATGCAAATTCATATTTATAAGTAGGAGAAAATGTAATAGGATTTTCATTCAATTCAGAGAAAGCTTCGCCCTTTTCCATTACCATCTTCAATTGGTCTCTAGCTAACAAGGACTTTAGCTCATTTTTCCTAACTAGCATGTCTATCTCTGTGGCAGTCAAATCCTCTCCGTGTAATCGAAAATTTAGGTCACCGATCCAAAATATGTAACTGTATACAGAAAAGTGGCATTTAGTTTAATATTATTTATAGATTAAATTAAACTCGGAAAAAATTACTGACTCGTGAAATAATATTTTTGAAGTATCTGGATTACTGAAACTATGACTTGTGAGTATTGTATTATAATCCACAATTCTGTCTGCCAATAAATGGTCGTGCGGTGTCAAGTGTGTATTTACTACACACATGTTAATTCCATACATATTTAGTCTTATACTAACCGCACCTTTATTTCCCTAGAAATAATATATTTTTTTTATTAAGACTTAAGATTAAAGGAAAACCCTATAGAATTGTAATGTCTTCTTACCCACATGCCTCCACATCCTGTTCGTGTATATTGAGTCTCTACTAATCTTAAATGCGTGATGTGTTTTCTCAAACAAAAGATATTTAAAACAAGACCCTGCAACCGTTGTGTACGTATTTTTACATAGTCGTAATTCTTCAATACTTCTCTGCAAAAATTGTATCATATCGTTTCATTTTTCTTTGCATATTATTTTTAACATAACAATCGTTGACTTTAGAAACCCAGTTGTTAATTTATACGAACAATCAAAGTTTATGTCAATACCTGAAAGATTTAGTCCATGGATCTTCAAAGAACATGTCCATCACCATATTTTGCGGTTGAGCTTTAACTTCTTGTAATCTAATATAATTTATAAATATAGTTATTTCAAAGATGATGTACAAATTTGCGTAAACTGTACATACCCGACAAAATATAAATCTGGTGATGTTCTTGTCTCGTTAATATGACTGATATCAAGAAGTTCGTGCAAATCTTGCTCTGGATATTTAGTTGCCACATTCCAGGTAACAAAATAGACTCTGAAACACATAAGTAACTCTCATTATTAAAATTATCTGTAATTACAAAGTGCAGACGACAATAAATTAATCAAAATATAAAACAAAAAGAGTTAAAAGTTAACAGTTAAAAAGATACCGAATAAAAAAGAACAAATATATAAACAAGGAAGTACACGTTATACAACTTTTACTCACCTAAGATACTTCAATGTATCAGCCATTTTTAGGATAATGATACGATGTAAGTTGGGAAAGAGTTACACAAAATTTTACTTTAACTTTGTTAGCATCTGGAATCAGATTATACCACGGTGACTATGCAATGTTTTCTAACATGCTTTCTAGGTTATACAAAGTAGTATACGAGATGTCAGTGATTGGTTAGGTAACCCCTCAGTTTTAAACTTACATTCGAATATTGTTAACAAGTATTCAAAGAGAGATTTCACAGAAATCACATCACTTTTCTATTAAAATGAATGAATATAACTTTAAGTACAAAGAACCATACTGATGACAGCTGTAAAGTAAGCAATCTCCCCTCTACTAAAAACTAACCGTGTGACGTCAAGATAGCAATCTTACTCTCATCATATGTTTGTTGTGTATGCATATTATGAATAGTAAATATACGTAATGCGTAGTATACATGGTGAAGTGGAAATCCATTCTTTCATCAGGCACAGCCGCAATTAAATACTGATTATTGAACAAAAACTGGACAAAATTACTGATTACTGACATTCTAAAAAGTAAAACAACTCGTATTGATTATCTTTTATTAAAAGTTCAGGTATCTCGAAATTATTTATAGCTCTAACAAATTCATTTCCAAATGCAAGCAGAAAAGTGGACAAATGTATAGATAAATTTATTTTTTCAATCATAAATCTGGTTCGTTAGAGTTGGCGGTTAGAAACATCAGTAAATTCTTATTACATGAAGGTTCTAGTTCCAGTTATATGGACCGTTTTGTTCTTCGACAGATTCAGATAAATGAAGTTCATGCTATATGCACGTAGCATGCACTTTATGCCTCATTTCTCTTAAAGGATATGAAAACAAAGATTACTGTAAATGTAAAACATTGTTCTCAATGCTTGGGTATTTAGAATCGTTTTGTTTTATCATTTACAGAGTTTCTGCAATTTAATTAGAAAAAAATGTACGTGTATTGTGAAATATAAATACCTCAAGATTTTTATGTCTAAAGTTCTTGATCTTTAAACCACAATTTAAGCACACTCAATCAAAATTTATTGAGCTCGCTATGCTCTGTACACTACGACGTACATCCTGAAACTAAATTCTACGTAATAACGAAAGATCATAAGGGTGAAGAAATGAGTCATTAATAGATAAGAATAATAATGAAGAAATATCTTTAATACACTTTGCAAATATTTCTCGTCGTTGATTTTTAATACAGTGCAGGGTATTAATAACAACAGTTTTATCAACGTGGAATCACCTTATTCTTCTCTCCAGCTATTAACAAGCATATCGATCTTAAATCACGCATTGTTTAAAACGCGTTGCCAAGCCATTATCGATGGCACTGTTTATGATCCTCTTTGTGGATTTATTGCTGAATAACGAAGGTATAACGATAAATAAGAAAAGGAGACCAATAAAAAGAAAAAAATGGATCGTACCTTTATTATAATTTTCGCTTCGTCTCCGGCTGTTATAGTTTGATTCTGTTATCGAAACAATCGAGCGTGGCCTCCTATCGTGGGACGCTAATAAAAAAGATCTCGATCGATCATTGTTATTTACAATAATAAGAGAAGCGAGCAGGAAACAAAGTCCGCCGTTTTCTGATTATCTGATCTAACAATAAGAATGCGGAAAGCAGTTCTCTTATCGAATATCACGGACTTTTAATTTCAAAGTATATATATCGGAATTATCAATACATCATCCCGGGATGGGTGGCTCGTTGAAAAAATACATTGGGATTTGCCGATAGAGTTGTGTACAGGTTCCCTGCGTCTTCTGGCCTCAGATACATGCCCGGTGGTAAGACGAACGTCTCCATTGGGCCGTGAACATCTGCAAAATGTACATTTGATTAATATTATGAAAATAATTTCTGCTCGTAAATTATTGTATTATATATATATATAAATATATATAAATTTGTATTTATATATATATAAATATATATAAATACAATATAAATATATATATATATAAATATAAATATATATAAATACAATATAAATATATATATATAAATATAAATATATATATAAATACAATATAAATATATATATATAAATATAGATATATATAAATACAATATAAATATATATATATAAATCATTGTATTATTAAATGTACTAATTATTAAATAATTAATTATTAATTAATTATTAAATAATTGTTTAATAAATATAAATTATTACATTAGCGTCGTAATTAAGTTCTGCTCATAAATTTTTACGTTCTACCAAAGCTCGTGATTAACTCTCCGGTAACAACGAAGAACGCACGTTTGCTTATCCTTCCGGTCTTGTTAAGCAGCAGAGCGTAATCTTTGCGATAATTGTATTTGTTCAGAGTCATTTGTTACATTTGAATGGTTTTTCACTTGTAATTTCTCCACTTGCGTCGCTTTAGTTTTACACTGAGTTGTTCGTACGAATTTCGACGACACGTTTCGAAAGATTACGAAATGCAGACACAGAATATTCATTAAGCAGAGGCGCGATTGTTTCGTGAGCGTAACCGCATTCCAAAGTGGGTCACACCTGTCCACGTTCATCGCAAACTTGCGATCAGCTTCTTGTCCCATCAGGAGAATAATTTCATTGATTTTGAAGTCGCATCGCCGCGAGTGTGAAGTGAAAGCAGAGAGTGACAGAAAGAGTTGTACATTTGGAATTAAGATTTTACCTTGAGAAGAAAGTAGAAGGTAAATTACACGATGGTAATTTGAAATTTGCTTGTTCTTTCGATTGCAAAACGACGAGTTTTGCACGAAACAGAAGAATAATCTCGACTGAACTGTCGTTTCAGACTTTTGCGGGAGTGGCTGATTTATAAAGTGAATTGAAAAATTGCAAAAACGACGTGGCTGGATATTGTGATAGCTACAAACCGGTGGATGGTTTATGCCTGGCAGGCTAGTGACCTCTGCCTCGCAATACGTGGTATAATCCACGCCCTACTCGTAATAATGGAGATTATGGCAAAGAGATATTACCAAGCTATCGCATTTACTTGACAACATTCCCTCCTTAAAGCGAGACTTTCGTTTATTATTCGACAACATAAATTTTTTTCTTCTCAAACGAAGTCACTTGATTTTTATGAAAATCAAGCTCTCGTTTCTTCTTCTTTCGTGTTTCATCAGAAAATTGAAAGTTCCATTTCAAAATTCGGCATAATTTCCAATTTGTATCTACTTCAGATAAGTACACGTAGAAAAGAGAATGAGAATTTGTTTTCTCCCATTGTCAAAACAGTTCAATCAGCTACCAACAACAGGTCACCGATTAACCAGCGTCGTCTGATCTAACGGGATTTATTTCCCCTTCCAGTTTAATTCCCGGAGGAGAAGCGCTTGACCTCCGCCTCGAAACTTTCTCCCTCTCCACCTTTCCGCGGTAAGAGGTTTTTCCTCCCTTTCGTTCGTTCCTCGAGGTGAAGGTCGCGAAAGGCGACGCCGTAACGGAGGAAACGTTTGGACTGGGAATTTACCAATGTGAACCACAGTAGTCAGGTATTTCCGGGACCACTGTGAAATAACTCCGTTATTCTGCCACTCGAGTGTCGAAATTGTCACTTTGCATGTTCGCGTTGGATTTGAATGGAAAAGTGTTTATTTACTGCATTATTGGCTGGATTATTTCTTTGAAATAACTTGAAACTCACCGTCAGAGTATATGGGGCTTCCACCGTGCCTGCAGGCAGTGCATCCAGGTATAGCGGATGAAACTAATGCCACGCGATCTGCAATTCGAGATATATTCGATAATGTACTATCGCACGAACACTGCAGAGGCATCGACAATTAACACCAGTTGATTTCCGTCAAATTCGGAAAATTTGACTACGACATGACCCTTCACGTAGATATTTCTTCACGCAAGAGAAACGTTTATATTTTACTTTTCAATAGGCTATACGTAACACGCGTGCAACAGCTTTTCTCAGTATGAATTAAACTTTAATCTATCATTTTCTGTCTTTGTTGTATAGCTTTTATCATTCATTTACGTGGTAGTCACGTATAGTCATTATACTGTACGAATGTTACCGAAGCGCGTAGAATCGTAATATATTGTAATCAGTCGTTACACATTACTCTGTTGCGTAATTTTTCACATTATTGCGTAATATGCTTAATGAGATGCACAGAATGTTAACCTCAGTTATGGCTATATCACGTTGCAATATAATTGTTACTTCGTACATTGGCACTACATCGTGCAATACCGCGTAATTTCGTATAATACAGTTAAATATAGTTTCTATGATCGATTCACATCACGTGAAACTACAAATATCCGGAAAGTATTATTTCGCAGGAAAAATTAAGGTCTTACACACCGCGAACTGTATACAACGACAAAGAATAGATATAACTGCCTGAAAATTGCGCACGCCAGCGGCATTTATACATAAATCATAAACGTACCACCGCTGTGATAATGCACCTTCCTCTTCAAAGAAGCCTCGGTCGGCTTGAAGTGGAAGAAGGAGGGCGAGTAACCGCTGCCGGGAAGCGAGCTCAAAGCGTCGTCCCGATCGCGGATCACCGTTGCGGAAGCTTCTCGGCCGAGGGCGGCCAACTGCCGACCCTTCGGCAGGAACATCGTCAGGAACACAAGAAGGGAAGTAGTCAATAAACCATAAGCTAGCCAGGCCTCTCTGTCGCTCTCCGCCGCGGCCGCCACCGAGCCGATCGCGCTCGATATCCAAATCGGAAGCGATAGACCAACAGCCAGGCCGATAAACGCCGCTTCCCGGTTGTTGTCACGAACGCCGCGTGCCCGTACTGCTAAACAAGCCACCGCGACCAGCAGCGCGCCCGGATATCTGGAAAAAAAAAAAAAGAATTTCGCATAGAATTGGAAGGATATCTTTCTGCACTTTCTCTCGTTTCTTTTTTTCTTTCGGAAAGATCGTCGGCGGAAGGTTTACATTTGCAAAAGTTTACCCGAGGGAAGCCACTATCTGTCCAAGGGGGGTTTTGCAACAGGACATTGGCGAGTTTTCTCCTGCATTTTGTATCTGAACCACGGTGGGTGGCTCGCCGTAAAACCATTGTCCAACGATAGCTACCTGCACGAGTACGGCGAATCCCAATACCAGTGCCTGCAACACGGAGAACGAACGCAACGCGTCTTGCATCAATATATCACAATCTCAATAAACTTGACATTTCAATAATTGGAAAGAAAAGAAAGACTGTCGAGCGAACCTCGTCGCACTGTAACAATTTATCGGTGAACAAGCACGATCCGTGCGACGCGATCAGGTTTCCATTAAAGTTATCAAACGAAGGATTATTGTTATTACGATTATTATTACTACACGAGGCAGAACGAGTTGGATTTCGCGTTAAAGTTAGGTTTCCAGCCTTATCGTCGCTTCCTTCAATACTCGTATAATCACACGGCGGCGAGCAAATAAGAGAAAATCCGTGTCCCGGGTCCGTTAGGCGAGAGCAGAAAATTGTCGGCGATATTAATACGATAGATGTTCAAACGTACGGAGCGAACGCATGCTCAACGAATCACAACAGCTGCATTTACTGCTATTAGTAGCGGGCGTTTACTACCGGCGTTACTTTTCATTCAGATCCCGTCCCGCATGTACAAATAGCCGATCGAGATCGACATCCGGATCTCCAACGCTCCGGCGAAATAAGAAAAATCCCTCGTGCATCCTTCGTGAGAGTTGCTCCACGAGTTTCTGCCAAGCCGCGTGTTTTCTAAAGCTGTATTCACACCGGGCTGGGACAATAACTTTCGATTGTGTCTCGACGCGCGGGGAAACGAATGGCTCGGTGAATCTGCCTGCTTAAAACGGCCACAGCGAGAGGGATCATCTTTCTCTTTCGACGAGGTCTCGACACTTCTGTCGTCTTCAGCGAAATGCAAAAGAAAGAAAAGTTGGAATTAGTTGTCGTTACGTGGCGACACGTCGAAGTTTACCTGGTAAGGCGCCGGTAGATAAACGCCGCTATTCAACGAGAGCAGGAACACGCATTTCACCAGCAACGCTGCGAACACAAGAGCAGCTGGCAAGCCGACTAATCGAAACGCGGCGCAGGACAGCGGGTTTTGGCTGAGGGAGGCTGCTGCCGAGAGTCCCGCCAGGAGGAAGAGGCCCAAGAGTAGAGCTTGGCCCAGAAATAAGTGTCGTCTGTTCGGCGCGGTGACCCTTGCCTGAAAAATCAATTGCTCGACGTTACACACACGTTTCTCACACTCGTTTTCTTTTTTTTTCTTTTTTTTTTTTTCTTCGCCACGTTGACTACTTTTGTGTCACGCGTTGTCCCAATCTCGAACGTACGAACGTCCGCGAAAGACGTTCTGGGAAAACAAGCGCGTTTCACGCGAGAACGGCATGCTCTAATTTTTTCTTTTCCTCGGGCGAAGGGAAACCTTAATACGGCGAGCAGAAAGTAACTCCGCGCGGAGTTCTCTGTTCTTCTATTCCCGTGCGTTTGCTCTGTTAACGATGGAACAGGCGAGAGAGATGCGATAAGGACTGTTGCATGTCAAATTGTTCGCAAAGTGGATCAAGTTACGTGCCGCGGTGTGATCGCAGCCAAATTAATTGCAACTGCCCGGGTTAATTTCTCCAATTAGAACAGCTAATAAAGCAGTCGTACGTATCGATTCGAGTAATCGGTGCTCTCGTCTCGCTCTGACTTTGATTTGATGCTTCAGTTCGCACCGGGTCGAAAGGAAAGAGAGAGACGACGAGCTGCAACTGTTGTTTTCGACCAAGAAAACACTGCGCAATTTAAATTCAACGAGACGACGATTCGTTAATTGATCGATTGAAAATAATTGGCAGCAAACCGATCCTGAGACAGACAGTACAGTACACGCGTCAAAGCTATCAGAGTCTATCCAGAGGCGTCTTATCCCGTTCGATGAAGTGTATCGGTGCATACAAGCAGACGACACGTTTAGGAGAAATAGGTGGTCGACATGCAAACTAGG
Source organism: Tetragonisca angustula (assembly GCA_036937485.2). NCBI lineage: Eukaryota > Metazoa > Arthropoda > Insecta > Hymenoptera > Apidae > Tetragonisca > Tetragonisca angustula. Next base: position 1,142,306 of record JAWNGG020000026.1, on the reverse strand, counting down.
CCTAGGTCTCGGTGAAATTGCGAGCGTGCTGGTTATTGGAGCTTGTCGAAGTACGAACGAAAACGATTACCATAAATTCTTCGTGCGCGTTTCCACGTACTATCGAGCGCAAGAAAAAAAAGAGAGAAAGAAAAAGAGAAGACGAAGAGATCTCTAAGCTCTATTAATCCGGCGTTTCCTCAATTCTCGACGAGAGAACACGTTTCACGCCATTGCGCGCAATCGAAGTTCGATTGCTGCGCTTCCCATTTTCGCGTCAGTGTCTGAAGCATCTTTGCGCTCTGTTTCCGGTCATAAAACGACGGGAAACTTCCATTTTCGAGTAGCTTTGCCGCCGAATTTTCACTATTCTGGTGTACGCGCACTTTTAAACGAAAGATTTCTCTCAGTTTCAAGTTCGGGGAGTTGCCGGTTTGAAAAAAGAACAAAAAAAAAAAAAAAGAAAGAAAAAAGGTGGCTGGCAAAGGTAAACGAACCGACCTTGAGCAGTACGAAAACCTCGAAGCCAGCCATGAGGAGCATGGTGGCTGCGCTGAGGGCCGCCAGAGGAAGAGCCCAGGGTCGTTGTCTGAGCAAGGATCTCGAGTACGGTCGGGCATCGGTCTCGATCTCCTGGCTCTTCTTCTTCCCAGGAGGCACTCTGAACACCGAAACCGTCCTGTTCGGCGCTGGAACGCTGATGACACTGGCCACGCTAGCGAGGCCGTTCCTGTCCATCGCCACGTCGCTAGGTACCAGGAAGAATTCCGTCGACAGCTCGTAATCCCTCGAGGCTTCAGCTCGTATCGCCGTAGTTCCGGTTGGACCGAGCCAGCTCGCCGTGGCCCACGACAGGATAATCGGGCTCAGTCTCATCGCGTCATCCGTACTTCCGTCCTTATCTCTGTGTGGCTCTGTATGGCTCGCAAGCTTTCTGTAGCGTCACCGGGACATGCACCGTTTCCTGCGTAAGCGCATCCTTACGCGCCCGCCTCTCTTTCCTCTCAGCGATGCCACACCTGCAATTATCATCAATCGTTGAATCGCGTTTTTTGATTAGATATCACGGTTGGGTTAAGGGAACAGCCAATAGACGGAAAATTGTAAGATTGTAGACCTTACGCTCTCCTTCTTACATAAATGAAAAGCTAACCAACTGGCCGTTCAAATGTAAGTCGAACATTTCTAATTTTGTCTCGCTTGTTGAAGTTTTTTTGCTACAAATTTAGACAACAAGTGAGAAACTTGAAAAAGTAAAAACGTTTCTGTCTGCAGAGTGAACTATTTTCTTTTCTTTCTTTCTTTTTTTTCACCGTGGACACGTACGATTTTCTAAACTAAATTTCAATTGCCAACGAAAGCAAATAAAACCGCAGCGTATTCTCTACGAGAGCCAGGCATGACCAGTCCACAGGCATTCACGGAGTCTAACACCATTAATTATTATGAACAGGGTCAGCCGTAAGTAGAGTGAAGCATAGACTGAACGAGTAGAACCGGAGTAAAACCGTGAAAACCAGTATCACCAGTGCACTGTTACCGTAATCGATTCAACATTGATCAACCGAGCGATTTCGTATTGTAATCAATAAACCTTTTTCAAGTGTCGAGCATTGTCTGTCCTCGATATCTCAACGATACTGCTTGCCACACATTTCTTCCTCACACTTCCCTCTTGCTCCAATTATTACATTTATCGTTACACTAGCAAAATTGTCAAACACAATCTCGAGAGTCAAGTGTTTTGCCTCCTTGGGGAATATTTCTTTTCGCTTGAAACAATGAAACGCAACGGGGGGGGTCAACGTGATGCTACGTGCGATATATATATCCCCGACACTGAATGAAATTTTCTGTCAGAGCATGGATCAGTTTCTCTGATGGGGACGGGTCAATGGAGTGGCCACGAAGCGCGCGTTGTGGGAGCCCAACTCCGACTAAGTCAACAAGCATTCTCGAGGGAGAAACTGGAAGCAGACTGGAGTTCCGTTCTGGAGGTGAAGCCTATCCGTTACGGAGGAGCCAGAGAGATGGTGATGACGATGCTGAGCTGAGGTGGTAGTGGCGTACAACAGGAGCGGATCCACGCGAGTCTTTCCAATAAAGATTTCCTTTTTCTGTCGCCGAGTGCTAATTTTTCCCACCTGAAAATAACACTTTGATCATTGCTGCGTCGGAACTGATTACCGAATTGCAAAAAAGAAAGCCCCTTATTCTCAGTTGAAACATTTTAGGCACAAATGTATAAATTGATACGATTGTGCAAATTTCAACGATTTACTCTTGCACGATTCATTTTGTTACACTTAATTATATGTAACTGTAGGCAAGCGCGGTCACGATTAGTACAGTTTGAAAAGTCCAACGGATGAAAGCCATCGTTTCGTATGTGTAACAGTCGCAATTAAAGAGTTGAAAGTTGAAAAGATCGTCTGACGACGAACGACGCGACACTCTCAATTCTAGTCTTGGCTTTATTATCGCGAGCAGGCCTATTTCATCGAGGAAGGATTCAATCTGATCCGTCCCTGACAAGATGAGAGAAAGAGCCGCGCGGAATAAAAGAGAAATAGAGAGGAGGATCGGAACGAAAGGAAGAAAAAGAAGGAAGCTGGTCCTCCGACCGTCGAGGACCGGACCCAGCGATGCATTTGCATATCGTACGTGTAATAACCTCGAAAAAAAAGTTTCAACAATGGTACGGTTCGTCTACGGAGAAAAGCCGAGAGAGAACACAGCTCGGTGAATGAAGAAACGTTCAACGAGTTTCTCCAGCTATGAAAAATGGGGAAATTCTCTCACGGTGTTTTATTTTATTTCTGTTTTTTTCTTCTTTTTTTTCTCCAAATGACAACGAGACTCACTGAGAGAAAGAATCGTGATTATTTCATCCTCGAGGCCCGGCTGGCTACCTTCTCTCCGGATTAAGAATAAAATTCCTGCCACGAGCACGGGCAAGTGTAAATTATTTACCTTGGCCCAGAAATCGCTTGTAAAATACATTCGTAGCTGGTGAAAGTGATAACAGAGGTTTCCTTCTTCGATCTAAGCGGCGCTCTCTCGTTCGAGCCCGAGCTGGATACGTGTGTGGCGTGTAGGCGTCGCAGATCAATGATTGTTTGCGCACACACGACACGTTCGGTAGCCATACACGATCAATCCCTTGAACCAAGGTTCAACGAACCTCCGCCACGAAAACCGGCCAAACCGTTTGCACGGTTTCGTTCGGCTGGCACAACTACGTTGATAGTAAGTTCGAACACGTCTCGCGTTTCTTGCGTCTCCTCGCCGGACAAAAAGCTTCGCATTCGTATGCATTACTGCCGAACAATTTCAACCCTCGCCGCTATTAATGCCTGCTCAATGGACGTCGGCTTTTAACGACGCTTCAGCTCTCCCGCGGTTTATTCTAACGATCCATCGCCTTGGTGAAAGAAACTTTTCGTACCTGGAAATGACGAGAGATTGAATTAACAACACGGTTCGTTTCTGCTTTGCAATTTGATAATTTAATTCACTTCAGTTTGATTTCTCCTCTGTTCATGATCTACGTGACCGCAATTCTTTTTCTTTTTTTCAATGTTTCGCAACAACGCTGTCCGGCAAACCAGTTCCCAGGCCGGGGAACATAAATATCAAACTTACCCGAATTTGCAGGCCACTGAGAACGGTTTTTCTTCCTTCCCGTTCCAAGTTTCAACGTGATTTACACATCGTTCTCATTGTTCGAAGCAATCTGCAAGCAAGAGATACTTACATTATCTCGATGAGATTGTATCAAACTGTGCAAGATGGATGAACGAAAGTAATGTACAAAGTAGTTAAAATTAGGCCATGACCAATTATTATATCTATAAATTTAATAAATCTATTAATTAGAATTGTTTCATGAATTAATTTAAAATTATTTATTATTTTTAATATTAATTATATTTATAAATTTAATTATTATTAAAATTTTTATGATTCCGAGATATTATTCGAGAAAGAACATTTATAGGATATCGTACATTTTATATTAAAATTATATTAAAATTTAGAATAGTAATATTTATTATTTCAGTCACTCGTCTAGAGTGTCTCACTCATTATTATAATATCGTTATTATAACTTATTGAAACAAAATGACTTTGATCAGATTTCAGATCTCAATTGGTGGCTGTTGAAAGATTCACACGTTTGAAGAGCGCTGTTACTATTAGGTGAACACGTCCCTGGGGAAAATTGGATGGAACGATAGACAAAATGCGTACGATGTACAATACAATGTCTCGCAATGGCCACGCCCGGTCACTTTCTCCGGCAAAGCCAAAGTCATTCTTGTACCGTAAGTTACAATGCTTAATGACGCAAGCTGCCCACGCTCCATCTAATGCAAAGCACCGGTGTGATCCGCTTTCCTTCTTGCACGTTCGGCCAGCCAACGGAATGTAATTTACAAGCTCCGTCGAGAATAAAAAGAAAAAAAGAAGGAAGAAAAGAAGGGGGATAATTAAGACGCGAGTCTTTAACCGGCAAAAAGCGGAAGATCGACTCTCGTATGACGGCCCTGACCGAATTTCTTTGCACTTGAACGCCATTCCCGAAGTGGCTGATGCTCCTAGAGATTCATCGCTCGCGTTACAATTGATTAGTGTCGTAGTTGCAATTTAACTAAAATTCCATTTTGTAACAATTTCGTCACGCTCGCGGCGCATATGTACGTTTGATCATCTCGTTGATTGTGTCGATCTAATTGTTATAATCTCATTGAGTTTCTAGTGAAATTAACGAATACGTTGTAAATACTGTCTGGACGGAGAGAATGAGCGTTACAGAGTCTCGAGGAGGCTAGATGAACACGCGATAGCAAATCGTCGAGAAGCGAAGGAATGATACAGGATACTTCTATGGGAAAGAAACTGTCGTGCGTGGTGAACGCGAAATTCCTTCCTCCGCTGGAGGAACCCTAAATGATGCGGAGCGCCGAACTCTCGGTATTGCAGCAAGAGAGGAGAGAAGTCCGCTTGCAACCGGTTTCAACAAACTAAAGCTAAATAAAGTCATGTAAAACGGCACGGAACGGAGGAAATCGTTCTGCCGATAATTGCGCCCTCGAGAAAAAAGGAAAGAGAAGCTTTTCGAGCTTGCTCGCTTGAATATAATCATTATATTAATGCAGCGTAATATTTAGAAGAAGAAGAAGAAGAAAATAGAACAATCACCATCGTCGTGTATTTATCTAGCGTATGAATTATGCGCGACTATCGACAAATTCGATACAGTTTCGTGATAATGAAAACATTCATTCGTTTTGACAAATTTAATGTGCAAGTTCCAAAGTTACCCTGATCGGGTAAACAAGAATTGACGACAGTAACTCGAAATTAATTGTCAAGGAACAAGTCGCCAAAAATTCTCCGATCGATCGAGAAGCAAACATTCTTTCGCAGCTCATCCCTTGTCTATTCTTCGCCTCTTCAGGTTTGATACGTTGATAAGTCGACCCTTCCACGGCAATTCATTTGAATATAAATCCGGCTGTCTACGCACTTTGAGAGCCCCACGAACGAGGAACGAGGAGAAGGACGAGGAACCAGGAGGACCGAAACAAGCTGAACGAAGAGAGGACGAAGAAAGAGACGAAACGAAGAATTCTTTTTTCGTTGCACATTGTAACCGCAAACCACGGTGCTCGGCCATGCAGGATATTTTTTTACTCGCTTTATTTCGGGTTCCCCCGCGCGTGTAATATTTTTTTTCCCCCTTTTCTTTCAATCTCGTCTCGAACGAGGCTTACGAGCACGTTTGCACTTTCTTTGCAATTATCATTAGTATTCTTTCGGGGGATCATTGCAGGTATGTACGTGCAGTTAACGTGAAATATGTATCGACTCGCTGTACAGCAAATCTGCAATCTAGTTTTCCAATTATCACCGTAAGGAAATATCAATCAACAATAATTTTGTCAAGTCTCGTGAACCTAATTTCTGCGTCCAGTGTCGGAGAAAACGAAGAAATAAATGTGATATTGTTCTGCGAGTTCAATAACCCAGTTCATTTTAAATATAAATGTTTAAAATGTTTTCCCTGCTACCTACCGTTAGTCATTTACATGTATAATTGTATTCAAAAGAAATTCACGAAGTGAATGTGTATCGCAAGACAGATTGTATAAAAAATAAATGGAAATATATATTGTAAGATGTTTAAAGGAGATATTTAAAGGAACGAGTTAACAAATATAAAAGGAACGAAGAATTCCCCTTGACCTCGAATCACAAAAAACGTTTATATATCGGTAAAAGAAGACAAAATAAAAAAGAAAGAAGAAACGGCGACTATTATTTTATTTTGCGCGCCAGTGCATTGTTAAAGGGAACTTTTATTGCCTCCGCCAAGGACGAAAACTCACCACGTAATCTCGGGGAAAGCCTAGATGGAATCGTAAAGCGCCTTTACATATGTATTGTACGAAGGCTGCGTGCACGTAAAACCGCAATGCACGTGTCTGTGGAGTAACTATGTTTATTATACGTCGGCTATGAATTATTAACTTTGCCTCCGTGACGCGGCCCTTCGCCTTCACGACCAACCAGTCTACGAATCGCTACTTTGCCTCCACGGTGAAAATACACGTGCACACGTGTACCTCGTGTACAAGCAAAAAGTTTCGTCTTCAACTAGATGCTTTGCACCAATTAATTGGATTTTCTTGAACGATCCATAATTTGCACGTGACTCAAACAACTCGAACGTAAAAAAATGTTGAATGTTAGGAATGTTTCCTATTTGTCTGAAGTAAAAACAATTGAAACACGGTTCGATATTAATTTGGTTTTTGTTAATGTGACGTACGTGGAAATGGCGAGGCACGCGTGACGCCCAAACAATTTTAACGGTAAATTTACGAGCTTGGTAAAAAATATGACGTTAAATGCTCATTAACATGACAGTATGGAAACGGTATGGCCAACCAGTCTCTTTGAAAACGATTTTCAATTTGAATGAGTTCTTTAAGAATTGCTTCTTCCAACCGATATAACCTGATGCAAATACATTGATTTGAAAGCATCGTGTCACTTGTTTTCTGAATAGATAAATTTCTTTCGGTTCTGAAAAATTATCATACCTGACTGTTCAGAACATCATGGAAGAAATTTCAAACATATCCATCCGAACACAATCACACGTATCCATCCATCCATATTTTCTTATAGAGCTGACACCGGTTCGACGACATTCCAACGAATTTACTAGTATGTGATTTAATGTAATTAGTTTGTGAATTTCCTGAAGAATATTTAAAAAACATTGTATTTATTGGGGCAATAAATACGTGGACTGAAATAGATTGAAAATTTACTTTAAATTCATGGAAAAATATTTCGGTGAATGTTTTCGAAAAATATTTCGAATTCAACACGAGACGAAGTTAACGAAATAAAATAATATAAGAATACATACGTGTAACTTAAATATATTTTATTTTAATAAAATTGGCTGCAGAGAATGACCAAAATTTAGATTTACTATTTTGTATTATCTGTAAACGCAATGCGGTTGAAGTAAATCCTTAAATTAAATAAATTTTAATACAAATTATCTAAACCTTGATAACTATTATTGAATGTATATGATACATACAACTCATCATAACGTACATATGATTGCTCGCCATAGCAATCATAAAATCAAAGTAGTGAGTTGTATATGTAACATGTTTATATATACCTTTCATGTCCATTTTTGATAACAATATATATAAATTTCAAATTTTCTCTTCACCATATATATATATATATATATATATATATATACAGCTACAGTCAGGATTCACGCATCTACAATGATCAAGATGATTATTCCGCAATAGCAATATAATAATAGTTATAATAATAATAGCGATAATTATTATCATTGGAATTTTTACATAAAAATATAAATTACAATTTGTTGTATGAAATGTGAAAGATCAAGTCTTGGCTCTGCTAAAAACAAATTCGCTGGTAGAATAACAATTGATTAAAACAATTTTATAGTCTTGTCCTTGGAGATTCTATTTATCATGCTGTACAGTTTTGGGACCTGAGAAAATTGAATTACTGAAATTCAATATTCATTATTACTGTTTTACGGTGTAAACTATCACAAACAATTTTTTAATCGATTTGGACAAACCTCAGGCACCTGCATTAACGTAGTTACACATTTTTGTGAAACAATTCTTGTAAGACTTACACGTATAAATAAATGTTGATTAATAATAATTTAAATAAAAATACATTAATTTAACTGGAATCTCAAGATTGGTATTCTTACATTACAATTTACAAAAATTTCCTTTGTGTAAGATACAGATGCAATTTTCTTGTTCAATTGGTTGTAATATACTAAATGCAAAAAATGCAAAGATACACATTAGCACAAGCAATAAATGGATTAAGCTTACTAAATTTATGCATCATATTTCTTTTTATATACTGCATCTCCATTTTTGCTTCCGACAACATTCAAAATCAGATTTTTTTCACAAAATAAACATACATCCAAAAGTTGTCAGTTAATAAATAGTTATGTTACGAATTTGTATAAGATTTAATCAGAATTGACAAGATTCGATCATTGATTGATTAATGTGATATTAAAGATAAACGAAACTATTTATTGCCAATTCCTTTTCTAGACCATCACAAAATCTCGACCTGTATTAGATTTTTCACTTTCTGAACCTTCACTACCCTCTTCTCCTTCTATCAATTCAGATGAAGGGAGCTTGTTTTCTTCACTAGAGGAAATTTCTTCGATTTGAGTATGTTCCTTAGATAATTCTTTAATACTAGGTTTGTCTTCTCTGTAAAAAAAAGCATACGTTACTGGAGACAAAAGTCTCATAAATGTGATATTTTTTATAAATTTAATATTAAAGTAATAAGAATTAATTGTATTATTATAAAACCACACTTACAATTGTGTTGATGGCGTTTCTTCAGAATCAGAGTCTTTTTCTTTCTTTTTCTTCTTTTTACTAACTTTTCTGTCGCTTTCAGACGTAGAACCGTAATATTCATACTAAAAATAAATTTACATATATATTCATTGCGTTAATTAAATAATAAAGAATTAAAAGCTGATACATACTTGATAAAGTGGCCAAAATGAAGCAAAGAATCCAACATCTGCAGTTAAATTGGGCAAAAGCCAAAGATGACATCTACCAAGTGTTGGAACCCATAGAAGGCAAAATACAATTAATCTAATGATTGCTAATGCCAAAATGAATACAAGGAATCCAGCAGCTGCAACACTTATATAATATACACCATGACGGATTGTTAATGGCCACAATGGGAAGAGACAAACACCAATTGCACCTAAAACTACAAGTGTTCCAAAGAACCAGTAGTATATGGGAATTGGCTCATATATCCAGACATAAGCATCGTTGCAGTCAACAAAATACTGTTCCATATGCATTTCCAAACGTACCTGTAGTGATCATTTTTTGAATTACTTATTTCATTGTACTTTATCCCTTTCAGCACTAACATTCTTCAAAATGTGCGTGCACTTGTTACTAAATACTTACAGTGATAGTATTTTTATTAAAAAACGCTTCTTATCTTTGTGTTTGAAATTATTTTGATACTGTGCTAAAAAATATTCAGTAAAATAAAACAATATAAAATGAAACAAATAATAATATCAAAATAAAATATCACAAGAAAAGTTATCTAAGTAACAACAAAACATATCATTTAAAATAAGATGTACGCACAAATTTATAATGTGCACTGAGTAGTTCTATACAAATATATATGGATTGCTTGTAATATTTTTTAAACTAATATGTGAATTATAGCACTGAAAGGGTTATTAATAACAATGCTTATACATAAAAAATTTATTATTAAATAAACATTACTTTTTCTTAAAACTCACTTTTGGTTTTTTTTTCTTTTCTTCAGCTTTATCTTCACTTTCACCTGTTGTATCTTTATTATCTTTAGTCTCTTCCTTCTCTTTTTCAGTAGACTTCTTATCCTTTTTAATTTCTTTAACTTTTTTTTTTATTCCACGTATTTTACATAATTCTTCTTCAGAAATTACCACCTTTTTTGCTCGATGGAAGAATTTATGTCTCAACATCAAATCAAGGAATTCTGTAACCTGTTCGCGTGTTTCAAATCTAGTTTTACTCCATGGTGAATTTTCCAACAAAGCATCCACTGCACGACTGCCAGTAAAATATTCGACATTGTGATTTCTGTCAAATTTTGTTTTTTTCGAGGGTACATTGTTACGAATCCATTTAGCTACTGCATATTCTTCCTTAGATGGCTTTTCTTGAACGACTTCATTGTCTATGTTTGATATTTCCTGCTACAAAAGATTAAATCTTAATCATTTCCATAATATTTTGTGAATATTTCATTAATACATGTAAATTATACAACTTGATACTGATTCTTTTTCCTTATTACACATTAAAAATTATATGAAACGTTGAATTCAATTGTAATTCTTCACGTCATATAAAAGAAACAAAACATTCAAAGTTTAGGCGGTACAGATGGTAATCGAAATTAACCGGAATACGATTAAAATAATCGTCAAATTTCCATATAAAGAAACCATTTAGGATAAATAATAGATTTCCATGAAAAGCGAAAGAAAGTAGTTTATTAGATAATAAATTAATTATGTAATTAAAATTAATTCACGAATTTTGAACAGTGTGAAAATTAGTTGTTTGCTACGTCATCCGTTGGACTAGGTTGCAATACTTATTCATACTGACATGTAGTTCGAGCTGGTAAAACAAAATGAATATAACATAAAATCAAATATTATAATTCCAGTCACCAAATAAACACCATGATTCACATATACTGTCGAATAATATTGTGATAATTGCACCCATATGCGATGCTTACATCTTTGCGCTTCCTGCTTTTCCTACGTTCCGCCATGTTGTAAATTCTGTTTTGCGCTTGCGCGTTTTAACCTTATCTATTCATTAGCAGAAGCAACAAACGTGGCATGTGCTTCTGCGTAACATGTTAACTGCATAAGCCGGCTATTTAAATATGTATGCATATTGTTCATTTAAAAAAATGACATAAATAAATTTTTAAATACATTAATGATTTTAACATTATCTTTGCTAATATTTCATGTATGTTTAATAATGTTCAAAAACGTATATTGTAATGTTGCTTTTTACATATCGATTTGCAAATTGCAAATATATCTTTTCGGTATAACTTTTGTATAAAAGGTCGTTTTTATGTGCATTCGAGTAGCTTATAGTTTTTTTACTACCACTATTTGTACGTAATATTACGTAAATGACGGAGAAACTTCAATTATTGCAAAAATTTTCAAAATGAGTTTCATGTAACACAAGAACGAACGTTTAAAATATAAGATATATAAAGAATAGTATGTCAACATAGTGTACGTTTTTGAACGTATTGGAAAATAGAAACATTTTTTTCTATTACGTATTTCTAAGCACAATTTTACGTGAAGTTAGCTGTTAGTGAAGTTGAAAATTGCATGTTCAGTTGCCATACGTGGGATAGAATCTATAACACTAACTGCACTACAGTTACTACATCATAGTTATCCATTAACCTACAAAAGTGGACATCTGTCAAATATATTTCTATTTTGCAAATAAAAAAGATTTATACTGTTGTGAGAGACTTACAACCTTAAAAATGAGTGCACCAATAAGTACAGCAATGGACAATTTAACAGCTGCAATTAGATCGAATATAATTCCAAATCAAGAATACTTGTTACAAGGATCTGTGTTGGACAGTGCTGTGGAAGTATTGCTTCACAGATTACGTGGTTTATGTGATAATGTAGACACAGGACCAGAAACCTTTAATGACCACGAAATGTGTTTCAGTATCAGGTATATAAGATAACTTTAAAGGTTATTAGAAATATCTTATTATTTATAAATTTATATGATTATAATGCTGTATGTTTTAGAGGAGCTGAACAACCACTACTTTTGCGTGTAAGAAGGGCTTTAGATTATCAAGATATGCCTTGGCAGTTACGTTACATTGGTCAACCCGAATTGGGTGACAAATCAAGACCTACGATTGTTAGAAGCAGTTTGGACATAGCAACTAGTAATACAGTTGTTGATTTTCTAACAGAGCTTGGATGTAGGCTAGATTTTGAATATATTGCACGTGGCTATATGTTCCGCAAGGGTAGAATGAAAGTGACAGTTTCCAAAATATTTAAAATGGGTCAACAAGGAAAAATACCTGAGAGTATGGAAGCGATATCGCAAAGTTACTTAGTAGAACTGAGTGTTTTAGCACCTAGTGGCCAAGATGCAATAGCAGAGGATATGAGGATTTTTGCAGAACAATTGAAACCCTTGGTACAACTTGAAAAAATCGACTACAAAAGATTTGTTCATTGACATAAAAAGTATAAATTGCATTTTTGCAACTTGTCAATCAATTGTATTTGTATAAATCTTTTTTGTGGTATAATTGTATATATAATGTAACCTTTTGTAATTTAAGTTATACAAGAAATAAACATTTTTATATTTTCCATAAGATATTGTATGTACCATAAATTTAATTATTGTACTAATCGTATATCGACTAATATACGATGTACATTATGTATGTATATATACACATGAGCATAAAAAGACGCACATACATATGTATGAGTATGATGCTCTATTGTTCATACAACGTGAGTCAATACAAAGTACTTATCGATTTTCATGAAATATTATTTGACATCGTCTTTTTTCTTGAATAAATAATTAAAAATTGCTTCTCGTTAAAACTGTACGTTACTGTTTGGTGCAATAGCTTCGTTGAAGTACAATAATTACAATAAATTTATCATTAAAATTAGAATGAATATATTGGTTCTGTATTAATAATCCAAATATTATTGAAATAAACTGATATTTTGAAGGCAGAGTTTAATAAACATAAAGAATGTAATTTTTAAATATTGTTACAATAATGCTGATGCAGCAATAAACTTCCATTTGACTAGAAAGCAGAAAACAGTATGCAGCAATGCCATCTTAGAAAGGAGGCCACGGAAGAAGATTAACGCTACATACGCCACCATTTTGTGAGCATTTCTACTTGTGCTGTTCGTCGGTAAGGTTCTGTGTGTTGCGAGACTACAAAATTTGCTTAAAACACTTGAAATGTAAGTAGAATATAATATTTCGTCAAAAATAGATATACAGTTGATTAGTTGTACTTATTTGGAAAGATATCGCGAGGAAAATAAGGAAATCGCTTTAAAATTTCCATGGCGTCGGTTTCTGTTCCGACAGTTACTAATCTTTCGTAATATTTGTACATTTATACGAATGAAATTTCAAGCGAAATAACATTAGTGCGTAATAATAGTGTTTCGAATAATATAAATCTATTTTTTTTTTTTTTGTTAATAAATTCAGATATTGAAATTAGCATAATTAGTCATCGTTACTGCAGTTAAATTGAGAGCACAACATGGCGGTATATATCGACTTTCCCTTTTCAGTAAATCGGTTAAGCTTCGACTAACTTGACTGCAGATTATTGAGCTTATTATGTAAGATTAACTTAATTATGAAGTTTGCATGTTGTAAAGCGTACGTCGCTTTTGTGCTGTGAATATTATATATGGTATTAATGGTATTTTCGTCGCCGGTCGATATTTTCTGGGTATAGGTAAACTGACAGTGGGTGTTGATTTATTTCCATAGGCTATTATCCAATTCAATATCCAATGAATCCATTAAACACGTAGTATCCATTTATTGCGTTTAATCTTCGGAACACACGTACTTGAATATCAATTTATTGACTGAAATTTATGTTGGTGTTAACGAGAAGAAATTCGTCATTTACAGAATGTCACGTTATCGTGAGTGGGATCCCTCGTGTAAGGTTTATGTTGGAAATTTAGGGAATAGTGCTAGTAAACATGAAATTGAAAGTGCATTCAGTAAATACGGCCCTCTAAGAAATGTATGGGTTGCGAGAAAGCCACCTGGATTTGCTTTTGTAGAATTTGAAGACCCACGAGATGCGGAAGATGCAGTAAGAGGACTAGATGGAACGTGAGTATATGATAATCAACGTGTAACAATAACTTTATGAACTTTAATAATAAGAATCATTGCATTTTCTTCCTTCTTAGACGCTGTTGTGGAACCAGAGTGAGAGTAGAGATGTCTTCAGGAAGAAGTAGACGTGGAGGTGGAAGGAGATCAGGTCCAAGATATTCCAGGTAAGAAATCTTAAAGTATTGAATGTCCATATTTTACAGCAACGTTTGAGCTGCTGCAGATGGCTAAGTGTCTCGCCAAGTAGGTATTACAGTGCAGTTATCAAATAAGAATGATAAAAGAAACGATGCACGGGTTTCGGTGAACTTTCTTTTATGCACAGAGGATGTAAATTTATATTTTTTTTATTTATTTTATATAGGAATGCAAATAGAACATATTGTATACTATATTTATTTGATTTTATCGCTCTTCTGGCTAGTACTCTTACACAAATTAAAAATTAACGATTTGATAAATTAAAATAGTACCTAAAATTTATCTAAAAATTGAAAAAAAAAAAGAAGTGAAGGAAAATATACTTTGACCACTGTGAAATATTTCTATGCAAAATGTGAAAATTTGCGAGGTTAGCCGAAGAGCAACCAAAGACACTGCATGGGAAACCTAAACGGGAGATGCTAGGGCAAATTTTTAGTTCTGGCAGAGGTAGCTATTTCATATATAGCTCATTTTTTTCCCATTGTAATCTCCTTGTGAATATGCTTAGCGAACAACAGGATTCACATACCATATATTTTTTGACAAACTTATAGGTCCAGATCTTGCAGTCCTCGAAGGAGATCACTGGGTCGTTATCCAAGGTAAGACTTCCCTACCCCTGTTAACCGTAATTTTCAGGTGCAAGTAGGCAAAAGAAACTAATCAAAGCGAAACATGGCGATCGGCAACATATGAGCAGTCTGAAACATACAACAGTTTTTCTTAATTTTTTTTAGGTCCTGGTCAAGAAGTCCACGCAGATCGCCGATAAGCCGATATTCCAGGTAATCACCTCTTGTTTTATAATTTTCTTAAATTTTCAGGGCCTTACCAAGCACAGCCAATCTACAAATTGCAAGTAGGTATTTTACAAGTACCGCTTGTATTGTGATCATCGCAATTTTGCACGCAGAATCACAATATATCATATAAAACATATAGAGTATTTCTATTCGAAATGTATTGAACACTGAGAATTGCGTAATTGTCACGATCGGCGGTCAAATATTGTTAATTGATTGGCATAAGTTGGAGAGGACAGGACTAAATGGATAGATAGACGGAAGACGAAGGAATAACTTGAGAAAAAACGGAAAATCGAAATTTTGGGGTCAAGAATTAGTTGGCAACTACGACGCTAGTTTGGTGCATAAAAAGAAGCACCGGTGACAAAATAGAAGTAAATCATAGCGGTGTCTGGTGTTAATTTTACCAATTTAAAGCAATTTATTTTCTAATGCTTATTATCGTCTTATAAGAAATTTTATTTTGTAAGTGCCTGAAGTTAAGTTATTCGGCATCTGAAACTAAATAATTTCTAAGTATGTAGAAATTATTTAATAAATAGTTGCATTTAATCGTTTTTATTTGGGAAATTTTTTTGCGTGTTCAGATACCGAATGAAGTAGAAGTTAAATATTGAATTTAATTGAATTGTTCGTCATATAGTTGGAGATATTAGTGCTGAAATTCATTAACGTGCAAATATCTCAGATGCACTTCGTATTTTAATCACATTTATTTATCGTATACGCATCGAGGCAGCCTTTCATTGATTGCATCAGTTATTTCCGGTATATTAGCTTTAAAAAAATTGAAATTTTTTATTTTATTTAAAAAAAAAAAAAGTGTACTGCAACTATGCGTTGCGATAAGTATATAAAAGATAAGTTGAAACTATACATTCATCATATAAGTTTAATCGAATCAATTACAAGTAGAGTCTTTTGTACGCATTAGAGTGGGCAGTCTAGGATAATCGTAACGAAACTGTATCACTGACGAGTGAAACAAATGCAATTTTGTTGAATTTGGATTAAGAAAAAAAAAAAAAAAAAATCTCGTGTGTACCAATAGTGGCCAGGAGTATGATAACTTTGATGGTTATATTGCTAAAACTGACGTTTGCAGATTCTACCAGCGTCAGCTCCTAGCTCTGCTCGTCTCCCCGCCACTACTACTACTACTGCTACTACTACTACTACAGCCACCGTGAAAAAAAGTCTAGCAATCAAAACTGAACAAAAAAAAAGCCTGCCTGCCCACTAACTTCCCAACCAGTCACCATCAGTCACCACCAGTCACCGGTAGGAGCCAAGTCGTCCGTCAGTTGACAGTCCGATGCTGTCCGTCAGTCCGTCTGTTCCCCTTCAAAAAGACTTCTTCGGGCTACCTCAACCTCTAGCGGCTAGGAGCATCGTGAATCCATCGAACAGCCGACGCGATATGAACGAATACTTCTGTCAAAATCTCGGCGCGTCAGTCCGTCCGTCCGTCCCAACTTCTACTACTACTACTACTACTACTACTACTACTGCTACTACTACTACTACTACTACTACTACTCGTCAACCATCACGTTAAACTTAGCCGACAACGCGACCGCCACTTCTCTTCGACTGAGCAAAGCAAAATGATCACCACCTACACACCATCCCACCACCACCCAACCAAGTACCACCACCACCACCAACCACCACTACATGTTCACAGTTGTCTGGTATTTCACCGATTTTCAAAGATTTTTTATCTTTTTTTTCTTTTTTTTTTTCGTTTTTTTTTCTTTTTTTTTTTTCAAATCTAATTGATGGTGTCACGTTCTCTGCGGTCCAATGACAGTTTCTATTAATTAATTATGTTTATTCAACAGATTTTTAGCCAGCGAAATAGAAGACACTGATCAACGTTTTTCTTTTTAATTATTTTAGTGCTTAGTCAGTTGGACCAGGGAACTGCCGCCCGTTACATAATATGTATTCTATCAGGATATATATATATCTACATATATATCCGTAACAGTTGTAAAAATTTGATTTTAACTAAATTAATCCTACTTTCGTTTATTGGTTTCTCATTATTGGTGAGATGTCATTTTATATTAATTATTGTGTCTAACTAGTTTTATCACCCCTTAGGCAAATAGGAATTAGCCAGTCCTAATTCTATTACGGTTGCCTTGCGATCATTTTCGTACCTATGTGTTTGACGCATGACGTTCTGTTTCGTCTCATATATCATTCAATAATGTTTAATTTTACATATACTATGTGGGCATATTTCGACGCGTGATTTAGATGCCACATTTTATAGAAAATTAATGTCACGTTAACGACGATGGCACGAAATTTGGGACGAAGTAGAAAGCCGTGTATTAATAAATTGTTCTCCCAAACTTTAGTAAAAGTGGTATAAAATGAATTTTTAATATTTTAGGTCAAAGTCCCGTAGCCCTCGCAGGAGATCGTTGAGCCGTAGCCGCAGCCGAGACCGCCGTTCTCGTTCGGATTCCCGTGACAGACGGTACTAATATTACCAACAAATTAGAAACAAATTTAAAAAAAAGAAAGAAAAAGAAAGATAATACGTATAGAAAAGAAGCAGACGTCGAATCTTGCATTTACAGCGCAGCGTAAAAGAAATTATCGTATGTACTTTCATACTGCTCAACTTGTGAAAGACAGACGAAAGAAGCTCGTAAATTTAGAATTCTCTACTGCACTCTTTGACTATAAACGAAGTATCAGTTTGTTGTTTTCGGATCATTGTGTGAGCATTGAGCATTCTGAAATAATAGCCGTGGTTGCAAGAATTCGTCTATTCTATTCTCTTTACACTGAAATCTCGATTCTCAGTGTGAAACGACGATATAGTCGAAATTAAATCCGGAGGATCGAGCGTACATTTTCTAAGTGGTTTCTCTATTTACTTACAGTTAGGTGCTAAAAGTGAGAGAACGGACCGACTAAGTGTGCCGGATGGAAGACAAAACCGATTTTATATGTACATAAGAAAGAAAGAAAAAAAAAAAGAAAAAAAAGAAAAAAAGAAAGAAAAGCTAAACGTTACCACGCGTACATACATGGACGAAGCAATGATAGAGTAAAAGATATTCATAAGAGATTATGAAACAAACACGTACACACACAATGTCTAGTGTTTCAGTTGTTAACTTTGTACACGCATAAGATCACTTCACATAAGGGCGTAAAAGTTAAACATATATGTACACAGAGGTGCATGAGGAGGCGAATTATACATCTCTGCACAACACGTTTGAAACACCCGCGTACACGTTATATCACGTTATATATTTTGATGCTTCTTTACACGCATACAAAATTTTTTGTGATGCGAGCTGCTGTCGGGTACGATGGATTTCCTACGGAACGTGCTCATTGCTTCAAAATGTACGAGTGAGGTAAAACAAAAAATTCGGTTACAATTGAGGATAATTATAACGATAAGTATGACAATGAGGCGTTTTTGGTGTGAAGTTCATTGAAAAGTAGAAAAAAACGGTCGTTTATGTTGTATTAATTATTTTGTACTCTTACGAACTTAAGACTTTAAAATAAAAGTGTATGGTATAATTGTTTTGGCTTACCTATTGCAAATAGCAGTTTGATGTTCATTAATAGGAATTAATAAAATACTGAAGTAATAGTATACCGTTGTTGGATATATTTTATACTTCTTGTCCCGTTTTAAACGTTCAGTTAAAAAAGAAAAACAATTGGTCGCATACACACGTTGAAATTATTTTCCTCGTTAAATTATTGATTGAACGCGATGAGTTCTTAGACGTAAGACACATTGCCGAAAGGGAGCATACATAATCGAACACCTTGTTGACAAAGATGATAATCTCTTATGGGTAAGGCAAGGTTTTCGTCCAGGAGCTTTAAAATTTCCAAATAAAATTTTAATGCTTCTTGGTGCTTTCCCTCCTCGAGTTTTCTAGAAGCGCTTTTAAACATGACGTCTGTATCTTGCAGAGCTTTCAAACCTTTGAAAATATTTATGTTCTTGCCACATTTTGGACATCCGATCATAAATTCGTTTGTGTCCGTTTTTATAGGTAGAACGTTCCCACATTCTCTCCCAGACTCGCATTTAAATCTGAAAACAAAATTGAGGACACTTGGCGTTTCCAATATTCTCAGTTACAAAGGGCTGAAAACTTTCAAGTGTCGAGCAATTGTGTTCAAATAACCGTAGAACGGTCGGATCGATTTCTTCTAAAATGGGCCAGTGTGCTGCACACGCTTCACAGTTGCAATCGAACCAGTATTGTAATCTCAGTCTCCTTTTTCGTTCAGCTTCCGGGGAAGTTGCAAAAATCGGCCCGTAGTTCTCTGAGATTTCCTCTCCTGATGGAATAGAGCGTATTGCTCGTACAACCATAATGGTACCGACAAAGTACCTGTACAACCAGTGACGATTACTTGCAACTTACCATCTCGTAATTACTATTCTAGTTATTAAATCATGGACGATTATTATCGCGAGTTACGTTGGTATTCACAGTTCTTTTTACCTGATGATGCCAGGATTGCACGAATGATTGAACAGCGAAATCGTCGGGTATAGTCCTCCACCGATAAATTTGTTTTTAGCTTTCGCTAGGGTATTGTTGCCCTTTGGCACAGCGAGTTCTGATATCTGAGATTGTAACGCAAATGAATGCAAACAAAGCACACCGAATCTTTGTTAGAGGAAAGAAGGATCATACAAACTTACTTCGTGAGCGTTGAACTGTATTATCATTAAATTGTGAAGAATCAAACCTCCTATGTATAACTCGCCGTCGGAAGGTTTTGCGTTTGCTGTATCTGGAGTTTTCACCGATTCTGGAAAGTAGGGGCTTGTTTTCAAAAGTCTCAATAGCCAAGCAGCTATGTAGGTTCTGTGGAAAGTATCCTCCGGCGTTCTTTTATCCTCGTGAGTCACTGTACGAATATAAGAAATTACGATTATGTCAGCTGTAGTCCATCGAATGACTTTCTTTTGAATTTCTGTGTGTATAAGTACCTAATCCATAGATAGTTTCAACGTCGTCTGTACGATAGGGCCGCTGCGCCGAGATCTGTGCTCTACCCTTCGAAGTTTCCAGCTTGTCTTTGAGTTCCATTAACTCGTCAAAGGGTCGCTGAATGATCACCTTCAAGGCTAAGAAACAGTTTACAGAGGTTTTCGAGGCCCACAAGCTGGGTAATATCGTGCACTCGTTCTCGTGAGTCTTTGCATCTTTGTTCCTGCATGGAACACTGCAGTAAGCCACGCAGTTGCACGTCTCGCAGATAGTTGGCATCGGCACAAATATCTTCGTGAAACAGTAGTAACAATTCGTGAGCCTGGAACGAAATTATTTTGACGTTAATATCAAGTGAGTTTGAGTGGAATTTTCGGTACAGGATGGAGAGGAAATGTCATATTGTGGCTATCGTAGATGAATTATGTACACCTTTAGTTGGAGAAGCGTATAAAGAACGTGCAAAATTGAATTTCAAAGTCAACAAAAATTTCTTTCTTTTTTGCATTGCGTTCTACTTATCACGAAGGTAAAACTTTTCCAAGGAACCATAGGTCACTAATTCAATTTGCAACTCGCAAAAAGTTCCTTGATCATTTAGGACGCGTGCGTTCTAACAGCGACTTTATATGATTATAGACGCGTGGATGTCTATATTACGTTTATACTATATAATATTTATAGTTAGTTTTCATCATTTGATTATTTAGACTCGCACCAATGCCGCAACTATGGTGAATCACAAACGTTAGCGAAACTTAATCCAGAACCGTAAAGTCGCTGTTAGAACTCTAAAACTTTTGTTTGCCATTTTTCCAAGAGAATTGTCAGAACTATGGTTTCTTGATGAGTGAATAGAACACAATGCAAAAAATTTTTTTCTTTTCGACCTTGAAATTCAAGGTCAAGGATTCGTCTATGATTTCTTCTTTCCACCCTGTACAAGTCACTCGACGATCAAACGCACCTATATTCGGATAACAAGGCAGCGCAGTATGGTTTTTCTATCGCTACTATCTCGCCAGGTTCAATGTCCTTGGTAGCAATGGCGTGTCTACCAATGCTACCGCCTTCGTCCCTAATTTCGATCGCTTTGCTGCACGAAGGATACAGTGGATTGCAGTCGTCGATCTTTGGCGTCGTTCTCTTCGACTCGCCGATTTTCCCTTGTTGAGGAATCTTTGGCGTCTTTTGCGCCAATTGGTTACCCTTGTCTATCACAGCAAGCATAACTCTGATGTCCGCTTCGAGCTTCTGTTTTTTGTCCAATGTTAATTTCGCTGTGTCCAACGCTTGCAGAGCGTTTCTGAATGCCAGCGCAGCCTCGTCGTGCCTTTTCAAGCCGAGCAAACATCTGGCGCGTCTTTCTTCAATCTTGTACAGCAGTTCATGCGGGTATCCCACGCGCAAAGCTTCTTCCGCGTCTGTCAGACCGTAGTTGTACTTCTCTAAGTGGTAAAGCGTTGCCGAACGATTCGCCAGTATAACGCCTAAATCTGTAATATAGTTTCGTTTAGGTTAGCTTCAAATGATTGCATCAGGATTCCAGACTTTTTCTGCTCGAGTGACCGAGTTAAGTTAGAAATTTGTCAATGTAACACCTAAATCTTGGGGACAGGCTCACAATTAAATTTCATCGTTAATTTAGTTTAGTTTGGTTTGATTTGGTTTGGTTTAGTTTCGAATGATTATATCGAGATTTAAGATGATTTTTCTGCTCGAGTTCAGTTAGAAATTTATCAATATAACACCTAAATCTGGGGGACAGTTTGACAGTTTAATTTCATCGTTAATTTAGTTTAGTTTGGTTTGGTTTGGTTTCGTTTGATTTAGTTTCGAATGATTATATCGAGATATGAGATGATTTTTCTGCTCGAGTTCAGTTAGAAATTTGTCAATATAACACCTAAATCTGGGGGGCAGCTTGACAGTTTAATTTCATCGTTAATTTAGTTTAGTTTGGTTTGGTTTGGTTTCGTTTGATTTAGTTTCGAATGATTATATCGAGATTTAAGATGATTTTTCTGCCCGAGTTCAGTTAGAAATTTGTCAATATAACACCTAAATCTGGGGGACAGCTTGACAGTTTAATTTCATCGTTAATTTAGTTTGGTTTGGTTTGGTTTGGTTTAGTTTCGAATGATTATATCGAGATATGAGATGATTTTTCTGCTCGAGTTCAGTTAGAAATTTGTCAATATAACACCTAAATCTGGGGGGCAGCTGGACAGTTTAATTTCATCGTTAATTTAGTTTAGTTTGGTTTGGTTTGGTTTCGTTTCGTTTGATTTAGTTTCGAATGATTATATCGAGATTTAAGATGATTTTTCTGCCCGAGTTCAGTTAGAAATTTGTCAATATAACACCTAAATCTGGGGGGCAGCTGGACAGTTTAATTTCATCGTTAATTTAGTTTAGTTTGGTTTGGTTTGGTTTGATTTAGTTTCAAATGATTATATCGAGATTTGAGATGATTTTTCTGCTCGAGTCAAGTTAGAAATTTGTCAATATAACACCTAAATCTGGAGAACAGCTGGACAATTTAATTTCATCGTTAATTTAGTTTAGTCTAGCTGGAACCTGTGATTACACCGAGTCACACTCTGAAACACACAATTCTATATTCTTCTCATTGTAAAATTGGCACCGGACGACTCGGACAACGTTAGATTACAGAATAATTTACGTTGTGAGTCACTTTTGAAGAGGATCCAAGATTTTTTCAAAACTTCAAATGAAACCTGAACGTTTGTGGACAGTGTCGAGGATCGTCGATTACGTTACCTTTCCGTGAAGCGAGTAGCACCGCGTTCGAGTAAGTTTCCAACGCCTTGAGAAATTCACCACGGCCGAAGTACCTGTTGCCGATGTCTTTCAATTGCAGAGCCTTCCTCCCGTTCTTCAGCGTCTTGGCGCCCTCGGCCACTTGCACCGGCAAATCGTACATCAGCGGACAACGCAGCAGGAAACCGATCCTCTCCGAATTGTCGTTCGAGGACAGGAATCTCTTCATATCATGCGGAGTGACCGTCTTTTGGAGCGCCAGGAAATTCGACCTGAAGTAATCACTCACCTCGTCGTTCATTTTCGTTTTCTCCACACACTTTCTTCTACTTTGACGAGTTTCACGAGTGACTGGTTCACTGAGCTGCTTCCTCCTTCATAGTGTTCGCGTGGTTTGGGAGAAGAAAGGAAACGTTGACCAACGTTGGCGGATTTTAAGGAAGATTTTCCACCTTTTTGGTGGCACGATCCTCATCAAATTTACACAGAATTTGATTGGCAGTGTTGCACTCGAGTTGCAAACACGTTGCCGGTCGACGATAGTCGAGGCTACTGGATATCGTCCAAACATCCGAAAACCTCATCTATTCCCGTACGTGCTATTTCTAGTGCTACACTAGAGCTTGTGGATGTGTGCGATGCAACGAGGAAATGCAACACAGGGGTGTTCGATTAGGCAAGGTGATTAGCGAATTTAATGGTTCGAATCTGTTTTACAAACAGCGGAACCTCCTTTGGTTGAAACTTGTTGGGATTAACGTAGCCCATCGATTACTAACGGAGTTGTCTGGACTTGACGAATAAATAATTTATACACGTGCAGTGTATGCGATATAAACCATATATTTATACGTGGTTGTTGTTGTTGCAAGTTAATTTAAGTACATACATATGTACAAAGAACGAGATGTACAAAATATCGATATCGAAATGTACTTTTGAAAGCATCGATCGGTTAATTTCATACGCATTTTGCAAATCATTCAGACAAATGCAAATTTGGTTTATCGATGATTTTAAAGTGCGTTAACTCTAATGGTACGACGAATAACTAGGCAAAGTTACTTTGTTAATTGTACTAT
This sequence comes from Tetragonisca angustula, assembly GCA_036937485.2. NCBI lineage: Eukaryota > Metazoa > Arthropoda > Insecta > Hymenoptera > Apidae > Tetragonisca > Tetragonisca angustula. Next base: position 1,118,334 of record JAWNGG020000026.1, on the reverse strand, counting down.
TAACGATAACAAAGTTTGCTCTCGTCAACAGCGGTTGTTAATCAGACGTTTTCAAAATTATTTGCGATAAATTTTAATTGACTTGTACTGTTTGAAAAGAGTGTCCTTCGGGAGATGCAAAAGAACTCAAGTGCATATATATATATATATATATATATATGTATATACATCCTGTCTCAATTATGAGTAACACGTAAAAACGAAAAGAGAAAAGACAATTCTAACGCTAATTGTACTATAGAAATACTCGTTGAAAGATCTGCACGGCGAACAAGCGGAAACGCGTTCACGCCTCTCTATAAATTGAAAATACTCAGTCACGCTTTGAAAGAATCGGATCTCCCTCCTTCGCGAGAAGCACCATATTTTTCCTAATACGTCTAAGTGCGTAGTACATACAATGTCGACAGAATCATTTTCCTTGCTCTTTACCCGGACGACGCAAGGAAAACACGGTATTTACATTCGGCTCTTCGTCGTCGATCTGTTTCTCAAAAGTCGTAAGAGGCCTCGTCGTCCTTCTGTCTCTGCTTGAACGCCAATTTGTACAGTCCACCGGCGGCGCAGCCACCGAGGATCGGCCCGACCCAGTAAATCCATTGGTTGTGCCATTTACCCTGGACGATCGCCGGGCCCAGCGACCTGGCTGGGTTCATGCTGCTGCCTGTAACGGGCACCGCAGCCATGTGAGCGACGGTGATGGTCAAACCGATTGCCAGCGGCGCCCATCCTTTCGTGTCGGTCCTCTTCGGATCGGTGACTGCGTGGATAACGAGAAGCAGCAGGAACGTAACGATCGCTTCCATGAAGATGCCTTGGATCTCGTTGACCCACGAGCCGAGATCTGTCACGCCCAGCCCCTTGTTCGTCGCCTCGGTAGGGATCAACAGCTGCAAGCACAATGAAAATTTGAAATGCAAATTTAGTGAAAATTTAAAGAAACCGCGAAAGTTTCCTTTTTGTGGGACATGGACGGATTCAATGGGACATTGAAATTAATTTGGACTTAAAGTTACTTAATAAAGTTGGGACACAGCATGTGACGAGTAATGATTTACTGTTTGTTGGATGACCAACTGGATAACATTAGCTCCGGTGCTGACAAAACCAAAATATCTATTACCCAAATCTATTGTAGGTAATAAGTTTGTAAATATATCAGTTTCTGTGTAAAGTGAGACGAAAATTATATTGTATTTAATTTGTTAATACTGATATTGATAATTTACAATATTTTGGTTGTTTCCGTGTCGAAAAATATTATCAGTATTGTCAGTATTGTATATCAAATATATCAGTTTGCGTATAAAATAAAATAAAAAACTTTGTATGCAATTTATTAAATTTTACTGATACTGATAATTAGGTTTGTTTTGATTGTTTCTGCACTGAGTGCAACAGACCTCTGAAAGTACTCTGCGAACAATAAAAAAATTATTATCATTATTATTACAAATTACAAAAAGAGTATTCTTCTCCATCAGGAAGACCTAACATCGTCCTTGACCATCCACGGTTACAACGAACTCTCTGAAAGGTACAATGTGTTATTCCTTTAAGCGGAATCCAACACATTGGATGAATAATAATTCAAAATCGGTGTTGAATTTACCTTCAAAATTCCAGAGCCAACGATTGCTCCGCAACACTGGCAAACGATGTAGCACAACGCCTTCAGGAAACTGCAGTTTCCACTTACTAGGAGTCCTAGCGACACCGCTGGATTCACGTGGCACCCTGAGATCGGGCCCAATACCTAAAACAAAGACAAATGAATGCAATCGTTGTTTTCAATAACATTTTTATGACAAAAGATTTTTTATTTTTTTTTCTATAACAAAATTCGTTGTTTTCTATTCGTTGCTGTGAGATATTCACTTAATTTTGAAAATGGTCATTTTAAGCTTCAAAAATCATATTTCCTTACAGGTTACACGTAACATTTCACAGTCATGATAAATTATTGTCTCGCAATACCAGATAATTCTTGAAATATTTTGTTTATATGTAAAGTATAAAATATATATAGCATATAGTATAAAGTATGTAGTATAAAAATATTTTTATGTAAATATACATAGTGTGAAAATATTTTTATATAAATATACATAGTGTAAAAATATTTTTACGTAAATATACATGGTGTGAATTTTGTTATATTTTTATATAAATATACATAGTATGAAAATACTTTTACATAAATATACATGGTGTGAATATATTTTTATATAAATATACATAGTGTAAAAATATTTTCACATAAATATACATAGTGTAAAAATATTTTTACATAAATATGGTGTGAAAATATTTGTATATAAATATACATGGTATAAAAATATTTTCATATAAATATACATGGTATGAAAATATTTTTATATAAATACACATAGCATAAAAATATTTTTATAAATAAATATACATAGTCTGAAAATATTTTTATATAAATATACATAGTGTAAAAATATTTTTATATAAATATGCATAGCGTGAAAATATTTTTATATAAATATACATATATAAATATACATAAAAATATTTTCATATAAATATACATGGTATGAAAATATTTTTATATAAATACACATAGCGTAAAAATATTTTTATAAATAAATATACATAGTCTGAAAACATTTTTATATAAATATACATAGTATAAAAATATTTTTCAATTTATTCAAACGTAAACCTTTAAATATCTCGAAACGAGAGATATATGACACTTGGTTTTAAAATTGTTCCAACCGAACAATTTTACAGACTCGAGTCAACGTTCAGTCGAAAAAGTCCAGCGACGTTTCATCCAGAAACGCTCTCGCTTTCTGTCTATTCAGATCCTGTGGCGAAGCTCGCGTGATTCATTCGGAACATCGTGATTTCTAGAAACAAGGTAACAAGCAACGCGTGTGCACACGTCATACGTAAACGACACTCTAAAATCTGTTCGCGAGCGTGGCCGTGGCTTCGGAGAAACTGAATTTAATTCTAATTCAAAATTTCACAATTTGTGGAGCATGGCCGACCGGAGCGGCTCACGCCGCCGATAAAGAGATCTCGATGTTACCTTTCGCGGCACGAATGATTTCTTAATGACGATATGCGGTGTCCCATATACGTATACGTATAGACACTCGCGGCGAAATCCGGATTTTTTTTTTTAATAAAAAAGTAGGTTTGAGATTTTTTTTTTCTTTGGTCGGTGGATCGCTGGTCGGTGAGGTCATCGCATGAGGAATTGTTGCAAATTCGAATTCGAATTCCTCTCAACACCTTCTCGAGGCGCAGACGTTTCGCTTCGAGCCTTTGAAACGCGCGCGCGAAATTTCGAATACATATCTCGCCTGGCAACAGGTCGCAATAATACACGTGTATATATATATTTATACTTTATAAATTATATAAATATATATTTATATATTTATGTTAATTGCATATTTATGCTTTATAAATTACACGAGTATATATTTATATTAATTACATATTTATACTTTATAAATTATATAAATATATATTTATATTAATTACACAGTTATACTTTATAAATTATATAAATATATATTTATATTAATTATATATTTATACTTTATAAATTATATAAATATATATTTATATATTTATGTTGATTATATATTTATACTTTCTAAATTATATAAATATCTGTTTACATTAATTACATATTTATACTTTATAAATTATATAAATATATGTTTACATTAATTACTTATTTATACTTATATTAATATATATATTTAATAAATTATATTAATATATATATTTATACTTTATATTAATATATATATTTATACTTTATAAATTATATAAATATATATTTATATTAATTACACATTTATACTTTATAAATTATATAAATATATATTTATATATTTATGTTGATTATATATTTATACTTTCTAAATTATATAAATATCTGTTTACATTAATTACATATTTATACTTTATAAATTATATAAATATATATTTATATATTTATGTTAATTATATATTTACACTTTATAAATTATATAAATATATATTTATATTAATTATATATTTATACTTTATAAATTATATAAATATATATTTATATATTTATGTTGATTATATATTTATACTTTCTAAATTATATAAATATCTGTTTACATTAATTACATATTTATACTTTATAAATTATATAAATATATATTTATATATTTATGTTAATTATATATTTACACTTTATAAATTATATAAATATATATTTATATTAATTACATATTTATACTTTATAAATTATATAAATATATATGTATAAATAATATATGTGCGCGCGCGCGTTTCTTTGTAAGTGCAATATAAACGACGAGCGAATTTGAGAAACGATCGACGTAACGCGATTGTTTCAACAAATGTGCAAGAGTTGACGACTTAGAAAACAAACGAATTTCACCGAATCTTTGACATCGTAATTCCTCGAAGATCCCAAACGAGAAATTACTGAGCGTTGCGTCGTTCGTGTTAATTTTCAAGTTGACGAAAATTTGATCCACCTTTGTTTCTTTGCGAGCAAATATTGAAACGCGTGCGCGTGCACGTGTACGGGGCGAGGCGGGCCTCGAGTAAAAGTAAATACGTGGCAGACTATTCGGCGTCGGTCAGACACGGCCGGAAACCGGTGTGTGGTAGTGTTGTTGTGACAGAGAAAACCAGTTGGAAGAAGCTGAGATTCCGAACGAAGTCAAGGAGCTAGAGTCAAAGTCGCGGGAAGGAGAAAAAGGCAGATCGAGATAGAGTCGACTGGAGAAAGAATTCGAGTATGCATAATTGAAAAGAAAAAGGGGCACAGTTCGAAAAGGAAATGGCATCCTGGAAGAGTTTAGAGATCTAGGTTAGGTTAGACAACGTCCATTGTGCGTTGGTTTAGGTTAGGTTAGAGCAGAGCAGATTAGAAATTTTGTTGAAAAAAGGAGGAAAGGAAAAGGGAAGAGAGAGGAGTGTAGATTTCGAATGCGCATAATTATCAAAAAGGGGCGCAATTTGAAAAGAAAATGATAAACTAGAAGAATTCTAGATTTAGGTTAGGTTAAACAACGGCCATTGTGCGTTGGTTTAGGTTAGGTTAGAGCAGAGCAGATTAGAAATTTTGTTGATAAAAGGAGGAAAGGAAAAGGGAAGAGAGAGGAGTGTAGATTTCGTATGCGCATAGTTATCAAAAAGAAGGGGCGCAATTTGAAAAGAAAATGATAAACTAGAAGAATTCTAGATTTAGGTTAGGTTAGACAACGGCCATTGTGCGTTGGTTTAGGTTAGGTTAGAGCAGAGCAGATTAGAAATTTTGTTGATAAAAGGAGGAAAGGAAAAGGGAAGAGAGAGGAGTGTAGATTTCGTATGCGCATAGTTATCAAAAAGAAGGGGCGCAATTTGAAAAGAAAATGATAAACTAGAAGAATTCTAGATTTAGGTTAGGTTAGACAACGGCCATTGTGCGTTGGTTTAGGTTAGGTTAGAGCAGAGCAGATTAGAAATTTTGTTGATAAAAGGAGGAAAGGAAAAGGGAAGAGAGAGAAGTGTAGATTTCGAATGCGCATAATTATCAAAAAGAAGGGACGCAATTTGAAAAGATAAACTAGAAGAATTCTAGATTTAGGTTAGGTTAGACAACGTCCATTATGCGTTGGTTTTGGGTTTAGGTTAGTTTAGAGCAGAGCAGAGTAGAAATTTTGTTGAAAAATGGAGTTTTAAAGAAAAAAAGAAAGAGATCTCAAGCGCGCCTAATTATTAGAAAGAAGGGTCGCAATTGGAAAAGAAGATGGCAAACTGAAAGAATCCTAGGTGTAGGTTAGGTTGGACAACGTCCATTAGGTTAGGTTAGAGCAGGGTAAAGTAGAAATTTTGTTGAAAGGGATGAAAGAAGTAGAAAAAGGGAATAGATGGAAGTGTAAATCGGCTGTCTAAATCTCGAGCGTGCGTAATTAGAAAATTAGAGCACAGTGGCACGAAGGGAAAATGGCAAACTGATAGAATCCTATGTTTAAGGTTAGGTTAAGTTCCTGTGCAACGTTAATAGCATATATGTATATATATATATATATAAATTATTTAATAATATATATATATAATAGTATAATAATTATATAATAATATATATAATAATATAATAATTATATAATGATATATATATGTATGTGTGTGTTAAATAATTTATATATTATAGCATAGATTTAGGTTAATTCATATATATATGTATATATATATATATATATTAATATAATTATATAATAATATATATATGTACGTGTTAAATAATTTATATATTATAATCTTAGAGCAGGGCAAAGTAGAAATTTTGTTGAAAAAAAGGAGGAAGAGAATAGAAGAAAATTTAGAAGAAGGGGGAAGACTGGGGAGTGTAAATGGCCGTCTAGATCGGTGGCTGGGTAGATTTGGGTCCCGTAGAGTTTCGAGGCGCTTCGGGATGGAGGTGGGCCATGGCGCGGCGCGACGCCACGCGGCCCAGTTCTCATGCACGCAAGGTCTCGGCTCGCCCCGAGCGATCGGTACATATCGCCGACCAGTTGCTTTTGCGATTACGCAACACATCTTCTTGGATCTTGTGCTTTTCCCCCTCTTCTTTACCGTCGTTGCTCTTATTCTTCTTTTTCGTCTTGATCGGTCGGGACTAGCCACGTTGTTTATTTGCACGCTGTCACAAATTGTCTCCGAGCGGGCGCGGTGCGTTTCGAGGAAAGATCAAACGGCGAGATATCGACTAATTGGTTTTATTAATTACAAGACCGGGGACAAACTGGCTTTCAATCGAGAACGCGAACGGTAATTGCTAGGGATCGTTTACAAAAGCGAGTTCTCGCGTTTAAAAAAGTGAATTAATTTCGATTTTTGGAAAAATCCCATCCCGGGGAATTTTAATCTCTCTTGCAATTAGTATCACGAAGAGATGACGACGATTTTCAACACGGCGAGTATACTTTCTTCCACATGCGAGAAAAATAAATACAATTTGTTACTTGAATTAAACTTCTCGTGTAATATTTGCAAGTCTTAAACATTTTAGAATATTCTGAGACCAGACTCTACTAGTTCTTAAATATTTCCTTGCTATTATTATTAATTAATGTCAGTCAAGTTAAACAATAAAATCATTGATCTTTGAAACAAAAAAAGAAGTCCTTTCCTTACAATTTAATTCAATTTTACAATTAACAGCTGCACATACTCTGCGCTCGATAATCGACATTTAGCGTGGTTCTAGCATAACACAATGTGGATGCACACTTTTAAAAAGCGGCACCCAACAGCCAAGAGGTTAATTGACACGCCAGCCCACACGGGTCCATGGCAAAACGGTGAACAGCGCCTACAAAGGGGAAAGTGTTGCCTCAACACTTTTCTTTTCATCGAGCGCCTTCGTCCTTCGTCCGCGCGGCTCAAGAGCAATAAACGAGCTCCTTCTCTTTCAGCTTTTATTCGGCAACACCCGCCTCGACGAAATCTCTCTCGTTCGCGAAACTTTTTCTTCGCCGCGTTTATTCACTCACTCACTCTCTCTCTCTCCCTCCCATTGGCATGCGCAACCCGCTTATCTCGAATTATTAATCTGGAATTATTAACTCCGCGGAACGTCTAGATATCGTAGACTTGCCGATGGTGGCGAAACTTTGAGTTGACTCGCCAGAGGTTTCCTAGAACGAGGTTGACACGCTGGTTTCTTTTAGACGATTGTTAGTAGAAACTCCAGTTTTATCGAGCTGTTGTTCTCAAAAAAAAAAAAAAAAAAAAAGAAAGAAAGAAAGAAAAAGATTCTTTCGACAGATCCGGAATGAAAACTCGCGAGGGAATTGTCATCGAAAAACTCGGCAGAATTTCACGCGAGAGAGTGACGTAGTTCATTCAAGGATTTAAATAGAGAGACGGAACGCGTGCGTTTCTCCTGAATCGCGTACGTTCGTCGTGGATCGTGACCCACGTATTGATCTACGACCCACAGCCCGAGGATATCCACGCTCGCGTCTCTCCGCCAGCTGCTCTCGTTCCTTTTGAACCATGGAAATCCACCGCGCGCGATCATGCTTGTAAACCAACCCACCCCCTCCACCCCTCCCTCCCGCGGACTGAAAATCAATCGATCATAACTTTCGAAAAGTGACGCGCGAGCGTCTTCCCCCGGGGAGAAGGATAGTTTGACAAATTGATCCCCTTCGAATTGAAATCACACGTGTGCAGCGTGTGATGTTCTTCGAACATCGTCGAACTAGACGCGAATGTTGATCACTTGATGAACTTTGACTCTGTGCACGTGGGAAATTGTTGTTTGCACAGGTAGGATGGAAAAATTCCTACTCGTGTTATAATATGGGAATTAAAAATATAAATTATGGAAAATTTTTTATTATTAATATGGAAATTAAAAATATAAATTATAGAAAATTCTAACTCGTATTAATATAGAAATTAAAAATATAAATTATAGAGAATTCTTATTTGCATAAGTAAGATGGAAAAATTTTTACTCGTACTAATATGGAAATTAAAAATACAAATTATGGAAAATTCTTACTCGTATTAATGTACAAATTAAAAATATAAATTATAGAAAATTCTTATTCATATTACTATAGAAATTAAAAATACAAATTATGGAAAATTCTTACTCGTATTAATATAGAAATTAAAAACATAAATTATGGAGAATTCTTATTTGCACAAGTAGGATGAAAAAGTTCCTACTCGTGTTATAATAGGGGAATTAAAAATACAAATTATGGAAAATTTTTTATTATTAATATGGAAATTAAAAATATAAATTATAGAAAATTCTAACTCGTATTAATATAGAAATTAAAAATATAAATTATAGAAAATTCTTATTCATATTGATATTGAAATTAAAAATATAAATTATGGAGAATTCTCATTTGTATAAAATGGAAAAATTTTTACTCGTACTAATATGGAAATTAAAAATACAAATTATGGAAAATTCTTACTCGTATTAATATAGAAATTAAAAACATAAATTATGGAGAATTCTTATTTGCACAAGTAGGATGAAAAAGTTCCTACTCGTGTTATAATAGGGGAATTAAAAATACAAATTATGGAAAATTTTTTATTATTAATATGGAAATTAAAAATATAAATTATAGAAAATTCTAACTCGTATTAATATAGAAATTAAAAATATAAATTATAGAAAATTCTTATTCATATTGATATTGAAATTAAAAACACAAATTATGGAGAATTCTTATTTGCACAACTCGGATGGAAAAATTCTTACTCGTATTAATATGGAAATTAAAAATACAAATTATGGAAAATTCTTACTCGTATTAATATAGAAATTAAAAATATAAATTACCGAAAATTCTTACTCGTATTAATATAGAAATTAAAAATATAAATTATAAAAAATTCTTATTCATATTAATATAAAAATTAAAAATATAAATTATAGAGAATTCTTATTTGCCTAAGTAAGATGGAAAAATTTTTACTCGTACTAATATGGAAATTAGAAATACAAATTATGGAAAATTCTTACTCGTATTAATATAGAAATTAAAAATATAAATTACCGAAAATTCTTACTCGTATTAATATAGAAATTAAAAATATAAATTATAAAAAATTCTTATTCATATTAATATAAAAATTAAAAATATAAATTATAGAGAATTCTTATTTGCCTAAGTAAGATGGGAAAATTTTTACTCCTATTAATGTGGGAATTAAAAGTACAAATTATGGAAAATTCTTACTCGTATTAATATGGGAATTAAAAATATAAATTCTTATTCGTATTAATTAATAATATAATTAAACATTCTTATTCGCATGTCCAGAGATGAAGTTAGCTGTAATATACTTTGGATAATGAAGTTGGCTGGTTAAAAATACAGCTAACGACATTCGTCGAAAGAAACAAAGTTACTTTCCAAACAACCCGAACATTTTAACAAACGCGGCATGTTCCGCGAATGAAAAGTGCCAGAAATTAATTAATTCCAGCTATTGCGGCACCGCGGCGTCTCTCCTCAAAAAACATCCACGCGGAACGTTCCGAGCGTTGCAAAATTTCGAGAGGGACACGACGAATTCTACGTCGAAATTATCTCCGTTGCCTAAATCTTACAATTAGTCAACTCGTACACGATCTTCTGCAAAAGAGTGCTCATTAGCTTACGATTTCTGTCGCTTGCGTGCATCGTGTGATCGTTCGACGATCACACGCAGTTAAGAAGTAACTTTCAAAGCCAGCTGTCAGTCCGTTCTTTCAACGAACGTACGTACATACATACACACGTCGAATCGTCGTTATACGTGGTATTCGAATAATAGCACGACGGTATAGAATCTAAAACAGGTGGACGAATGATGGCTCGTGTTAATCGTCCGTTGCCCGATGGGGGCAGAGTACACGCCTCGGATTGCACAAGCGAGACATCGCTTATCTGATGCATCGCGTTGCGAGTGCTCGTTCGCGCGATGACGACGTTGCACGAGTTAGTCGCAGGTGTTACGCGTTACGCCTTTTTTTTTTTTTTGGTTTGTCGTCTGACGTGACAGCATTTCTGTTTCACTCTACCAAGCAACGTGCGGTTTTTCCCCTTTTTCCACCGCGGTGGGCGCAAAAATCGGCTCTGATTTATGCAGACGTTCACCGATTAGGGAATTAACCCTTTATCGATATTGAAAAAATTTGAAAAAATTTCTGCACGCGGAAAACAGATTTCATTCGTTGGTGCATGAGGGAGCATGCAAAAGCAGTAGATTTTATGTAAGAATTAATTTATTTCAATAATATGTGTGTGTGTGTGTAAAAATTATTAGTAATTCGCTTTTTGTTGTATACCTTAAATTTATTTGTTCTCATTTTCTTTCTTTTATTTATTTATTTATTGTTATTTATTTATTTATGTTATTTATTTATTTATGTTATCTATTTATTTTATTTATTTATGTTATTTATTTATTTGTTATTTATTTATTTATTTATGTTATCTATTTATTTTATTTATTTATTTATTTATTTATGTTTGCTTCTTTCATTTATTTATTTCTGTTCTACAATTTTAATTACCTAAAGTCCTCTCAACACTCACATTCGATACTCAATATATAGTATTACTTCTTGGTAATTTCTACGCTTATTTTGAAATTAAAAAATTTTAAGCTTATTTTAAAATCTAGAAAAGTCGTGGAAAGCGACCAGAGGATTACCAAGTTCTTTCTTTCCCCCCCTCTGACGTTTGTCGTCGACGAGGATCCATTGCCAGGCGGAACCAATCGAATTTTAACCATTTCGTCTCGGATATTTACCACGCGACTCGACTCGTGTAACTAATTAGTCGCGAGCGAATGTACGACGTCGAGATTCTGTGTCCCGCGAGATTTTTCTCCACCGATTGTTTCTCGTTCCTCCGGCTGGCAACGCCGTTTTCGTTACGCAACGCGTGACAAGTCGACGTCTTCTTCACTGACAAATTCCGTCGGCGACAAATGGCGGGAAACGCGCGATTTGCATTCAAATTGTCACCGACACCTCTTCGACTTCTGCGCCTTTTGTCGTTCTTTTCTTTTCTTCCCTTCCTTTTCTTTTCGAGAAAAAAAGGAACAAAGTAATAAACGATTGACAAAATTTCATTTGCGTTGAAATTTCAGTTTCAGCAACGCATTCGAGTGCGAACAAAATATTTCTTTTCTTCCACGGAACAGCAGCGTGTGTCTTAACCGGGATTATAAATAGGCGGTTAACCCATTGCGCTGGCAACTGATTTTGCGGACCATAACGAGTGACCGAATGATTCGTCTTCATTTTGAATTCATCGGTATATCATTGGATAGAAATTATTAAGAAGCAATAAATTTATCATTTGTTTTGCCTATTTTGTTTTACCTAAATATATAATTTTACTCATTATAACATGTTATGCTATAATGTATAATATGTGATACGTTATAACATAACCTATGTTATGCCTAATATAACCTATATTCTAGTTAAATTATATTACATTGACACTTAGTGTGTTTATTGTTAAATTATATTACAGATTAAAGCTGTATTAACTTTTAAATGAAATAAAATTTTCTACAGTGTCAGAAAACGACATTACTTGTATAAATTCTTAATCACTTGCGCTGGCAACTGATTACGGACCATAACGAGTGGCCGAACCGTATACAATAATTCGTCTTCCTTTTCAATTCATCGGTATATAACTGGATAGAAATTACTAAGAAGCAATAAATTTATTATTTGTTTTGCCTGTGTTATATTTCAATACACTTAAAACTGAGGAAATATTACAATTTTGGGACAAAAAATTCTTCGTGCGTGGCACGTTATTCCAGCGCGAGAGGTTAACCAGCTGTACTGACAACTGATTGCGGACCATAACGAGTGACCGAATGATTCGTCTTCCTTTTGAATTCATCGGTATAACACTGGATAGAAATTACTAAGAAGCAATAAATTTATTATTTGTTTTGCCTGTGTTATATTTTAATACACTTAAAACTGAGGAAATATTACAATTTTGGGACAAAAAATTCTTCGTGCGTGGCACGTTATTCCAGCGCGAGAGGTTAACCAGCTGTACTGACAACTGATTGCGGACCATAACGAGTGACCGAATGATTCGTCTTCCTTTTGAATTCATCGGTATAACACTGGATAGAAATTACTAAGAAGCAATAAATTTATTATTTGTTTTGCCTGTGTTATATTTTAATACACTTAAAACTGAGGAAATATTACAATTTTGGGACAAAAAATTCTTCGTGTGTGGCACGTTATTCCAGCGCGAGAGGTTAACCAGCTGTACTGACAACTGATTGCGGACCATAACGAGTGACCGAATGATTCGTCTTCCTTTCGAATTCATCGGTATAACACTGGATAGAAATTACTAAGAAGCAATAAATTTATTATTTGTTTTGCCTGTGTTATATTTCAATACACTTAAAACTGAGGAAATATTACAATTTTGGGACAAAAATTCTTCGTGCGTGGCACGTTATTCCAGCGCGAGAGGTTAACCAGCTGTACTGACAACTGATTGCGGACCATAACGAGTGACCGAATGATTCGTCTTCCTTTTGAATTCATCGGTATAACACTGGATAGAAATTACTAAGAAGCAATAAATTTATTATTTGTTTTGCCTGTGTTATATTTCAATACACTTAAAACTGAGGAAATATTACAATTTTGGGACAAAAAATTCTTCGTGCGTGGCACGTTATTCCAGCGCGAGAGGTTAACCAGCTGTACTGACAACTGATTGCGGACCATAACGAGTGACCGAATGATTCGTCTTCCTTTTGAATTCATCGGTATAACACTGGATAGAAATTACTAAGAAGCAATAAATTTATTATTTGTTTTGTCTGTGTTATATTTTAGTACACTTAAAACTGAGGAAATATTACAATTTTGGGACAAAAAATTCTTCGTGCGTGGCACGTCATTCCAGCGCAAGAGGTTAAAGCGCGTATGGCGCGGGGAGCGTGCAGTCTGTCGGAAAGTAAAGTATCAAAAGAGACAGAACAAGAGTCACATTAGCCGATCCGATAGGGGGGAAAAAGATTCGAGGCGAGCCGCGAGTAGTAGGTTGTCGGAGCCTCCGGGGCAGAATTGCACCATCTCCGATCCGGTGAGTTAGACCCCCTTGGGCGAATCAGCGGCCTTATTTACCCTTCTACCAACGACGAATTGCGCCGCCGGCACTCTTTGAGATCGGTCGCAACGTCACGTGTAAAATGGATACACGCGTGTGCATACGTAACGCGTAAAAGGCGTTGCGCGCGCGCCCGTGCAAAGAATATTTTCGCCTTTTCGCATCTGCTACAACGGCAGCATCTATCTTCTATCATCTGAGAAGGAAGTCTGATTAAAAGAAAACCAGAGCTGCACTCGCTCGTTTCATCGAGCGCAATCGAATGATGAGTTGGAATTAAATTCGACGATAATCGAATGGGTAAAGTTCAAGGGTCGAATTATTCATTTAATTAAGTCGATAATCACTATGGAAGAATTCAATGGAACGAAATATTTGAAGAAATTAACGGAGAAATGATAGTGACAAGTTAAATAATAGATGTCTTGTTAATGAAAAAAAAATCTCGAAGGAAATGATCTAAAAGAATTTGTAAATGTGGCATAAAAATTGTCAACTTTAGAAAAATTGTTATATCAGAAATTTATTTTTCATTTATATCGATGTAGAAAATTCTTCAAATGAAATTATAACAAAAAGATATTAATTAAGGAATTAATTCTCTCTGTCCGACTAATGACTAATTAAATTTGTCGCTAGATACGCGTGTGTACAGTAAATTCGTGCTTTTAATTTCTACATGTTACTAGCTGCATTTGCTGCGTCGATGCGATGATAATTATGAACGACGAATGATCGACACGGCGAGATACAAAACGTAATTTTACCAACGTAATTGAATGTGTCATCATTTTTACTCGGTGGAAACCGAGTTGCAACATGGAGATCGCGTGATAAAAGGGAAACAAGAAATTAAGGTACACTTTTGAGCGCCTACCTCGATTAATATTGCCTCTCGTGCAGGTTCGCTTCTATTTGCTCGCCAACGTAAACGCGAAAGTAAACGCAGACGGGTAAATACTATAGACGGGCGGCCGACCACCTGAACTAAGAATGGACTTAGCCATCTAAGCTAAACACTTTGGAGTTTAATCCACCCTTTCGATCGTTACTTCGTCTTCAGCGAGGAAGATAAAGAGGAAGCGGCTGAATTAATCATTCGTTCGGCGAGTTGTACCGACTGTTTCGATCTCCTCGAGAGTTAAACAACGAGAGAGACGTTGGAAAAGGGGAGGGAGGATAAATTTTCATTTTGTTTGTTTGTCAGTTTGAGAACGAGTTTCAACAATGTGGCCAAATTTAGATCAGACTGTACAATTCCTTTTTTTTTTTTTTTTTAACACTAACGACCAAAAGTGTAAAAATTTAAAAATTTAATAGTTTAAAAATTTTCGGTCAAATAATTTTTAAACTTTGGAATTTTAAATTTTTAAAGTTTTAAACTTTAGAGTTTTAAATTTTATATATATATATATCTATATATATTCCGCAAAGTTAAAGAAATTTTCAAATTTTTGTATTAAATTTTTAAATTTTTAAACTTTAGAGTTTAAAATTATATATATATATATATATACTGCAAAGTTGAAAAAGTTTTTTAATTTTTGAACTATTAAATTTTTAAAATTTTAAACTTTAGATTTTTATATATGTATATTCTGCAAAGTTAAAAAAATTTTCAAATTTTTGTATTAAATTTTTAAATTTTACTTTTAGAGTTTTAAATTATATATATATATATATATACTGCAAAGTTAAAAAAATTTTTTAATTTTTGAACTATTAAATTTTTAAAATTTTAAGCTTTAGATTTTTATATATGTATATTCCGCAAAGTTAAAAAAATTTTTAAATTTTTGAACTATAAAATTTTTAAATCTTTAAACTTTAGATGTTTAAATTATATATATATATGTATACTGCAAAGTTAAAAAAATTTTTAAATTTTTTACCTATTAAATTTTTAAATTTTTATACATAAATAAAAAGTCACAACTAGTACATTTTCCATTAATAACATTTATCATAACAATAACATAACATAACAGTTTCCAAAAATCCATTAATTATATTTCCAAGCAAAATAGTAAAAGTGTTTGCAAAAGTTTTACTTTTGTTTTACGTCCTGACCACCCTGCATAATGTGCCGGCACGTTTTTAGCGTTAAAAGGCAAGACTCAATCTCGATCAATCGACTCGCGATGAATTCATCGTCCTCTCCGAACGAACCGTGGTGAATTTATTCGATTGTTGCGCAACGATGCCCAGAGTCACGGTTATGCGAACCGCATAACCCGTTCTGTTCTAAATCGTCGTAATGGCGGATCTTTGGCGATGGGAGGGGAAGGAGGGAGTCGACGTCAGTCATTGAGAGGCAGCCCCAATCGCTTTCGTTCCTTGACTGATTACCTTTCTTTTTTTTTTCCTTTTTCTTTTCTTTTTCGAAATGTCAATGAATGCAGAGGAGTAAGATTCGATCTCCTTCCACGTCGTTTGTAAAACTGGTCAAGCCCAGTTGTTGAAGTTAAGGAATCGAAGATTCGACGAATTGGTAATTTTGGTGAACCGGCTGTCGCACGTGTGTTCAACCTGTCTACGCCTAATTAAAAAATAGGCGAGTATCTTCGAGCGAGGAACGATGTTTGTCTAGCTGTTCTCGTTCTCGTCGTAGTTAATTATCACTCTGGGTGGAGAGGCAGCGTTCGAGAATGTCCCGTGACGTTCGCCACCGACTGGAGAGAAAATCGTCGATTCTCTCGTGGGGGAAGGTGAAATCACGTCGATGATATCGAGAAACGCGGGTCGTAGATGCGTGAAATTTATCGTCGAATTGTCTTTGGGCCGGTATGGAGATTGAAACGAGTTGCGAAAGTTTGGCATTGAGCAGAAGAGAGGAAAATAACGCGCCGTGGAGAGAAAATAGGTCAGCGTTTGAGAAAGATTTACTTCGTTTAATGGCACATGTTACGATAAAATGTTGCTCGTCGAGTTTATTCGCTTCGGTGCTTTACACGCTTCGGCTCTGCAACTATACTCTGCAACCGTTGTTCACGCTACTCGCGACAAACAGCCGCGTGTCATTTACTTTCTTTCACCGGTCAGAAACACGCGTCACACTTTTTCGAGTACTGAGCGAGTCGCTGATTACAACGAGACGTCTAAATCATACCTACGTGGCGAATTATGTGAGACAAAAGGAAGAGAAAAAAATTACCGAAATTTGTGAGAAAATAGCCACGTGGACGTTAAGGTAACTCACCTTTCTTCAAGATGAAAATAAAAATGTATTAAAAGCGATACAAAGCGACGACGATTTATGCGCTTCGTAAATACCTATCAATTTCGTTGAGAAACTGTACGACTAAGATTTCTTCATAAAAAAAAATAATCGACAAGGCAATTATCATCTGGTTTCTCGCACGGGCGAGTTTTATTTAAAGAGACACGCTCGCGACGAGAACAGGAAATAAATATTTAATGCGAATCTATTCGATTATGCAAGCCCGATCCTGTCCAATTATGGAATCAGTTTGGACATTATCTCGAAATGTTATTTTAATTTTCGGTCTGATTGAAGCTCATTATCGACCGAGTATTGATAAATCTTGGCAATTTATTTCAGAATCGAAAAAAGCTGAGAAGATTTCTGAAAATATCTGAAAATCACTATATTATTATATACTATCATTATTATTATTATCTTTGGAACAATCTCGATTCCAATTGTGGAATCAGTTTGGACATTATCTCGAAATGTTATTTCAATTTTCGGTCTGACCGAAGCTCATTATCGACCGAGTATTGATAAATCTTGGCAATTTATTTCAGAATCGAAAGAAGACTTTAGAAAGACTTCTGAAACTATCTAAAAATTACTATATTATTATATACTATTATTAGTATTATTATCCTTGGAACAATCTCGATTCCAATTGTGGAATCAGTTTGGACTTTATCTTAAAATGTTATTTCAATTTTCGGTCTGATTGAAGCTCATTATCGACCGACTATTGATAAATCTTGGCAATTTCTTTCAGAATCGAAAGAAGACTTTAGAAAGACTTCTGAAATTATCTAAAAATTACTATATTATTATATACTATTATTAGTATTATTATCCTTGGAACAATCTCGATTCCAATTGTGGAATCAGTTTGGACTTTATCTCAAAATGTTATTTCAATTTTCGGTCTGATTGAAGCTCATTATCGACCGAGTATTGATAAATCTTGGCAATTTCTTTCAGAATCGAAAGAAGACTTTAGAAAGACTTCTGAAACTATCTAAAAATTACTATATTATTATATACTATTATTAGTATTATTATCCTTGGAACAATCTCGATTCCAATTGTGGAATCAGTTTGGACTTTATCTCAAAATGTTATTTCAATTTTCGGTCTGATTGAAGCTCATTATCGATCGAGTATTGATAAATCTTGGCAATTTCTTTCAGAATCGAAAGAAGACTTTAGAAAGACTTCTGAAACTATCTAAAAATTACTATATTATTATATACTATTATTAGTATTATTATCCTTGGAACAATCTCGATTCCAATTGTGGAATCAGTTTGGACTTTATCTTAAAATGTTATTTCAATTTTCGGTCTGATTGAAGCTCATTATCGACCGAGTATTGATAAATCTTGACAATTTCTTTCAGAATCGAAAGAAGACTTTAGAAAGACTTCTGAAACTATCTAAAAATTACTATATTATTATATACTATTATTAGTATTATTATCCTTGGAACAATCTCGATTCCAATTGTGGAATCAGTTTGGACTTTATCTTAAAATGTTATTTCAATTTTCGGTCTGATTGAAGCTCATTATCGACCGAGTATTGATAAATCTTGGCAATTTCTTTCAGAATCGAAAGAAGACTTTAGAAAGACTTTTGAGAATATCTGAAGAAATTATTACAAATATCGTAAAAACAGGTCTCCAAGGATTTGCAAAGTGAAAATGGAAGATAACTTCAAGTTTCAACGAAATTAACATCGCGGTAATTTGCGAGACAGCGGATTGAAAAAAAGCGATCGTAAAAAGATTGAACAGGCCAAGTGGTCGCTTTCGACTCGAACGATGCACGTGCGGTTCTTATCGACCGAACGAATTAATTCTCAATTTGCTAATCGACCGAAAGAAAAAAAAAAAGAAGGAGAAGAAAGAGAAAAGGGAAGGGAGAGAGAGAGAGAGAGAGTGAGAGAAAGACCGCGTACGAATGAACGAAAGCTAGTAAGGTGAATGGAATCCCCTCCCCTTTCTCTCTGTTCCTCATCGCACACGTGTGTATTTCAGGCACACGATTCTTACGGAATCGAGAATCGAGCGATCACTTTTCTCCATTCAATGAAATCGCGGACAAACGCGAGCTGGAGAAACGATTTGTCAAGCGATCGGTGATACACGAATTGGCGCGGAAGCTGAAAAATATCGTACGTTCTTGCCGATTTTGTTTCTGTCGAATCTTGATACTTTTTGAAGAATGTTTTTTTTTTTCTTGAATCTTGACGAAGAAAAAACCGTCTTGGAAAATCTTTCTTTCGAATCATTACGAAGAGTGCTCTTGATCACTTCTCTTAACTTCATATCTCGAAGAATCTTTTCTCCTTTCTTTCGTATCATTATTGAATCTCGAACAATCTTTTTTTCTTTTCTTCATCACCCTGCTATGTCGGTATTACGCACATTCTTTACGTACATTCTTGCCTATTTTGTTTCTGAATCTTGAAGAATACTCACAATTACCGAGGAGGACGTTTTTTTCGAATCTCGACGAAGAACAATCTTGAAGAATCTTTCTCTGAATCTCTGACAGAGAATACTTCTCGAAGAGTCTTGAAGGAAGACTCCCTTTCTTTCTTTCTCACACCACTACGTACTACGCAAGGTATTATTACGCAATCGTTATTACGGAATCGTGGAAAGAAAGCTGCGTTACGATTTCCGGGGCGCGGTAACGGTTAATTTTGCACGTGAACTCGGAGAGTGAAGCCAGTGGCTTGACCATTATGTTGTCTAGCAAAGCGTGAACAGGCGCAACGGTTTGCGTACGCGTGGAATGATTAGAGACGCGTCGACTTACGTGAACCAAGCTGGCGACAGCGAGACCAAAGGTGAAGGCGATGTGCACCACCGTCGGTGGATTGTCCGCGGTCCACGTGATGCAGGACGCGCAGCCGATCAGCACCAGGAGAAGCGTGCCGAGGGTCTCGGCGAACAGCTTCAACAGAAACTCGAACTTCATCACCTCCTCCAGCCCGACGAAGTCTTTCACACCTGGCATGGGAAACAAGCAAAGGGGAAAAAGAAGAAATGAGAGATGATATGCTATAATTGTTATAATATTATTATTCTATTATTCTGACAATTATATTTATAATTATTATAATATCATTGTTACAGTTATATTATAATTATTATAATATTATTGTTACAATTATATCATAATTATATTATAATATTATTATTGAAATTATATTATAATTATTATAATATTATTATTACAATTATATATATAATAATTATAATATTATTGTTTCAATTATATTATAATTATACTGAGATGTTATTACTGAAATTATTATAATATTATAATATTATAAAATTATTATAATTATTATAATATTATTATTATTATATTATTATTACAATTATATATATAATAATTATAATATTATTGTTTCAATTATGTTATAATTATATTATAATATTATCATTACAATTATATTGTAATTATTATAATATTATTATTGCAATTATATTATAATTATATTGTAATATTATTATTGAAATTATATTATAATTATTATAATATTATTATTATTATATTATTATTACAATTATATATATAATAATTATAATATTATTGTTTCAATTATGTTATAATTATATTATAATATTATTATTACAATTATATTGTAATTATTATAATATTATTATTGCAATTATATTATAATTATATTGTAATATTATTATTGAAATTATATTATAATTATTATAATATTATTATTACAATTATATTATAATTATATTGTAATATTATTATTGAAATTATATTATAATTATTATAATATTATTATTATTATATTATTATTACAATTATATATATAATAATTATAATATTATTGTTTCAATTATGTTATAATTATATTATAATATTATTATTACAATTATATTGTAATTATTATAATATTATTATTGCAATTATATTATAATTATATTGTAATATTATTATTGAAATTATATTATAATTATTATAATATTATTATTATTATATTATTATTACAATTATATATATAATAATTATAATATTATTGTTTCAATTATGTTATAATTATATTATAATATTATTATTACAATTATATTGTAATTATTATAATATTATTATTGCAATTATATTATAATTATATTGTAATATTATTATTGAAATTATATTATAATTATTATAATATTATTATTACAATTATATCATAACTATTATAATACTATTATTACAATTATATATATAATAATTATAATATTATTGTTTCAATTACATTATAATTATATTGTGATGTTATTACTGAAATTATATTATAATTGTTATAATATTATTATTACAATTATATATATAATAATTACAATATTACTGTTTCAATTATATTATAATATTATTTTTGCAATTATATTATAATTATTATAATGTTATTATTACAATTACATTATAATTATTATATTATTATTACTGTTATATTATAATTACTATAATTCGAAATATGTATATATATATATATATATTGTGTGAAATAATTTTTAAATTGTGCGTCTAATGAAAAATTGTCCAATGCAAAAGTTGTATGGTTCGAAGTAGGATAAAATACAGCCTATCAATTTTTGGTGTGTTAATTTTTTTAAACGGATCATACATTTTTTTTTTCATCGCCAATCGAAAGAACATTCAACTCCAAGTAAAAACGTAGCGTGCCGCATTGGTTCCTAAACCAAACGGCCAAGGTTAGAGATATTTCGTCACTGGACCATTTGTTACATTTCTCTTACTATTGTTACTGAAGTTTCAAATCATTTTCGAAAACTATATTAAGAAGGGAGCATTTCAACGATTTTCAAACTTTAAAATTAGCTAAAGCGAATTATCGAAGACGATGGAAAAGAACGGCTGAAAATATGATAAGTTTTAATCGCCATTATTTATTGGATTTTCTGACAATTCCCTACTCAAGTGTAATAAACTGTTCATTCTTCCTTGCGATGCGAATCAGTTTAAATAACACGTCGAAGAAAGTCGAAAGAATTAAGGAAAGATGTTTCTTCACTGTCTGTCCCTGTTGAGACGTCAGGTTTCGCGTGTTCGATTATGCGAACCAGCGAATACGAATATGTACGCCAGTTTTTCATCGACAACGAAATTTCTTCTTTCACCGAAGCACACACGTGAATCTTTAATTCCAAGCTACCGAGGTCTTGGTTCTTTCTTTTCTCCCTTTCTCGCAAAGGGAGAGAATAATCGCGCCACAAGAGTCATTGCTGCGGTGTTTTGGCAAAGTAATTACGCAATGTTCGATGCTGGATTGCTATTGCGTCGCGTAGAGAAGAAGCTAGAAATTGATGTTCCAAAGATCTGTTAACGATACGTTCGCAATGATTAATATATTGCGCGAATGTTCTCCTGTTGTAATTTATTATCGACAGCCGGAGACGTCGGCGATATGCGTGTAAACCAGCAGGACGAAATTACCATTATTATCATATCTAGAAGCACACGTGTACACATACGCACATACGTGCGAAAAGAATTGCCAACGATCACGAGATAAGCGTTCTTCTTCGCTCGATTCGAGTTGAATTTGAATTTATCGCGATACTTTTCCGTGTATCGAAGAGCAAACGAAGTTGATTTATTAATCACTCTCGATGATACAACAAATCCCCATAATCCCCGTAATCTTCTCAGTTACCGTAAACTGACTTTATCGTTGAAAAAAAAAAAAAAAAAAAAGAAAACACGCCAATATCTTCCACTCTAATCTACCGAGCGATTAGATTATACTTTTAAACAATAGTGAAATTTCGCAGGCAATGCTTTAGGTTTGGAGGCTTTACGTTTTCGATTGTTTGATTATTTCAAATGCAATGGCATAACACTTTGCGAGAATCTCGAGGTTCGATGATTTTTGCTACAGTTTCTCTTTTTTTCTTTCTTCTTTTTTTCAACTCGTGCCCGATTGGCACGCTCTGGCCTACAATGGGTCTATAATTCTCTAGAAGACGTACCTTTCCAACCCTTGCCCATTCTCCTCTCGATTATCGCCGAGACGGGACGTCGTTCAGAGCAAACGGGGCAACCGTTTCGATCGATCGCCTTCGATCTTACCACGTCCTTCACAACGGACGAACCTCAGCGGCCGATTGTTCTCTCATCGGAAGTTGGCTACCATTTTCCCTTTTTCGAGCGTATCCATCACCGATCACCGGTCACAAGAAGACGATCTGTCCCTCCCTCTCCCTCTCTCTTCCTCTCTTTTCCTCTCTCGTCCTCGTCAGACACAAAAGGAAGTCCTTTCGAAAACGTGCAAGAAGAAGACAATGGGCAACGAGTCGATTATCGCCTGGATCGCGAACGAACGAAGAGGAGGGGGAGGAAATGGATAGGAGAAAGACGAGAGGATACGAAAGGAAGCTGGATTGTTGCACTGACGATTCGCGATGTACACCACGTGGAGTCTCTGCGGGCTATTGAGCCTGCAGAGCGCCGGTTTCGCCTTCATATATCGCTGTTCTCCACAGTGGTCCCTTCTCCCTCCCCCTCGATCGACATCGCCTCGTTCCCTCCACCACCTTCCGCCCGTTCATCATCGCCAGCCTCGTCGAAACTCATTCAAAACGCCGCCGGATTCTCAACATTTTGCGTGCCTTTTTCAAAAGCGACTATGCTTGAGATGCGGTGCCACTAATATCAACTTTCTTTTGGCCCAGAAAATTTTGAAACGTCGAGCGAACAATTTGTCTGGCAATTTGGCTGCGAAAGGTATAATAGCTTCTTCGCAAGAAATTCTTTAACAGAGTTGAAACACATTTTTTTCTCGCAAAATTGCAACATTCTCTAAGTTTCAAGGAGGTATTCTAGTGTAAACTTTTGAAAAAAAAAAAAGAAATAGATTTTAGTTTGAAAAATAAATCTCTGTAACCTTGCATGTGAACTGAAAAATTAACGAAGTTATGGTTGTTTGAAGGCCAGCGTCGTTGTTACCGCAGTACTAAACTTCAAAGGCAATTTTTCTGGAAACTATGTTTTTCAGAAACGGTGTCCATGATATCTTGAAATGATACCCGATCAATTGACTCGAAATTTTAAGTAGGCATTTAGTACATAACTATAGCTGCTATCAGAATCAATTTACCGAAAAATTTTATTTCTTTATATTCTTCTTAGGCTTTCAAAGTTTCACAAAAACGTGCAAGAGTGTCGCCACTGTTTTAATTATCGACTGTTTTCTTTTGTTCTGGTACCTACTATAGTCAAACTCACACTAGTTAAAGGGCATTCACGTTTTTTTATTTCCGACAAGCAGAATGGCCGGAAATCGCGGACAATCGTGAGACGACCTTTTTTAAAAGCGACTATGCTTGAGAGTATGCAGTGCCACTAATTTTAATTTTTTTTCGTCCCAAAAATTTGTAAAACATCGCTGAAACACGTACAAATAAACTTTGTCAATTTGACTGCGAAAGGTATGATAGTTTCTTCGCGAAAAATTCCCCAACAGAGTTAAAAAGAACACGCTAGAATACTCTTAAGGGGGCAGGACGAAGTCACACAGTTTGACGAATACTTTGGAGGGCTAGTGAAAAAAAGAAAAGTACATAATATATATATTACAATGTTATAATCAACATATAATTATATTATAACATAATATTTCCAAATATTTCTCAGAAATGTAATTAGAGCGTACTGTACTGCTTGATATTGTTGCGCTACATGCTCGCGTTACCCAGATAACTTATCGCAATTACGAACGTGGCTACTTACATATTTCACTTGTTATTGCACTGTTGCATCAACGTGACGTTAATTTAAACGTAACCGCGCTAGATTCAGATGGAACGTTATCTCTGAAAGTAGACGAATTAGGGGAAAATTTTTTTTTTCCAAGATCTCGTACGAATCTACGTGAAAATGTCAAATTTAATTGTTCGGCTACGTCTATGTCGATCGTAATTTCCTTTTAATTCTTTATTGAAATAATGAAAATTAAGCGCGATTAAAATAAAGTAATCGTTAAAATAAAGTGACATGGCGGCCTTTTAATCTTTTTAGGGAAATTTGCCATTTAATTTGATAATCCGCGACAAGATATGCTTAAACTGTATTTATGCATTGCTATTAGAATTTATAAATAAAAATTTAGATGGACAAAAATTTTGGTAAAATAATATTTTCAGTCGGAATGTAGCAGAACTTAAGAATAAACGAATTGTAAAAAATTTTTAATTTCAAATAGTATGGCGCATAATTAAACCGGCTGCGTACCACCAAACAGTTACCATAATTTTGTTCATGCCCAGCTTGTGTTTTGGCAAATTTATCGAACCACCATTATACAGGGTGTTTCGTAACTTTTGGGACCCACTTCAACAGCTGATTGTACGCCTAAAAATAACGAAAGAAAGTCATATAAATATACGTCCCATCTGTCTTCGTTCATGAGACATAATGAATTTTATAAACAGAGCAAACTCTAGTAAGCTGGCTTTTACCAGGGATGGTACATTCAATTTTCACAATAATCATAATTGGGACGAAGAAGACCCACGTGTTATTGTGCATTCGAGACATCAACGCCAGTTTAGTTTAAACGTATGGGCAGGAATAATTGATAAATTTTTCATTGGACCTTTTTCTCTTGATGGGAAACTAACAGGCACAAAAGTATTTTTTCAGCGTTTACACGAAATATTAGAGCAAGTTCCAGTCGATGTTAGACTTGGTATGCGGTTTATGCACGATGGAGATCCGCCGCGTTTTAGCCGAGTGGCCAGGCAATTTTTCAATCGACACTTTGCAAATAAATGGATTGGTCGTGGAGGTCCTATTGCACGGCCTGCTCGTTCTCCGGATTTGAATCCATTAGATTTTCATTTGTGGGGACATTTAAAATCTATCGTATACGCAACATCGATCGAACATGCTGAAACACTACGAAATAGAATGGAGCAAGGCTTCCGACAAATTCGAGAAACACCAGCAACGACAGAGAGGGTAACCAGATGAACGACAAGACGCGTGCAGGCTTGTCTTCAAATGCAAGCTGGTCGTTTCTTTGCATCTTTTGCAAAAGTTAATTAAAACAGAAAATTCATTGTATCTCACAAACGAAGACAGATAGGACATATATTTATATGACTGTTTTTCATTATTTTTACAATCAGCTCCCAAAGTGGGTCCCACAAGGTTACGAAACACCCTGTATATCGTACGTGCTAAACGCATTGTCGATTTTACGCGCAGTTTCCGCTGTTTGTTGAATTTCTGAGAAACATTGCTCCGATTTGTTTTCTGATCGATTCGAAAATACAGGCCAGAACGAAACTCTTCGCAATTACTATGCGAGACTCGGCAAGAAAGAAGAAAGGGGCAAGTTACAAATACACAACCAAAGAGCGCAATTATCTATCCAATCAAATATTAATGAATCGCGCGGACGTTAATGGTGATCGCGAGCCCTAGATCACGATATTTGGATGTTTGCGAATTGCTGTTGCTTCTGCTTAATCGCAGGTAACTGCCAAGCTGCTTCTCGTCCTGTGTATTTCTTTCGAGTGATATCATCGGATGCAAACACTGCGTGTCAACACGGCGGTATGCAAATGGCTCGTGGAAAAACAGCGTGGAACGCGCGCGTGAATATTTTTCGTTTCTCTCGGTTATCAGCGATTATCTGTCGTACGTACGTACGTAGGTGTGTGCGCGGCGTTGTTTCCACAAGGCAGGTCGAGTTCTTGAAGATTGCAAAACACCGCGCCTTTGACGCGCACGCACGTCGATAGTAATTAAGCGCTATTAATTAGGTCGCTGGCGTGGCAAACTGCCTCCTGTAAAAATAGATCCATCCATGCACCTGCTGCGCACCTCATTTCGCATAGCACGCTCGACGAGCAACTTCGTCTTTTTCTAACTTTCTTTCCTTTCTCTTTCCTCTTCGTCCCTCGAAATTTCATCCAAATCAACATTTGTTCAGACATTTTGCTTCCATTTTTCCTTCGTCGTCTCGACGTTTTGTTTTTCAGCCGATCTCCAACAAAATTCTTGAAGATTCTCGTGCACGATCGTGAATGAAGTTGAAGTTTATTACAATCTTTTTTTTTTTTTTTCTTTTTTCTTTAAGATATCTAGATCCTTCGCAACGATAATTAAGCACGTTTAATTGGAATGGCCTCTGCTGGCACACCTGTGTGTCTGTTCGCTCGTGTCGTTTATAGCTAAAAGCGAGCATGAATGGGCAGGAGAGAAAAAAGACCGACGTCCCTACAGGCATCTACAGGCTGATCCAACAGCACCGGACACGCTCTTTTTATAAAAATTGCCATCGTTTGACTGATTTGTCATTCGCGACAACCTTTTGCACACTTTGTCCCTTTTACGTACTCTAGTTGGCATTTCCTATTTTTATAATTGTTATATTATTGTGTTATAATTATTATTATATAATATATATTGTAATATAATAATTATCATTATACTATTATATAATATATAATATATGTTACAATAATATTATAATATAATAATATAACAATTATAATAATTATTATGTTATAATTATTATTACATAATATATATTATAATAATATAATAATATAATTATAATAATTATTATATATGTTACAATATATACAATAATATTACAATATAATAATATAATTAGAATAGTTATTATATATGTTACAATATATACAATAATATAATAATATAATAATTATAATAATTATTATATAATGTATGTTACAATACTTACAACAATATTATAATATAATAATATAACAATTATGATAATTATTATGTTATAATTATTATTATATAACGTATATTATAATATAATAATATAATTATAATAATTATTATATATGTTACAATATATACAATAATATTACAATATAATAATATAACAATTATAATAATTATTATAATAAAAATATTATAATATTATCATATTGTAATTTGCCGATGATGATAATTTAGTGGCGCAATGCAACATGTAATAGTGCAAACTATACGACGAGTGAAAGCTATAATTTCAAAAACAAAAAATTTCTAAAGACAGTCCTTTGAGTCTGCAATAGTTCGCATAGACTTCTTATTGCTTCTTACGAAAGTTTAAAAAATGTCGGAGGATATTATTTTCCCAGAGACTGAAACTGTGTCTTGTTGACTCTTACACATTATATTTGTTCCTTACTATACTTGCATACTCGTTAACTCTTTATTATACTTTATTAATTCTCTGTGTTGTACTTGTTCTAGCAAACAACGCACGTTGACGACTGCTTTAAATTCAAATGACATCACACGTCAGAAGGATCACGATCAACGAGATTTCGCGTTGAAAACGCCATTTGAACGGTCGTTTCCAACGTTGTGTCATTTTATTAATATTCGTAGCGATGCTTCGTAAATGAACTGATGCTGACAGATGGTATAAAAAAACGTTCGTCGAGGGCCAAGGGTCAAGTTAGCAGGTTGCAATTTCGACGTTTGAAACGTTGCTCGGGGCACCGTTGACGCGAGACCAATGCCAAGTCGAGTTTTCCGCTCGATCGTGGCAAATATGCCACTGTCAGCGTTACTTTCATCTTCCATTCCTAAACCGTGTCCACAACGTTGTTAATCCCATGCAACGAAAGACGATGAAATCTCTTCAGGCGGGACGCTTTCAATTTCGATGTTGTCAACCGGTTGTTAATTCACAGAGGGCCTCGTCCTCAAATTTATAATTTATTTGCAGGCGCGACGCGATCGTTGCGATTGCGACTGTTTGCTGTTTTGCGTTACGTCGACGCATCGGGTACCGACCAACGTTCGAGCTCTGTCGATCATAGAAATACACGCGGAACGGAGAATGAATTCAATACGATTCTCGAGAAGAGAAGTTTCTCGCGCAAGTGAGAAGAATCGTCGCCGCCTCGTTCGCGCGAAGGTGAATTTACTCGAATGTTAGGCGAATCTCGGGAACGGCAAGGAGAAAAAAGGGACACCGGATCTACTTTTCGGTACGAGAAGTTAAATGTCAAATTTCGCGACCCAATGCGCGAACGTGACCCGCGGCGAGCGTGTTTCGCAAACGCTCCGTGCCCCAGAAAAAGTAAACGAGGGCCTCGGGGCTGTACTTACAAGTTCGAGGAGCTCGCGGGGGATGTGTGCGTGCAGACAGAAGAAAAAAAAAAAAGAAAAAAAAGGAAGAAATCATAGATTGTTTATTATTCGCATTACTGGTCACCGCGATTGTACGAGAGAAGGGCGCGGACCGTAACGAGCGACCGTTATTTCTAGAATTTCTGTAGCCCATGGCGCTGAACGTATAGCCTTATGTTACTTGTTGCTGAACTACAACGAGACAAAAAGCTATCGATATGACAATCGTGACAAATGTTCCAGCTAACTGCAAACTCGTTTTCCACGTGAGATTCGACGCAATTTTCTCAAGTCGCACCGGAAGAATTCAAACGAGACGATGGACTTTTTTTTATAATCAAGCAGAAATCAAAGTTTCGCAATTTGCGTTCGAACGTGCGTAATTTTTCGTAAACAAATATTCAAGACTTTTATGAATCTTTGAATAACTTAGACTACATAAATTTGTGGAAAGTTCTTCCTGACACTGTATTTTATTTTATTTAAATTATACGTTTAAAATTATCGTCGCTAGACGGCAGTGTTTATTAAATTTCGAAGAGAACATTATTTATGGGCCATTGTTTTTCCACGCTGTTCGTAAAAAGCGCGAACTTTCCTTTTTCAAATCGGTAAAGAATAGAGATTTCAATTCTCAGGCATCAAGATCGTAGATTCGCCGACGATTTTATTAAAATCATAACAGTAATAGTTTTCAATGCTCGTTCTCACTGCGATTCGCTGCTCGAGTGAAAACATTAATTTCCAGCGGAAACTCGCCGCATTTGTACGAACCGACGGATTATTTTTCTATTGTAGATATCTGGCTGTTCGTCCACGATGTTGCGTTCGAGAATTGATGGGCAGAGAAAGTTCGTCTTTGTGTTCTCAAACCAGTTTCCACGTTTGTTTGTTAGTCGAGAGAATACACGGCGATTCTCTGTAGAAAAAAAGTGACACGTTACACTTTAAAATGCTATCGCTGATTAATATTAATGCTCGTTTGACTTTCTATGGGTAACGGGACAAGTTATCTCCCGTGTGTGCAATGTGAGGTGCGCTTCCGTGACACGGCGATGAACTTGATTTTCCTTGTGTTAACGTGCAACATTAGTATCTCAGAACGTCGAGAGAAATATTGCTGTAATTGATACAATTCTTCATTAAATAAAGTATTCAAATATTGCTATAACTGATACAACTGTTCATTAAACAAAGTATCCAAATATTGCTATAACTGACACAACTGTTCATTAAAAAAAGTATCCAAATATTGCTATAACTGATACAACTGTTCATTAAACAAAGTATCCAAATATTGCCATAACTGATACAACTGTTCATTAAACAAAGTATGTAAATATTGCTATAACTGACACAACTGTTCATTAAACAAAGAATTCAAATAGTGCTATAATTGACACAACTGTTCATTTAATAAAGTATCCAAATAGCGCTATAACTGATACAATTGTTCATTAAACAAAGTATCCAAATATTGCTATAACTGATACAACTGTTCATTAAACAAAGTATCTAAATAGTGCTATAACTGACGCAATTCTTCATTAAACAAAGTATCCACATATTGCTATAACTGACACAACTGTTCATTAAACAAAGTATACAAATATTGCTATAACCGAT
Organism: Tetragonisca angustula; assembly: GCA_036937485.2. NCBI lineage: Eukaryota > Metazoa > Arthropoda > Insecta > Hymenoptera > Apidae > Tetragonisca > Tetragonisca angustula. The sequence continues at coordinate 1,087,671 of JAWNGG020000026.1, read as the reverse complement.
ACAACTGTTCATTAAACAAAGTATCCAAATACTGCTATAACTGATACAACTGTTCATTAAACAAAGTATCCAAATAGTGCTATAATTGACACAACTGTTCATTAAATAAAGTATCCAAATAGCGCTATAACTGATACAATTGTTCATTAAACAAAGTATCTAAATAGTGCTATAACTGATACAACTGTTCATTAAACAAAGTATCTAAATAGTGCTATAACTGATGCAATTCTTCATTAAACAAAGTATCCAAATATTGCTATAACTGACACAACTGTTCATTAAACAAAGTATCCAAATAGTGCTATAATTGACACAACTGTTCATTAAATAAAGTATCCAAATAGCGCTATAACTGATACAATTGTTCATTAAACAAAGTATCCAAATAGTGCTATAACTGACACAACTGTTCATTAAATAAAGTATCCAAATAGCGCTATAACTGATACAATTGTTCATTAAACAAAGTATCCAAATATTGCTATAACTGATACAACTGTTCATTAAACAAAGTATCTAAATAGTGCTATAACTGATGCAATTCTTCATTAAACAAAGTATCCAAATATTGCTATAACTGACACAACTGTTCATTAAACAAAGTATACAAATGTTGCTATAACCGATACAACTGTTCATTAAACAAAGTATCCAAATATTGCTATAACTGATACAATTCTTCATTAAACAAAGTATCCAAATATTGCTATAACTGATGCAATTCTTCATTAAACAAAGTATCCAGATATTGCTATAACTGACACAACTATTCATTAAACAAAGTATCCAAATACTGCTACAACTGATACAACTGTTCATTAAACAAAGTATCCAAATATTTCTATAACTGATACAACTGTTCATTAAACAAAGTATCCAAATAGTGCTATAACTGATACAGTTGTTCATTAAACAAAGTATCCAAATACTGCTACAACTGATACAACTGTTCATTAAACGAAGTATCCAAATATTGCTATATAACTGATATAATTGTTCGCAAGTATAGAAGAAACAGTGATAAAGAAAACGAGACACAATCAAACGATCAACACCTGCAACGGATGTAACTTATTATTCTCGAAAACCGTCATGTTTAACCATCGACTCAATTCCGCTTCTTCGATTCGCATCGCGTTACATAAATTCACAATCCGTTCCGGTGGTAGGAACTGCGACGTTGCGAGCGAATTCCTCAGAATTCCGTGTTGCGTTATATTATTATAATTGCACACTGCTGAACTTTCAGGTTGCGGCCGAAAATTGATAAATCGGATTGTTCTGGCCGAGAGAACAATCGCCGCGTTTCTACGAAACTGGCAATCGAGGTGTTGCTATTGTATGTACGGAATCGCGAATTTTCGCGAGATCATCTGCGTGAGAACTCCGCGCTGGGAAGAAAGGAAAATTACCCGAACGTAACGCGTTAGCGACGAGTTAGTATAATCGAACGTTCAGTTACGTGATGGCTTTAACGAGCTTCTCCATCGAAGTTGGCGTTTTTCCTTTTCTTTTTTTCTTAGTATCTGTTCAGAGATTCGCTCTCGCGCTTCCTGGAATCGTGTCTTCGGACGCGTTGCAATTTCTCGCGTTTACCAGAGGAGTCGCGCAGTTCCTTTTCATTCGCGACACCATTCTTTTTTTTCGCGTATCAAGCATTGGTCGAAGGAATTGGCTGCATTCTAACGTTACGAGTCAAAAGAGCGCTGCTCTCTTTCTCGATGCATAAAAGGGCCTGTGTGATTACAGGGTGCCCATAAAGTCTCTTTACAAATTCAAAAATTTATTACAAAGGCAATTGATGAGATATCCTCGTCAGATTTGTTCCATGTACTCGGTGGTTATCAAGGTTTTTATCACATTGCATTTCAGGTAGCCTGTTGGTGAATAAGATACTGTTAAACGAACCCCTTACGAAATGGCTACTCCTCAAGAGAAGGCTGAGTTTGTATCGTGGTTTATTGAAACCTGTTGAGAAATTCATTTGTATAATGTAGCGATCTCTACTTCGAAGAATTTAGATCAACGACGTCTACGTTCGTTGAATCGTTCCGTCGTGGTGTGTATTTAATACAAACAATAGAATATTCAAAAATTGTTAGTAATTTTATTACCACCATGGAAATATTTACAGAAACTTTATATATGTACTGCAGTCATCATGTTAATTATTCATTCGTTATTTGATATTTATCATTAGTAATTATATATTTTGTTACATTGATGATATTTTTATATAAACTACTAAAATTAATTACGGAGTTATTATTTATTTGCAGTATTGTGATGTTAATTTATTTATCATCATAATTACTACAGTAATGATGGGAGCGTCGCCATTAATATGCAGCGGAATGAGCGTCTGTAGGAGTGGATGTCGCGATCGATGATCGTGGACGATGATCTTTTGTTTTATCAGAATGAACAACGTATGCGTAACATGGACGGACGCTGCACGTGTTTCTTCAGTGTGCTTCGGCGTCTATCTAAATTATATAATTGCTAAATATATTGTTTGTAGTTTCACTTAAATATATTTTGTGAATAATACTTAATTATTCTTCAAAACCAAATCGAATCCGCAGACTCAGCGAAACTTCAGAACTATGCAAGTATGAAAGAGATCCATCGTCACGTCCATCGATTCGTGCGTGACACAAGAAATTTATGGAGACAGGGACAGTGTTCGATAGAGGGAGGAATGGACGACCAAGAACATCCGAGGGAAACATGGATCGTGTAAGAAATCGAGTACCGTCTTGACGTGCTTCGTGCAACTAATGGTGCCCATACAGAAGTGTATTAAATGACGCAGAAAAACACTTAAGTATACACGTCTCATTTTGTAACAATTTCTACTCATCTGCCTCTTCATTTGCCTTTGTAATAAATTTTTGAAACTGCAAAGAGACTTTATGGACACCCTGTATACCGAACAACGAACTCATCTCGTCGCGCGCGAAGATGAATATATTTGACAAGTTTGTAATTGATACAAGTGTCGAAGAGACTTGTGCTAGATCGGCGTGATCGGGATCGTATCATCATAAACGTGAGTGACTCGAACGTACCCTATTCTGGACGTAACGTGACGTCAAGCTCAACTCCTCTGAGTTCTGCATTCTACCACGACTGTCAATTAAATTCGCGAGAATAAAACCGTGCCAAGATTAACGCGCGCGAATATACGAGTTCGTCGTGGATGATTCAGTCAGCTTGCGCCTTTTTAATTCGCAGCGAGAGATCGGTGATGGAAGAACGAAGGAGAGAGGAACGTTTAACAAAAAAATTTAACAACAAACTATTAAACAATTATCTGTCCTCGATCTCTGTTACACGCGCCGTTTCTTCGAGAGAGATTGAATTTAACAAAGTGATCGACGACAATCGACGTGTAGTTCTTCGAAACGCGCATTTCCAATGTTGAGCTAAATCATCTCGAGTGCAGCCCTCGAACGTGAAAGGTTCTTGTATTATTATTAGTCTTTATCGAACTGGCGATTGTACAGATTTGTCTGGCTCTGCGGAGGCTTCGACGAGAGATGCTTCTTTCTCAAACGGGTATTCTCGAAGAAACGAGAAACCACGGAAGCTACAAACGTCGACTCGTGTAAATCCGCGTCGTGTAATTACGCGCTCGGGACCGCGTGGAACTGGTTCGTGGCACGTGTTAAGTTAATCAATCCAGTTGGAGCGAAAATTGATCATTACGTTGGCCTTTTAATGGCTAATTGTAAGCAAATTGCCAGCCAGACCTTAGAAAGGTTACTTTTTTAATTTTATTTTAATTTACTCGCTGTTTATATATATATACATATATTTTTATAAAAATATTTTAAAATATATATATATGTACATATATATATATATTTATAAAAATATTTTAAAATATAATCTATATTATAATATATGTTTAAAATATAATATATATTGTAATACGTATATTACAATACATATTTAATATATTACATATATTATAATACATATTTAAAATATATATATGTATTTTTATAAAAATATTTCAAAATATAATATATATATATGTATGTATGTATTTTAAAATATATATATTTGCCAACTCTAAACCTAGATATTTGAACTTTGTTTACTCGATACGACACCTGTCGTGGCTCAATATTGTTTTCCAACTTTCCGAAAAATTTAACACCAGAGTAAACTTAGCTTCTTCAAATTTAATTTTTTTGCATTTCGTTCGTTTCTTTTTCTCTCTCTCGTTACTCATTGTCGTGAATTCACTGTGCTTCATTCGGTATGCAGTTCAATTTTCGTTTAGCATGCATTCCGAGTTGGATGCACGCGGAAGAAGCTCATTGTCGTACGCGATCGAAATTCCTTCTAAATCGAAGTACACCAATTATGACAAGTGCACGTTGCTATCTCTATTCTTTCATCCTAACATCTCGTCGTTACATACGTTTCAAACCTCTTTTAACAACGTTGCGCGGTATGTTTCCCTTTTCCATCATGTTGCATTTATTTCGTTTTAAAACGTAACTTCATCACGGCCGAACTTCCTCGAAAACTCACATTACACACGCTGAGTGAATCACACGTGCATATGCACGTTTTCAAGTAGCTCGTTAAATCGAATTCAATATACTTTGCGAAGAAAAGTCACTCTGTGACTTTCGAATATTCAACGCAAGATCGTTTCTCGTCGGCTGTTTGGAAATTTTATTCCGGAAACCGCCGAGATAAAGAAGAGGGAGAACCAAATAAGTATATCAAACAGCACGTCGCGGTGAGAATTTTCATTGGCCGCTAATACGTCGTACAAATTCGTCGATCGATTACCAACCGCTTGTTAATTCACAGAGACCTGTCCCCAAATTTATAATTTATTTACAGTCGCGACGCGAACGTCACAATTGTGACCGTTTCGTTAGCTCTTGTATGCTATACCCATTAACTCTTTATTTATTATACTTTATTGATTCTCTGTGTTGTGCTTGTTCTAGCAAACAACGCACGTTGACGATTGCTTTAAATTCAAATGACGTCACACGTCAGAAGGATCACGATCAACGAGATTTCGCGTTGAAAACGCCATTTGAACGGTCGTTTCCAACGTTGTGTCATTTTATTAATATTCGTAGCGATGCTTCGTAAATGAACTGATGCTGACAGATGGTATAAAAAAACGTTCGTCGAGGGCCAAGGGTCAAGTTAGCAGGTTGCAATTTCGACGTTTGAAACGCTGCTCGGGGCACCGTTGACGCGAGACCAATGCCAAGTCGAGTTTTCTGCTCGATCGTGGCAAATATGCCACTGTCAGCGTTACTTTCATCTTCCATTCCTAAACCGTGTCCACAACGTTGTTAATCCCATGCAACGAAAGACGATGAAATCTCTTCAGGCGGGACGCTTTCAATTTCGATGTTGTCAACCGGTTGTTAATTCACAGAGGGCCCCGTCCTCAAATTTATAATTTATTTGCAGGCGCGACGCGATCGTTGCGATTGCGACTGTTTGCTGTTTTGCGTTACGTCGACGCATCGGGTACCGACCAACGTTCGAGCTCTGTCGATCATAGAAACACACGTGGAACGGAGTATAAATTCGATACGATTCTCGAGAAGAATTCTGTACTCGTATGGAAGATTTGTTTGGTACACGTAACACGTGGTCACCTGCTGTACTCGAAGGATTCGCACGATCCAGCTCGCGTGCGACGTGCAATCAAAGTCAAGGTGAAATCTGGAAATTTCCAAACGCCGCGGCTGAATCACGAGATGTGTACCAGATCTCTGTCTCGGAGAGATCGTGTCGCGTCGCGGGACAACGTGAAACGTGACTTTCTATGACAGATCCATCATCGAGAGATCAATCTGTTTCTATTTCGTAGTTCTACGAACAGGACGAGACTTGGTATGAAGCAGCGTGACGTAACAATAAAATTGTTGGCAACGCTACGTGTTACGAATACGTGAAATGAAATGTTATTCCAGGGAAAAACGTAATGTGGATTTTTTTTTCTTCTTCTAAAGATTCTCGATTCGGATCGGTGAAAAGAATTTGTAAAGGACAAAGGCAAATTTATATTTGTTTCGGTGAAATTTTGAAGTCAAATGAATTTGTTAGTTGCCTTCCGACAGCACGACAGTTTTTCAATTTGAAAATGACGCGAGCAAAGATTATGATAAAGAAATTAAAATTTTGAATAATTTGGTTGAATTTTAATTTTAAATAATTTAAACAAACTAGTTGATTTGTCAAATGTAATTTGATCGTGTAACAATGGATCGTTGTACGACGTAAAATCTGAATATTTTATTTATGCGACTGTCTAATTTATTTATCTTCAACGATCATCGTGATTTAATAACTTAACAGATATTTTATTGAAATTGTACGTGTGAATAGTTTGCTTGTATTGGTAAATAGACGAAGATCATAAACGTAAATTTCAGTGAGAATATAATATTAGGAAGATAATTGTCGACTGATGAATCTTCAATGTTCAACGAGACTCGACATTGGAGAATTAAATCAAATCGTTTTTAATCAAAGTAGCTACGTGCAGCTTGGTCTCTGCAAATGCTAAATGAGTTAATTCAAGTAGACGCTCGACGAGTCTCTGATACACTATCACTGTATGCCATTTGCACGCGTTAGCATTTCAGTATTAACAATAGCGAGTCGCGATCTATCGAGAATCTTTTCAGTCAAATTAAAATTAGCAACCAGTATATTACCGCTTCTCCGTCGATAAATTGGTAACTGAGCGCGATATTCTTGCTTGCAGTAGAGTTTTTAAACTCTTTTTTTTTTTTTTGAATACTCCCTGCTATTCCATTCTCTACGCTTCGAGGAAAAATTTTAATCTAAATATCTATCTATATTCTCATTATTTAAATTCAATTAAAATTATCTAAATTCAAATATCTGTCTATTCTATTTAAATTAAATTAAAATTATTTAAATTTAAATACTTGTCTATTTTATTTAAATTTAATTGAAGTTATTTAAATTTAATTAATGTTATTTAAATTTAAATATCTATCTATTATAATTATTTAAATTTAAATATCTATCTATTCTATTTAAATTTAATTAAAATTATTTAAATTTAAATATCTGTCTATTCTGTTTAAATTTAATTAAAATTATTTAAATTTTATATCTATCTATTCTAATTATTTAAATTTAAATATCTATCTATTCTACTTAAATTTAATTAAAATTATTTAAATTTAAATATCTGTCTATTCTATTTAAATTTAATTAAAATTATTTAAATTTAAATATCTATCTATTCTAATTATTTAAATTTAAATATCTATCTATTCTATTTAAATTTAATCAAAATTATTTAAATTTAAATATCTGTCTATTCTATTTAAATTTAATTAAAATTATTTAAATTTAAATATCTATCTATTCTAATTATTTAAATTTAAATATCTATCTATTCTATTTAAATTTAATTAAAATTATTTAAATTTAAATATCTATCTATTCTATTTAAATTTAATTAAAATTATTTAAATTTAAATATCTGTCTATTCTATTTAAATTTAATTAAAATTATTTAAATTTAAATATCTATCTATTCTAATGATTTAAATTTAAATATATATCTATTCTAATTAAATATCCATTCTGATTTCTATCTATATTTACATCTATGTTTGACATTCAACGTTTGGAAAAATCGTAACACGTGGTTAAAAGCGCAAGATTCGAATGTTCGCTGAAAACGATGGAAATTTCATGTGGTTAATTACTTCTCTGTACATGACACACGATAAACCAAGTGGAAAACTTTTTTACGCAACCGTTTCCCCGAGATTTGTATAAAACGATTTGAGAGGACACAGTGTGTCAGCAAATTTCATGGTAATTGCGTAACTCGCGAAGGACTTGCGTTGCGTAGCGTTGTTCCTTGCTGCACATTTTATCACGGAGTAATTGCATATCCAATTAATGCATAAACAATGAATCATGGTTTTTTTCATTGGGAATGCATTTTTTTGCAATAGCGCGCGTCAAGTTTCTCGTTCAATAACGCTCGACGTTGTGTGAAAATGTCATGCACCGATATGGTAATACCCGCCGAATTTACATTCCTTTCTTAATAATAGTCCTCGCGTAGTACGATAGGCTGCCTCTTAATTCGTGCGATCATTAGCAGTACTGCGATGTTCAATAACTGACTAACGAGTTGGAAGAAAAAGATACTGCGTCGATTTCGTCGCAGCACAAATGCACACATGCGATGAGAAAAACGAGCGAGTTTTATTTGCCACTTGTTCACACGTGCGAGACAAATTTCTTACTGCTTGTGGCTAAACTAGATTGTTGACTTTGAAACTGACACGTCCAACTCGAAATCGTGGAAATCGTACATTAACGCTGCCATCATCATCAGTTTTGTCTACGTTAAGAGAAGCCATGCATCTGAAATCTAGATGCCTGTGTTTGTTACATTTCCGGAAATGGATCGTCTCTCCTTCATCGAATCTTTCCAATATTTTCGACTCAACTTTGCGTATAGAGTGGCCACTGAAAAACTGAAAAAATTCGTAAAGGAGAATTTCAACAAAAATTTCAGTTCATGAAAATTCACACGTAACTGAAGAAAATCAATTGTACTTCCAAATAAAATAAGAAAAAATCAAAAAAAAAAAAAAAACATGCGTTTGTAAGAGTTATTTTTGTTTTATGTCATTCACACTGCGTTTCGGCGGCCACTCCTATATATAAAGATTTGCCTCTGCCTATCGTACGTGTTTACAATTGTGTCAATTTTTCATATACGATGAAAATATTGCGAATTGCGAGAGTATTTGATACCGTATGAAGAAAGAGCGACACAGAGCAGAAGGGAGTGTAATTCTTACTTACGATTATATCTGTCTTGTGCCTCTTCGTCGTCTTTTATGCTCGTTGTTGCACGACGTTGCGACCTCTCGGTTTCGGTGAGCCCTTCCGGGAACACGGTAGAGACGTTCATGATGCCAGTCGATTTGTAAAACTGCAAATAACATAGAACGCTAGAGGCGTTTGTTTTCAATCTTCTCGTTGAATCGTCAATCATTTTAATCGTATCATTCTCTAGGAATCACCCGATCGATCGTGTTTCGAATCAAACGTGATTTCAAAGGCAGTTCGATTATAAAAATCACGCTGCGATCCATCTTTTATTCTCATAGTAACGCGAGTTTTTCTTTTTTTTTCTTTTCTTCAACCGTGCAAACGTAAAATAAACGATTTACATTCATGACTCGAGTCGTCGAAGCGTGCGATTAATAGAAATTTCAACTTGTTCCGGTGAGAAACGTTCCGCGACACTGTCGGATCATGTTTGCCCGATCGTGTTTCCGGATCGTATCAGCGGCACTGCTAATTCGACGTATAAATTTCATCTATTAGCATCCTAGCTGACAACGTATTGTAAACGGTGGTAATTTTCTACACTGGGGCAACGTTTGTGTCAAACAGAAAAAATCGACACTTCGTAAAAAAAAAAAAAAATAAAAATACTAGCAAAGTCAAAGGCGAATAAAATCAGATTTCAGCTAATTGTAATCTTTCTACGTAGCGTGTGTCGTGCGACGGCATATTAAATTTCAGATTTATTCTCGCAACACAAAGGAAGAAAAGAATCGTCGTCTTTTAGATCCCCTTGAAACTTTCCAAGACGCTCGAGTATTTTCTTGTGCTGCGACTATGCTCTCCCAATTTTCATTAAACACAATCGTATCGTTGTCATTTTCTATATACTTAGCGCCTATGCCTTTCTCTCTAACGTTTTTTTCATTGTTTCATATGTACTTCCGGGATCGAAATGGCTTTGAACACTTTTCGAAAGAGCACACTCACGGGATTTCGCGCCAGTTGCTTGGCGGTCGATTGAATGGTCAAAAACTCGCGCCAAAGATGTAGATACGAAGGCCTCTTGCCTACTGAACGTTGCATCCCCTGGCCGGCTTATAGACGATGGGTCTCCAGGTCGTGTCTTCGTCCAACCATACGTGCACCTCGCCGCTGCGCACTTGCACTCGAGTTGAAACCGTATCGAGGCGTTGGACCCTGGGCTGGAGTCAATTTCGGGTCGACCGGCGAGATTTGACGAGGAGAAACAGACGCTGGTGAATGGGCGTACGGCGTTCCGGCGTCCCGACTACGAAATGTTCGCCAATCGCGTGAATATGGCGTGACCGAGCAGCAAGATCTTGTGAACACGATGCCCTTGGCAGCAACCCTGCCGCAATTGCGTGACGCAGAGATGGTCACTGAACAGAAAACACATCGCCGAGTATGCAACTGATCAATCTTCTTCCTGCGATAACGCGACACTTTCCTCTCGGTCCTCCAGTTATTCTGTTTTCCTGTGCTTTCCTCAATAAGCAGAATTCAGGTCCAGGTTGACAGAACATGTGAAACTTCCTGAAATTGAACGAACGTTTTAATTGCGTTTCTTCTCGTTTATTCATTTGCTATCTGTGTTCCACTGAGACTGGAATAAAAATAGAAAAAGAGAAAAAAAAGAAACGATGAAGTAGAACACTAGTAGTCAAACGCTTACGTTTATTACGTTTATCTAGTATCTAATTAGACGTATTTATGGTATTAACCATTTGGTGGTAGTGAACTTCCCAACTAATTTCTAAATTAAATTTCAACGTTCGCTCTGCGATATTAAGGACGGTGATAAGAGTCTTCGTTGGAAGGTCGTCCGAGAGTCTTCGACTTCCGGTCATCGCCTGCCAACGTCTACCCGGTTCTCGTTGGCCGAGATCTTGCCAGTGATACGATTCGCAAGTGGGTCGTTGTTGTAATCATCGCGGAGAGCATCTTCTTTTTTTGAAACGCGTTGGAAGAATTCGGTTAGAACGAAAACGACAGTCCTCCGGTTGAAGGGACGTGGTCGTGAAAGACGTTTCCAACGTTCGACGTAAATCAATCCTTGCGCGTTTACCGTGGCCTATATCGGATCCGTTAACTGATATTACAGCGATGGTGAGCTCGCGTGCAGATAAAACCGCGACAATTAGCATACGTGAGGTCAGTCGATGGATTCAACGAGAAAGAGGCGCGATGGAACGTCACACCTGCAGTCCCTAGTACTCGTTTCGACTATCTATGTTTGAGGACGTAGCTCGCCGCTTCGCTATTAACTTATTTCACGCCAAAAGAAACTCATTTACTTTGGTACTTGGTTGTTTCGCTGCTGAACAACGCGACGAGATGTTTGGAGAAGGTAATAGTGTCAATCGTTGTCCGTTATCAGTTATCGTATACTTAGTTACTTAATATCGTAGTAAAGATTTTACATATGCACGTAGAGTGGCGTAACGAGCGGTATAACTATAAAATACATCGTGAATAATATAGAACGAGATAGCATCGTGGTATTATGTCACGAGGCAATTCGCGTTTCATATCGCAGTTTAACGTAGAAAAATAAGCAAAAATTTTCTTGTTTGAATCTGTTTAGAAAGACGACGTAAAAGTTATTGATCGCTCTATGACGTGAATATTTTATCATAACACTCAATTGTGTTATAATACACACACACACACACACACATATAAAGAACACAATTGCACAATCATGATTTCAAGCAACATATCCTCCAGTATCTAATATATTAACATGATTTGTGAACTACTAGCATTACTCCAATGACAAGTATTTTCGAGCAATTATAACAAATTTCACTTCAACACTAGAACTACCAACGACCAAAGTATAACATTTCTGGCAAAGAAATTAAAGTGTAACATACAAGAAGAAATTAAGTAATACGATAAAGAAAACATACACTTCTGTTGATATATTTTGTTAAAAAGTCGCTCGAATATCTAAATAAATTTATAACGTGTAAGTGTGTCAAACTTGCTTTTATAAATGTATAAAATTTCCATAGAAAAATTATAAATTGGTCATTTTCTGGTAGTTCTAGTGTTAATTAGATTGACGTATTCCGCTTCCTGCGTTATCAACTCTAAATTCTGCCGCTCCTGTCAATTACAAGTTTGAAGGTGATTTACTTGATTTTCCTACAGATCTATGGTGTCGTGGTACGTGCTCGTTTTCCACCACTGTGGCTTGATATCTCCTCACGAAGAATACCTAGCCTGAAGATTAATGAACTTGCACTCTTGAAACAGGACTTTGTCAAGGTTGACACGAAAGCTGTTTCCTGAACAAGTGCATACATACTCCAAACTGGCAAACCAGAGGGAGATTAGGGTGTGTTTAAGGCGAGGAGCGGCTGCTTTCCATTACGTTGGTTTCTTAAATGTCTGACAGCGCCGAGTGCTACAAATTTCGTACACGCCTCTTTCTCAGGCGAGGATCAATGTAATCTTATCGACTATTCCTTTTGCTTGTTTCAAGGTAGCCGGCGGTCGAATTCGAAACTGCGCGTCGCTTTATCGTTTGATCTTCCTCCAAAGCCACGATATATCGTTCATCGACACTGAAGAACAGTTAGATTTCTGTGGAGAAAAGAAAGGGAATGACTGGTTTGAAAGAGGGAAGATAATTGCCAGCAGCGTTGTGAGAACGATTGTACGTGTGTGTGGCATAGCAGAGCGCGTGTACGCAAAGAAATACATACTTATCAGCCGGATACTTGTTCCGCAGAAAAACAACAAGACGATGAACCAGTTGACAGTGGTGAACTCGTGGAAGAAGTGCTAATGATGATGACGATCCTGCGTTTCCAGGAATGTACGTGGCCTTACCAAGACTGTACACGGTGGACGAATAGAATGTTATCGAATTAAATATCTTTTTAAGAGGACAAGGGCTTGGCAAAATTCTAAGCGTGATTTCAAATTGATTTATACATCCATAAGGTAAATTAGTAATTTAAGTCATAATTTTAACTATAAGGTAAAATTAAAAGGTATTGTTATATTCAAGGTAAAATTAAAAAGATATAATTTATCTGTAAGGTAAATTAGTAATTTAAGTCTATAATTTTAACTATAAGGTAAAATTAAAAGGTATTGTTGTATTTAAGGTAAAACTAAAGAGGTATAATTTATCTGTAAGGTAAATTAGTAATTTAAGTCTATAATTTTAACTATAAGGTAAAATTAAAAGGTATTGTTATATTTAAGGTAAAACTAGAGGTATAATTTATCCATAAGGTAAATTAGTAATAAGTCATATTTTGACTATAAAGTAAAATTAAAAGGTATTGTTATATTCAAGGTAAAACTAAAAAGATGTAATTTATCTGTAAGGTAAATTAGTAATTTAAGTCTATAATTTTAACTATAAGGTAAAATTAAAAGGCATATTTAAGGTAAAACTAAAAAGGTATAATTTATCTATGAGGTAAATTAGTAATTTGAGTCTATAATCTTAAATTTAGTACTATAAACTTGGCTTACTTGAACGCTACAAGTCTGATTCTTTCAGTCCACCCTATACGTATATACAAAGTCTGTAAAATAACAGACTTCCGTGGACGATATCAAGTTTTGAGTGCGCACCAACACGTGGAAGGCCTTGAACTTTACCGTCCATCTAAAAAAAGACTATGAGAAACGACATAGCATGACTTTGGAAAAGAACGACTTGCCCTATGAATTATTACGAATGAATTATTATTATTATTGAAAATAATGATCATCATTAATTTCACTCCACTTCAAAATGATGGTACGATAGATACATGGATAGTCTTTGGGATTTGTCAAGGCAATGAATTCGTTGAATGGCAGAAAACAAACTTGCTAATTATGACGTTATCACAGAAATAGTGAAATTTCATTGAGAAACGATAAAAACGATGTTTGATCAACGTATCGTAATGCTCTTTTTATAGCAAACCACTGAAGTTTAATTAACATAACACGGCAAGTTAATCTCGTTAAGGAAGCTGATATATGGACGAATTAAATCATTCTTAAGTAGAGAATCAGCGGAGGCGTGCAACATTTGCGTTTTGAAATGCAGATTGCCCATTCGATCAATTTGTAACACTAAACGATTCATCCTGCATGATGATTTTAATATCTGATCACAATTAAGCGCGGACGCTCATGCCTTTATTCTTCTTCAAATGTTGCATCATTTTTGAATGTGTCGCGCTAAATGAACATGTAGAAATTTATTCTCAATTATATATATATATATAGGTATATAATAATGTTCCCTTCGAGCGACGACTATGATTCTCAATGGTCTCTTTGCTTTCTATCGTCCAAGAATATATTCACGTTCGACGTCGGTCTGTGCAGCAACAGATACGTATGGCTTGCATGCAAACCGTTAAATTTGTAGCCAATCGTTGTGAAAGAATGCTGAACAAATAAGGGAGTAAACCCAGCGACTTGTCAATCTGACATATGGCCGTAATACGGTGGAAGAGAGAGATCGTTGCATACAAATCATGCGTAGACACTTTAAACGGTATCTCTAGGTGTATCTATCGATTGATTTTCACTGTATATACAATTTTAGTTCGAAACTATATCATTGTGTTACATACATGTGTCGACGAAAAGTACTATTATAATTGTACAATTGTTATAATTAGATTTCGTGAAATAAAATAATGAAACGATATTTAATATAAATCGTCGCTCTTTTCAACGAAATTATTAATTTTTTATCTATTTTATGGAAGGAGAAAGAAAAAACAGATTGTAAAGTTTGCGGTTGGTTAAATGCAATCGCGACTGCACAACTCGTGAGGTTCTGCATGGTTTGTCGTGCACGGAAGTTTCGTTGTCGACTTGCGTTTCCGTTTTCTAATTGGAAACTCGCTCGTTCCAAGTATCGATGACGATAAGTATTAAGGAAAAGCCACCAATTCCGACAGAGTAGGAAATAAAATTACTGTCTGGTAACTTGCGACAAATAAATAAATTTAGTTACAGATGTCTGTCACATTCATTCGTAATTCCGCGTAATCATGACAATTTCCTTTCAATTCCTTTTCTTCGTTAAGGACGTTGGTTGTGCTTAATTATCGTATCGTAAGTAGCGGTGAAAATATGTGCTATGTTACAGAGTGCAATCATCCTCTGTACTGTAGAGATAGGCACACCTTCTGTCATAAACCAATATCTGCAGGCCAATAAATCGTTAAATTCTGGTCTTCGGTAACATGTCGCGTTTTCAACCTCTGATGACTTTGAAACTTTTGAATTTTCGTTCAGCACTTTTTTTCTACCATGGTGATTTGCCGCTGACACTGCAACGATAAAAGATAAAACAGTGAGGGGCAAAGTAAAAAAAAAAAAAAAAAAAAATGAGTATCGCGATTCAGAAAAATCTGTGAAAAATCCAAGATTGGCATTTATCTCTCATTTGGATTTACGCGTTGCGTCCCGTACGGCTGCGAAATTAAAACAACAGCGTTACCTGCAGATCGTCGTACGTTTTAACCCGTGATATCCCTACTCTGGTAGCATCTAGCAGAGTACCAGAACAGACGCAGTTAGATACGTGAGACCAGTTGGTTTCTATGCTCGGGAGGCTCAACAGTTATCGTTCAGTAACTCTTGCGGAGCATTCGCTTTCTCGAGAGCCGCTGTCGTGAAGCTCGTGACAGGGATCCACCGCTGAAAAATATCACAGAAAACTCTTAGAAACACTCTACGTCGCTTCTGCACCGATTCAGACCATCTCCGAGGTAACATTTCCCCCCTTTATTTTCCGACCGATGTTTAATTAGTTTGACAGAATTAATTCAAGTCCCTTCTCTCGTTCGCTTCGTCAACATTCGTTTATATTAATTCGAAATTAGTGTCAATTGTGCTTCAAGTCGATATTTCCTTCTGTGTTTACGAAAAATGCAGCATCAATGAGAAATAATTCGTGTAGGTTCTTGTCTTCACGCAAAGTGCAATAGCTGTCAAAGCAATCAGTCATATTGATAAACGTTATTAAAGCGATATTTCTATTTTTACTCAACGTCAATTCACGTCGCAAGGAGATTCGGTGAAGGATTGTCGTAGTGAAACAATTTGGTCAAAGAAGAACTTAAAACTTTTAAAGGCTTTGCTGCGGCCTGTTTAGATGAGATTTATTGTAAATCAGCTTTTGCACTTTCAAGTGTATTCACGCAACTTCTCGCATATGAGCAAAAGACAATTATAACAGAAAGATGTATATGTATAGCAACCGTTACATTTACTTATGCATTTCACTAAGTGCAGGATTTTTAGGAACAAAATAATTCGAAATGAAGAATTACCGCCACGACTCGATATCCCGTGTTCTTGAAATGATTGCGTGGAAAAATAGCTGTTTTGCAAAATGACGGAAGGCGGTTTAATAGCAACGTTGCTGTGACAGTAGAATGAAACTCCGTTAGCTCGTTATTATAGCCGGGGTAGGAGTGGCGTTTCCTACCACCTCGAAAGCATTGAAGAAGATCTGCAAGAAAAAAACAAAAAGACATATGATTTCATCGCATTAATCCCAAGATGAAACGCGCTTTAAAAACAGATATTCCACGACCTTTCAAAGTTCTATATTCCTGATCAACTGTTGCATATTGAACCGGTGCCATTTATAGTGTATGATCGTCGCTACGACCACACCCTACGATCCACCGTAGTCGCAAATAGAAAGAAGAAAGCTCGCCTCACGCTAAATTGCAAATAAACATATTAAGATAAGGTAAAACGGCGCGAGGGAACGTTTCGACGCTTTTATTTTATTTATTTTATCGCCGATTAAAGAAAGTAGGGTAAGAGAGAGAAAGAGATGAACAGAGATAAGAGGAGATATCGCAGGCACCTGTACTAAACCATATAAGGGTAACGACCATCGCGGTCGAGGAGTGCGCGGCGATAAATCGTCGAAGACGTAGCGGCTAATTTATGTGAAGTTGACCTGTTTCCGCTGCTTTTGCGGATCGATCCGATCGAAGGGCAACGAAAAAAAAAGAAAAGATCGTCCGCAATTTCAAATACGGATAAATTCAGCGACAAATGTCATTCTTGGGTGAGAGGATTAATGAAATTCTTCTTTCGCGTCTCTCCGTGTCGCTATAGATCGGGTTAAACGATATCCAGGAAAGGATGCAAAGAGATATCCTCAAACAGCGATGTAACAAAAGCCGGGGAAAAATACCGAGTAATTTAACGAGGTCGTATGGAATCTAAGGTAAAATGATTCTGCTTGCAGTTCCAAGAAACCCGTTGCGGTAGAAAACAGAAACAGTTTATAGTCAGTACAGTTCTCTAATAGCCTCGTGAAAGCAACTGGAAAAGAAAAAGAATCGTTCAGTGAATTAAAATTAACACACAAACGGGTCGCGCTAATGCAACCTTCGATAGCTTTGCGCAAAGAATTACGAACGGGCGCGAAAATTCTCAGTCTTCGAGGAAGAAAGAGAAACGTGGGATTGATTATTTATTGTTGTTTGCGAACGGTGATAATCTGGAGGCGTAATATCATTTTCAAAATACACCGGAGTTTCGAACGGAGTTTAAACGACTTTTTTTTTTTTAAATGATGCGCGTGCCAGATGGCCTGATCGAAGAGCAGCCGATCTGCTAATTTTACAATCGATCATTTGCTTACGTAAGTCGTGGAAAACTAATTGAACGGAACCAATTAGCGAAAATTAAATTGAATTCGTAAAATCACGGTTTGGTCAATTTACGTAAAACGATCGAAACGAAAATTTTCAATATAAAGTGTTTGCAATTTGTATCAATGACCCTTGTCTTTCCACGTTACACGAATTAGTCAGGTGCTTACGAGCGCAGATAAAGTAAATAGTTGTACGCGTGTAGCTTTTCAAACTGTTGTCGCAAATATACATTCCGTTCGAACCATCAGTTACAGCATCAAGTGTAACACGGGTCTGTTAATTTGACGTTTCACGGAAATTACAGAGAATTTATGGGCCAATGTTACAAGTATCTTCGTCGTCTAACGAGGGAAAATCGAAATACCTTGCGGTACGGCTGAAATAAACAAACAAACAATTCGCATTCGATTGTCGCTTTTCCCAATGATCCTTCGTCGTAGTTATCCACTAGCTGGTTCTTGCTTATAAAAGTCAAAGTTCTTGATAGCTGCGAGCCTGATTATCGCGCACGTGACGCGCGTCGCATCGTAAGAAATTACGCGAAATGAGAGTGACATGTTGCAGTCATCTTTTGCCCGCGGATGATCTCACCCGAATTAAATCCATCATTGAATCGGCCGAGCATCGCGCCCCTCCAAAGCGTCTGAAACATAAATTCGCCGATGATTTCTCGTATCGTCTTACTTTTTTTATCGTCTTATGTCATCGTACCTTGCCGTCTCCGTTTGTTATGCGCGAAAACGAGAGTTTTATTAGAAAATGGACCATAAAGAAGAACTCGGTCGCCGTGGTAGGTAGGACGAAAATTAGGAAAGGGTAGAAGATGACCGACCTAGATCCGCGTTGAAGATATTCGAGTCAAGTAGGCAAGAGTTGGAACGCGGTGGCGTGGATGACGATGGTATTTCACCGGGGAACGATTAAATAATTCGAGACGATCGGGACCGCTGGTCACATTAGTCGAGGATATGATCATCTGCATGTGTAATGCAACCTGGATGCGTTAACCCTAACGTTTCGTTTCTCCAATGTGATTCGCAATAGCGCGGATCACACGTGTGCCGTACCGTAAGCATGCACGCTGTACGTGCCCGCGTCCTCGATCTAAATCTACGAGGCGAATCGACGGAACTGCTAAACGATCGGCCGGTTTCATTTTCAAAGTGGTTAATGAACGACGGATCATCCGTTCGAATATTAATGACGTTCCGCTGGTATTGGATCTCATTCCGAATAATGTACGATCGCTGTTTAGAGAACGATCCAGAGAGAACTTGAATATCTCGTACCAATCTTGAATATCTTGACATTTACGGCTGATCAATTCATCTGAAATCGTTAACTGGTTTTAAAAAGGGAAGCTCGAGAAGTTAGTCGAGTTATAAAAATTAAAGTACAAATTCTCTCTCGTGGTTGTGACCATGATGATTGAAACAAAATTGTTTTTTCAAACATGAAACTTATAATTGTACAATTTCAACTTCGTGAAACTTGTATTTTACATCGAGAATTTTACTCGCACGATTGTTCAACGAGTTACAAAATATTCATTTCGACACGAAAGATCCTTGATATTGCTAACCCTTCTCTAAATAGATTCGTTACATTTCCTTGAACTAACGGGATCGTTAATAACGTTTTTTAAATAAAGACCGAATTGTCCTTTAGAATCTTTCTCTTTACCAAGAACCACTCAAGGACCTTTGGCTGAACGAAAGGCGATTGTAAACGACGTTAAACTACGTGAAAAAACTAGACACTGCTTCTCATGGTTGAACGCAGCATTCCGTTTCAGTTATTACATCAAATAGACATAACGTTCTAACGTTTATACACGCTGAATCAACCGGACGAACCTTCTTGCAGATGGCAAATTTAAAGGAGGCTCTGGGCGCAAACGAGCTTACCGATAAAAAATCTGGCCTGTACCGGGCACTGGTTGCAGAGTTTCTTGGTACATTGCTATTGAATTTCTTTGGCTGTGGATCTGTTATCACGGGCAACGTCGTGGCCATAAGTTTGGCTTTTGGCCTGGCTGTGGCTTCAGCGATTCAAGGAATAGGCCATGTCTCTGGCGGTCATGTTAATCCCGCTGTCACGTTCGGGTTGATGGTGATTGGCAAGGTAAGGCAAGGAATCTCAGGACGATCGAGGATCGAATTTCCAATCTTGTCTTGGTAAAATTCTAGAACACATGCTTTCATTCCTAAATGCAATATTCGACATACGTGTGGAATAGCTATCGATAGAAGTAAACACCTATTTAACGTAATTAGATGGTAGATTCTTTGTACCTTGTTACACAAACGGCGAAACGTGTGATTATTTCTCAAGTGTCAATTAGCACGATCAGCGGCATATGATTTACCGATAATTTATTCAGCTCCCAGTCATGTGGTTTAGTCACAGATGCTTTTAAGATAATTCATTCGTGATGATGCATGGATGATTACTCGACAACGATATAAAATTATTTAATCTCGAAGCAGAATACCTTGTAACAATACTTAACTGCAATACTTAATTGTCATAGGCAATAAGTTTTATACAGATTTCTGTAGAAACAAATTTAATTCGGACGTTGTAGAAATTCACAGAGACACTTCTTATTCTCTTTCACAGGTGCCAGTTATTAGAGGCTTGTTATACGTAATTCTTCAATGTATAGGTGCAATAGCAGGATCTGGTATACTAAGAGCATTATCTCCCGAAAGGATGGAGCACGCCTTGGGCGTAGTATCTCTTTCGCCAGGCGTTACTCCCGTTCAGGGTTTCGGTATAGAGTTTTTCCTCGCGTTCATACTGGTTCTGGTCGTGTGCGGCGCATGCGACGCAGCAAAACCAGACAGCAAGGGGATTGCACCTCTTGTAATTGGACTCTCAGTTTCTGTCGGCCATATCATCGGTGTAAGATGTATATTCTACTTCAGATACTTCCTTGTACCCAATTGAAAATAAACAAGAACATTTAAAATTACGCTTGCGCTGCAACGCAATTTTTTTTACGGATCTAGTTACGCTGTATTGCTTTTACACAGGTGCCAAGAACTGGCGCAGGTATGAATCCAGCTCGGTCGTTCGGTAGCGCCGTTGTGATGGGTTTATTCGACGATCACTGGCTGTACTGGGTTGGCCCGATCCTTGGCGGGATGGCAGCTGGATTGATCTACGCGTTCGTGATCGGTCCTGCAAAAGAATCGCAAGAAAGTTCCAATCGAGTGTACACGGTCGCCGCGACCGACGAGAAGGAGGTATAGTAAAAATAAAGAGAAGTTCCACAGGATTCTCGAGTACGATGCAATTTAATTATCTGCGAAAATGATTCTTCTTCCTGTTATTGTATCTAATCGACATCTACACAATTGATAGAGCATTTAGCTTCAGGCTGAAAGATATGATGACTCTCGCTGTAGAATCTTTCTTCGTCTTTTGTATTGTTACACGTTTCTTGACTATACAAGCCTCTTTCTTAAATTTTTGATATCGTGTTTGCTTCGCAGAAGTTCGAGTACATAGACAGCGGACGCGGTGGACTTTAAAAAAAAAAAAAAAAAAAAAAAAAGAAACAGACACGCCGACACAAAGAAAGATTCGAAGACGGGACTATCATATTTATTTTGATACCGTAGGCGTAGGCTATGATAAACGATGAAATCAAAATGTTATTTTTGCAGCTACAGAGTCTTACCAGTAAGAAGAAAGACAACCCTGCTTAATGTTCTAATACTAACTGTCGCATTTTCAACTACCAAATCATTATTTATACGTAACGCGTTCAAGTGCGCCAAGATGAACCTTACGTTATCAATAATAACTTATTACAGTTATTTAATCAATCAAGTGTAACTAAGGAAAAGTATTTAAATATTTCTGAGGACAAAAAAGTAACATTCAAGTACTAATAATAATATGGAGAAAATTCAAGTATTTCGTTTCAAATTCGTCGCAGTGATTACACATATGCATGATGATCTTAATTTATCGAACACACGAACATGCATTTGTTCGCCTATGTTAAATATATAAACTTTGTCTGTATAACTCTTTATAATAGACTTGTCTTACTGAATGCAACTATTATAAGCCAAAGATTGATTCTGCCGAACTGAAAATCTTACAATGTTTATATTTTTTGCTATATTTTTTTAGATACAACGAATTCATTGCAAATCATTTATAAAACATTTGTATTACCTATGAATTACCATATACATCAAATTCGATATAGAAAATTATATTTGACGACTATAAGCTGATTTATATTAGCTTTTCATTTTGCAATTTTCTAAATAAAATTCTGGAAACTAAAAAAAATACCATGTTATTACTTGAAATTAATTTTATAATTTATTAATTTTTTTTATTCACTTTATGTTAATCATTTTGCAATTTTCTAATAAAGTTTATGAATAATACATCTAATTTGTTGTAATTTCACAATTATTGTATGAAAATTTCCAAATAAATCAATAAATGTAATTGATTTACAAACATCATACCTTGAATGTCCGTGATCAAAGTTTCAAATATTCCTACTAATCAAATATGGCGCGCTTCTCCTGTCACTTGAACAAAGCTGCGCAATGCGCAGAACATGTTTGAATTTCCAACGTTCATTCTGCTATCGTTAGATTCATTACCGCATCCTCACAGAGTTTCTCCCGTAATCAACCAATAATTTGAATAAAAGTAAATCAAACATTCAAACAAACGTATTTCAAAGAAATAAATAGTGTGAAAATAGTACTCACCACAGTAAGTATACCAAACCAAAAAGGCCCATTGAGGGAAGAAAGATAATTCAGTAATAAATTATAACAATATTCGATAAATAACTGAGTAAAAACATACAATAACTGAATAAAATTCAAAGTAGCCTGGATATGACCAATGAAAAGATGGTAATGAAAGCATCACACAGTTAATACAATGTCACATGTAGTCATGCATCTTCACATCACGATTTTCGACACTGAACTACCCTATGCGCAACAGGTTTGCGTCAACTAAACTGTTGAAGTGGGGGTTCGAGCAAATATGATACGGCTAATTTATGAAAAAGCAGTTGTTCAATAAGAATATTTCAATCGTATATATAATCGTATGCTAAATGTTCAAATACTTTCTAATTATAGAAATGTAATCAATAAGTAATTAGAGTATATACATGTAATAACTCTTTTAAATAACACTCATTGTTGTAGACCGCAGACATGTTCGTAAATGCAAATACGAGTTTAAAATTACGAATTTAAATTGTAATTCTTACCTGAAAACTTTTGGATGATTTTTTATGATGGACCTTTTCTTTCCATTTAGAACTGACGCTAACGTGTATAGAATATACGTTACATTCTCATATTATAGACCGATCGCGAAAAATATCGAGAAATTATGTTCGAGAATTTTTAATTCATAATTTTACCGTTTCGGTGGCGCTGTAGTACGAAGTGAAAAGCGCGCGCATTTCATAATTTGAAACAAAATATAGGAAGCTCTTCTCTAATCCTTATCGTTCAATAAATAAAATAATTGATTTAACAAGATATCTGTAATTTCATTTTTTTTAAATTAAATTAAATTTTAATTCTTTAGACTAAATTAATAATAAACGTGTTATAATTTTAAGTTAGTTTTAAATTTTACTAATTTTATGAATATAACTTTGATTATTTAAATCTGAATGGAATAATCATGTCGTTGAATTTATTTTTGTATACTCTGCAAGCATATCGAAGAAAAAATACATGATACTAAAAATAGCCTCCAAATCCTATTAAAAAAATGATATTGAAAAAATTTTTGTCAACGAAGGCTTTGAAGTGGTGGCATTTAGTTCTGAGAAATTTTTTGTAACAAAAGATAAGATAGATATTTGGTGATTCCATTTAGCTAAAACAGCCTGTATGTATGGTGAAGGTGTATCTAAAAAATAAATAACACAATTTGACATTTACACATCATGCTTTATATTTGATATATAGCGTCAAATGTTTATAGAATATTGGATAATTTAATAATTACCATTTCCATTCTAGTTTGACAAAATTAGCATAATATGATTAAATACACGTTACAGTAAGTTTAAAGTACCTTGTATGTTCCCAATAGTGGAATCAATTGTATATAATGGTAAAAAAAAATGTGATACATCATTAAAACAAGAAGATGTTGTTAATAATTGAAACAAAACGGAATAAAATATAACTGCTGACGTATATATATATACAAACGTCTTACGTTTGGTATTTGTGTGTACAAATACTATAAGACAGATATCTAAAATGAGTGATTAAATTTACAATATTTTTCACTTCATTTTTAGTATTTCTATAACATATTTTTGCACCAATGAAGATAAAATTTTTGTTACACATGATATGAAAATAAACGTTTTTGTTTTCAAACTAATTTTACTTTTTATATGAATAGTAAAATTAATAGACACTAGCTTATTTTTATATACTACTATTATCGCTAATAATTAATGTTGTAAAAATAATGCTATAATTGCCACACAGAAAATGAAAGAGAGATAAAGAAATTGAAATATAATAATATATAGATCATTTTTATGATTTGTATGACTGATTGACAAATCTAGCGATTAAAATGTTTATCTGTACTTGTCCAAAATGTATAGAGATTGAATTTTTGGTGTATAAAATTATGATTTAAAATTTAATATCGATCAAATTGGGTCTTATAGACTACAAATCAAAGCCTGTTTCATCGCTATCTTCTAATCTAATAGAAAATTTAACCTTCCATCTGCTGAAGTTTGTCTTCAAGACTATCTTGGCTGTCATTCGTATCATTTAAACTGATCGTGTGATTTTCATGATCGAGTTCCATCACAGAATCTTCCAATTGACTCTTCTGTACCTCTAGTACATTATCCGATGGTTCGAAAATATCTGTTGACTCTGAAAGATCTTGTTCATCTAAAGTCAAATTTGAATTTTGTTCAGGTTGTTCCATGACTTGTTCTTCAGACACTGATTCCATTTTATTATTGGGGTCAGGGTCCATTTTGATGGAATCTGATTCCATTTTAACGGAATCCGGTTCTGGCGGATCTGATACATCCATAGAGACAGGATGTAAATTAGTTTCAACAACGACTTCTTCTTTCTGTGGATATTCTTCTGAATTAGATGGACCAGCTTTTGGTTTATCATTATAATTTTTCTGAGAAGACGATTCTCCAAGAGAAGATATCTGAGTGAGATTACTCAGAACTGTTTCCTGCATTTTGACTACAGAATCAGCTGAATCCAATATACTGCACAATTCGCGACTCATTTCTTCCACTTCTGATGTTTCTTCTGATTTTACAACAATAATCTTTTTATTTCCATAAACTTTGGAACTGGTTATCGATGGTTTATTATCTTTTTTAGCATTAGTAGTAGTAGTTGTTGTTGTTATTGCTGGTATTGCTACTACGGTTGATACAGTAATTGGTTTTGATATTGCAGAAACATCCTTTGGTGTATTTTCTGCTTGCGTTTCAGAAGATTGTATCTTTTCTTTCTCCTTTCCTAATTCGGGCTGAATATCTTCTACTTTTGATGTCGTTGAAGTTGATAGAGAAGTTATTGTTACATCATTGTCATTATATTCTTGTTCTTCGTCGTACATACTTTGCTTCTTCTTTACAAACACTCTCTTCAATGGCAATTGTTGTTCGTCATCGGATTCGTCGTGACGTTCTGGTGACATTTCTTCGATAGGTTCATACTCTTGTTGCTTTCGAGCCTCCAATTCTTCAATCTTCAAACGTTGTTGCTCTACTCTCTTTTCCAGTTGTTCTAATTTTTCTTTAGTTTCTTGATCTCCTACCACTAGTGTAGGTTTCTGTGTAGTACATACAGTTGGTTTTGTTATCGAAGGCAATACATTTGTAGACTGAGATGTTTTCAATTCAAATTTTGGAGATTCGCTCAATATAGTATCGTTACTTTTTATCGTAGCAGATGGTTGCCGAAGCTCCGCGGATGACTGTAATACCGCTTGAACCAAACTCTGATGCTTATCAAGTGGTTTTTTTACAACAACTCTTTTGACAACATTGCCAGTTGGCAGCTTTGCTAATTCAGCCGGATCGATTATCGTACCATCGGGATTCATAATAACTTCTCTGGTGGTATCTCCCTGACGAATAATTCGACGAACAATTACTCTTTTCGTTACTTTGTGACCTGTAGTGGGTGTTTGAGAACTGCTACCTGTAGCATCCTCATCTTTTGCAGATGTACTAGTTGATGTTTCAGTGCTAGCAGTAGGTTTTCTCACAACAATTCTCTTTATTACTTTAACTGTGTTTACAGCTTTTGGTGTGCTACTGACTATCACAGGAATTTCAGATTTTTCATCTTTCACAGAAACTTGATTTTGTGAGCTACTCTGTCCTTGCTGAGGTCTTGATTGATTCGTAGGTGTAGATGATTCTTTACTTTGTTCTTGAACATTTTGATGTTTTAGAGGTATCTTATGCTCTTTAAACACTGATGCAACAATTTTTTGAACTTGCGCTTCCGTTTCATCTACACGGGAAGACTTTGAAGATTCTTCATTCTGTTTGGACTGTGTAGGTTTTGTAGCCGATTGCGATTGATTGCTAGTTGGACTTTGTTTCATCTTGTTATCTTGTACCTCTCTACGTTGAATAGGCATCAAAGTTTTAATTGTCTTTTTGATCATATTTCCATCTTTATGTCTGACGTATACTACTTGTTCTTTTTGATTTTCTTCTTTCTCTGATTTTTCTTGCTCCTCTTCGCTTTCTGACGGTTTAGTTGGCTTTGGAAGCTTTTTCACAATATACGCTGGTGGTTCATAATCGTCGTCTCCATCTGAATATTGTTCTTCTTCCTCCTCTTCGTCAGAATCTAAATCAAGTTTTGTTTTATTGTCTGGTTGTAATCCATCTGGTCCCATTTTCTCACCTGCTTCAATGTGTTGTTTTATATGTGTAACATAATCTGCCCTATTCCTGCACGATTCCTGGCAGACATCACACGTCAATCCCATACCTGTGCGTTTTGTGTGCGTTAATTGATGTACTTCCAAACTCTCTTTACGCTTGAACGCTTTGCCGCAATCCTCACAAACGTGACGTTTTTCTACAGAGTGTGTTCGCATATGTCTCGTTAAATGATGAGATAGGAGGAATGAACGAGGGCACAGTTTACATAAATATGGCCGATGTCCAGCATGTGTTGTCAAATGACGAGCTAATTTCGTACTTGTACGGAATGCTTCTTTACAATATTCGCAAACAAAAGTCTTATCTTCGTTATGTAGCACCTCGTGTCGTTCTAAACCCTGTTTGTATGTGAAACATTTGTTGCAAATATTACATTGGAAAGGTTTCTCTTTTTTATGTACGGAATCTTCATGCTTTTCTAATTCTTCAGTGGTGAAGAATTCGCGATCACAATGCTGACAACCATAACGCAGTTCATCTCTATGAACTTTCTCATGGCGTTGCAGTAAATTCGCTCGCGAGAATTGTTTGTTACATATTGAACAAGAGAACGGTTTCTCTTCTGAATGCGTGGTCATGTGTTTTCCAAGGTCATATTTAGAAAAGAACATGCGGTCACATTCTGTACATTTATAATTACGATCACGATGAGCTCTTTGAATATGCAAAGCAAGAGCCTGCCGCAAAGGAAACGTACGATCACATTGATCGCATGCATGTACCCTTATCTCACCTGGTTCTAATTTTCGCTCTTCTTTAGTGCTATTTGCATCTTGGTCTCCTTCGCTACCAGCATCTTGTTCTTCCTCATAGAAATCATGTTGATCCTCCTTGTCCCTCTGTTTCTCCACTTGCCTGTCTCTTTCTCTCTCTCTTTCTCTTTCCCTTTCCCTTTCTCTATCACGATCTCTATCTCTTTCGCGTTCCCTGTCTCTTTCTCTTTCTCTGTCCCTATCCCTTTCTCTGTCTCTTGTTTCCCGTCTTTCCCTATCACCATTATCAACTCGAGGTTTCTTACTTCCTTCAATTTGAGGTCTTTGTTCCGAAGGTCGTTTGTTGTTTATGTCAGGAGGATCATTCGGAATTGGCGGAAATGGCCTTGGTAAAACACCAGATAATGGATAAGCTCTTAACGCTTCATCAGCTTTCTTGCACTGAAGCTTAAATTTGTAAGATCTGTCCAGATTCCAGCGGCACATGCTGCATATCATTTGAGGCATTCCATCAGCTGCATACACCTTAAATACATAATGTCATAAGTGTCATGTTACTAATATTTATTACAACTTGATGTAAAAAAATAAAAAATTTATTGAAGAGATTGCATATGCAAGAGATTATAGAAAAATTCATTTAAAATTGTCATGTCATGTAAATTAAAGTTTATACGTATTATTAAGTTAAAGTTTACACGTATTTTGCAAGCATAAAAGCATAACATAATATAATATAAGATATAGTAAGTGCATGATTATTTTCCCGCCAAAAATTCATTAGTGTAAATTATTCTAACAAGAGAGAAACAGCGAATACTATTTTCACGAAATGTTTATTTATTTGTATATATAGATAAATATCGGTAATAGAAAATATCAAAATGAAAATACGATGGATTTTACATTTTACCATCGCAGCACTTAAATGAAGTTATCGATGACATATGATTTCATCCTGTCAATTACATTTATACAAAAATTATCAAAATTTATAATTCTAAAATCTCGATTCATTTGCACGTTGGTCGCACGTAGTTGTTGCACCGGCGAATCAAAAGTTTTTACGATCGAATCGAAATATAACGAGAAGTGATTAAATGCATTTCACTCGATCGGCAAATGTGACATCTGCGTTACCCGAGTCGTACCATTCACTGTCTATTGGCATTCCGTTCGATGAAAGATATCGATGATAATCATAGAACGATACTTTTAACGCAAAGGAAGAAAAAAAACCGAAAGAACGAACGAGATGCAACGAGCGGCGATAAATAAATAAATACTTGAATGCACGCCTCCCTCGAGAATATGGTAGTCGGAGAATAAATCGGTGGTGGTCGATGCAAAGGAAAATTACCTCGATGGCGACGCATGACATGATCTGCAGCGTAAGCGGCACTTGAAATGGTTTGCTGTGATCCCTTTCATAGATAAAGGAAAGTGGCTCAGTTTCCGTTAGGCAAAATCGACAGACCCGCCTGGACCTGAGCGGCGCCGGCCTATTCTCCATGTTTGACTGACTATCGTCCGTTCAGGCACCCACGAAGCACACACGCGTCGTAACCACCGTTCTTCTCGAACGTCGTGTATACGTACTGTAACGCACTATGAGATCAGTTACGAGAGAAATGCTTGACTTTGTTGGAATATGTCACTCATTAAACAAAATTCCAAGAAACGACGCCGAGCGTCGGTAAGCGTCCCGTCACGAACGACGAACGAGTGGGACAATGTACACACCGCTATGGCGCTATTATGGCGGTCCGAAAACTCGCTTTCACTGCGTGGCGTCTTCCGTACTTTTCAGGTTTGCACAGCTTCGGCCTTTGCACATTAGCGCCACCATCTTCTTCTTCCATTTCTCGACATCAAAACACTTGGTCGGTAATGTAGGACACATGTTCTCATTCAGTCGCGACGCAGTCGATATTTTGGTTAATCGCGCTGAATATTTTTACAACGCAGGAGAAAGTAGATTGTTTGAATATTGAAACCGTGCAAATGAAAAGAATTAAATTCTAAGTAAGTAATCATCGATCTTTCTTTCTACACTGCGTTTTATATTTAATGAATATATTTCAAAGAAATTTCTTTGGCAAATGTTCTCAAATTCTTCACAAGATAAAGCGGTCATTATTTCAATTTTTCAGGAGTGTAACAAAAGTGTCAAAGCATTTATTCAGGGTGAAATCGACACGCCATACGTTACTGCGAAAATATTTCTGTTACGATATCTCGATAGAATTTTAGTGTATCGAATATATATATACATATATATATATACGTATTTTTATAAAGGATATATACTATTTTTGATTTGTATAGAACAATGTCTACTGCAACGAATTGGTTTCGCAAATGGAAAAAGCTGCCATGCACGGGGAAACGAAGACGACTACGTGCTACCACTGGGAATCTGGAATCCCTACGTCGTGACATCGAAACGGACGTTCACCTCCGAGCGACAGAGGATTTGTTACAAAGTCTAGGAACCGATGCGACGCGTGGCTTATCCACGACTGTTGCATGCGATCTTTTGAACAGAACTGGTCCTAATGAACTGACGCCTCCAAGAAAGATCTCGAAGGCACTGAGATTCTTACATTTATGTTTTGGAGGATTTTCTTTGTTGATATGGGTATAAACATTTGAGAAGTATACAAATATTATTATTACCAATAATATTAAATATTGTTATATTAAAATAATAATGTTATTATTATTAATAATTATCAGTATGTTATTATCACCAATAATATTAAATATTGTTATATTAAAATAGTAATATTATTATTATTAATAATTATCAATATGTTATTATCATCATTAATAATATTAAATATTGTTATATTAAAATAACAATATTATTATTATTAATAATTATCAGTATGTTATTATCACCAATAATATTAAATATTGTTATATTAAAATAGTAATATTATTATTATTAATAATTATCAATATGTTATTATCATCATTAATAATATTAAATATTGTTATATTAAAATAGTAATGTTATTATTATTAATAATTATCAATATGTTATTATCATCATCAATAATATTAAATATTGTTGTATTAAAATAACAATATTATTATTATTAATAATTATCAGTATGTTATTATCACCAATAATATTAAATATTGTTGTATTAAAATAACAATATTATTATTATTAATAATTATCAGTATGTTATTATCACCAATAATATTAAATATTGTTATATTAAAATAGTAATATTATTATTATTAATAATTATCAATATGTTATTATCATCATCAATAATATTAAATATTGTTATATTAAAATAACAATATTATTATTATTAATAATTATCAGTATGTTATTATCATCAATAATATTAAATATTGTTATATTAAAACAATAATAATATTATTATTATTAATGATTATCAATATGTTATTATTATCAATAATATGGTGGAATAGGAATTAAACGTACAAATTGGTTAGGTAGGCGCTGTATTATGTTTCTGCAATTACGTCTTGGAGTATGGCACTTACGGGGAAGCTTCCAAGGAACATTTGGGACTTGGTATCGTGCTCGTCAGCTTAATTTTAGTAACAGCGATGTTCAGCCATTACCAGGAGTCGAAGAGTTCCCGAATCATTGAGTCGTTCCAGCAGATGTTGCCGCAAAAGACGAAGGTTCTGCGGGAAGGGGAGAAAAAGGAATTGCCCGTGGCTGAATTAGTTGTTGGGGACATTGTCCTCTTGGAAACCGGTGACCGAGTACCCGCTGACATTAGGATTCTGGAATGTCAAGGTAAATTCGTATCGCTGCAGTTGAGAGACCGTAACTTTCTTATTTCTCAGCGAAAAAAAGGTCCTCGCCTTTCTCTTTGCGGACGCTCGGGATATCGTGTACGATTTTGTCTCAAATACACGATTCACTGAATCGTCCAATATTAGCTCTGTATAACAAATTAACTAAATTTGTATCATAAACGTGCGTGTACGATTACATTTCATTCTTTACAAGTTGGTTATGTCATTAGCTGCCCGAGCATTCTGATAAATGTATAATGTTGCCATTTAAGGTCTTAAGGTCGACAATGCCTCGATCACCGGAGAATCTATCCCACTTTTAAGAACAGGCAACGTTCATCCGACGAGCAATCTGATGGAAGCAAAGAACATGGTTTTCTTTTCAACCGACATAGTGGAAGGTGACACACGTGTTAACGTCTCCAATTACAATCACCTACAGTTTCTCAAGATCTCCCGCATCATTTCATAAAGTTTCGTTTAAATGCACAAAAGGCAGCGGGAAAGGAGTCGTGGTTGCTCGCGGTGATCATACGGCGATGGGCAGAGTAGCTAAGCTAACTTCCAAATTGTCGCCAAGACCGACGCCGCTCTCGCGCGAACTTCATCGATTCATGAAATTAATCTCGTGCTGGGCCGTATTCCTCGGGATACTGTTCTTTACCTTGTCCACCGTGATAGGCTACAGTTGGATCAATTCGATAGCGTTTCTGATAGGTATAATAGTTGCGAACGTGCCGGAGGGATTGATAGCTACAATGACCCTCAGCCTCACATTAACAGCGAAGAGATTAGCGAACAAAAACTGCGCGGTGAAGCATCTCGAGGCCATCGAAACACTGGGATGCACCGCTGTTATCTGCAGTGACAAAACAGGAACGCTCACGCAAAATAAAATGACCGTAGGTATACTTTCCTTTGCGAATTTTCAGTTCTGCCACGTTTCATCAAACAACGTGATACCTTCTTAAATGCTAACATTTCAATCCATCGAGTTTCTCTTGTTTTAATTTTGCAGTATTTTCGCATTGTAAAGCAATTATAAAGTTAGTCTCATTGTCTGTTCAGGTCCGACACATGTGGTACAACGGTGAATTGCAAGAGGTAATGGCTTCTGACACGTGGAGAAAATATACGAAGAATCCTGGATTTCATAACTTAGCCAGGGTGGCCAGTCTTTGTAATCGAGCTGAATGGGAGCCCCTACCCAAGGGCATGCCTGCACCACCGTTAAGCAAAAGGAAGATTTTAGGCGATGCTTCTGACGCTGCTTTATTAAAATGCATGGAAGTTCTCGTGAAAGGAGGCGCGGAAGCATATAGAAGAACTTGTACAAAGGTGTGTCGAAGTATAGCTGTTTGCAAAACCGATCGTTTGTCAATGTAACGATCGTGGTTTTCCTTTTTTTTGATTTAGGTGTTCGAAATACCGTTTAATTCCACGGAGAAGTTCCAAGCCAACGTTTACCTGTGTGGCAAGAGGCACGTTGTTTTCTTAAAGGGTGCGCCGGAAAGAGTTTTAGAACGATGTTCAACCGTGGCGTTCGATAAGGAAACGAGGGAACTGGATGACGAAATCAAGAATGCCTATACGGAGTCTTGTTACATTCTAGCAAATAATGGTGAACGCGTGCTCGGTTTTGCGGACCTTGATCTCCCCGTTCCTCCCTTTTCGCCGGGCTACGTCTTCAGGGAGGACCCCCCAAATTTTCCTCTTCAAAATTTGAGACTGGTAAAATTTTCAATTCGCGTTACTCTGGTCTCTATTAAGACAAGACGCTTGCGAGAACAACAAATACGCTGTCAGACGAACACGTTCTGCGTTGTTAGATCGGGTTGATATCGATGATGGATCCTCCGAGGCCAACGGTGCCCGACGCGGTCTACAAATGTCGCTGCGCCGGTATCAAGGTGATCATGGTGACTGGCGATCACCCTGACACAGCGAGAGCAATCGCAAGGTACGTCGGCATCGTCACCGATGATTTTTCGCATCACGATCACAACGAGAAGAAGCATTCGATCGTGGTGACGGGAGTGGAGCTGCGAAACTTCGACTCGGAGCAGCTCGACCGTATCATAAGGCAATATCCCGAGATTGTTTTCGCTAGAACATCTCCTGTGCAAAAGCTTCAGATCGTCGAGAGCTGTCAACGGCTTCATTTAATCACTGCGGTCACCGGTGACGGAGTCAATGACTCGCCGGCATTGAAAAAGGCCGATATCGGGATCGCTATGGGGATTGTCGGTACACACTTTCTTCAAACTTCGTCGTTTGCTCGTCTTGTTAATCACTGTTGTTTCAGCGATATATCACACCGCGTGTCTCGTTAACAGGCTCGGACGTGAGCAAAGAAGTTGCAGATTTAATTCTGTTAAACGACGATTTCGCGTCTATAGTTACCGGGATCGAGGAAGGCCGAAGAGTGTTCGACAACTTAAAATCAAGCATCGCGTACACTCTGGCCAGCAACGTTCCAGAGATAACGCCGTTCTTGGCATTCATTGTATTTGGCATTCCTTTGCCTATAGGCGTGATCTGTATACTGTGCATAGATCTTGGTACGGACATGTGGCCAGCCATTTCGCTGGCTTACGAGAAGTCTGAATCAGACATTATGCTCAGGTGTGATCGATCATTTCACTCCAAATATTCGTCTCTATACGTTTTCTACTTTTTCTGCCAGTTTCTTAAACCGTTGTGTTCGACATTATAGGAAGCCGAGAATTCCAATGAAAGATCACCTCGTCAGCCATCGGTTACTCTTCACGGCTTACGGACAGATCGGCATAATCGAAGCTTGTGCCGGTTTCTTCACGTATCTCGTGCTGATGGCAGAACACGGCTTTCTGCCTTATAAATTGCTAAATTTACGATCGTCGTGGGACAGTATCGTGGTGAACGACTTGCAGGATTGTTACGGCCAAGAATGGACGTACGAGCAACGAAAGATTCTCGAATATACCTGCCACACCGCTTTCTTTGTCAGTATAGTCATTGTTCAAGTTGCCGACCTGGTGATTTGCAAAACCCGTCGCGTCTCTCTTTTCGACCAGGGCATGAACAACTGGGTGCTTAATTTCGGAATAATCTTCGAGATAACGGTGGCCTGCGTCGTTTGTTATGCTCCTTACATGGACGAAGTTCTTAGAACTTATCCGTTGATCATCGAATGGTGGTTACCCGGTGTACCATATGCCGTGATCATTCTCACTTACGACGAGCTCAGAAAGCTTTGGATTAGAAGAAATCCCGAGGGATGGTGGGATCGTGAAACCTGTTACTAAACTCACAAAACGAGTATAACGTGATTCTGATGGTATGAGAGAACAGTTTCAAAAAAAAAAAAAAAGAAGAAATGAAATGATAGAAGAGAGAGAGAGAGAGAGAGAGAGAGAGAGAAAGAATACACGGATGTGAAGGGCCATTAAAGTCTCAAGTGCATGCTAATGAAATTCCAATTGTATCAAATACTCTGTGTCAAAAAATTCTTGGAACATTGATCATCCTGTTTAATATACGATCGACTCGAGTATGCAGAAGAGCAATGGTTTTCTTTTGGTTCTACGCGGTCATCGAGTGTTGCAACCTCGTGGATGGAAAAGTGGGGGATGCATATAAGGCTGTGGGAACCTCTCGATGCGATCCAGTAGTCTCTAGTCATCAATTCCTTCGCGTCCGAAGAGCTGTGACTTGATTCTGATATAACGAAGAGAGCATACGTTTATCCGAATATTCACGTCCTCCGTCAGGATGAAGACGGAGGTATTCTATCTGCTGATCTGTCTCGGTGAGTCCTTTCATTCAACTAACATTTTTGATCGTTTGACCTCAAGTGAGCGATCGCGTTTTCACTCGTTTGAAAAACTTTCTAGTCTGGCAAGTGTAAGTCACGTTCGACTGATCCAGCAAAAGTTCCTGCACAAACTTACGAAATACTTGCATTTCGTAGGATCTGCATTGTAAAATAAAAGGACAGCTCGACGATAACTGTTAAAATGATAGCCAGTTTGACTAGTGACCTTTAACCGTGGTATTGTCTTACTTCTCGCAGGCTACTGTTGAAATGCACATGCAATATGGAAGTCTTAATATGCATGCACGTTGATTAATATCATAGTATTCGTAATTTCTGATTGATACGTCCTACGTAGACGTGTAATTTCTATCTAACTGCGAAACAACTTGCGCCATCGTTTGTTGTTGAGAAATCAATTCGCTATCGTAATCGGCGTCGTGTGGAAAGTTTAGTTTCTTCAAAAATTTGAAGAAGAGATCGAGATACATCGGTCAACCGAAATCTTCAACTCCTTTTCCTCACCTTTTCTCATAAAATCTCTCTCGCGTGAAGTAAAATTCGATCGAAGCTAAACGGTTTCCAAAACGGTCTCGTACGAAGGCTATATAGAGTGTTGGAAAGTGAACAGGTCTGAGCGATTAAACGACATTTAAGTTCTGACCGAGCAGACACACACGAGAGTCCGGCCACTTTCTCGCTTTCTTCTTCTGTCCGCGAGGTCGACCGGCACGGACCGTTCACGTACTACTGGCATTTATTCAGGGACGCAAGACGTCGCGCCGCCTTGAAAATACTCCGACTAGTCGACCCTCTCTTGCCATTCACCGTTCTTATTCTCTCCACTTTGTATTTTTTATTCAAATTCATTCGTTATTCCATGCGGCCGTGGACGCACGCGAATGCATCCGCATTGTATAGTTTCTCGCGGAGAAGGACTGGAAATGGAATTTTATTATAAATACGCGTTTTTTTTTTTTTTTTGCAGCAAAGGCACGGAGGAACATTTATTCATTTCTTTTCTTTTTGGCCAGGGAGTATCAAATAACGTCTCTGCTGAGACACGGCTAAGAGAAAAGGCTCGTCGGATCGACCAAGTCGTAACAATCGAACGTGTTTCAGGCGTTGTCACCGCCCTAACGAGGAAGCAAGAAGCGCTCGAGCAGAATCGTAGGAAAGTAGCTCTGCCAACGTTGCAAAAAAAGCAGCCACCCACGCGAGAGGTGCTGAAGGAATACGAGGACGAAGAAGAGCTCTCGGATCAATGCCCCGAGCCTAACGGCTACTTCCCGGACGCGGAACAATGTGACAAATATTACGACTGCCGAGATGGCAGACCCATCGAGAAATTATGCCCGGATGGTCTTGTGTTTAATGACTTTAGTCCGCAACACGAGAAGTGCGACCTGCCGTTCGGTATCGATTGCACCAAGAGGCCAAAATTACGTAAGTAAATCGGAATATATTGCAAGTACTGCAGGTGCTGAGCTGAATATCATGCTACGAATAAATTTGATTTTCAGAGAAACCGCAGCCTTCGCCCCATTGTCCAAGAATGCACGGTTACTTCGCCCACGAAGATCCAAGAATATGTAACACGTTCTATTACTGCGTCGAAGGAAAGTTTAATATGATCACGTGTCCGGAAGGCCTGGTCTTCTCGGAGAAAACGGGCATTTGCAATTGGCCCGACGAGGCGCAGAAGAAAGGTTGCGGTTCCAGGGAATTATTTAACTTTACGTGCCCGAAAGTGGACGAGTCTGTGGCTGCCACCCATCCTCGGTATCCTGACACGGAAGACTGCCAGTATTTCTACGTGTGCGTGAACGGAGAGATACCTAGAAGAAGCGGTTGCAAATTAGGTCAGGCATTCGACGAACGCACTGGAAAATGTGATTGGGCGAGGAAAATACCGGAATGGTTGGTACAAACGATTATAGAGTCAGTGGGTAAAATAGTTGTCAGAGATTCGATACAGTATTTATGTGAAATTGTAGCAAAGACTGGTACAAAGGTCAACTAACCGACGAGGAACTGGACGCGTTGGAAAATCCACCGCCGAAACCGAAACCTTCTGGTGGGCATGGCAGAAGAAAAGGCGCCAAACCACCGGCGTGAATTTAAGATTTAAGTTCATGTTAATGTTCACTGACATACTTATTAAGTATCCTTTTTTTTTTTTTTTTTTTTTTTTTTTTTTTTGGAAAATAAAACATTTTTATATACACGTCTCTTTTTCGTAACGTAGGAACGAAATTATTTTCTAATTGTTACACAATTGCATAATTCTGTCACGTATATTCGTGACTGTCTATAATGCGTAAACTCTGAGAGTGAAAGTTTTCACGTTTATCTGTAATCATTAATATTTCTCGACAGCGTCGTGAAAATTGGAGTATAAAACTTTTGAAAATTGTTTTCGACCATTTGTCTGAGACTTTGCGTGTATAATTATTTGAAGCATTGGATTCTCAATTATTCAATACGTGATGGAAACTGTCATCATAATACTTTCTACAAACAAGTAGTTAGTCTTTCAAGCTATTTGTATCTATCAGCGTTGAATATTTTTATTACTTTTCTTTCAGTGACTACGAAACGCGTATAAATTTTCGTGAGCAGTGAAAGTAATCGAAGTCTGAAACTTCCTCGCATGTTTCACGAGAAACGTTTCCGAAATCTGCTCGATCGATCAGTGTGTCTACGTGTAACGCTTTCGTGATAAATTTAATTTAGTGTCGTTTTCGCAACGATAGGCGATCGACGAAATTTTACATAACGTTGGAGTAACGTTTTATATCAAACTTTCTTATTCTATCTTATACTAATTGTTATTATTTTCAATTTAGATTCCACACGCCATCTGTTATAGATCAGTACCTTATTCGGTGTAAGATTACTAACTATGTGTACGACAGAATTAAAAATTGAATAAAAAATGCAATAAAACAAGAGCAAACATTTATAAGAAAAATAGGAGGAAAAAGTATGAGGGATCTCTTTAATAAACTAATAAATGATCTAATATTATCTAGCATCATTCGCTTGTCGTCCGATTAAATTTACAAGGAGTTATTTAAATGAAATATATTAAATAGAAACGCAAATGTTTATGACGTCGGTAACGATATAATGTATACCTGGATTTCGAAACATTCGAGGAACACAATGATCATTTGTAAAGATCGCGGTAATTTTAATTTTTCTGCAAAGAACAGCGAAGGACGTCGAAGTGAGAGTACGATGGAAAAAAGAGGAAAGAAGATGAATAGCGGCGATGGCAAGAGAGAAAGAGGACTAAAAGCGCGTGGTCCCCTCCGATCAATCTCGATTCTAGACGGTCATCCGCGTCTATGAAAATGAAACGAAAGTGGGGAAGAAACATTGGACGTGGTGGGGACCAACGGGGTATACACCGTGGCGAGTTGCCGAAGAGCTGCAGTGTTTCGCGACGGAGACACCATTTCGAAGGGAAACCCAAAAAGTATAGATATTATCACATCTCGGTGACCAGTGTACAGAATAAACTTTGCTAGATTGTCTTCACCCGAGTTGAGAGAACAAAGGATAAAAATATGATCGGAGCGTCTTTTCTAACGATATTGGCCATGGTTGCCATGGCGCGTGAGTATTATGTTATAATTCTTTTATATAAAATTTGAAATAACACGCTTATATAGTAATAAAATTATAAAGAAACATTTCTTTTTGCTATTAAAGTATATATTAAAAAACATCACATCCGGTGTAATTATTCAAATTTAAAATTTTATTTTGCATACTAACGATTACATTGTAATTCTAATAAATAATGAAATTGCTTTCGTTAAGTATATTATTTTTATACTTTTATATACTTTTCTCAGACTGATGAATGAAAATATACCTTTTTATACTTAATTATACATTTTTATAAATTAAAAAGCAATCCGAGCGAGCATAAAGCTTTTCGAATTTACTTTGCAAGTATCCAACTAACAGAGTACACGTTAATTACCCAGAGGGAAAAGAATGGTTTCACTGAAACAGATCTCAGACTTTCTCTTCATTTCACGGCACGATTTGCCACAGCTTCTGAAATACTACTGAATTTCCGGCATCATAATCATCGCGTGAAACTGGTAAAATTTCATAACTGTTTAAATATCTGAAACTTGCTGCCCATCCCGCGGAGAAAAATTATCTTTTAGTACAGTAATCTTAAAGATATTCATTTCACCTGGAGAGCCAGGGTAAGAGACAGTCGGACTAAACTTTCTAAAGCGTAAATGTCAGATCTGCTACTCGCTGAGTTACATAAGTATCTGCATGCTTGTTGTCTCTGAACACATGTAAAACCGATAAATTACACGAAGAAATAAAACAATACGTGATCGACTTGAGATTCATGGGACAGAAAGAGAAGTTAGGCTGGTTCAACTACCTCGCGTATGCTGCAGCACTTCTCGCCAAGCTGCTTTATATGCTTCTTGAAGCGTGGCATTGATTTCCGGTGTATCTTACGAAGTAAATGCCGCAAGTAACGTGGAGAAATTCAAGAAATTTGTTCCAATTCCTTTCTCTCTTTGTATTCTAGATTTTCACAAAGTGAAAACAAGTCCTCTGAGAATCGGATTTCGTCGACAATTTCATTTATCTGCCCAATTTCCTGCGATAAAATATTCTGTTCAAATAATACAAATGTTAATCGATTATCATAAATCGTCCGACAGCTCACAAATACTCTGAAATTTTGTTTTCACTATAATGAGAAACTTCATATTGAAAAGAAGTGAGGAGATATCTGAGAAATGAAAGAAAGTGAAAGTGTAATATTTGTGAATGTACGCAGACGACTAACAAATCGGCGTTTCTTGAATAAACATTGCGTTTGAAAAGAAATGGAGAAAATTTCATTATTGCATAAAAAGAGTAAACTTTCATTTATGTGAAACTTGTTACAGACGGTGCATTCAACTGCCCGAGTAAAGATGGCCAGTACGAGGATTCAAAGCAGTGCGACAAATACTATGAATGCATCGATGGCATTGCCACGGAGAAGCTTTGTCCAGATGGACTGGTTTTTGATCCGCTCAACCGTAAAGTGAACAAATGCGATCACGTGTTCAACGTTGATTGTGGAGATCGTCTTGAATTACGTAAGATTATCGTTGTTATAATACATTCTAAAATAGATTCTCTCAAAGTTACACAAAAACTTGGTAATAAATTCTGGACCATCATGATCTGATCATTTTCTATATTCTTGCAATAAATATCTGTACTGTAAGTACTGAAAATATTCATTGGAATAAAATTGAGCTGTTCGAGTGCGACACGTTACGCGTGTCATTGGCTTTTGCGGTTAATGTCCTTGACATACAGGATTCGATAACGATAAATAATGAAAGTACTTTCGATATTGTGCTTCTTTTACCCGTGTAGAACCACCTCAACCGACCAAGAAGTGTCCGCGAAGAAACGGTTTCTTCGCTCATCCAGATCCGTCCGTTTGTAACATCTTTTACAATTGCATTGACGGCGAAGCTATTGAAATTACGTGTACCACTGGACTGCACTTCGATGAATATAGCGGCACGTGTGTATGGCCTGACAGCGCTGGTCGAGAAGTAAATATTTTGTCCTGTACTTTAAACACATAATTCGGCATTTATTTGTTTAGACTTGGAGTTGGGAATATCCCAATATAATAGTATATATAGTAAATGAGAAATGAATGAACAGCGTAACAACAATCTGTTCTCTACGACTATGTATATACTTTTATATATTTCTGTAGGGATGTGGAGTAGTAGACAAGAAGTTGAAAGATGGTTTTGAATGTCCGAAAGAAAGTCAGGTCGACACTAGAGGAATGGTTGTTGATCATCCTAAATTTGCCCATCCGGACGATTGTCAGAAGTTTTATGTTTGCTTGAATGGAGTAACGCCACGTGAGCAAGGTTGCAGCGACGGAACTGTTTATAATGAGGAACAGCAAAGATGCGATGCACCTGAAAATGTCCCCGGCTGGTACGTATAGTAATTAATTTAAAAAAAAATGTATGTGTAAATTTATATACGAACATGGAGTAATTATAAAGGAAATTTAATTAAAAAATTATACCTTTTCATAGTGAGGATTGGTACAAGGACGATGACAAGAAACCATAAGAAATCTTCTGAATTTATATGTCCCGCATCGGGATCTTGACATCATCATAAAATCATGTCATCCTTGTTTAGTGCGTAATCATGTGTGTGATTAGACATTTGAATGTTCATAATTAATAAATTTTGTTTCATTTTATTCATGTTAGCTTTTGGTGTTTTCTTTTATCGCTTATCCCAACTTGTTTACAGTATTACTGACAATATAGTCGATATAATGTATGTTTTAAGCGAGTCTGTATTATTACTCGTTCATTATTTACTCTGAAAAATATTAGCAGGAAACTTGTTTGTACAGATTTTATAAGACACAAGTGTTGAAATGTGTACGAATGTGTCTTTGAGTTTTCTATCGCAACTAACGAAGCGTATCGAATGTAACTTTCTCCTAGACACTTTATCGCTTTTTATTCTTAAATTCATCGACAGAAGACTTTCGTGTTAATGTATCTTTTATATGCATATATTTTCCGTCTAATATCTGATTTTTACTTAATAC
This sequence comes from Tetragonisca angustula, assembly GCA_036937485.2. Taxonomy (NCBI): domain Eukaryota; kingdom Metazoa; phylum Arthropoda; class Insecta; order Hymenoptera; family Apidae; genus Tetragonisca; species Tetragonisca angustula. Next base: position 1,046,183 of record JAWNGG020000026.1, on the reverse strand, counting down.
TTGAAATAAAATAATAAGAATGTGCGAAATTAATTGACAACAAGGCTAAAATAATGACAATATTACATTGGTGTATTACATTATTAATAAATATTAATAGATTTCTGACGAGCTGTTTAAAATATCGAGATGATGTATTCTGCATATATCTATAACTCATCGTGTGAAAGATACTTGTAATAATTATAAACAGAGAGATAGGTATGACCAATCTAAACTTTCCGAACTGTTTCCTGATTACATTGTACTTGTGTAATTGCACGGCATTCATTTATACCCGATTCAATCTAAGCTGAAATTTCTTGCATATAGCAAGGATCAGCTGAATCTGGCTTGATTGTAACAGTACCTTAAAGTGCCGTGTACAGAGAAAGGGAAGCAGGAACTCTCCGCTTCTGCAACAGTTAAAATTTAATCGCGATCAAGTTACTCACAGGAAACTCATAAGTAAATTGCCAGTTTTTAGATGGCTATAAAAATTATCGCTGACATAATAACACTTTGTTCGATGTTCTCGCATAGAAATGTTATAACATCAAAAACAACAGTTCCATAATGTTGCAATTTTTGAAGAATGATTTACGATCAGGTTATGATAAGAACGGTGTCCCTTTGCGAGGATATTAGGAAATCACTAGTTACCACACATGTTTGAAAAACATTTATGTTTTCCGGATCAAAGATTAGAACATGTTTCGAAGGAGAAAATTATTTTGACTAAGAACGGAACGAACATGGCGTTATATGTGATTGTATGTCTCACGTTCTGAAATACCGACCATGAAAAAACACAGAGCGTTTCTTACGCCCTCTATAATTCGCTATAGTGAATTATATCCAACTCAATCGTCAAAGGCGATAAAATCAATAGTACTGTTTTTACGAAACGGTCAACTGCAAATACACGGCGATTTTAAGCAGTATTTAACATAATAGAAAAGTTTTGTTGAATATAATTGCATATTACTACATTAAATAAGTCAAATTCATTAAATTTGGAACTTGAAATCATGATGTAAAATCGAGACACTTTATTTAATTTGGACAAAAGTTTAAAAAATAAAATTACAGATATTTTGATAGATTAATTGTCTTTGTTTAATAAAACAAAAAAAATTTGAAGAAGGAAATTCTTTTATTTCTTGTCCCGAGTTGCACAATGTATATTCATAAAAATGCGCGCTTAAATGAAGATTACAGCGCCAGTGAAACGGTGAAATGTACAATTAAAATATGTACGATTCCCTATCTATATTTATTGAAATGCAATAGTATTGCGCGGTCAAATTTAGGCGGGAAGCATAGCAAAACGTATTTAGTATTATTCCAAAGTTTTCATATTATATTACATTATATTATTATAAATATATGCGATTGAATATATTTTTAGTCGATATACTTTTTACTTTTCGGTAAATCGGTCTTGTGTTCGTTCGACACCCCCCCCCCTCCCCTTTCGTGAAATTAATTGGCGACGCGAACCTGTTGCGCAGGGGGTAGGTAGTCCAGTGTCGAAAATCGTGGTACGAAGACGTATCACTTCGCGCGCGACATTTATTAACTGTGTAATTCTTTCATCGTCATCTTTTCACCGACTGTATGCACGCTGCGCTCAAGTTCCTTTAACTAACGTACGTTTTTACCCAATTATTTGTCGAATATCATCATATCATTTGTCACTAAATTGCATCTTTCCCTTCGATCATTTTTTCATTGGTGGTTGTATTTATTGGTATTTTGTATAATGAATTTTCGTATTTGTTTTCGACTTGGATCATTGCTTCAATTTTATTTTTATTTATCCTTTTTATGCATCTATTTGAATGTGTTGCTCTGCTTTTGTATAGATTATTGGTATAAATTGCGGAGAAAATTTCCAGCCGTTAGAGACGACTGTTAGAGACGTTAAGAAAGTCAAAATGGCGCAACGGTAAGTCATTAACGATATTTAATATTTAATCATATATTTAGTCGTAATATTTAATTGATTCTAATGAGTACATCGTTTTATTTCATCCGGTTTTATCGGATAATTGATACCTTTTTCCAAGTAGTTCGTGTTATTTTCGAATAGATACGAATATTATTATACGGATAGATTTGAACGTATATGTATATTATTACGGATAGATTTGAACGTATTCTGCGCAGTCGCATCTTTCGTGTATTGCGCAGCTTCGTTTAACTAGCGGAAAACTACTGCCATCTTTGATGAATATGAAATACATATTTGAAACGCAAGATGGTTACTCAGAGTATAATTTTTACAAATTAATTATATTTGCAGAATATTTTGCAAAGATTCTTTTGCAATATTAGGAAATGTTGATAATAATAATATTTCAAATAGGTATATCAATTAAATATTCCGAATTCTTTGTAATAAAAAATTAAGAAAGATATTAAAAAAAAAAATAAATTTATTCTTTCTTTATTTTCTTTTCTTTTTGACATTTTCACTTTTGTTTGAAGCATTTAAGTAACGAAACAAAAAAAACAAATATTCCGAGTTCTTTGTAATAAAAAATTAAGAAGAATATAAAAAAAAAATAAATTTATTCTTTCTTTATTTTTTTTTCCCTTTGACATTTTCACTTTTGTTTGAAGCATTAGTAATTTTTATTCAAACGAAATTTAAAAGCTTTAACATTGTAATTATTAAAATTTTCAATCCGAATAGATTTTTATTTTTCATTATCATAAATTAATAGATGATTAATTAATTGCCTAAAAGAATTTGTGCTGCGAAACGAAAAAGATATTTTACTTTCGGTTTGCTGTTCAGATTTATATTAACTGGACAATGATTATATTTTGCACAGCTCTCTTGGCTATTAATTTTCTTTTTTTCATGTATCCGGGGAAAATTTTTAAGATGTCGTCACTGTATTACATTTTGATTATCAATTAGGTCTAATTGTATCGAGTTTTCATCTGATAACTTTACTGAACTCACAAGATCCCCAAATAGTGGAACACAAAAATTCTTATTAAACAAAATTTGGGTTAATATCATTTTCGATTCTTGAGCTGTTGCAGATTTCCAAGTATAGAGGAAATTTGCCGAGTTTCAGGGACGGTTTTAATTGACTTATTAACAATGAACTATCTTTCACTCCTATAATTTAATATCAAAACGTGTAACTTGTTGGCAAAACTGTTGGCAACCTTTGTTGATTGAACGGTTTTAGAATAGTTGGATGTTCGGTTAAATGGTATTCCAATAATCGAGGTTGAATGGTACTGTAAAGAACCACGTTAGATTGAAACATGCGCGTATAAGCATACGTTAACATGCAAAGGGACACTCACACCGTCTGTTGAGATAACATTCAAAAGTCTAGGGAGAAGTTGGCCGAGTAGCTGGAGTGTAATATTAGGAACACTTTGAAAGGTAAAGTTACACCAATAACAGATCTAGCGAAGCTCGAGAAGGTCAATAGAATATGCAAATTGGCCTTCAAATGGTCGGCTGGAGGTTTTCTTTGGTTTTCATTACGTCGTTCAGGCTCGTTCTCTTTACATTTCCCTCTAGCCTGCTGTGAAATATGCTGGCTCGATTGTATCAAAGAAATATACGACAATTTTTCGAATTAACCTTAAGGATGAAATTGTTACTCGATAAAATTACGTGTAAAGTGAATATTAGAGACAGTTTTTAGAGTCAATTGTCCTTTTTAAATGAACTTTTATGAAAATTCATTAAACTCTGTATCTGTCACTTATACAGATCCCTTTGAGGACAATTATTATTTGAAAATTCCGACTATCCTTCCATTATTTGAAAATTGTGATAGAATCTACTAAGAACGATAGATGGTTCTAACGAAAATCGATTTTACGAACAAAAGCGAAAGATATTTACGATCTTGTGATCGTCGTCGTTGTCGATCGAATTGAGAGACGAAAATTCTCACATTTTCGAGTGAGTTAAGAAAAATGGCAAAAGACCAGGGGGAAATATTTAAACGATTATCGTTGATCATTTTTGTGCAATCGTCAGCTAGAAAAAATCAGCCAGCTGCAAAAGAACGCGGCAGAGTGGGTAATTATGCTGTAGTCGAACAAATTCAACTCATCCTTCGGGAATCTCGGGGGAAAAGTACGAAAGGTTCCGAAGAATATTCCTCGGGGAGTGTTGAGTTTTCTCGTGTAACTCGACATCGTGGGATCCGCTCGCGCGAGTCGCCCAGACCTTTCGTCGGAAGCTTGCGGAAAGTCTCTGGTTCGTTTTTTTCTTTTTTTTTTTTTTGAATTAGAAGGAGACGGTAGCGGAGGCGATCGGCAATCGATATCCGTGGAGAGCAAGGGCTCGTAAACTGGCCAAACAACGATTCGTCCGAGACGATTGGTTTAGCAGTAGTGGCCACGTTTACAGGTGTGTGCGATTGCTGGAACAGGTGAACGATTGGTTCGACCCTTCCGGTTCTTCCGTTTCGAGCCGTCTCTTTCCCTTCGTTCAATTCTTCTTTCCCCATTTCACGAGATAAAGCGCCAGAGTGATCGCTAATCTCGCCTCGCTCTTGCACGCCGTTTCACCCTCTCGTATTTAAATTTTCACCAATAGCTTCGTTACATTTTTAATCGAATCGCAGTTCTCTTCTCTTCCTTCCCTGTTCGCTTAGTTATGCGAAAAATCAGGAACCAGAATAATTGTAACAGTAACCTTAGCAATATTCGCTAATATTCGCGTTTCGTTTTTTTTTTTTCGATACGAGCGTTTAGCGTTATGTTATAGTCAGGTAAAAGACAATGTAGCGTAGAGTATAATGTTAGGTGTTTCTATTGCATACAACGATACAATAGCTGCAGTTACTGACGTGTAAATTGCGAAACAGTGGTATCAGTGTGTTGAACTTATGTCTACAGTCGATGTACCTTATCCAGTGATTTGAATGAAAATTTTGGAACGTTTACTATTGCAGAGATATAACGCGAATAATATTTATTCAATAGGAGCAGTGACAATGGAACGACAAGTAATTAAACAAGATAAATAACATTCAATCAACACGAATAATTCAAATAGACTCTTTTAACAACGCAATCGACACTTTTAACAGCTCTTTCTGAACTTTAATCTTTCTAAAAAGAAAAACACTCTTATGTTGGACTTCTCGCATCACATTCATATTTCTACGATCAACAAACAGGCCATTTATTAAAAAAATTACAACTACAGATTAATTATAATAACCGATACTACACTATCCTATGTACGCTAGACTAAATGTAATTTTGAAATAATTAGTATCGAGTCAAGCGCGACGATTACGTTGTTCCATAAAATTTTTAATTCCCCGTTTTTTCTAGCGGGTCAAATTTCACTTTGGTTGAAGTTAAATTTATTTGCGACTTCGAGCCGAGGCGACTCGAGCGATCTCATAACTTTCGTTCGGTCCAGGGCATTCAGTTTCGGTGAATTTTCGGGAGAGCAGATTTTCCTGAAAAGCGAGCATAATCTAAAGTTTATAGCGCCGGCGTTGCTGTAAATTTATCCAGGGCACGCGCGTTTTTACGATGTTAAGACGCTCGGGGGAATCGAGGTGTTGCTCGAACGGATTCGAGGAAGATAGTTTATTTGAACTGGTGCGGGCGCAATTTTGGCTATTTACAGATTCCGAGCGCTTCAAATATTCAGGCTCGATTGATTCCTCGAGCTCTCTTGCTATTTCACTCTCAAACAGCTCGGTAACGCGTTTCCATCGATGTACAGGGTGGAAAGCAAAGTTTGCCCGTTAGATGAATTCTACACCTTCGATTTGATGGAGATACGCGTGAAGAATCTGTTGCAAATTTGACTTTGACCTTGAATTTCGAGGTTTGTATCCTACTCGTCACGACGGTAAAACTTTTCCAAGGAATCTAATAGTTCTCTTGAAAAAGTTTCTTGATCATTTAACACTCTGAACGCGTGCGTCCTAACAGCGACTTTATGACTCTGAACGCGTGGATGTAATGTTAGACTCACACTGATGCTGCAACTATGATGAATCAAATGTTAGTGAATACGAAAATTACGTAAAATCGACATCTACGCGTCCAAAACCATAAAGTCGCTGTTAGCACTCACGCGTTCAGAGTGTTAAATGATTAAGAAATTTTCTTTTCAAGAGAACTATTAAGTTCACAAATCAGGCTTACACTGATAAATCAAATGCACGAAACTTGCATAACACAGACATCCACGCGTTCAGAACCATAAAGTCGCTGTTAGCACACGTCCACAGATCATTAAATGATCAAGAAATTTCTCTGCCATCTTTCAAAAGAACTATTAGGTTTTCATTGGAAAAGTTTTACCTTCGTGATAATTAGAATACAATGCAAAGGAGAAAAGAAAAAATTTGGACCTTGAAGTTCAAGGTTTGTATTTTATTCATCGCGAAGGTAAAACTTTTCCAAAAGACCATAGGTCGCAACTTAATAGTTCTCTTGAAAACTGCAAGAAAGTTTCTTAATCATTTAGCACGCGTGCGTCCTAACAGCGACTTTATGGTTCTGGACGCGTACTCGACTAATGTTAACAGCTAGTTTTATCATTTGATTATTTAGACTCACACTGATGGTACAACTATGATAAATCAAATGTTAGTGAAAATTACGTGAAATAGACATTCACGCGTCCAAAATCATAAAGTCGCTGTTAGCGCTCATGCGTTCAGAGTGTTAAATGAATACGAAATTTTCTCAACAGAACTATTAGGCTCACACTGATAAATCAAATGTTAGTGAAACATAATGTGAAAATTACATAAAACAGACATTCACGCGTCCAAAATCATAAAGTCGCTGTTAGCACTCACGCGTTCAGAGTGTTAAATGATTATGAAATTTTTTCAACAGAACTATTAGGCTCACACTGATAAATCAAACGTTAGTGAAACCTAATGTGAAAATTACATAAAACAGACATTCACGCGTCCAAAATCATAAAGTCGCTGTTAGCACTCACGCATTCAAAGTGTTAAATGATTCAGAAACTTTTTCAGGGGAACTATTAGGTTCTTTGGAAAAGTTTCATCTACCTGAGTAGAAGTACGATACAGAAATAATTTTCGACCTTGAAATTCAAGGTAGGTTCTTTCCATCAAATCGAAGGCGTGGAAGTCATCTATAACAGCCGCGAACAAACTTTTCTTTCCACTCTATACGTTTCGACACAAATGCCGCGTACCGTCTGCATTACTTTCCACGCAAGAATTTTTTTTCTCAGTCGAGTAGATCTTCGCGCCGTTAAGTGATTTTATCGATTAAACGTCACGCGTGACGTTCAACGATTGTTTCCCGATAGCAGCGGAACTTTTCATCCGAACTTGTCGCGACATTACCCAGCTGCCAAGGTGAGACTTCTTTCACTCGCAGTTTTCGAAATCGTAGTTGAGAATCGAGGCTCGGTCGATGTTGGTATTTTTCTCGCGTTGTGAGAGCAACGCGTACGCGGTGAAAGTTGTCGGATGCGCCGCGAACCTAATACATTTTTACCTTTCGCCAGTTGTTCATTTGTTCGTAGGTACGTCGTAGGGAACTTGCAGTTTTCACAGCGGAGTTAACTCTCTCGCCGTGCAATTTAGCGTTTCAGCGACGTATAATCGCGTTAAAAGTCGAGGACGAACTCGAGACGAGGCGGTAATCGGCCGTTCTATCCGATAACGAGTTCCGTCCAACTTGGCGACTGCGTGGCGACCAAGAAATAGAGAACGAAGGGGTCTACTAGGCTAGGAGCCGTTGGGACAGCCACGAAATCCTGCGAAATTCTTAACGACTAATTTCCCTTCTTTTGACGGTCAGATGTCTCGCTTCTTTTAGAACACGCTGTATAACTAACATTGTTAAAACAATTAAAAAGTTACGTATACCTTAGAGTGCTAGTAAAAAAAAAAGTGTACATACTTGATTGACACGAGCTTCTGTGGTTTATTTTAACACATTATGATGTTCCTTTTGGGAGTACGTGCATGTATTTCCGCCGTGAATGGAAAATTACAGTTTACATTTTCATGTATTTTTTTTAAATTGACGTAGTAGTAAATAATACAGGTTACATCGAACCGATAGAAAAATATGTGAACCATGTGTGGCCTTCGACAAATTTTCGTTGGCCCAGAAGATCTGAAAGGTTGGACGTTCACGATTTAGAATATTCGATACGTTGGCTTTACTTTGTTCCCCGAGACTCACGCCGTGTTTTAATGCAAGATTAAACAAACTTATCATTCCTGCTTCTTTCCGAGGTTTAGTCAAATGTACGCCACCAACGTTCGCTCTGGCCGCGTTGCCTATCGCGACTAAAATTATGATTCTGTCGATCTGCAGCTTCCCGGATGGTTTGCCATCCGTATGTATAAGTAAGTCGAGAGTTTCGCCTACCTGAGAACAAAAGGTAACTTCCGGAGAAGGAGCCGGTGTAGCTCTCCCTTATCGAGTCACCGCCGCCCTGCGGGATCACTGCAGGAGAGGGCATGTTCAATAAAGTTCGAAAACTTGCGCTCTCGTCCGCCCAAGTCGATCACATCGAACGTGATAAATATTTCAGTTAAGATCTCCCTCTCAGACTCTTCATTTTTGCGACTTATGAATTAGCATTCCTCTTTCTTTTCTTCCAATTCAATTCCATCAACTTTCTCGGCTAAACAAAAGTATAAATACCGCGTAACGCGAGGAACAGATTGGAAGAAGGTTCGAGGAGGGGACGAGTTCCCACTGTAAATAAGGGAAAGGGATCCCGATGGAAACGCCTTTTCGTTCAGGAAGATCGTCGAGCGTTGTTTGTCCATGGATTCGAGCACGAGTTCAACTGGAATCGGGGAAACAGTCGCACGGTTGCATGTAATGTAACACGTGCCGGGTGCATTCTCCTTGAAACCCCCGTTTGCTTTTTGTTCTTCTTTCTCTCTCTCTCTCTTTCTCGTGGTTCTGACGTGGTTCCTTTTGCTTTCGGGTTGTCCCGATGGAAGCACGCAGACAGGCCAGAGTGTCCGTATAGGTAGCTCTTAATCTCTTGAGAGCAAACACCGGTACTCGACTCTTCTGTACCGTGCAATCATTTCCACTAAAGGCAAATTAGTTTTCCTTTCCTTTCCTTAATACCTTTTTCTCCACCGGGCCCCCCCTCCTCTGATTCTTTTTTTCTTTCTCTCTTCGTCTTCTTTTCTACTTGCTCCTGTTGTTTCCACTTGGGTAGTAAGTTTCTACTGTTGGGACTAATTTAATCCTTTCGCTGGGTAGCATACGGTAGAAGTTCGATCGCTGACGAGGGAACGTACACAGGGAAGTGTGAATCACCGATTTTGTTGAAATTTTGGTATAAACGTGGTTTTCAGAAAAATATTTCACCCGTATTTTATATTTTTAGACAGGGGTCCGGAACATATTTTGTCAAATATCTCGGAAATTATTGTAGATAGGATATTGAAGTTTTGACGAAATTAGTGTTTCTTAACGACGAATTTAATGGTACATATAATTTTGCAAGAGAATCTTTTGTTTAAACAATATATTAAGAAAACTGTATTTTTCACAAGTTTTTCCAAATAAATGTCGGTAGTTTTTCTTTATTATAATATTGTAAGGGCGACAAAATTTTTCGTCAGTGTGCATTTCTCACAAGTGCCTGCTGCATGTAAAAAATCTGCTTTGCATTTCAAAGTGAAAAGTTTTTTTATTTGTATTCTATTCATCGCGAAGATAAAACTTTCCCAAGGAACCATAGGTCGCAACCTAATAGTTCTTTTGAAAACTGACGAAAAAGTTAACGCCGCGTACGTACTAACAGCGACTTTATGATTCTGGACGCGTAGATGCGTGTTTATATTTCGAATAATGTTAACAGTTAGTTTTATCATTTGACTATTTAGATTCACACTTGTAAATCAAATGTTAGTGAAACCTAGCACGAAACTTGCATAATACAGACATCCACGCGTTCAGAACCATAAAGTCGCTGTTAGCACACATCCACATCATTAGATGATCAAGAAACTTCTCTGCCATCTTTCAAAAGAACTATTAGGTTTTCATTGGAAAAGTTTTACCTTCGTGATAATTAGAATACAATGTAAAGGAGAAAAGAAAAAATTTGAACCTTGAAGTTCAATGTTTGTATTTTATTTATCGCGAAGGTACAACTTTTCCAAAAGACCATAGGTCGCAACTTAATAGTTCTCTTGAAAAATGGCAAGAACGTTTCTTAATCATTTAGCACGCGTGCATCCTAACAGCGACTTTATGGTTCTGGACGCGTACTCGACTAATGTTAACAGCTAGTTTTATCATTTGATTATTTAGACTCACACCGATGTTACAACTATGACAAATCAAATGTTAGTGAAACCTAGCGCGAAAATTACGTAAAACAGACATCCACGCGTTCAGAATCATAAAGTCGCTGTTAGCACTCATGCGTTCAGAGTGTTAAGTGATTAAGAAACTTTTTCAAGAGAACTATTAGGCTCACACTGATAAATCAAACGTTAGTGAAACCTAGTGCGAAAATTACATAGAACAGACATCCAGAATCATAAAGTCGCTGTTAGCACTCACGCGTTCAAAGTGTTAAATGATTAAGAAACTTTTTCAAGAGAACTATTAGGCTCGCACTGATAAATCAAATGTTAGTGAAACCTAGTGCGAAAATTACATAAAATAAACATTCACGCGTCCAGAATCATAAAGTCGCTGTTAGCACTCACGCGTTCAGGGTATTAAATGATTAAGAAATTTTTTCAAGAGAACTATTGGGCTCTTTGGAAAAGTTTCACCTTCCTGATGAGTAGAATACAATATAAAAAAAATCTTTGACCTTGAAATTCAAAGTAGGTTCTTGACGTGTGTTTCCATCAAGTCGAACAAGTAGAATTCATCCATGACAAGTTTTTTCTTTTCACCGTTTGTATGTAACATTCGCGCTCTTCGTAGAAATTTCGTTTCGTGCGAAACAGTGACAAAACGGATTGTCACCAAACCCGTTATATCGTTCTCTATATGTATTTATAGCTGATTGTTCTATCTTTGGGCGCTGTTGAGTTAATCGTGTATCCGCGGAACGATCGTGGAAAAATGGAGTTACTTGTGTCCTGGTGGGAAGAGGAAATCGAATTTCCACGCAGCCTGCAAAAGCAGCACGGCGAAACGGAGAGAATTAGTACGAACTGGCGTTTCTTTCGTTGCTCCGATGGACGATATTTCTCTTGCTGTATCAAAGAAACATACGGGATGATTCGCGTAACTCGCGCAGCTGAAATCACCTATAAATTACGCGGCTAATGAAAAATTGTTTTGACACGAAAGTTGTACGACTTTAATCAAGGCAAAATATAGTCAATGTTTTGTGTTGAGAGGTGAAATTTTCACAGTCACCTTCATTTCTTTCAATTTACGTTGTTTTTCAATTTATCATATTGTCATTCAATTTTATTATTTTTTCCATCGTAAGTCGAAAGAAAGAACATTAAATTCCAAATGAAAAAAAGTAGCAATCACATTGGCCCTAAACCCGATCATTTATACGTATCGTAGAATGCAATGGACGACAATACTAATTACACAAATATACTAATTATACAGAAAATAGAATCAAACGGATTAAACGAGCCGTTAGTACAATGGCAAGTGTTAATGCGTAATCGATAACGGCTACAAATCATATTTATGATGCTCAGTATTGAAGGATATTAATCAATTTGGCACAAAGCTTAATTTGCTAGAGTGATAAAATCAACGTTTATTGTTAAGTTAATTTTACTGATTGAAATTTCTAACCGTTGCACGGCTGTTTGACGCACGAATGTGAGTAATTAACGCCGTATCGAATGATACGTAATTTTAATCTTGTATCTGCATCGTCAGAGAACGTATAACTGATTTATTTTGAACGCATGCTGCCAGTGTGTGTGTGTGTGTGTGTGTGTGTGCGTGTGTGATACGAATACGTAACTGAGAGTTGAAATATTTTGATCTTCAGTTACGTTTTCAATCGAGTCGATCGAGTTTCGAACCGCGGGCTTACATTTGGAAATATTAATTTCTCAGAACGATCGCGAGCGGAAAGTATGGTAAATATCTTATAAAAAGAAAAAAATCAAACTTTCGAGATTGCGGGGAACTTTAAAACTCTGAAAACTCTGGAATCTGGCGAACGTTTCGAAAGTCTTCTAACTTTCGATGGCCCAGAAATGCTTGAAACACGCCAATAAATAGCGAAAGCAGCCTTTCAAGAAGCTGTTGGTAAATACATTATTAAAGTTTAATGTTTTTCTGCGAAAAAAAAATGGTTGGTTTAAATAGAAGAATATCGGTGGCTCGCGAATAATGGACGATATACAGGGTGTCCCACGATTTCACTTGCGAAAATCTGATAAAAAGATGTTTTAAGCAAAAGTCGATCAGTTTCCCATTGTCTATACAGTGCAACAAAAGAATTTCCAAAAAAATTTTTTTTTCTTTTTTTTTTTCTTTCGATAACTGTCAAGGTCACCTTCGTCTTTTTAAATGGCACCTAACTCCCTATAAATAGCACTTATTTTTCTATAACCATATTTCTTTCTATAAATGGCACTTATAATGGTTATAGAGAAATAAGGTTATAGAGGAAGGTCGTTGAATTCGTCTAGATACGAGCTACAATACTATCAAGTCAAAAATATAAAGTGCCATTTAAAAAAACGAAAGTTTATATTTTTGACTTGACAGTATTGTAGCTCGTAGCTAGACAAATATAACGACCTAGCTATTTCTCTATAATCGTTGCAAGTGCCATTTATAGAGAGAAATATGGTTATAGAGAAATAAGTGGCATTTATATATAGAGAGTTAGGTGCCATTTAAAGAAACGAAGGAATGTTTTAAACAAAAGTTGATCAGTTTTCGATTGGCTACACAGTGCAATGAAAAAAATTTCCGAATTTTTTTTTTCGACAACTGTCAGGGACATCTTTGTTTTTTCAAATGGCACCTAACTCCCTGTAAATAGCACTTATTTCTCTATAACCATATTTCTCTCTGTAAATGGCACTTATAATGGTTATAGAGAAAGTGACAATTATGGTCGTTGACAATTAGTGACCTTGACAATTATCGAAAAACAAAAAAAAACAAAAAAATTTTTTTGAAATTTTTTTTATTGCACTGCTTTATAGCCAATCGAGAACTGATCGACTTTTGTTGAAAACATTCTTTTGTCAGATTATCGCGTGCAGTTGAAAAATCGTGAAAAGTGTCACGTGGGACACCCGGTACGTTGAGTAATTTTGATTGTACGTGGTAACGAGCAGAGATCGAAGTGGGCAAGAAAGATATCGTAGACACGGTTGAGAATGAACGGCGCGAAAAATCCAAAAATGTACGAGGATCGCGTGGAATTCGTCTCCCGACGTTCTCGCAGCGAACGTATTTCTGCTCCATTAAACGCGATATCGGCCGCGAATCGTCTCGTCTCATTGAAAAATCTATTAGCAAAATAGCCTCGTTTATTCATGCTCGATTTTTCCTCATTATCAGCGAGCGGTTCCCAGTGTTTCTCGTTATTCGTTTCTAAAACGCGTCGCGTATTATTCGTCGAAATACTGTGATCTACCATACCCGTGAGTGTACCATTTTTTTCGAGTAGGAGTCGCAAACGAAAGAGACGTACAGTGGAAATAAAAGTGCTTACAAGTTTGTAATTCGAGCGAAATTTCTATGCTTGGAACACAGTTCTTTGCAAGTTTGTTTACGTTGAATTAGTATCTGATGACAATATTTAGTAAGGGTAAGTATTTGTAAGGAATTCAGGAATTCAACGAGTTCCTTACGAACATGGATAAACTCAGACATAGTTGACAGAGGATTAAAAGTATAAAGAAATATAAAGAATATAGTATATATATTGTAATGTATATGTTATATATTTTATACATTATGTACATTATATATACTAAATATAATGTATAATATATATCATATATGTACATATTTGCATTATACATATTATTATATTATATATATTATAAATTAAAAGTATAACTGTATAGTATAAATGTATAGAATATAGTGTATATATTATATATTTTATACATTATGTACATTATATATACTAAATATAATGTACAATATATATCATATTTATATTATATATATTATTATATTGTATATATTATAAATTAAATGTACAACTATATAGTATAAATATATAGAATATAGTATATATTATATATGTTATACATTATGTACATTATATATACTAAATATAATGTACAATATATATCATATTTATATTATATATATTATTATATTGTATATATTATAAATTAAATGTAGTATATAGTATAAATATATAGAATATAGTATATATTATATATGTTATACATTATGTACATTATATATACTAAATATAATGTACAATATATATCATATTTATATTATATATATTATTATATTGTATATATTATAAATTAAATGTATAACTATATAGTATAAATGTATAGAAGATGGTGTATATATTATATATTTTATACATTATATGTATTATAAATTAAAAGTATAAATATATATTATAAATATATAGACTATAGTATATATTATATATGTTATACATTAAGTACATTATATGTATTAAATATAATGTATAACATATTTACATATTTATATTATATATATTATTACATTATATGTATTATAAATTAAAAGTATAACTATATAGTATAAATGTATAGAATATAGTGTATATATTATATATTTTACACATTATGTACACTATATATACTAAATATAATGTATGATATATATTATACATCTACATAATTATATTATATATATTATAAAAATTAAAAGTATAACTGTACAGTATAAATGTATTATATATTTTATACATTACGTACATTATATATATACTAAATATAACGTATAATATATATTATATACATACATAATTATATTATATATATTATTATATTATATTATATTATACATACAATTATGTTGTATATAATATATAATACATTATACATATTGTAACGTACAGAATATAAATTTATGTTCGAGTCTAAGATAAAAAAAAAAAAATTTTCGCAACGTCGATGCACACGAATAGAACGAGTCCGTTCGTCTTATTTGAGAAGCATCGGCGACTCGTTCGTCGAGAGACGAAAGATCGTGGACCGATCCGGAGATATATATATATATATACACATATATATATCGTTCAGCAGCGAGAAACGAAGGGAGAATAAAAGGGAGAGACGGAGTGACGGAGGCGAGCGAATGTCGGCAAAGAAAAACAGGGGGAAGGGAACGGAAGAAGTGCGACAGGTAGGCGGGTTCCCGCAGGAACAATTCGAGATGTAAATCAATGGGGCTGATAAGGGTGGCTGGTCCCACGGGGAGAGGATGGTCGCTGGTTGGATCTGCGAATGGAAAGAGGACGGAGAGGAGCCGTGGTACGGAGTTTGTACCAGGGAAAGGTGGGTCTCGGTCCCGCGGAAGTGCCTCGTTCGAGAATTATTTATTTGCCGACTTTCAACGAAAATTTCCCGCTCTTAAGTGGGTCCCGCGTTTTCTACCAAATCCGTCGAGTCTCTCCCCCCATCTCGCAGTCATCTAATCCTTCCATTTTCTGCCTCCTCTCTCAAAGTCGCCTCGCGGATGAGGCCCGAAGAAACGTACTGGCAAATTTGCCCGTTGGCTTAGCCTGATGGAATTCCTCGTCGAGAAAATAAGTGCCGTCGTTTCGTGGCCGCGAGAGCTTTTATACTCTCGCCGTAACCGACTTGTTGTCGCCGAGTTGTTTCCAAGAAACTTGGACTAGGGTCCTGAACTCTAGTCACGCGACTCTGGGAATGTAGGCGATTCAAAAAACGTAGCGTTTGAAATTTGTTTGTTTCGTAGCTTGCCTAACTCGACGATCCTGTCTGACGATCGTTAGAAACGAGAGCGCGGCCAAATTCATCTTTTTGAGTGACAAATTTTACGCGAGATGCACCCGGGCATAATCGATATCCGATACTAACGACGGCTCTGCCTGAAGTCGCGTGATACGTCACACGCTACAATTGCAGCCTGGATTGAACGATTTATTGTACAGGCCTACGACAGGGCTGCTGCGTGTTGCATGCTTTCGACAAACGTGCTTCCTAATTGATAAAAGGAACGAGAAGAGAGAGAAAAGGACAAGTGAAACATGTCGGTAGTTCGAGAAAATATTCATTGAAGGACAATCGTGAAACAGATATAAGGGAAACTGCTACAGATATAAGAAGGAATAAGGATGCTACCTTGAAGACTATGAGCGACGCTCGGAAGTACGGAGGTTTTTTTTGAAATCACCTACACCTTGCCTCTCAAGCCACTAAGCACCTAATCTGTTACATTTCCATATGCAGTAAAAAGGGGCAACCATCACTCAAGTCAAAAATTACGAAATTAAGAAAAAAAGAAAAAAACATAAAGAGACTAAGGTCAATTGGATTCTATGCGAGCCGGACGAGTTGCTTTCGATTAAACGTCGAATTGTACAATTGTGTAAATGTAAATTCTTATTTTTTCTTTTTTACGTAGAATCACCTCCCGCTCGAATTCCGACCCACCGTGTATATATTCTTATAAGAAATCGGAGATGAGAGTCAGGTATCAGTCAAGTGTCTTCCCTCTTTAAAGAGCGAGCAGCAACGAACGAAATTGTCGTTGGTCTGTCTGCGTTTCGTGCCACACGGTACACACGGTTCTGCACCGTGGAATTTCACACGGCAGTTAACGGATGGTAGATAGCAAGAGCGACGTGCCGGTCAGATAAAACGCAAAACATTGGGGCTGACATGCAATTAGCGGCAGCGGCGACTGCAAATCGTCGTGACGCGGTACCGCGAGATTTACTGTTGACTTACCCCCGGCGATTTTATCCTGTCGGCTCTCCCTCCCCCTCCCCCCTTTCCCCGTTCTCTGCCTTTCTCTCAGTTTTGCCCACACCACTTTACTAATTTTCTTTGCGAAAACTTTCCTCTCTCCCACGTATATAATACTCGCGAAAATGCAACGAGATAACAAGATCAATTTTGTCGAGCTCGAACCACGAGATGTTCATCGAGTTTGAGGTCTTCGAGCTCGTTTTCAATGCCTGACTGATCATCGGATCACCCGCTGTTCGCGACACACACGCGATACTCGGTTTCGTATCGATCCCGCGCCGAGGTTGACAAATCGTTTCTAAGTTGAAACGTTTCGAGAATTAATCGTACGTTTGGACGAGCTACGCTATTTGATTAATTAGCACGCTAATCTCGCCGGTTGTTTGCCCCGCGTGGCAAAGGGCGCTGGAATTATTCATTCAGACATATTCCGCTATTGTCCTTAATAACCACCCTCCCCCCCTCTAAACATCCCGCGTTTCGAGAGGGGAAAAACGAACAGCTTTTGCATCGTGGCCAATTGAAAAGAGAACGGGATCGGATGAAAATTTGCTTGCGGGTCGTTGCAGAGACAAAAAGACTCCAGCTTACTGGATACAGTTTTCTCTCGTTTGTCTTGCAAATTGGACGACTGTCGCCCTTTGAAACTTCTTTTCCCCTTTCGATAATTAAATCACGTCTGGATTGAATCTCGAGGCAGTCTCGAATTAATCGACGCGTCAACGTGTATCGTGCCTCGGGATTATTTAAAAGACGAAGCCCTTTGCGCTGGAATTACGTGTCACACCACGTCGATTATTTTGTTCCAATATTTTCTCAGCTTTAAGTAATATAAAATAGGTAAACTAAAGCCAAAAACCACGCAAAGTCTTCCTTCTTCGTCATTCATCTTTACAGCTGAAACTTATGCCGTCCTGGAAGCCATTAAATATGCACACTCAAATAACGAAGCCCAGATCGTCATATACACCGATTCTACGAGCGTTACAAAATCCTTAACGAAATCATACGATCAAGAAAACCGACTAATATCCACCATCCAAGAACTAAACTACAACCAACCTAACACAAACGCCACAGTCATCTGGATTCCAGCTGATCAAGGAATAGAAGGAAATGAAAAAGCCGACGCAGCAGCGAAAGAAGCCACAGTTCCCTCGTTTACCAACAATCGCAACCATCTTCCAATCCCCCGTGACAGGGACCAAATAATCCATTGCAAAAAAGTAGCAAAAAATGAACAATAAACAACTAAAAGCATGCAAGACAAAAGTATCCAAGACTTTCAGCAGCAAACACCAAACTTTAACAACAGGGAAGAAGGAATAATCATCACACGCCTAAGAATCGGTCATACCAAGCTGACACATGAACGCAAAATTAAAAAAAACTACACCACCCATCTGTACTCGTTGCAATAACCCACATACTGCACGAATGCCACACCACAGAAACCCAAAGACAGAATCGACGGAATCAACGTGAATATAAAGCTGACTTCTCAAAGTGATAAGAGTATTAAAATATCTGAAAAACATAAACTACTACACACATATCTAATGGCACGTGTCGATGTGACATTAAAGAAAAATAGAAGAAGAAGAAGAAGAAAACAGGCAAATTAATATTTTATATTTATATTATACTAGTGCTTTTTATATTTATATTTCAGTATGTTTGTATTTATTTTTATATTTTATATTTATATTATACTAGTCCTTTTTATATTTATATCTCAGTATGTTTGTATTTATTTTTATATTTTATATTTATATTATACTAGTGCTTTTTATATTTATATCTCAGTATGTTTGTATTTATTTTTATATTTTATGTTTATATTATACTAGTGCTTTTTATATTTATATTTCAGTATATTTGTATTTATTTTTATATTTTATATTTATATCGTGTTATTATTTTTTTATATTTACATCTCAGTTTTAAGTAACATCAAATAGGCAATTGTAATATTTTCTCAGTAAAATAAGTGAAATGAAATAGGCAAAACAAATAATAAATTTATTGCTTCTCGATAATTTCTATCCAGTGATATAATACCGACGAATTATTGTATACGGTTTGGTCACTCGTTATGGTCCGCGAATCAGTTGCCAGCGCAAGTGGTTAACCCCATTGGGCAAACTTTGAATTGTGAGAGTTTCTCAGAAAGTTGATTGAAATACTGAAAACACTGAATCCCACTGCGTCAAACCAATATTACCTATCTATTCTTACGTATTCTGTGTTGAATTGTTAGTGCACAAGCTAAAAGTTTAGGTTATACAGGCATGGTACAACTTTGAGCTTCATTTCATAATATATTAGACTCGTAAGTAATGTCGTTTCTCGATACTGTACAAAATTTTATTTCATTTCCTCGTATTTCGAATAAAATGGATCGATTATTTGTCTAATTGACATCTGATCCACGCGTTGCTTTGGAATGATAATTTCACGGTGGCAAGAAAAAAAGAAAAAGAAGAAAAGAAAAATGGAAGCAACGTTGAAAAGAGAATGGCAAGTTGTCGAAATGGGATGAATATACATATGTACAGGGTGAGTCTCGCAACGTGACGCAACATGAAATAACTCATAAAATATTTGTTGTGCGAAAAAAAAATGTTTCAAATAGAAGTTGCATGGCTTCCAGATGGGCATATAGTACTGTAATCAGTTTTCTGTTATTTTGCTTTTTTATCAAGATACGAAGGTCACCTTCAATTTTTTAAATGGAACAGTTAATATTTCTTCACGAATTCGGATAAAGTGTTGAATTCTACATAAAAAGAAAGTATTACACCAAACGGGGTCTAAAATACATAGTTACTGAGATCAACGGTCTTTTTTAATACAATGTAAAAAAAATGTTTTTGCTAATGTCTCACTAACTGTGTATTTTAGACCCTTTTTTTCATGTAGAATTCAACGCTTTATCCGAATTCGGGAAGAAATATCAACTGTTCCGTTTAAAAAAATTAAAGGTGATCTCCTTGATGAAAAAAGCAAAATAGCATGAAACTGATTACAGTACTATGTGTCTCGTTGGAAGCCATGCAACTTCCATCTGAAACGTTTTTTCGTGCCACAAATATTTTACGAGTTATTTGATGTCGTCGCGTTACGAGATTCACCCTGTATATATATACCGCGCGCGGTATAATTGACAAAAGTGCTCGTTATCGTTTCCGTTGGATATCCCATTGGCTCGTCTGATTGAAAACTCTTCAATTTACTTGCAGATTTCGCGAAAACCCGATCACACTAACAAGACTGCTCGATGAAGCAACGTTATGTGATAAATCGCGTTTCGACAGCTTGCCGATGACGATCGCTTTGAAAAAGGAGCCCCCTCGCCACCCTCTGCGCGTAAATTAACTATACCCTATAGAATCGGAAGAGCGAATTGATTTTTCAAGCATTTCTACGAGGACTTTAGGTTTCGAGGGGAATATACGAGAAAATTCTTTTCTTTTTTCTTTTGTTTTTTTTAAGGAAAGAACGATTTCGTGGATTCGAATCGCTTGCCAGGCAGCATTTCTGAAAAAAAAAGAAGGAAACGCGAAATGGGATAAAAGTTTTTGCCCTGCGTAGCGGGAGGATCTCCTTTGCAGTCTTAGGGACTCGGTCGTTAACGATATCCGGCGACAGTCTTGAAAATTACTCCTCCTTTAACCGCTTCTTCGACATTCACCGGTTTAAAATTATAATTATAAATAATTTTTCTTAATACTAATATTAATATTATTATGAACATTATACAAAAATTTATTAATTTATCTTCGTAATAATAAATTATATTTAATATTAATTTATTATTAAATAAATTTATTGTAATATGAAATGAATACGAAATAGTTAATATTGTACTAAATATTAAAAAAAATAAACATAAAATTATTATTTTATTTAAAAAATAAATTTCAATTATTAAATCTTTTGAATAAAATCCAACTGGAAAAGGAAATCCATATTATTAAAGAAAATATTATAATAATTCTTTTTATTGGATAAATATAAAATATTCCTTTATAAAAACGAAAATTTTGAATTCCATTTATATAATGAATAAATCTTTCTACACATGTAAATATTATAGATTTAAATAATGCATGAATAAATAAGTGTAAAAATGTTAAATTATTCAAATTTAAACATAAAATTCTTAATATAAACCCTAATTGACTTAAAGTAGAAAAGGCAATAATTTTTTAAAAATCTATTTCAAAATTAGCTATTAATCCTGAAATAAGTATAGTTAAATTAGAAATAAATAAAATAAAATTTTTATATTTTAAACTAAATAAATTTTCATATCAAATTATTAAATAAATTCCAGCAGTAACTAATGTTGATGAATGTACTAATGATGAAACTGGAGTAGGAGCTATTATTGCTATTGGTAATCAAACAAAAAATGGAAATTGTGCTCTTTTTGTAAAAATTATAATTATTAATATAAACATCAGTAAATTATTTATTTTATAAATAATTAAATTTCATCTTCCAAATATACTTAAAAAAGAAATAATTATTATAAGGAAATCGGATCTCGGAATTTATTTCACTCGCGCAAGATCAATATTGCAACATGTGCGATGAGAGATCGAAACCAGAACGATATCGGTTTGATCGTAATATATGTGTATACACGCTATCATAATGTATATATATATATATATATATATATATATATATATAAGACCTGTTTATTTTGACAGTGGCCCAAGTTATCTTTAAACCAAGATGTTTAACGGTTTGATGAATGTATAAATATGTATGGTAGTATGATGGATTTGTGTTTCTAAGGGTGTATGATTTAACGACCCAATTAGCATGACGAACACTGTACAGAAAATAACACGTTTTTGATGGACTTGAGTCACTTTCAAAATTAATGAAATAAATGTTTTAATTTTTTAAAACGGCACAAGTTGAAAGAAATAAAATTTCCTTAAAATAAAAAAAAAAAAAATATGGCAATTTTGTGTAGTAAAATTAAAAAATATCCAACTTTTATTTATTATTAAAGAAGATGTTACGTTCAGATGATATTTCGTAATTTATAATTCTTTCCTAATTTGCGTACGCGATGGGAGAGATTTAAAATAATTATGGTGTATAGGTGGTATATAGTGCAATAAGTCCATTATTATCGTTGTACTTTAGTGTTGCGGTCTTACATTTTTGTACAGTAGTGTCAGTTTAATATTGTTAAAAACCTTCTCTGACGTGATAGTCAGTTAAAAATCCAGACTTTTATAAATCCAGAATACTGCATTCTGATTCATTGATATTTTACAGAATGTTTTATATAGTTCAGTTCTCAAAAATTGCATCCAACATATATTTAACCAATTTACCCTTTCTCCATTAGTATTTTTTAAATACCGTGTCCCCCAGAAGTTTAGTTGAAATGAAATCCTCTGTATTTAATGGAATTATTATTATTTAAAAAAATCACTGTCCGAGCATATCCTGATTAACATTACTACTTTAATAATAGAAAAATATAGCTCTTCTCTCATAAAATTTTACCGCGTAATATACTTCATATCAGTTTCAAACTCTTAAAGTGGGACTTGAGCCACTTTCAAAATAAAAATTGTTATTATTCTACTAACCAGAATTTAGCTAATTTTCTGTGTTCAAAATCTTGGTGATTTTAAATATATTAGTTACAGTCTATTTAAAAATGTATCGATTCTTTTCAGAAAATGGACTTAGGCCACTTTCAGAATAAAAATTATTGTTAGCTAAGTTTCTCTGTACGAAATTTTAGCGATTTTAAATATATTAGTCACAGCCTGTTTAAAAATGTAAATATTAAGATAGCTAGCTTGATTTTTTTTCGAAAAATGGACTTGGGCGACTTTCAAAATAAAAATTATTGTCAGTTAAGTTTCTGTGTACAAAATCTTAGCAATTTTAAATATATTAGTTACAATCTGTTTAGAAATCTAAATATTAAACTTGCTTGATTTTTTTGTCGAAAAATGGACTTGGGCCACTTTCAAAATAAAAATTATTGTTAGCTAAATTTCTGTATACAAAATCTTAGCAATTTTAAATATATTAGTTACAATCTGTTTAGAAATTTAAATATTAAACTTGCTTGATTTTTTTTTCGAAAAATGGACTTGGGCCACTTTCAAAATAAAAATTATTGTCAGTTAAGTTTCTGTATACAAAATCTTAGCAATTTTAAATATATTAGTTACAATCTGTTTAGAAATCTAAATATTAAACTTGCTTGATTTTTTTGTCGAAAAATGGACTTGGGCCACTTTCAAAATAAAAATTATTGTCAGTTAAGTTTCTGTATACAAAATCTTAGCAATTTTAAATATATTAGTTACAATCTGTTTAGAAATCTAAATATTAAACTTGCTTGATTTTTTTGTCGAAAAATGGACTTGGGCCACTTTCAAAATAAAAATTATTGTTAGCTAAGTTTCTGTGTACAAAATCTTAGCAATTTTAAATATATTAGTTACAATCTGTTTAGAAATCTAAATATTAAACTTGCTTGATTTTTTTGTCGAAAAATGGACTTGGGCCACTTTCAAAATAAAAATTATTGTCAGTTAAGTTTCTGCGTACAAAATCTTAGCGATTTTAAATATATTGGTCACAACCTGTTTAAAAATGTAAATATTAAGATAGCTAGCTTGATTTTTTTCGTAAAATGGACTTTGGCCACTACGAAATGGCTTGTGTAGAAATCGGCGTGTATTTGGAAGACATAAAGAGCAGGTTGAATAGTGGAAAGAAATTCCGCGAGGAGGGGTGCGGGGGGGGGATGTTTCGAGCAAACGATCCACTGTATCGGACCCTGGTCACGCACGGCCAACCGAAATTTTTACCATTTTTCACGAAATCTCTCTCGCCTCTGCCTCTCGTTCGCCGAACGTAACTTCAAATCTTTTTATCGTATCAGTGTCACGTTGCCCGGCGACGTTTGAATTTACGTTTGATTATTTTACCGGGGTAGTTTCCATTCCGCGCGTTAAACATTCACGCGAGAGAATGTGTTTGAAGCTTCAACGTTTTTTCACTCTGTAAAGGTATGATAATTCGGCCTCCGCCGAAAGTTGAAACCTCGCCGAATGGGCGGTGAAGAGAAAAAAAAAAAAAAAGAAATTAGTGAAAAAAAAATAGTCACGCGCTTCGTTCTTTTTTTTTTTCTTTTTTTTCTTTTTCTCCCGTTTCACAAGCGGCAGATAATATTATCGAATTTACACTGCGCGCCGAGGTTTTACCTCCGTGCTAATATGTCATTGTCACATGACAAGCGAACATTGTGTACGTAGATACATTATTGGATGCATCGGTGTTCGAAGCAGCGCGCAGTTAACCGTGATAGTACAAGATCATCCAGGTATTTAATCGATAATTTCCGACAGTTTTGCCTGCCTGTAAAAGTGAGACGCGCGACACTCGCGATAAACCGGTTTTTCTTGTTTTATTAATTTTTCGAAATTAAACGGATAGAGGGAATTCACTATACGTTACGAGCAAACGGCCGATTTTTTCCCCTCGTTTTTGCGACTGATATCGAAACACGGAAGAAACGCTACCGATTATGGCGGAGGGATCGAAGCGTTTCGGATCAGAGGTATTTAAATTAATTAAGACAATGCTCCCTCTTCGTTTTTTCTTTTTTCATAATTTCAATTTTCTTTCGAGAGAAGGCTCTTTGCCACGTTTCGAAAGAAAATGCGAAAGTGACGAAAGTGACAAAAGTAATTGCCTGCGTTGATCGATGTTTTGCTGGGCTTTTGCGATTTTCATCCCAGGCCAAGATCAAAATGGTAAAATATACTTGTTGGAAACGACGCGCTGAATATTTCTTCGTTCTGTTTAATTGAAATATTGGGTTCCTGTCGTTCAATATTTGCCGGACAAATTTCTTCGATCGTGAAGTTTCTGTGTACAGCGACAATGACAATGAAATATTATCGATAATTTGAATTGATGTAACTTCATAAAGAGAGATCGTACAACTCTTGTTTTGAAGCTTGTGAATTTTTCGAGAATGACTTTTACATCGCCTACTTTACTTTAGACGCGCGTGAAAACACCGAACAATTTGTCTTGTGACTAAATCTACGACGGTCTTGCAAGATTGACACTTTTCTTTCTTTTTTTTTACAATGTTTTTTCTGTTTTCACTATTTTATTGAATTTAGAATCCGGAGTATGGAATTGGAATTTAGGATTTTCCAATTTTTCGTCGTTTAACTCCAGCACTTAACATTCGATGAAACAGCGAAGAAGAAACATTGTAGAACAAGGAGAAACTTTAATCTTTTAATCGATGGTAGATCTAGAAAGAAATTTTCAACATTTCTACACAAGAAATTTTATGATATTTCTCCTTTGAGTTTCCACAATTTTTGTGGTGTAGAATCATCTTCCAAAATAAAAAAAGGAAACGAATTCACAATTATCAAACTAGAAGCTTCGCTCTTCAAAATGAGATCAGATGGATCACCCCATCGCGATCTACTTTTTACAAAATTATATCAGTTTGAACAATCATGCCCATTTCACAATTATCACCCTTCGCCGTAACTTTTCGAATAAACATCTACGCCCGCGTAGGCGAGAATCGATATTCATGTCCTGTTCTGAAATTAATGTCGTAAACGGGGGTGGCGGGAATAGTCGAATTCTTCGCCGGCGATCCGTCAAAAAACTCCACTCGAATGCACTTGCTCGTATCGACGCGTCGTATATCCAGGCGTATCGCTTAACCTCGTGGGAGCTAAATCGAGACAGCCTCTGAAAAAGAGGCGAAACGGAGAGAAAAAACAAGAGAGAGAGAGAGAGAGAGAGAGAGGGAGAGAGACAGATTAAACAACCTTCAACTTTCTTTTTTTTCTTTTTTTTTTTTTCTTTTTTTTTCCTTTTTCATTCGCCGACGCAGCGCATTCGTCTGTAAAAAACAGCATTCGCGGTGATGAATGCAGGTCTGGCCGGGGATTTTATCCCGGGGATCCTATGATCGAACGTGAAATTGCTAGAAAATAGTACCGTCGTGTTCGACGTCGAGTTTCTCGATATTTTCGCGTGGGCCTCGCCTTTATGGTGGCTCTATTGGCTCCATAGATGCCCACTGGTGACGCCTATTGTTTCTCGATAACGACGATATAATACGGAAATATCATTTGTTCGTTCACACTGGCGACCGTCGCTCCGTCGAGCGGAACCGCGCGCGAATCAGGCCGTCGCCGATTTCCATTCGACGATTTCGATCGCCCGTTGTCAACCAGGGCACGGAGTTTCCACGAACGCTCGAACCGTGAACACCGATCGATCCTTCCCCAGACACCAGTGTAAATTAAGGACGACGCGCGTTTCTCCCGTTTCTCGCTCTCTTTGCTCCAGCAAAATCGCGCCAATGTGCCAGCGCGTCTCGTTCAATCCCTTGCGCTGGCAACTGATTGCGGACCATAACGAGTGACCGAGCCGTGAACAATCATTCGTCGCTTTCCTTTTCTTTCGAACTCGTCGGTTGTGATATCACTGGATAGAAATGATCATTTGTTTTGCCTGGGTTCATGTACTTAATATACTTGAAACTGAGAAAATGTTGCAATTTGGGAGGAAAAAATTTTCAACGTGCGTGGCACGTCATTCCAGCGCAGTTGTTTTCCTCGAAAATTGTGAAAACTCGAACTGAAAAATTGTTTCCTCGACCGAATCCAGTATGACATTGAAGATTGAAATTTTCTTTTTACAACGAGCCCTTACAGTTCGCTGTACGACTTTCGTTTCTTACCATTTCATTAAACTTTGAACATTAGGATTAGTGTTGAAGGTTCCTTGAATTTTTACTAATGTACAGTATGAATTTTATTCTATTTTATTTTATAATTTGTCAAATTATTTTGGAATTTTATTTTTTTTATGAATTTTAATATACAATACTTAGTAACATGGTAAACAAAGAATCGTGCAAAAAGTTTAAGAGAAGATTTCAATCTTCGAAATGACTGTGGATCTAATAGACGAAAAGAAACTTTCATTGTTTTCACACGTGTCGGAATTTTTACAATTTTCGAGAAAACGAAAATTATCAAAGTAGAAACTTCACGCCTTTAATCCCTTGCGCTGGCAACTGATTACGGACCATAACGAGTGACCGAGATTGAAATTTCCTCTTTACAACGAGCCCTTACCATTTTGTTTCTTACCATTTTATTAAACTTTGAACATTAGGATTAGTGTTGAAGGTTCCTTGAATTTTTACTAATGTACAGTATGAATTTTATTCTATTTTATTTTATAATTTGTCAAATTATTTTAGAATTTTATTCTTTTTTATGAATTTTTACTAATATACAATATTTACTAATATAACTTACTAATGTACAATATTTAGTAAAACGGTAAATAAAAAAATCGCGCAAGAAGTTTTACGAGAAGATTTCAATTTTCAAAACGATTGTAGGAATTTTCAATATTTTCACGTGTCCGAATTTTTAAAATTTTCGAGAAAAAAAAATTATCAAAGTAG
Organism: Tetragonisca angustula; assembly: GCA_036937485.2. NCBI lineage: Eukaryota > Metazoa > Arthropoda > Insecta > Hymenoptera > Apidae > Tetragonisca > Tetragonisca angustula. Next base: position 1,018,781 of record JAWNGG020000026.1, on the reverse strand, counting down.
AGACTTCACGCCTTAACACCGTTGCGCTGGCAACTGGTTTGCGGACCATAACGAGTGACCGAACCTGTGTTATCTACAATAAATTCGTCGCTTTCTTTTTCTTTCGAACTCGTCGGTACGATATCGCCGGATGGAAATTATTAAGAAGTAACAAATTTATCATTTGTTTCGCCTGGGTTATACCTAAATATATTTAAAACTGTGAAAATATTGCAATTTTGAGACGAAAAACTCTTGACGGCGCGTCATTCCAGCGCAAGAGGTTAATTGTCAGCAACAATGATACAATTTCATTTCCTCCTCTTCCCCGCGAAATTGCGTAATGCAACGCGGGGACTTTTTGATCTACGACCCAGCTGTTACCGCGCAGCTTCCGTTTTTATCGGGAAACGTATTATCGGTATATAAAGGGTTCTTTTTTTTTTTTTTTTTTTCATCGGCGACACGTCGGTTGTGTGTATCTTGTTTTTGCCTTTTGCCGTTTGATGTATCGCGCCGTCCGAAACGTAAAAAGAAAGGACGACGCCGCGACGCTATAAATGGAATAGCCGCGTACAAAAAACGTTAGAGTGAAAAAAAAGACAAAAAAAAAAAAAAAAAAGAAAGGAAATGCCTTGTGAATAAAACGACCGGTGTATTAACATGTAGATTTTTATCGAACAGTTATAGGTGATCGCGTGAAACGTATTGCTTTAATGCACGTCGTTGCGGCAGAGTGAATGGCATTTTGTTTCTTTCCTTTTCTTTTCATTTTTGGTTTTCTCCCTTTTCGAAAACTCGAGTCGCCTTTAGTGTTAGTCGCGGCAATCCCCTTTCGCCCGGGTACTTTAATTTCGTTGCTTTGGAAATATTTCTACCACGATACATATATATATATATATATATATATATATATATATATACAGACACTATATATGCACGTGTTTTCGCATAACGCGCGAACGAGGCGGGCGAAATAGAATTTCGTTCACGAAATATTGGCAGTCTCCATTTTCGTCACTAGATAAAACGTTCCGAAGCGTCGAAATACGGTCGCGCGGAATTGTAATCGGGTTTTGTTCTCTCCCATTTCACGCGTGACGAGATTACACGTTCTCGCGCGACGAAATCTCCGGTACACGGGGAGATACGTTGGTCCTATTGTAATTTAAAGGAAACTATAATTGTCGCGCGCCACGGAAAAACGGGCACAGGCAGTCCCCAGTTAAACGTTTCGCAGGTTTTGGGACCGAAAGTGAACGCATAACCTCTCGCGCTGGAATGACGTGTGCCGTCAAGAATTTTTTCGTCTCAAAATCGCAATATTCCCTCGGTTTTAAGTATAACATTTACGTATAACCCAAACAAATAATAAATTTGTTGCTTGTTAGTAATTTCTATTCAAAGAATTATTGTGTACGAGTTTGGTCACTCGTTACGGTCCGCAATGGAAACCGACTGTTTTACCGATACGAGGCACCAATATACTAACAAAGTGATTCAAAGTAATTTGCACATTCCTGAAACAACCTTTGAATTATGCGTCCAATGAAAAGTTGTTTAAATACAAAAGTTATAGTTTGGTAAAGGTTTTAAGGGAGGCGAAATATGGCGTATCAATATTTTGTGTGTGTGTGTATGTGTGTGTTGAGGTTAGTTTCGACATTAACCTCTCGCGCCAGTAACTGGTTTTACGGACCATAACGAGTGACCAAACCGTATACAATAATTCGTCTTCTTTTTTTTCGAACTCACCGGTACGCCACTGGATAGAAATTAATAGAAAGTAGTAAATTTATTATTTGTTTTGCCTCGGTTGTATTTCGATATACTTAAAACTGAGAAAATATTGCAATGCTGGGGCAAATATTCTCGACACGCTAATGCTCTATGAAGCTTTCATCCTTGAGACAAATTATCGTCAAACATCTCTTCAACCGTTAGATTTAGAATGTGGCTCAATATTTTGTTACTTGGTATATTCTTTCGACTTGAAAGTGAAAACAAATACATACATGTCCAGTTAAGAAACAATAACGACGACCTCAGAAATTTCGAAACCATACAATTTTTGTATTAAATAATTATGAATATATATTAAATGTTCGTTAGACGCACAATTTAAAAGTTATTTTAGGCGTTTATAAGTGGCGTAGAGTGGGGATAGACGCTTGAACTGGGGAAAAATGCTGACACTTAATTTGGAGACTACTGTACATATTTATTACACGGCGACACGTTCCCCGAACCGATTCATCTCGCCGGTCGAGTTCGAGTTTAGCTTTCAAATGGAAACTTTTCGCTAATCGAGGAGCAGGTTCTCTCATTCTCACCGCGTTCTGAAATTTCGTTTCTCCAATTACACCCGTCACACCTGCCACATATATACACGCGGATCGATCATTTTACACGGTTATTGCAAAATCATGTCGTATCCGAGGGCAACGTTCCACGTGAGTTGAGCGTAATTGGTCGGAGAAACTTTCGTTGTTTGCCTCCTTGGTTTCGCTCGTTCGAAGTTTTTGAGTAAGTAACCGGAAGCCGTTTCGGATGAAAAAGTTTTCGCGGGAGAGCCGCGAGAGAGGTGATTTATCCTGGGATATCCTCCAGCTCTTCGTTCGACCTCGCGTCGACTTTCGAAATACTTTGGAAATTAAGAAGAACGAGAGGCATGCTCTTCTCGCGTGTCTTCGCTTCTGAAATTATCTTAGAGATAATTATTAAAAAGTAGCGTGTGTTCAGACACGTACGTACGGTCGGTCAGAAAAATATTGGGACACCTATGTAACCTCGAACTCTAACACTTATATTTTGGATAAATGTACGACCAGCAACGAAAAATCGTTACGTTATGTTTAAGTATAGTATCTAGATTGTACGTACAAAAAAGTGGTTTAATTTTTCCATATGGTTGAGGAATAATACAAAATGAACTCAAACAGTGCGAATTTTTATGTCACAAAGATATTGGGACACTTTATAAAGCAAAGTCTAATCAACGTTATATCATAATACTTTAATACTTTTTACATTATAATACTTTGTTAGATATCCTTTTCGTTTAAGAACATGTTTCAGCCGATTTGGCATATTATGAATTAGCTTTTGCAAAAAGTCAGTGTCGATTTTCTTCCATTCTTCTGTCAAACGATATTTTAATTCATCCCTTGTATTTATTGTTTTTTTTTTTTCGGATCCTAATCGAGTTCATCCCGTAGATTTTCTATGGGGTTCAGGTCTGGGGATTGAGGAAAGGTCTCTAGCACCTTGGAACAATTATAAAGCAAGAATTCCTGCACGATTCTAGCTTTGTGCTTTGGATCATTGTCCTGATGGAACTTAACCACCTCTTCAATCCCCGTACGTCCGACACTTTTTTTTCTTCAAATTATTTTTCAGAATGCTCAGATACATATTTTATCCATGATGTCGTCTACTAATGTAACGCTTTTTCGTTGCTGGTCGTACATATATCCAAAATACAAATGTTAGAATTCAAGATTACACGGTGTCCCAATTTTTTTCTAACCGACTGTACGCACGTGCCTGTTTCCTTTAGTGCTAGGTTTTATTTTTTGCTTTATACGCGTGTTACAGGACGATCGCGGGAGGACAGAACACTAAGAGACAAGTATGGGACGAATGACTAAACGACGTAAGTTTCCTCTTGCCACGCGCGTCTAGGGCCACGATTCTACCGCAACAAGGTTGTTTTTTCGTTGACAGGGAACAAAGCTCCTCCGAGTACTTACTCGAGTACGGAGAATTCAACGACCGATCAAGGGAACGAGAAGGAGGCGCAAGAGAGACCGAGAAGCAGGATAATTACTTTGAGATACTACTTTGATAGATTCAGATACTACCATTATTGCTTGGTCGATAAACTGGGCACTTTGGTCGGGGTCGTGTGCCTCGCGATGATTAAAATTTATTTCGTTTTAATGAGATGGAACCAGCAATTGAACGAAATGACGAACGCGATAAATGAGTGTCGAGTAATAATATGATTGTTCTATCTTCGGGTACGTGGATGTTCTTTTGGATCTTCTTGGGCCACATTGATCAGGAAAACTTTGTCGAGGACCGCACATAGTTTACAAATTTTATCAGTTCAATGTAACCTATATTATAGGTTATATATATGACCTATATCAATAGTCAATATAACCTAATGCAAATTATAGGTATATAGATAACCCATATAATCTGTATTACTTTGAGAATAATAAAACGATACTTTTATAATGAAGCAAACTGATAAATTTATTAGAGAAATATGTTTGTATTAATTAAACAAATGTATGAAAATTTTTAATTCATCAGGACACTGGGAATTGTTTCTTTAGATACCAGTTCGTCGATGGTTTGATACAGATAGTGACGATACGAGAATTATCTTTTCAAAGTGATCGTCTGAAATTTTATTATAGTTTTTCTGCGTTTCGTGTAGGAGAAAAATCTGCTCGCGAGCATAAGGGACATCATGAACAGCCAGTTCGATATGATTGTTCGTGGTTAAAATTATTCAAACAATAAATTTCTTATTCAGTTATTCTGATTGTACAGCGCGGGTATCGCCTGGTTCAGTCACACGATGTTACGCTGCGAATGGTACACGTGCACTTTTGTAGAACAAATGACGCATTCTTTCAAAAATTATTTTAAAGCACACGTCTCGATAGCGTTTGTCAATAGCGAAGGTAATCAATCACCGCGACTCCGTCCCGTACTTTGTATAAACGTCACTCCTACGCTCGATGTGAAATCAATGTTATGTATTCGCAAGATATTGAAAGCGCCGATTAAACGAGACAATTTATCATTCCGGCTGCCTACGGTAATTGAAAATTCAGGGAACACCGCGAGGAATTCGTTCATGCATAATTCAACAAGTAAGACTTTGCATACGACAAAGGGGCCGACACTTTCAACAATTCCCTTCCCCCTTCCCCTCGAAAGAAATAATTAAAGTTGGAGAAGTTCCGCAGACGCGTTTGCCTTTTTCCCTTCGTCCTTGTCAAATTCTTCCTCCTCGCGCCTAGCAAACTTCGAACGTGAGAGCGATATCTCGCCGAGACAAATAATTTTTATTTACGAAACGTTTTACGAAACCGGTTTTTCTGGAAACCGGAATTTTCCAAAGCGAGAAGAACGCTAGCAGCGTGTATCAGATGGTGGCTGCGGAATTTAACCTCTTGCGCTGGAATGACGTGCCACGCACGTCGAGAATCTTTTGTTCCAAAATTGTAATATTTCTCCAGTTTTAAGTAAAACAACATAGGCAGAACAAATGATAAATTTATTACTTCTCAATAATTTCTATCCAGTGATATCATAACGACGAATTCAGAAAGAAAGCGACGAATTATTGTGTACGGTTCGGCCACTCGTTATGGTCCGCAATCAGTTGCCAGCGCAAGTGGTTAAGGACACCTATGAGTAATGTCGTTTTCTGACACTGTAGAAAATTTTATTTTATTTAAAAGTTGATACAGCTTTAATCTGAAATATAATTTAACTACAAACACACTAAATGTCAATGTATTTAACTAGAATATAGGTTATATTAGGCATAACATAGGTTATGTTATAACGTATTATATATTATACATTATAGCATAACATTTTATAATAAGTACAATTATATATTTAAGTAAAACAAAATAGGCAAAACAAATAACAAATTTATTACTACTTAATAATTTCTATAATATCATACCGAGTTGAAAAAGAAAGCGACAAATTATTGTGTACGGTTCGGTCACTCGTTACGGTCCGCAATCAATTGCCAGCAATTGGTTAAAAACACTCTATAAGTAATGTCGTTTTTCGACACTGTAGAAAATTTTATTTTATTTAAAAGTTGATACAGCTTTAATCTGTAATATAATTTAACTACAAACACACTAAATGTCAATGTATTTAACTAGAATATAGGTTATGTTATAACGTATTATATATTATACATTATAGTATAACGTGTTATAATGAGTAAAATTATATATTTAGATAAAACAAAATAGGCAAAACAAATGATAAATTTATTACTTCTCAATAATTTCTATCCAGTGATATCATAACGACGAATTCAGAAAGAAAGCGACGAATTATTGTGTACGGTTCGGCCACTCGTTATGGTCCGCAATCAGTTGCCAGCGCAAGTGGTTAAGGACACCTATGAGTAATGTCGTTTTCTGACACTGTAGAAAATTTTATTTTATTTAAAAGTTGATACAGCTTTAATCTGAAATATAATTTAACAAACACACTAAATGTCAATGTATTTAACTAGAATATAGGTTATATTAGGCATAACATAGGTTATGTTATAACGTATTATATATTATACATTATAGCATAACATGTTATAATAAGTACAATTATATATTTAAGAAATTCCTTACCTCGTTTTGTGTCGACGAAAGTCATCCTCCTTGACCAGTATTTAGGCAATTTCGAGTGATTTACACTGTCACGCTTTTACGCGAGTGGATGGAAAAGAAGAAACGAGTGAAATAAATCTGGCACAATGCTCCGTGAAAATATTGTTTTCTATTTCCTCTTTTCGTGCAGAAATATCGCAAAACGTATTCTCCTTTTTTCTCGGGTTTAACTTGAGAACACCGTATTCGTTCTCGACATTTCCGCAGTGTTAAAATTCTGGTGATTGTTAATTAATTTGCTGCCAATTAAACTGCACGGCTACAAACTCGTGGCTCGTGTTAAATGCAAGAGCTTTTGCGAAATTTCAATTTAATTTGGAACGAGGAACGAGTTCTCGTCTCTTTGCACGTTTTTTTTTTTTTTCAAAATGTGTTATTTTATTTTGCGTTTTGCAAGTCTGTTCGGCACAGGATCACGATCGACGGGGACATTGAAGGTTCGTTCAAAGATTCACATCGACGTAAATTTGTCGTTTCTTTTTCGACGATTAACCTCGGTTAAAAATTGCAATTCCACTTTCTTCGGAAATAGCGGTGTACAGTTATCGCTCTCCGCCCCTTTCTCCACGTCTCTGGCACAGCGCCGATGTAAATTCATATCCATCCAATCGAGAAATCGAAATTATTCAAATCAGATCGTAGATTTGCCCTCGTTTCTGTTATTCTAAATTCAAATCGGACAGCTAAATACATTACCTCGATTATGGTTTCTCGGCTGTGGCGCGTCGATGGATCGGATATTCCAATTATACGGCGTCCGCCATTTCCAATTACATTTTTCAGACTTTGGATTAGATCAGTCTTGACATCGGAACGTTCAAGTCTCTCTTTTTTCTTTTTTCATGAATACCTGTTACGCAAATTATACAACACCGTGCAATAATACCAAATACCAACAACTAATATTTACTTTAACGTTATTTTAATTTTTCAAACGTCATTTTGATAACAAATTTCACTAATGTTTCTTAAAATTTTAACAATTTTTGTCTTTTTACCGAATGGAGGTTGATCTTGGCGGACAGTCGGGGAAAAAATGATCGCATACGCTCCACGATAAGATAAACACGCTGTACATATTATCAACCACTTGCGCTGGCAACTGCGTACCATATACAATAATTCGTCGCTTTCTTTACGAACTCGTCGGTATCACATGATATCACTGGACAGGAATGACTGAGAAGTGATAAATTTATTATTTGTTTCGCCTGTGTATCTGGTTATATTTGAATATACTTAAAACCGGAGGAAATGTTGCAATTTTGGGACAAAGAAATTCTCGAAGTGCGCGTCATTCCAGCGCAAGAGGTCAAGATGCCAATACACGTACATTGTAACAAATTTTTAAAACATTCTTCGTTTTGCAATGAAAGTCCCAAGTGGCTCGAACGCTTGACAATCTCAAGTATATTGTACACGCACGTACAGCAATTCGCGAGATTGTTTGGAAGAGAGGAAACACCAGCGAAAGACGAATAGGTCGATCGAAAGGGATTCAAAATAAATATTTTTCGCGGCGAAAATGCCTGTTCAAAAAAAAAAAAAAAAAAAAAAAAAAAATAAAAAAAAAGAAGAGAAAGGAGGAGGGAGGAACGCGTCGGAACAGGTGAAATATTTCGTTGGTAGTACGAGCGTGTTTGCAGTCGTATTATATCGAGGACAGAGGAGGCGGCGTGCGCCGGAACGCCGGAAGATAACAAAAATCACAGCAGGCTGTGACGAACGTCGCCCGACCGAATTGGGACGATGGTAAAAACGATAGCGGCTCGATAGATCAATCAGGGAAGAATCGTTTTTAGAATCGGATTTACGGGCACGGTCTGCGTGCTGCGCCGGCTATGAAAATTTAAGCGGACCGGCAACCCTATTCTAGCCTACGCTATTCGCTCGATAATTTATCAGGATCATTCCCGGAGAGCGAGCGGCGTGCACGCTACGCGAGAATAGGCCGCCGCCGAATTTATGATAACGATAACATTGAATAATTCGCGGCAACGATTGATCGCGTGCACCCTCCCGACGCGACGCCCTCTCTCGCCTCCCGATCTATCCACGTTCTCTCGAAATTAACATCCGATAAATATAAGCCTGTCGCCTTTCCTCGTCTCTCAAATCTCCAACAGAGATCACCGATGTGTACACGTTTCGTGATTTCGATGCTTTGTCGAACGGTGGTTGAGTCGGCGATGACGTTAGTAACTGTATTTTCGATCAACACCGGGTCACCGTTGACCCAGAACTTGAGCCGTAGAAGCAAAATATTTCAGAGACAGATGTTTTTGGAAATTTTGGCTGAAGCATTATGTAAAATGATCATATAAACTTTATATAAAAGTAATATACTTGCTATACTTGCTTTGCACCTAACTTTTTGGCACATGGTGTTACCTAATAATACATTATTAGTTTTATATATTATAAAATATATAATATATATATTATAATATATAAAAATAATACAAATATTGTATAAAAATAATAATATATCGTTAGGTAACATCCTGTGCCAAAAAGTTAGGTGCAAAGCAAGTATAGGAAAAATTCAGTCTGTGGGTCAAAAGTGACCCGGTGCCGGCTATCCGAGGATTAATATTTTTAACTCTTTGTCCTCGAAAATCATCTGTCAGCAATTCATTTACAAAAACAGTGAGATTGAAGCATCACTTGGAATGAAATGACGTAGCATTCTGTTTAAATGTTTAAATTTTGTACGAAGCATGAAATTTAGTCGATTTGTATTCGTATTGATGACGATTGTATTTCTTTAGACTTCATTTTAAAAAATCGTCAATATGTATAGAAGTTTTTTTACATGACTTCAATCTCTTGAAAAATTTCCTCCGCCATTTCGTAAACTTTCGTAAGAGGCAGTGAGAAGTTTAGTTTATGTGAATTATCTCGAATCATTTGAACGATAATTAGATTAGACAGGCATTTCTTTCTTTTGAAATTTTGCTATTCCTCTGACGTCGTTATATTATATTATATCATACAACACTGTATATCCACGTTCGTTATAATTGTCAGCAATTTTGAATAATTTCTTAGAAAATTATAAAATTTAAGTCCCCTTACAGTTACATACAATAAAGAATACAACAACAGCGGATAATATTCGTAAACTATACTTTTTGAAACTTTTTAACGCTCCTCACATAACCTAACTTTCAGCTGGACTCATAGGTTAGAGTCTAACCTTCTCTGTTTGTGTTTAACCTCAATTTTCTTTCAACCTTAATGAATATACTTGTTTTGGAACGAAGGGAGTATCATTTATACGATTATCTCGTAAGTAGCGATGATATGATAAAATGTACTTCAATGATGAAAAAAGAGGTTAGGTTCGACGCTAACTCGGCTACATGGCACAGCGTAGTGCTATATTAGATACCAATTTGTAGATCTTCGGCATGGTACTCCCATTCTTTTTCCAGAAGTTGGAAACGTTCCCCTTCGACTTTAATCGAGGAACTTCAGAAAATGTTTTCAATTGATCCCTTAAACTTCAAGCGGGAGAAATTGCATAATCTGTTGCTACTCCTTTGCTGTTCCAGTTGCATCAGCATTTTTCTTGCTTCGCGTCAGAATTTTCATTTTCAGCTGATACGATGGAATTCTCGATATTTGTTATTACATTGTTCTCTTTTTGTGTTGCTCTGAATTTAGCGTCAGATCATAACCTATAAATCAAGTAACTAACTCTGCTGAAATACCAAATATAATAAAATGCCAAAATATCGAATTTTATGTAAAATAAGAAACCAAAATATCATCATCGAAAAGCATCTTTCGTCTGGTTCTGAGCCTACAGTTTTAATTTTTTTCAGTCATCACGGTAGTGTAGATTCTACTGAAACACGATTTTATCTAATTTGTTGCAAGTTCTCTATTTTATAATTTTTACGATTGTACGTAATAATGGAATAATCACTTAAAAATATCCGATTATTTTATCGATCGGTATCTGTAATAGAGTTTCAGAGAAATCCAACATAATTTGTTAATCAACGTTTGTTTGTTCGCTAAGTAGGAATATTATATTTTTTCAACAATCTTAGAATTAGCGAGATTTGTCATCTCTCTCTCTCTCTCTCTCTCTATAAACACGCTTTACATTTGTGCTCATCGAGACGTTCGTTAACTCGATTACAATTTGCTAATTACGCTAATGCGCGTTGCATTTCGTTCCCGTTTATTGCTATTTACGATTTTGAAATATTATAATTGGAGTGATCGAGTGATCAATTATTTTGTTAAGGGGGGAGGGGTGGGGGGGAGAGACGCGAAGTTAGCAACCGGTTTAATCACCGCGTTGCGTTTTTTACTCCGTATTATTATCTTAATTAATTAATTAATTCGCCGAAAACCCCTTAGAGTGTCAAATGTTCGTTTATTCATTATAAATATCGGCGGTTGTATCGATATTCCGCGGGACCGGCAGTACACACATACACACACACACACACACACACACACACATACACCCGGTTTTAAATATTCACGGGCGGCGGAATTGATGAAACCGATCCCGCATGTACGAAATAAAGTTAATTCTGTAACGTGAGCGTAGCCGAACGGTAACTTTCCCTCGCCGTGTTTCGAATTAAAATGCGTTCCCCGCCGCAGTTTCACAGTACGAACGTAATTGTGTGCCTTCGCATTGAAAAGTATTTAATAAAATCGTTAAAAAAAAAAGGGGGGGGGAGAGAAAAAAAAAGCAACAGTTAGCCCAACGAGAAGGTAGCCGCGGCTCCTGCTACGAAAGTTCGTTCCAGCTGAATTCGTTCTGCACCGTGTGCTTGCGTGAAAATTTCCTGAATTTAACTCGACTGCCGGCAAAATTCAGCTGTTTCGCCCGTCGAAAATCAAACTGTGGCTACGGATTTTTCATTTCGTCTTGCGCCAATGCGTCTTGCGAAGCGTTTTAATTGACACTCAGTCGCGACGAAAGGTAGAGTAAAGCCAGGTGCTGTATTTAGCGTGTATTGTAGCATGGCAATGTATCGTAAGAGAAAGGGAAAAAAAGAAATTCGTACAAAGTTAAAACTCTTAATTAGACTTTACACAATAAGAAAATGATTCAAACAAAGTTTTTGGAAAAATTGTTTAGTTCGGGGGAAGGGAAAATTTTCTGAAAGTATGTAAGAGGTAGGTAAAATTAGTTACCCATTAAAAGACGCAAATATAAAGTATAATGTAGCTATAAAATTTTTATTTTTAGTTAAAGGAGGAAAATTTTTATTTTTAGTAAACATTTCTATTTTTAGTAATTAGAGGTAGGTAAAATCAGTTACTCATTAAAAGACGTAAATATAAAATATAATGTAGCTATAAAATTTTTATTTTCAGTTAAAGGAGGAAAATTTTTATTTTTAGTAAAAATTTTTATTTTTAGTAATTAGAGGTAGGTAAAATCAGTTATTCATTAAAAGACGTAACTATAAAATATAATCTAGCTATAAAATTTTTATTTTTAGTTAAAGGAGGAAAATTTTTATTTTCAGTCAAAATTTCTATTTTTAGTATTTAGAGGTAGGTAAAATCAGTTACCCATTAAAAGACGTAAACATAAAATATAATGTGGTTATAAAATTTTTATTTTTAGTTAAAAAATAGCAAAACGATTGTTTTTAAATAAAAACGTATTCTATCTGGTCCGTCTTATAAAAAATTGTCTTAATTACTAGTTTAAAAACTTTGACTATATTTATAAAAAAATTCCAACTATTTCAACGTATACGCACGTATACACATATATCTTAATTACACAAAACGAAAGTTGCAACATATCACACGCGCCCGTCCACGGCACACAGTGCATTGTTATTTGGATTTGAAATGGGTCAAAATACTGAAGCGGGGTTAAAATACTCTGTAACGACTGTAGAATGCAAATATCGCTCGTCTGAATGGATTACTGAGTCTAAAAAGGAAACAGTCACTCGAATCGCGAAACATGGAAACTTTTCGAGCCGAAATTTTTAACCTCTGTTGTCCACGGAACGCATCGATTTCGATTGTTTCCGAAACTTGTAAAATAATATTCCCACGAATATTATGCCGCAGTTCGATTACACGTCGAAGCTCTCATTTCAGAGAAAAAAAAAAAAAAAAAAAAAGAAAAAACAATGCTACCCTACTCTCCACGCTGCAACGAGATCCACGAATTTTGCTGAATTTTCAATTGTGTTCGCCGGCAGCGAACTCGTACAATATCGCTGATGTATAAAAACGCGTGGATCAGTCTCACGGGTGTCTGTCGGGCGTGTTTCAGTCATTATTCGCGCAGAACGCAGCGGAGGAATGCGTTCAATTTCCTTTACGTGCCACCTTGGAAAGCGTTTCCAGCCGGAGGAAAATTCTTCGAGGAGCTTTCGTTTTTCGGTCCACCGGAGCTTCCCGGAAGTTCTGCCGTTCGGAGATCGTTTAGAACTCATCAATCCGCCTCTACGAACTACGAGCTGAAAACTTCTCTACGAGAATTTAATTATCGAGAGGAAATTTCATTTCTATAACATATCGAGTGTAATCCGGGTTCTTCTTCTTCTTCTTCTTCTTTTTTCTTTTTTTCTTTTCTTGACCCAGTTTCGACGAAACGTCGGCAAATGAAATACTTTTTTTTTTTCTTCATTTCGTCGAGTTATCTCCGGGTCAGGCCCGCGATCAGATAATAATTCGATCTCCTTCGCTGCACGAGTAAAAGACGACGATTGTAAAAAAATGGAATAAGAAAAAAAAAAGAAAATGTAACTTCGAAGATCGTGAGCTGTGTATCAAATTTTCCCCTGTCTGGAAATTCGGGCTTCCTAGAACGGGAACACGCTTTGCACAAGGCTGAGAATCTATTAGCGGAACTTGTTATTAAACCCTTGGGGCAGGCAATCTCGCCTAAACGGCAGCCACATATGTTCTCTTTCGCGAGTTCACTACGTAGCTTCAGAGACCTCCCGTAAGATTCTGAGATCCTCCACGAGCGTGGAAACAAAACGATTGACACGGCTGCAGCCTGTTAACCTCTTGCGCTCCAACGACCTGCCACGCGCCTCGACAACTTTTTGTTCCGGAATTGCAATATTCTCTCGATTTTAAGTATATTTGAATATAATCCAGGCAGAGCAGACGATAAATTTATTGCTTCTCAATGATTTCTGTCCAGTGACGTCATACCGACGAGTTCAAAAGACAAAGAAAGCGACGAATTATTGTATACGGTTTGGTCACTCGTTATGGTCCGCAAACGGTTGCCAACGCAAGAGGTTAAGGGGGCAAGACAGTTTGACGGGTCTAAAAATTACTTTGGAGGGTACGTGTTTGATTAACACGAGCTCTTGTGATTTATTTTAACGTATTATGAATTATAAAAAGCAACATTAAAAAAAGGGGAAAAATGAGGGCTGTTTACGCCTATTGTCGAATATACACGGTGGTCCATTTAAGCAAGACTACTTGAGGGGGCAGGACAGTTTAACGGGTCTAAAAATTACGAATACTTTGGAGGGTACATATTTGATTGACACGAACTCTTGTGGTTTATTTTAACGTATTATGAACTATAAGAAGCAACATTAAAAAAAGGGAAAAAAAGAGGGCTCTTATTTAACTTTTCAACGGCATCCTTTCACATAACTTTTTTTCACATTGCCTATCGGTGCATGATCCCAGCCAAACAGGATTAGCTGCAACAAAAAGGCAGAAAAAGTTCAAAAGTAAACGATATTCTCTCAGGGATTGACGATCCAACGATTTTTTGTGAAAATTATGAAAATAGCAGCTATTTGTTTTCGATGTATCGAATTTATGTCAAAAAATTCCTACGTTTTTCGTTTATATTTTTCGAAGTTGTTAAAAATTAAAAAAACGTTCGATCGTCAATCCCTAGTAAATGTTACATCAAGTTTCACAGTAATCGGTTTGTTAGATTCCGAGATGTCTTGCATACCGTTTCTAAAAACCTAGTTTCGAGAAAAACGCGTTTAAAGTTTCAGAACGTCAATTTTCATATGTATCCTTTGCTTACTCTTTTTACTTACATATACATCGCGGCTCACAGTTCTTAGAATTCACAACTAAATCGAACCCAAGTCCCCTAATGTTCGATTCACCAAAAGTAATATTTGAATCACACGATTTACACTTTGTAATACTGCTTCAAGTTCTAAACGGTGATACAAATTCAATTACCCTGTGTCCGCGGATTTATTATTATTATACGCCAAAATAAGTCGTTTTAAAGGCTAGGACCGTTTGCATCTTATTTCTAAGACTTTAAACTACTATTTAAAACAAAAAAGAAATAAGAAATCGATTGTTCGAAAATTTCAAACTCTCCTGACCCCTGGAGTGAAACAAAATAATTCTCAATCATTTCGTATCCAGTGATATCACACCGACGAGTTCGAAGAGAAAGCGGCGAATTATCGTACACGGCCCGGTCACTCGTTATGGTCCGCAATCGGTTGCCCGGCGCAAGTGGTTAAATTGCGCCGCTGCGATTCTGTGCACCTGTGACGTGCGTTGATCCTAAATATTTTCTGGCTAAAAAAAAAAGAAAAAAAAAAAAAAAAAAGAAAAAAGTCTACCTAATGAGAATTAATTGCGATCAATAGGAGGAAAGTTGGATCGTCGCGTGCGTTTTTATCACGAACAAAAACATTCATAAACCCTTCCTCCCCCCCTCCCCGAGTTCATAAATAAAACTCGATCGTCTAGCGTCGTGGTTTACAAAAATTTCACGGATTCACGCGCGCGTGGTGAACCGTGCGACTGAACAATTTTAATCGACGCGAGAACGCAACCCGAATTCCATGAAATGTGAAATTATCCACGGTGCGTACGCACGTACGCTCGCGAGTGTACACACTGGCACGTGTGTGCGCGCGCCTCGTAACTCCGCTTTGCTGTATTACAGCAATTGCATTGTTAAAGTCCCTATGTATAGTTCAGGGGGGGGGGGCGCACGATTGTAACAGCAAATAACTATAATTCCGTTACGTCGATTATAATATCATTAATCGTTTAATTCCGGCGCTTGCCGTGCTCTCGTCGAATGAATCGTAAATTAGATCGGGATTGGGAAAGTTGCTCGCGTCAGATTTGTATCAGCGAAATTGGCGTCGTTGTAGCAGCGTATCAAGCTTATGTATACAGGGTGGTCCATTAAGAAATAAAAGTGTCCCGTTACTTTCTCCTGCAGGACTGTGCGAACGTATCTAATCGAACAAGGTTTTTAAATGAAGCTGTTATCCCAGCTAACAGTAATTTCGTCCGGATTCATTCGACGTTTAGCTACTGTGGCGAGTTACTGTGGCTTTTCCTCGGTTGCCAGAAATCTCAAAGTTGCGTGTATAACGCAGAATAGTTTGTTCCACTCACCCCTACCCGCCCCGCCGTTTCCGCCTCGAATACTTTCCGCATAGTTCCGGCGAATTACGTCGGCCGGCCGGCCTGCAGTACAGCCGTCAGCGCGATTTAAATAGTTGGAAAGGATTTCCCTTGGAAAAACTCGATAAGAGCTTCCTCAGCATTCTCTTTGACGGCTTCGTCCCTTTCCACTGTCTCACGTTTCTCCCGATCGCTATCTCCGCGTGGCAAACGAGCACGGTAGGACTTTCTAAGCCGGCTAAAAATTTGCCCCGCCGTCCCCCAAGAATTGTTGAGAGAGACTCGTTTCTGATATAAGAATGCGTGCGTCTTTTAATTGAACACGAGTCTTTTAACTTTAACTCGAAGCACAGTCTCGCATCAACTGTTGTTCGACGAGGAGTTCGCTGTTTAGTCTCTTGCGCTGGCAAACGGTTTGCGGACCTTAACGAGTGACCGAATCGTGCACGACAATTCGTCGCTTTCTTGTCCTTTTGAACTCGTTAGTATGACGTCGCTGGATCGAAATTATTGAAAAGTAATAAGTTTATTATCCGTTTTGCCTTGTTACTGTGTTATACTTAAATACACTTAAAACTGAGGAAACATTGCAATTTTGGGGCAAAAATGTTCTCGACGTGCGCTCAACCACTTGCGCTGGCAACTGATTGCGGACCATAACGAGTGACCGAATTGTGCACGATAATTCGTCGCTTTCTTGTCCTTTTGAACTCGTCGGTGTGACGTCGCTGGATCGAAATTATTGAAAAGTAATAAATTTATTATCCGTTTTGCCTTGTTACTGTGTTATACTTAAATACACTTAAAACTGAGGAAACATTGCAATTTTGGGGCAAAAATGTTCTCGACGTGCGCTCAACCACTTGCGCTGGCAACTGATTGCGGACCATAACGAGTGACCGAATCGTGCACGACAATTCGTCGCTTTCTTGTCCTTTTGAACTCGTCGGTGTGACGTCGCTGGATCGAAATTATTGAAAAGTAATAAATTTATTATCCGTTTTACCTTGTTACTGTGTTATACTTAAATACACTTAAAACTGAGGAAACATTGCAATTTTGGGGCAAAAATGTTCTCGACGTGCACTCAACCACTTGCGCTGGCAACTGATTGCGGACCATAACGAGTGACCGAATCGTGCACGATAATTCGTCGCTTTCTTTTCCTTTTGAACTCGTTGGTATGACGATAGAGGTAAATAATAAATAACTTATCATTTGTTTTGCCTGGGTTATTTAAATACAGTTAAAACCGAGGAGATGTTGCAATTTGGGACAAAAATTTCTTGTGTGGCGCGCCCCAGCACAAGTGTGTTGTGGAACAGTTATTTCCGTACAATTAGTTGTGTGTTATTACAAAAAGGAATTCATTTCAATTACAGAGTAGATATTGATCGATTACAAGGCAAGGCAATCTTTCTTCATTATATTTAATGTCAGAAATGAGAAATAATATTTTCCAGCCGTGATTCCGAAGATCTCCAGAAAAGATAAGCCGAGTAGACTTATATCATTGGAAATTCTTCGATCGGTTGAGAGTCTGGCGATCAGTTGACATCTCGTTGCGAGAAATTTAACAGAAATGAATCAACAGCTCGCGCAATTAGGAAAAATGAAAGTAAAATGAGAGCTTTCGCACAGAGGATATCTTTTATTAACGAAAACAAACAATTTTAGAAGATTGCAACAGGGAGAATATTTCTCCGAATTTGATAAAACAGCAAAGACAAAATATTTTTCTGTCATATTAAAAGGAAAAGCTATTTACTTCGTTATAGTTTTCCGCGCTCTTGGATTCGTACAACGTGTTATCGAGGATTCTACTGTACTTTATTTTCATCGAAAAGTTGGTAGTCGTCCAACTGCAGGGGGAAATTTCTTTTTATTTGACATTCCCTTCATTTGCTGCGGCTCGTAGCACACAGTTGTTACACGCGTCGTCTTCTCGCGGTGCGATTTCTCGTAAACTCTTCGCCCTCCCCGGTTTTACGTGCCGTAACTGCGTTCTCCGTAAAATAAACAGAAATCGCGTGTGTAATTCGTTATCGCGCATCTGTCGCACTCCATACTCGCGAGTATTATTTATCTAAAATTGAACAAATAGCGAAGCGAAATTAAATTAAGCGTATATTTAATCCGTGGCGGATTAAATTTAATTACGTTACGTTTTCGCAGCCGCGTACGAAAACACGTTCGTACGTTACGAGCGTTCGTTTCTGATTCGTTGGTTGGCTAATTCGCGGAAAGCACAAAGCGAATTACTCGGCACCTTGGTTCTTACGTTTCTCACGACGTTGTGAAAAGGGGGGGGGGGGACGTTGGCAGTTGATTAAAAATCATCGCTCGAAAGTGAAATGGCGAGATTGGTTGTGTAATGTTGCCGGTGAGTGATCTTTGCAGGCAGGCGATCGGTTTAATGGATAAATTTCTCCCCCGAGTGATTTTAACGGCGCGAATCCAGAGTGCGGATGGGCGCCCTCCACCCCCTCCCCTCCCACTCCCACTCCTACCCCCTCCAGACTTTTCTGCGAGCGCATTCTGGTTAGGTAAATTTTTTCCCGGCACGGTCGAGCGTTTGCTGGCTGGCTCCGAATTGAACTGGGAATTACCGCGGCCCCCAATTAAATTTCTCCATCGGCCCGCCAGTGTGATTCGAAATCGATACTCTGCCGTACACCTCGAGTGACATCGTGTAATAATGTCGATGAGCTGACTCGTTCGTCGGCTACGAACACGTGAGAATAAAGAGAAAGAGAGAGAGAGAGAGAGAGAGAGAGAATTTTTTTCTCACAGTCTGGCAAGTCTTCAACGTTGATATCGAATGGAAATCCTGTAATAGCCTTGCCGTGCCACGGTTTTCTCGGTTCATTGAAAATTTCTAATGTTCGTCACGCCGTGTGATCGCAGCCTGATTTTAATACCGATGAAACTTTTCTTCTCTCTCTCTCTCTCTCTCTCTCTCTCTCTCTCTCTTTTCCTTCTCATTCTTTCAAGGGGGCAAAAATGACGAATACTTTGGAAGGTATATATTTGATATTTGATTGTGGTTTATTTTAATACATTGTGAACTATAAAAAACAACATTAAAAAAAATAACTCTTTTTTACATTGCCTATCGGTGTGCATGATTCCAGCCAAAACGGGATTAGCTGGGACAAAAAGGCAAGAAATGTTCAAAAGTAAACGATATTCTCTCAGGGATTGACGATCCAACATTTTCATTTCTTGTGAAAATTATGAAAATAGCTATTTGTTTTCGATGTATCGAATTTATGCCAAAAAATTTTCACGTTTTTCGTTTATATTTTTCGAAGTTGTTGAAAATTGAAAAAACGTTCGATCATCAATCCCTAGTAAATGTTGCACCAAGTTTCACAGTAATCGATTAGTTACATTCTGAGATGTCTTGCACACCGTTTCTAAAAACCTAGTTTCGAGAAAAACGCGTTTAAAGTTTCAGAACGTCAATTTTCATATGTATCCTTTGCTTACTCTTTTTACTTACATATACATCGCGGCTCACAGTTCTTAGAATTCACAACTAAATCGAACCCAAGTCCCCTAATGTTCGATTCACCAAAAGTAATATTTGAATCACACGATTTACACTTTGTAATGCTGCTTCAATTTTTTAAACAGTGATGCAAATTCAATGGCGGATTTATTGTTATACCTCAAAGTAAGTCGTTTTAAAGGCTAGTACCTTTTGCATCATATCTCTAAGATTTCAAACTACTATTTGAAGCAAAACAAAAGAAATTGATTTTTTGAAAGTTTCACACTGATCTCTTAAAGGATAAGCGCAGTGAACGGTGCCAGGACTCGAACAATACAGGCTAATAGAAAATTCACGTTTCAGAGGTCTCTTTCCAGACCTTTCGACCTTACAGCGCGCCGAGTTCAATTTTTTTCCTTTTTCATGCCGCCGTTGGCAGAACGCCGACGATTACAAATTATTTTATTAACGAACGAACGGAATGGATAAAACGAAATTGTGTTTCTCGTAACGCAAACAAGGCCGGCTGAATAATCTCGTTTCTCGTTTTACTGCTGACTCCGGCGGAGTTGCTTGTCTCGCGGAAATAATTTAATATACCGTTCTCCGGAATGAAATTAAGAAATCGCAGGGGTAGAAAAAGTGGTTGGAATTAATTAAGCGCAACGGAACGTAGCTGGGCATTCTCGTTAACGCGTTTCATCGTGCAAGATTCAACGTACGACTCGAATTATGTAATTACACGACACGTTAGTTTCCTAATCGAAATTTTCCTCCGTACGGAGTCGTTGGGCAAAGGCAGTTCAATTGATTTCCTCGAAAGCGCGCTCGTTAAGTCGTTGGAATGGCGAGAGTCGAGACGCTTCGAAGAGAGAACGAGGAATCAACGGGTCAACGAAGATTTTACGAAAATTACGATATTTATGTTTTCCCGAGATAATGCATTTACGTGACTCTCCTCCCTCCCCTCGTTGGACGAATGTTCCTCGTTACAACGTGATGCAACTCTGTCGGACGGTTCTATTACTAATTTAACTTCCGACGGCACGGCCAGCAAGGCAAAGTTAAATCGAACTCGAATGAAGGTCTTCAACGTGTTTCTGCCACCAACGACGAGAACTCTGTCGGACTGTTGGAACCAACACCGCCAGCTTTCGTTATGGTCGCTAAGAGAAAAAGATAGAGAAAAATGAGAAAGAAAGGAGGACAAAATTGAAGGAAACAATTTTTGACGACAAACGCCTTTAACGCTTCCTCGTGTTTCCGCTGAGACGCGACGCGTCGTTGTTGGTTTCTTCGACAAACAAAGATGACGATACACCGAGCAGTTTTTCGTAAACTATCTCGTTTATGTCGATCTGACAACGTCTTAACAACGCTGATCCACTTGCTCAGTGGGGAAATTGACAGATTGAAAGAGTGGGCGGGGAAATTTCAACGTAGTGGGGAGATCGGTGCAGTGGAGGGGGTAGCGCTAGCGAGGAGAGTGGGGGCAAAGGCTCGCGGGCCGCCAGTTAGCCTCGTTGTGATTACACATTGTGTACCGTACTAGTACTGTGTTAAGTATTGCGGGCACAACCTTCTGCCGCACATTTTTTGAGCAACAGGGAAACTTTGTGCAATGCATATACGCACTTCTTTAATTCGCATTTAATTTGATAAAATATTCTTAAATATTACTGAATATTCTTTATAGTAATATTTGAGAATCTATTTATTGTGTATTTTAGATTTTAACTGTTTATTTATTTTATATTTATATTGAGGACGGTATATGCTCTGATAAACATATTGTCTGTCTTTTCTCGTGTTTTTTGAATTATTTAATATACGATTGGAAGGGTTCAAGGGAATGTATAGCATTTAACAAGTATATTACTGTATTAACAAATAAAATTATTAATTACTTTTCATTTTAGAGGTGTTTTATTAAATAAAATGGAAATACCTCTAGTTTCTTGGCGTGGTATGTTAGGAAACAATTTCCCTACTTTTTGAAAAATTATACAACAATATAATATATAATTGTATGTTGTACATAATATTATATAAATTATGTATAATATACTATGTATTATAACATATATAATATTACATAGTGTTAATATACTTGACAAGCTAAACGCCGAAGCACGTGCATGCCATAAACGTAACAAAAAAAAAAAAAAAGAAAAGAATAAAGAACGAAAACATGAAAGACAGTATGAAACGAGATGCACGAGGAGTAAGTCGAGATTACAACAAGCTCGAATCCGCGGCCCCGCAAGAAACCTACTCTCTATTTGCACTCTGTCTGTGACATTTTCGTTCGCTCTTGGCGAACAATTGCAACGGAGAGACTGAGGAGGACAGTCACGCAGGTATCAGAGCCTCGAGCGTGCTTTCTCGCTGCTGACAAAAATATCTAAGAAAAGAGTGCGTTTCATCCTTAGACCGCGGTCTTCCCCATCGCCCTAAACATCGTCCCGTAACGTTACGTCACGAGAATTTCATCGTCGTTCGCGCGAAATTGGACACTTGTTGATCCGTCCTTTATCGGCAGCGGTCGTTTAGATTCACTTTTTCGCTCGCACAATCAACGAGCAATTACACGGCCGACGCGAGTCGATGCGGAAGGGCGCGCAAAGAAGAATAATAAACACACACACACACACACATTCGCGTGATACATGCGTGGCACGCGTGACGTTTTCATTCGGCCGTGTCGGGCCGAAATGTGTTATATTCATTCGCGGGTCGCGCGTAATTGAATTCGCCAGTTCGGCATAAAACTGGCAGAAATTCGTGATTTATCGGCAGCGGGTTTCAGGCGAAAAAGAAACGCGAGAAAATAGTCGATCGTTACGGGGCGAATGGCCGATCGAAGGGGGAGGGGGCAAAGCGTTTCTCGCGACAGCTCGTCGGTCCAGCGACTCGAAGAGCGATAACCCGCGCGACACAAAGACCGCCTAGTTCGGTTGTGTACCTCTGTGTAAATGAAAATTCAATTCTCATTCGGAGGGGGGGGGGGGGGTTACGGTTGACGATTTTTCTTTGACACCGCTTTCAATATGCACTTGTTACTCACACTCTGTAACAATTGCGGCTGCCGATTTTATTGTCGCCGTCGTG
Organism: Tetragonisca angustula; assembly: GCA_036937485.2. NCBI lineage: Eukaryota > Metazoa > Arthropoda > Insecta > Hymenoptera > Apidae > Tetragonisca > Tetragonisca angustula. Next base: position 996,368 of record JAWNGG020000026.1, on the reverse strand, counting down.
GTGCACTGTAAAACGACAGAAGTGTCCTGTGAATTTCCCTATGATGATTGCAGGGACCTTGATTTTACAGTCAGGCCCAATAAACATAATTTTGACGAACATCAGTTTGCGGGACCGACGACGTATTTCAGCTGGAAATTTAGTCACAGGGTGATTAAATATGGATTAATACATTTTTTTTTTATTTGGAATTTGATACTCTTCCGATTTACGATGGTCCAGTATATTTGTGATGAAAAAATATATAGTTCAATGGAAAGAAGCAGAGTATGACGTTGGAAATTTCGAAACCTACGAAAAAATGATACACCATATTTTGCCTCTCTCGATTGGACACAACTTTTCTGTCGAACAATTTTCCATTGGACGCGTGGTTCAAAAGTTGTTTCTCGTGTGCAAGTTGTGTGAATCGCCCTGCATAAGGTGCAGACACATGCAGAAAATCTCTCCACTCTAATTAACTAACTCTCTAATCTAATATTTGAATCACACGATTTACACTTTATAATGCTGCTTAAAGTGGTAAACAGTGATACAAATTCAATTATTCTGTATCTTGTGGCGGATTTGTTATTATGTCCCAAAGTAAGTTGTTTTAAGGGGGTGTTTTTTTTAGCTTTTGCCAAGAAACTATTATACCTTTTGCAGACAAATTGACAAGGTTTATTTGTACGTATTTCAACGACGTTTCAAAATTTTTTGGGACAAAAATAATTAAAATTAGTGGCACTGCAATACTCTCAAACATAGACATTTTTTAAAAAAGGTCGTCTCACGGTGTCCATGATTAGGGCCATTCTGCTCGTCGGAAATAAAAAAAAAACGTGAATGTTCCTCAATTAGTATGAGTTTGGCTATAGCAGGTACCAAAACAAAAGAAAATAGTTGGTAATTAAAAAAGTGGCGATACTTTGAAGTTCGATTATCGATTTTTGCACGTTTTTGTGAAACTTTGGAAGCCTAAGAAGAATATAAAAAAATAAAATTTTTTGATTGATTCTGGTAGAGGCTATAGTTACACATGTACTAAATGCGTACTTAAAATTTCGAGTCAATTGCCCAGGTAGATTTTGAGATATCACGGACACCGTTCTGAAAAACATAGTTTCCAGAAAAATGCCTCTAAAGTTTACTATTGCAACCATAACTTTGTTGATTTCAAAAGTTCACACGTAAGGTTGCAGAGATTTATTTTCCAAACTATGTTCTTTAAGAATATCCAAAAAAAAAAAAAAAAAAAAAAAAAAATGAAAAAAATCGATCTTTTCAAAAGTTCACACTAGAATACTCCCTTAAAGGCCAGGATCTTTAAAACTACAATTTAGAAAAAGAGAAAAATCGATTGTTTTGGAACTTTCACACTGTCCTGACCCCTCGAATAATTTCGAAAGGCACGCAATTTCTGTACGAGCGAGAGACGAAACAGCAGCCAGTCGTGGTAATGATAAACGAAAAGAAGTCGCGTCGATGGTTTTTGAAAATTTCGATTTTGGCACGAGCTGGACGGATGTAGGGGGGAGGAAAAAGTTTTGGCACCGTTCCCTCGTAAATCAACGAAGGCTAATGCCTGGATTACCATCGGCTCGACTTGTTGGGTGTTAATGCAACGTTGGTTGGTTGTTGCAATATACGGAATGGAGAGATTCGCAGCGTGGGGCCCCGCTTACGGCGAACTTAGCTTGTACAGTTTTCGATTTGCATACACACGTGCACGTTACATCCTTCTCTCGTCTTCGTCTGGATGTATTCGTGTATTCTTGCACCGTGCAGCTCCAAAGTTCGTTTGGTTATTTTTGCTTATTCTGGGTTTATTGTTCGTGCGAAACGTTTGTTTTTGCTTTGCAATCAGCCGCGTAGTCAACTGCCGTTGAACTCGACGAAACGGCAGAATCTTTCTCCGCGAATGATCACGCAAAATACGGGAACGATTCTCGAGGCACCGCGATCGTTGTAATTTTCCGCTCGGCGCGATAATCCGTTTAACGTTGCAAATATTATCAGCGTACGACGAAGTATTTCCATCGTCGAAAACACGCGACTCGTACAAAGACGCGTTACCATAATTGCGTCGTGAATGTAATTGCGGTGTCGTGCGACGCGATCGATAATAATAACAATAATACGCGAGGCGCATTTAACGGGGCAAATGCCGGAGCAGAATTCACTCGATCACGTTCCTCTTTAAACGCGAACAACGCGTTTTTCGAGAGGGTCGTTTGCATTATTGTCACATTATTGTCACATATCGTTTACATTATAAAATCGTTGAAGATGGGTGTATATACTACGGTGTATCGCAGAAAAGCGAGCAGGGTAAAAAGGGTCTCATTGTCATACCGACGAGAAATGCCCATCGCCACGTCTCTCTCTCTCTCTCTCTCTCTCTCTCTCTCCGTGCTCGAACCATTTCGAAATATTTAAATCCGCCGAGGCTATTCGTATTCTGGAGCCGGTGTCCCGGCGACTTTCTTCTCACGAATCTCTCCGCTGGCTCCCCCGGGGTCAGGATTAACCAACGATATTATTCTTCAATTTGGATTAAGCTCCTTCTTTCGCGGCGAGGGGGTTACGGGTTACGGCTGCCGACGGGATCAGCGGCGACGAATCGAAGAATGGCGAACCATGTTAGCCAGATTGATCTTCGCGCGTTCTGTTTCCGGGGAGATCTCGCGAAAATTTCCTCTAAATTCCGTTTAACATTCTCTCGGGTTCGGCCGGAGCTTGTACAGGCTGGACAAGAAAAGTCTGTCCGTGGCTGATGGAGAAAGAGTTTGACATTGACTTTGAATTTCAACGTTTGTGTTCTACTACGAAGGTGGAACTTTTTCAAGGAACCAGAGATCAACAGTTGCCTTGAAAAGTGGCAAAAATGTTAAGGCCGCGAGCGTGCTAACAGCGACTTTATGATTCTGGACGCGTACATGCGTGATGTTTATATTTCGAATAATGTTAACAGTTAGTTTCATCATTTGATTATTTATATTCACATTTGTTAATCAAATGTTAGTGAAACTTAATACCAAACTTGCTCCTCCAGAATTATAAAGTCGCTGTTAGCACTCACGCGTTCAGAGTGTTAAAGATTAAGAAATTCTCTTTTCAAGAGAACTATCAAGTTCATAAATCAGGCTCACATTGATAAATCAAACGTCAGTGAAATCTAGCACGAAACTTATATAGACATCCACGCGTTCAGAACCATAAAGTCGCTGTTAGCACACATCCACAGCATTAAATGATCAAGAAATTTTTCTACCATCTTTCAAAAGAACTATTACGTTTTCTTGGAAAAGTTTTACCTTCGTGATAATTAGAATGCAATGCAAAGAAAAGAAAAGAAAAAATTTTAACCTTGAAGTTCGAAGTTTGTATTTTATTCATCGCGAAGATAAAACTTTTCCAAGGTAACGTAATAGTTCTTTTGAAAAATGACAAGAAAGTTTCTTAGTCATTTAGTACGTGTGCGTCCTAACAGCGACTTTATGGTTCTGGACGAGTATTCGACTAATGTTAAACAATTAGTTTTATCATATGATTATTTAGACTTACACTGATGGTACAACTATGATAAATCAAATGTTAGTGAAACTTAACGCGAAAATTACGTGAAATAGACATCCACGTGTCCAGAATCATAAAGTCGCTGTTAGCACTCACGCGCTCAGAGTGTTAAATGATGAAGAAACTTTTTCAAGAGAACTATTAGGTTCACAAATCAGGCTCACACTGATAAATCAAATGTTAGTGAAACCTACATAATATAGACATCCAGTCGTTCAGAACCATAAAGTCGCTGTTAGCACACATCCACAGTATTAAATGATGAAGAAACATTTTTGCCATTTTTCAAAAGAACTATTAGGTTTTCTTGGAAAAGTTTTACCTTCTCGATGATTAAAACACAGTGCAAAAAAAAAAGAAATAATTTTGACCTTGAAGTTCGAGGTCAAAGTCAATTTTACGACTTTACGTGTATTACAGAAGTTAGTATATTTCATAGTATTCAACGGCAATACTTTTGAACATGACAGAGCAGAAGTTAACAATATTGAACGATAATATTTTAAGCAGTAATCTAACAGACTTTTAATAGTAGTATTATTTAAAGTAATATTTAACAGTATTCTATGTAACAATAGCTTTTAACAGTAGTCAAACTAGTATTCAACAGTATTCAGGACAGCAGTCAAATCAATAATCTTTAAATATGTTCAAGTTGAAACCTAGTGGAAGCCATCAGGTTTATTATACACGAAAAATAGTCCGCATAAACCATAGTTGTTCATTTTTTATTTTAAAAGGGCGTACGCAGAAATGCACGATCGATAGCAGTCGTGACTGTCCTCAACAACGTTGTTAGAAATGAAAATTGCACGGTGGAACACGGGAGAGTCACCAGTCATTCACTCGGACGTGTCGTGTGCGTTCTTTATCGACGAAAGACCTATAAAGGTGCTGCGTTATTGGCGTCACAAGCCTCTGATCTCCCCGGAAGATTAAAACGTGCTCGACGCTGGTATCAGAGGCGTTCCTCTCGCAAAAAAGACTCCGAAGGATGTACGAGCCTTTTAACGTTATTGTGTCGTCATCCGATCAGCCAGCTGAAACGTCCGCGTTTCAAAAACGCGAAACGTTTTGGAGAACTTCGCCCAATTAACTGACGCGTCTCTTACACTTTTTAAAAAAATAATGGCTTGTTTGACAACACGATGCCTGATAACGATGCATTCTTTTTTGAACAATCCGCTCTGCGAAACAGCGAACATTTAAAATTGAAAGCAAGGATAATGTCGTTTGCACGAGAACGGGTGTTCTGCGCAAGCTGGTGAATTCAAAGTTAAAAGTTCCCAACGAGTAACAACGTTCTGCATATATCGAAAATCACCGATACCATGCGTGTCGTCGATTTTACAAAGCTTGCGCGTTTTCGCGACGTGTGAAAAAAATTTAAACAAACTATGACGTATACACGCACCCGGCCATTTACAGAGTATCACGAACAACGAACAACGTTCCCATCCAATGCTAGACACACACACACACACACACACACACACAGGCGCGCGACGCGTACAGAGATCGCGTCACGGTTGAGTTACAGCGTGTGACGCGATTATCGGCGTTATTATTCTCCAGAGGGGGGACGAACTGTTGGCACCGTGGTGTAAGTATAGCCGTCTCTGCTAAACGAGTTAGAGGAGACAGTTCGGTAGTCCAGCGCAAATTACCAACTCGACCCGAAACGTCAGACCCACGAAAACGGAGTTTCGTGCCCTCTACCTGTTGTCCCGCGCGATAACGACGTTTCCCTTTGGACGCGTGTAATTTAAATTTTCGACGAAAATTCCGCGGTCGTCCCGATATCGGAATTTTTCCCTCCCTTGCAGCGGCATTTGCCCGTAGCTGCCTCATTAAATGACACTTTCCACGCGTCGCAAGAATAATCTCAGCCGGAGACGAACGTTGGACGTGATTTGGGTTAGGTTTGATCGAGATGACGTCAATTCGAAATAATTGTTCCCTTTCCTTTATCTCGGCTCTTTAATCTTCATTTTCAATACTCTTTCGAGCGACATGCACCGTTTTCGCGGATTTAATTTATCATCTTGAAACTCTTTCGACCTAATCCCCCTTCCCTTCGGTTCGACAATAAATTTTTCTTAATCTCGGAAATTATCCTTCTCGCCAGGTTGTCGACTCGACACGCTTTTCCACTTTGTCGCAAATTTACGACTCGGTATATAATTGGTCATTTTTCTTTTTTCTGGAAAATATTTTTTGAAAAGTAAAAACTCTCGATGATAAAAGACGAGAAGAAATCGAGCGTCACCTCAGTTATTTCTCTTCGCGGGACGCCTTGTCTCTGTTACCTCAGAAATATCCGTAATAAGTTATCCCCCCCCCCCTCTTCTCTTTCTTCCCTTATTATCCCCGCGTTCGCCGCAATTCTTTTTATTACACTCGACGAGTCTGTAGTTTCGGTTTTCTCCCCGTAGAACAAAACATCGTTCCGTAGTAGCTGCGAGCGAGAAAAGCTGGCGATAATTTGTCGCGGGGATCCCCCCCCCCTCCCCGGCGAGGGCCATTCTTCTTTTCTTGCGATTTTAAATGTTTCGCGACGTATTTCTCGACTGGTTTCTACCGCTTACCGCTAATAAAACCACCAAGTGTCAGTTTAAGTTCTTTTCATCCGGGCGACTTGAGAGAAAGAGCGCGAGAAAAGGATAAGCAAGACGAAAAATAAACGTCGGATATTCGACGAGAATTATCATATTTCTCACGTTTTTTTTATCGCGTGTTTCATTAGTTTGTGTCGTCGCTGTTGGTCCTGGATCGAAGGTTTCACGTTTCCCTACGTTGACATTTCTGTTCTGTGAAACGTGACACGCACTCGATGTGTTCATGTTACAAATAACATAAATGGATCTTTAGCCAGGATACAAAAAGATCTTTATTAATTGTACGATGTAAACTAAGAGACAAAAATACGCCATCGGCGTCTGAATCAGAGCCGTAACGCGTTAGCTGGCGCTGGCGCTTCCCCCTCCACTCTTTCACGCACGGCGAGGACATTTCGACATAGTGGGGAGATCGATGCCAGTGGAGGGGGTAGCGCTAGAGATCGACAAAGTGGGGGTGAAGGCTCGCGGGCCGCCAGTTAGCCACTTCTGCTCTAAATTACGACTCTAATTATTAATTTTATTTCAGTATTTTATTTCGGCTCTAAATTACTAATTTTATTTCAATAGGAAGCGATTTTTCGTCCACCTTGTATTTTACTAGACAGACGGTCTAGTCCCAATTCTGAACTGATGGGACTTTTGCACCCCCTGCAGTCTTTCATCCTTACTTTACTTCACCGAAATAACAGCGAAACGATCGAGAGAAACGAATTGAACGAGGCTTTAACAAGTCCGCACGGTTCTCCCTTCGGTCGAAGAATAATCTCTTTTCGGCGAACGTTTTATCTTCGCGTTATTTTCGCGAACGAAGAGAGAGAGAGAGAGAGAATAGAGAGACAGAGTGACGGAATTGTCGCCACGCGGCACGCTGGCGTTTATTCTCTCTCGGATGCTGCAGCCTGCTACGACGGGGAACTCGTGCTCGCGAATCCGCAGGAATTATTGCAGCGACGATAAATGGCGGCGCAACGCCGTTGCTTTTCCTCGGGGCGCGGCGAGGCGAGGCGCGCGCGCGAGTGTATCTCGTAAGTGATTTACATCGTTCCCCAATTTCGGGTCTTTGCAGTAAGTACACTTAGGGACGTTATTCTATCTCTCGGTCTCTGCCGAGCCGCCGTGGCTGGCAGGGGGTGGGTGGAGGGGGTGGATCGTGCATTCTGCAGGCTGGTGTTTCGCAAGCACATCGAGCTTGCGACGCGGGGCATAGTTGGGCGGAAGGTGGCCGTGATAACGGCCTCGAGGAGTCGTGGGTGCGCGCAAGGGGTGGGGGGGGGCGGTTGCCTCCCGAGGAGGGTTGCACGGGCGGTAGATTGCTCCCGCCGCCGTTGGGTTTCTTGTAAGCCGGTAATCTTCGGTAAGTAACAAAACACGTGGCTGAGCTTAGGACCCCGGCACTCGAGAAATTCTCTTGCCAGCCTCTATGCATACATGTATGCATGTACATATATCGGTCTGTTGTAATGCGGCATTTGACACGGGCTCGCGTGTACCAACATTTCTGCACCGTTCCACCGCTCGAGATTCTTCTTCCGTTCCACGTCGCTAACACGTAATTTTATACGTATCGTATCGCGTCTCGGTCTTGGCTGCGCGACACGCGCGTTAAGTTTGATATTGAAACGACACACGCGTGTAACAGAGAACGTTATTAACAAACGCGAAAGGGTGGGACCACGTTTCAATTAAAAACAGATATACGGGGGAGGCGAGTACGAAGAGCGACGGATTAATCCTCGTCTGTTGGCGTTAAAACCAACGAATGTATTTGTAACTCGTAAACGGCTGTGCTTCCTAAAGGAATCCTTGGTGCAGCTTCCAAGTTCCTTCGTACTTCTCGCTACGTTCAGACGTGTCTTTCTCTCTCTCTCTCTCTCTCTCTCTCTCTCTCTCTATCTCTATCTCTCTGTTTATTTGCAGCGAGAGATTTATCATCTTGCTTGTATTCGCAGCTCTTCCTTAGACGATGTAACTTCCTCAGCTAACGCGGTTACATTGAAGAGGGAAGAGCTTTTTCAATTGATCCTCCGCGGAGTATCTTTCGTGGAAACAATAATACAACACCATCAGCTTTCCCCTCGATCTTATTAGGATTTTAGTGTGAAAAGTGTTGATGACCAACTAGGCTGATAATATTAGTGCCGACTAACACTGATTAGTGAGTAACAGACTATATATACCGAAAATATTGTCAGTATCGTGGGTAATATGTCATACGTAAAATAAGTTTGCAAATAAAACAAAAATTTTATACTCAAGTTATTAAATACTGATATTGATAATTAGATTCACGATATTTTTGGTTGTCGAAAAATTTAATATTATCAATATTACACACGGTGCTAAATGTGTAAATATATCAATTTATAAATGAAATTAAATAAAAATTTATATTTAATTTATTAAATATTAGTAACATTGATAATTAGATTTACGATATTTTTGGTTGTCGAAAAATTTAATATTATCAGTATTATACACGGTGCTAAATGTGTAAATATATCAATTTATAAATGAAATTAAATAAAAATTTATATTTAATTTATTAAATATTAGTAATATTGATAATTAGACTTGCGATATTTTTGGTTGTCGAAAAATTTAATATTATCAGTATTATACACGGTGCTAAATGTGTAAATATATCAATTTACAAATGAAATTAAATAAAAATTTATATTTAATTTATTAAATATTAGTAACATTGATAATTAGATTTACGATATTTTTGGTTGTCGAAAAATTTAATATTATCAGTATTACACACGGTGCTAAATGTGTAAATATATCAATTTATAAATGAAATTAAATAAAAATTTATATTTAATTTATTAAATATTAGTAATATTGATAATTAGATTTACGGTATTTTTGGTTGTCGAAAAATTTAATATTATCAGTATTATACACGGTGCTAAATGTGTAAATATATCAATTTACAAATGAAATTAAATAAAAATTTATATTTAATTTATTAAATATTAGTAACACTGATAATTAGATTTACGATATTTTTGGTTGTCGAAAAATTTAATATTATCAGTATTATACACGGTGCTAAATGTGTAAATATATCAATTTACAAATGAAATTAAATAAAAATTTATATTTAATTTATTAAATATTAGTAACATTGATAATTAGATTTACGATATTTTTGGTTGTCGAAAAATTTAATATTATCAGTATTACACACGGTGCTAAATGTGTAAATATATCAATTCATAAATGAAATTAAATAAAAATTTATATTTAATTTATTAAATATTAGTAATATTGATAATTAGATTTACGGTATTTTTGGTTGTCGAAAAATTTAATATTATCAGTATTATACACGGTGCTAAATGTGTAAATATATCAATTTACAAATGAAATTAAATAAAAATTTATATTTAATTTATTAAATATTAGTAACACTGATAATTAGATTTACGATATTTTTGGTTGTCGAAAAATTTAATATTATCAGTATTATACACGGTGCTAAATGTGTAAATATATCAATTTACAAATGAAATTAAATAAAAATTTATATTTAATTTATTAAATATTAGTAACACTGATAATTAGATTTACGATATTTTTGGTTGTCGAAAAATTTAATATTATCAGTATTATACACGGTGCTAAATGTGTAAATATATCAATTTACAAATGAAATTAAATAAAAATTTATATTTAATTTATTAAATATTAGTAACATTGATAATTAGATTTACGATATTTTTGGTTGTCGAAAAATTTAATATTATCAGTATTACACACGGTGCTAAATGTGTAAATATATCAATTTACAAATAAAATTAAATAAAAATTTATATTTAATTTATTAAATATTAGCAATATCGATAATTAGGCTTCGATGTTTTGCACTGAGTAATAGATCTCCTACGAGTTAGTTATTCACAAAGCAAATTCCAGTAGTTGGCCCCTCTCTTCGATTTACAAATCATAAAAAAATATGCTAAGAAGAGAAGAGTACTCTTTTCCATCAGGAACACCTAACATCATCCTTAACCACGGTTAAAACCTCTCAAACAAGTACAAGTTTTGTTGTTCCTTCACGCGAAATCCAACAGTATCTCTCTTCCTGAAATGCCGCCAGTGTTCGCGACGCGACGACTGATCTGGTCGATGTTAGGTTTTCGACCAGCGTAAAGTTGGAATGGATCGACTCGCGAAAGTATAACGTGCGTTCGTTAAGTCGCCGTCGAGATAAATGCACGACACGACGGTTTTATTTGTGCAAGTGTACATCGCGTTGTCAGTTGCCAATTAAGCCGGAGAACAATTCATCGTCGTATTTATATTCGCTTCAGCAATCGAAACGAAAATGCGAAATTGATGTGCGCGCTGGTTTTTACCAGTGGGCAGGGAACGTGAGCCAATTTCGCGGAAGCGCGAGACAATTGCGACTCGCAGCTGCTGATTTTTCTCGCAATTGGGAATTAGGGCGACGTTTTGCAAAGAAAAAAAATCAACTTTTTTATTTTCATGTTTTTTTTTAAATATCTGCATGGATTCCTAAGTGACCTCGAAAATGAGAAGATTAATAAAAATAATAATAATAACTTCGAAAGAGACGCGTGAAGTTGGACATTTTAAAAATCTCGATTCCCATCAAATGTGACAAATTACATATTAAATATTAACTTGGATAATTAAGATTTCATTAATATATATTACGTATATATAAATGTAAACATTGCATTAACCTACTTATTTTTGTTATTATTTTAATATAAATTGTTATTACTATTTTAATTGTTATTTTAATATAAATTTTCATTATTTTATATATAATAAATATAAACTTGCATTAACATACTTATTTTTATTATTATTTCAATTTAAAAAATTTTGCATAATTTAAATTTTCAAATAAATTTTTGACACTGAAAATAATCTCATCTTATATTATAATTTATTTCCAATAAAAAAATGCTTTAACTCAGATCTTTACAACTTTATTTAAGTATTGTAATATCAATTATATGATAAATTATTTACTTTTTATATTATAACAATTATTCGGCTCGAATATTTAAATTAATTTTACTTCAATTCTACATTTTAGGCTAAATATTTTTCCACGTTCGGTATTACTCGACCTTGTTTCTAATTTCAAAATTGAAAGATTCAATTACACATGGTTAGTTAAATTAGTTAGCTCAGAAATAAGCAATTTGTCAAATTTGTTTAATAAATGAAACAGCAGTTAAACAAGCATAGGAAGTATTATTGTATGTCATTGAAAAGGAATGTTTTTTAAAATATTTATTTTATAAATTTCATTGCGATATCTTTTACGAGTTAAAACTCGTTCAAAAATTGCCGCTGATGCTTGGATCGACGCGTCCGGAGACGAAGCGTCACTGTTTCGCGTATCCGTTGTTACAGATAGTAAACGGCGTATGATCGTAACGCGCGTGGCCTCGTGCGTCATTTACAACGCGAAATAGGAACGAAACTGCTGGTGAAGGGGCAACACAGAGGGGCGGATGACGGGTGGGTACTCTGCAGTAAACACGACGGATTATCCAGGCCATTGCTTAGTAAATCTAGCAGATCCTAGCAAATTGTGCTCGTTTCTCGGATTTGGCGTGTACGGCGGTCCGATATTTAAACGGGACAATTGATCCAGCAAGATCACAGCGGGCGAGATTTCTACGTGTAAACGAATATAACGAGGAAGATCGTCGACGTTGATCAAATATCTGACGTTGCCCTCTCGTCGAAAAAGTTTTTGTAGAAGGACGAGTAAGTTCCCGCCGGGGATACCCAGATCCAATCGTTTCTCAAATTGAACGCGAAACGCATTAAATTTTTACCGGCCGTTCGGTTGAAATTTGGTGAAAATTTGAAAACGTCGGCAGTGTTTTTCCAGCGACAAAGGGGAATTGGAGTAATGTATTTTTCACGAAACGACGTCTCTCTCGTCGAGTTTTAGCACTGTGATATTCGTGTCGTGAGGGTAGGAATTCGAGACTGGTTGTTGAAACAAATTCTTGTCACTCGGATGATTTTGAAAATTTCCGCGGCATGCGGGGGAAAAGAGTGTAACAGTAAAATAACGATTTTAGAACGACCAGACGATCCAGTTGGATTGGAAAATGAAGTGAAGCAGAGAGAGAAGAGAGAGGGACGAAATGCGCCATTAGTACGACAGTTACCATCGACGATGGATGCGTATTTCTAGTCCCTTCTCCGTTCTCCGTTCTCTCTTTGCTCTCTTATACTCGCGAAGGCCACTCCCCGAGCCTTCGAGCCCGTGTTCGGCGAGTGTTTGAATGCCGGAATCAATTGCGTTAGAGATTACCGCGTTTGATTCAATTCCGAGTTCTGGCTGAGCTTAATTTATTATCGTTCTGCCTAACGTTTCGACTGTTTGGCCATGGACTTTGGCCTCGCCGCGGGTTATACATGTTTCCACTAGCAGTTACACGCTCCGAAGGATATACGATTTACAAACGGGACGTGTTGTTAATCCCATGGAATATCCTTCTTCGCCACAGTTTTCCCATAAAATCGATCTTTTGCGCGAGAAACTTTCGAGTTTCACCGCAAGAAAGAATCGACTCCTGAACATTCGTTACAAATCTCAGAAGTGGCGAGCCTTTTTGCTAGCTGAATGAGAGACGACTGACTGGCAAATTAGTAAGGATGGTACAGACAGTATCGTAGATACGAGAAGATCCGCCAGAAAATTCGAAAGTTGAAGTCTGAAGCAGAGGTGGCTAACTGGCGGCCCCCCCCCCACTTTCCTGAACGCTAGCGCTATCCCCACCGCTGCATCGTTCTCCCCACTCCTCGCCGTGCGTGAGCCCCACTCTGGTGGAGGGGGTAGCGCTAACGATGAGGAAAGTAGGGGCAAGGACCGCTAGTTAGCCACCTCTGGACTAGACCATGATTCAGAGCGCACGAATGTTTGATATACTTGCGCTAACAATTCTCAGTCCCTCGTTCCCACCTTGGTTCAATTACTTTTTCCATGTAACTTTAAGCGGAACGAGTATAAATATTGCAAGGGATGTGTCATATATTTCGTACTATAATAGGACCGCCAGTTAACCACTTCTGTTCTGATTAACGTAATCTTCTTCGCCACAATTTTTCCATGAAATCGAGGAAACGCTTGAGTTCCACCACAAGAAAGAATCCCCCTTCAAACGAGCGTTTTGCTAATCCGATGAGAGACAATTGGCTGGCAAATTGGCGAGGAGGATACAGGCAGTATCGTATTCAAGACAATTCGGGCGTTTCCACCGGGTTACTTTTCAACCGAGGAGCAATTGGAAATTTCCAACTTCAAAGAGACTTCGAACGCGAAAAGGCGTGCTTTGATTGGAATTAGCATTCCAAGTGGAAACAGCCGACGCGCAGAAAGGTTCAACCGAACGCTCAGCCGTTGCACCTAAATTAGAAGTATCTAATTCGGCGAGGTGTATCAACAAAGCATCGGCACGACGTCTTTCATCGTGCTCCTTGAACCGTGAATACGTACGTAGTGATTTTCCTCCCGACTCTTCGCCAAGAAAATTTAAACAATCTCTCAGACACGTTTAATTCCATCGTACGTCGCGAGGTACGGCTACGTTTTTACCTCGACTGCTTTTATCTTTGAAGAACTTTCGCGGCATCGACTCGTAGCTCGGATGAAAAATCTTCCGCAGCTCTCCCAAAAGTTCTTTCCACGCTCGCGTATTTCACCGTGAATCCGCGAGCCATTCTCACGCCTCACGCAGTTACACTCCACTCAGTTGGAGTTTCGTAGTTAAGTTACTTGGCTGACAAGTTGCTGCCCGTATTTTCTCGTTTTGCCCTGGCTGAAAAGAAGTCGTTCGACTTGTCGCGGTTTCGACCTTCGTCTGGGGGCGAAGTGGGTCCTCGATTCCACGCCAATCCGCGATAGTTTAAACGCGGCTGCGTCGCTGCGGTTTGCAGGGACGTGGCTGTGTGAACTCGCGTCGTGCTTCGTAGAGCGGACTTGCCATTGTTTCAAATCTAACATGGTCAAACTCGTATCGACGAAGGTGAAACATTTCCAAGGATTTCATAGGTCGCAACCTGATAGTTCCATTGAAAAATGGTAACAAGGTTTCTTAATCGGCGGAGGACGCATGAGTTCTAACAGCGACTTTATGATTTTAGACACGTGGATGTCTATTTCAAGTATTAAGTTTCGCTAAGAATTGATTTATCACAGTCGCAGTATCAGTGCAAGTCTAAATAATGAAATAATAAAACTAACTGTCAACATTGCTCGAAATATAAATCACGTAATATAGACACGGTCCAGAACCATAAAGTCGCTGTTGGAATGCATTTTAAATAATTAAGAAACTTTTTTCAAGAAAACTACTATGGTTCCTTGGAAAAATTTTACCTTCGTGATAAGTAGAATACGATGCAAAAAAAAAAGCAAATTTTTACTTTGAATTTCAAGGTTTTAGTCATGTTTAACAGTTTTAGTGACACGTGCGTTCTAACAGCGACTTTACGATTCTGGGCGCTTGGAGATGTCTCTTTTACGTAATTTTCATATTAAGTTTCATGGTTGCAGCATCAGTGCGAGTCTATATAATCAAATTTTAAAAACTAACCGACAACATTATTCGAAATATAGAACCATAAAGTCGCTGTTAGGACGCCTTTCAAAATAATTAAGAAAGTTTTTTCAAGAGAACTACTATAGTAGTTTCGACGAGTAGAATGCAAAAAAAAAAAAAAAAAATTTCACCTCGAAATTCAAGTATTTCTCTTGAGATATATCTTACGTGTATTAATACATCTCCATGCACCTTCTGTATCTTTATACGTATCTCCATCAAGACCGATGTATGATAGCCACGGACAAACTTTCCTTTCCACCCTGTACACAGATTGGCGGTGGTACGCCTAACGTACGGCGTTCCGTTCGATATTAATTCTCTCGAGCGTTTAATTTCGCGTGGGATATGCGAGGCACCGGGGGCGATAAACTCGACGCGACCTTGCGGGCAAATGGGGCGAATGGGAGGGTGGGGCGGGGGCGTAATGAGAGGAGGGAAGTACAAAGGATGATTTTATGTCTAGCGTTTCATTTGGAACCGATGGAAGGCGGAAGTTCTTCCGTACGGCGTCCTTCCTCCCGTGTAGCGCGGGTCGAAAGGTTGACGCCAAGTCCCAGCAATTAACACGAACGTTTAATTAAGCATCCCCTCCTCTCCCGCCCCCTACGTGCAAGCTAGGTGCACGTAGACGCTGTTATTCTCACATACCTAAGGCCGAGATATATCGTTACTACTAACAATTATTCTAGCCCGAAAGCTAAGGGTAGAAAGGGGTAGCAGGTCTATCTTACGGGAGGCGTCGGAATTAATAGCGGGACGCAAGTTCCATTCCACTTTGTATTTATCTAACCGTGGTTCTTATGAGTGAGATAGTCGTTCGCCCTCGCTCGTCGTTCACCGTCACTCGTGTGCCGGCCGACCGGAAACCGATGCTTACCCCAGATCGTCGGCTCGTCGCTCATGCTTCGTCGATCAGCATTGTCAACCAGCCATCGCCGAGTTTCATTTTTCAAGTCACCCTGATCGCACGTGTGTGCCCGTAACGTGTCTCCATTTTGACCTCCTTGCGCTGGCAGTATTTTAGATTTATGTTATACACACAGATCCATGAAATGTCTAGCGAAAATATTCAAATGGCCATTTCGACGATTTTGGAAGGTCTAGCGTTAGAAAGTGCGAAATCCTACGTTAGCTTTTTTTTCGGAGATGTTTGCACACCGTGTGGCAAATGGATACTTTTTGTTCTCGAAAGATTGTGAAAACTCAAACGTCTCTGGAAACGTTGGAAAATTTTCCACGCGACTAAATCTGTCGTTTGGTGAATGTGTTGAAGATCAAAGTCTCCTCTTTGTGACGACCATTTAGAACGATTTTTCTTCATCGTTGAATTTTGAACATCTGGCAAAATGTTTCTCTGAATTTTTCTCTTAAGTCCAATCCTAACGTTCCAGATTGAACGAAATAAAAATTTTAAGCGGCCGATGTAAAGAAAAAAACTGTAATCTTCGAGATTGTGGTGGACGTAGGCATGAAAAACAGTTTCGAAGGCGTTTAAATCTTTACAGTATCCGACGACGAAGGTGCGCTTTTTGAAACGAGGCCAACCGATTGGATCATTGCACCGGTTGGATTTCGTTTCGCAAAGTTCAAACGTCGATGATTTTTCATCGAGCGTGCAAATAGTACTTTCGTCGACCTTGAGACGCAGAAATTGAAAGGTATCCATCGCTTTGTACCTTCAGCTTTCGATTTAATTCAGTCGATCACGCGTACGTGCGTGTAGTTTGGCAACGACAAAGACGACTCGATCGTTAACCCCGTTGCGCTGTCAGCTGGTTCGCGGACCATAACGAGCGACCGAACCGTACACAATAATTCGTCGCTTTCTGTTTCTTTTCAACTCGTCGATATGATATCGCCGGATAGAAATGATTGAGAAGTAACAAACTTGTCACCTGCTTTGCCTGGGTTACACTGAAATATTATAGAAAATGTTGCAATTTTGTGCCAAATATTGTTGAAGTGCGCTTAACCTCTTGCGCCAGTAACTGGTTCGCGGACCATAACGAGTGACCAAGCCGTATACAATAATTTGTCTTCTTTTTGAATTCATCGATATATCACTGAACAGAAATTACTAGGTAATAATTACTAAAAAGTAATTTATTATTTGTTTCGCCTGCGTTACATTTAAATATACTTAAAACTGAGGAAATGTTGCAATTTGAGGTTAACCCCTTGCGCTGGCAACTGATTGCGGACCATAACGAGTGATCAAACCGTATATACAATAATTTGTCACTTTCTTTTCGTTTTGAACTCGTCGGTGTGATATCACTGGATGGAAATTATCAAAAGGCAATAAACTTGTCATTTGTTTCGCCTGGTTTACATTTAAATATACTTAAAACTGAGGAAATGTTGCAATTTGAGGTTAACCCCTTGCGCTGGCAACTGATTGCGGACCATAACGAGTGATCAAACCGTATATACAATAATTTGTCAGTTTTTTTTCGTTTTGAACTCGTCGGTGTGATATCACTGGATGGAAATTATCAAAAGGCAATAAACTTGTCATTTGTTTCGCCTGGTTTACATTTAAATATACTTAAACCTGAGAAAATGTTGCAATTTGAGGTTAACTCCTTGCGCTGGCAACTGATTGCGGACCATAACGAGTGATCAAACCGTATATACAATAATTTGTCACTTTCTTTTCGTTTTGAACTCGTCGGTGTGATATCACTGGATGGAAATTATCAAAAGGCAATAAACTTGTCATTTGTTTCGCCTGGTTTACATTTAAATATACTTAAAACTGAGGAAATGTTGCAATTTTGGGACAAAAAGTTCTCAACGTGCGTGGCACGTCGTTCCAGCGCAAGAAGTTACCGATCATTTCGATTCTTTTTTTTCTTCTTCCTCTGAGTCGCGGATAAATTTCTCTTTTTTCTTTTTCTCTTTCTGCGTCCGGTAGTCGGGGATATTCCGCAAGCGAAATATAACAGCGGCGTTTTAACAGTGGCATCTCGGGTGTTGAGGAGCGGTCGTCACCCTAATTGCATCACGTATTTCCAGCCGGCGTGCCTCAGTTGCGGAACACCATTTTAATTACTTCGACGATTCTGCTTTCGTTATCGGTATTCAGTCGCGAGAGTTCGTATTTAGGGGGACGTTCTTTTCCTATTCGGCCTCGAAATAAAAACGAAACGATCTCGTTCGTGGAACGATCGTTCGAAAGATCGAATCGCGAGACGCGAAAATATGTTTAAAGTGGAGAGAAGAATCATCGTGTCCATCGTGTCAATTATACGTTAACTAAATATAATTATTCTTCTAGATTATTACGTGCGCGCGGTTTCGTGTTACGCTTTTGCAAATTCATTGCAGATTGAAGAGGGAGGGAATTTCGTTCGTTAATACACCGCTGTGAAACTGTAGCCGCGTCTTCGAGTCGCGATTGTCTCTTTTATCACGTTCGTCGTCGAGCTCGCCCGAAAACCGTGCAGGAGGCGTTTCTCTGCGAAACAAATTCTCTCCAATTTATAAATTATAGCCGGAAAGCGGTCTCTTGCTCTTGAAAGCGTACGTTAATCATTAAAATAGCAGTTTACGTTAAATTTGCGAGACTGCTGAACAAACCGGCAAACTGCCTTTGATTCGTTTTCTTTTTCTTTTTGTCTGTTTTTCGCTGTCAGTTTAAATCTGAATCCAAGTATTTATTCGAATGAATTAGGATTACGCGGTACGTTTAAATAATTTTATTTATTTTCTCTCGAAATTCTGAAAATTTCATTAAATTTCATTAAAGTTTTTATTTAATTTTAATTTTACACACACACACACACACACACATTGTGAATACACCGTCGAAGTGTTTTCGCGAATAAATTTCGCTAGACAACGTTAGACGGTGTATTTATTTAACCGTTATTACCTAATAAACCGACGTAATAATTGGTTGGTCTGATTACACAGTAAATCGTAGCTCCAGCGGAGCGTGTTTAACGTGTCTCGTTTAATCCTCCATAAATAGTTACGAGTGCCATGGTACGAGATCGTACGGGAATTAATTATCCAGCCGGTGCTTTATCGAAACACTATTAAAAAGTGGGCAACAAAATTAAACGCGATCCCCCGAAGTTAATCGCGTATTGGCCGCTTTAATTTCGTCGCGTTCAGACTAATAATTTCGAAAATTGTGGACAGGTGAGTGTCACAGTTGGCTAACCAGTCGGCGAGTACCGTGTGATTTGAAGTTTTTGCTACGATTCGCGCGATTCAATAGAGAATAAATAAACGCTCCCGCAGCTTTTCGCTCTCCTTCTTCTCGTCGTTACAGCCGCGCATGAATTATTGGGCTACAGTAGCGCGGAAATTGCGAATATTGAAATAATGGTTGATTCATTGGCTTGGCTAAAAAGTAATTGCGTTTTTTCTTCTGATAGCTTTTTTTCTCGGATGTGTATATATTGTACAATGAATTTAAATTGTTTAAAATTAGTTACATTTTACAGATATATATATATATATTTATTTATTCGATTGGACAAAAAATTGCGTTTTTTTTTTAACAAATTAGAGGTTAACCACTTGCGTTGGCAACTGGATTGCGGACCGTAACGAGTGACCGAACCGTATACAATAATTCGTCGCTTTCTTTTCCAACTCGTCGTTATGATCTATCACTGGATAGAAATCATTGAAAAGTGATAAATTTATTATCTGTTTTGCCTCATTACTGTGTTATACTTAAATATACTTAAAACTGAGGAAACATTGCAATTTTGGGACAAAAAGTTCTCGACGTGTGCTAAACCACTTGCGTTGGCAACTGGACTGCGGACCGTAACGAGTGACCGAACCGTATACAGTAATTCGTCGCTTTCTTTTCGAACTCGTCGTTATGATATCACTGGATAGAAATTATTTTACTTAAATGTATTTAAAATTGAGAAAATGTTGCAATTTTGGGACAAAAAATTCTCGTGACGTGGCACGTCATTCGCGTTAAATGGTCGATATAGTAATAAAGTTTTTATTAAAAACCGCGCGAAAAAAATTCATAAAAGAAAAAAAGAAAACGCAGTTGCCTTCTGGCCAATTCAGCCAACTCCACGAATGAAAAACGTCTAACAGGCGGCGATCCACCGAAGGATTTGCCTACTAAATTGCGACGTCCCTACTCAATTGTGACGTAAAGTAAGATCCCAGCGTGATTAATGCCCTATAACGCAGTGCCACTCGTGTGAAGTAGAGTAGTACTCGCTGTGCGCGAAATCGTATCAGCGGAACGCGATTTGGCAAACGGGATGAACGATAATGCGATAACGCGGAAATAGCCGACGAGAGAGAGAGATGGTTGTCCTTTCTCTGTCTACTTGACTCCGGTTGGTTCGTTAAGATACTCGAGATACAGAGTTTCGAGATACGGACTCGTCGAAAATACGTATCTCGCGGATTCACGGGACTTCATCGAAAAAAGAACCGACGAACGCCTGGTTGGTGGCGTACACGCGCATTTAACTGCACAACGAGTATGCAGCCAGCGTCTCTCTAGGCCAGGACTGTTAGAGACTGTTGTACACTCTCGCCGACAGAGCGAGCAGAGGGAGAACGCAGCTCCGATTTGGCATTTCGATCCCCTTGATCCTGGCCGATCCTTCATTCAGATACACAGCCCCCGATACGGCCGGATATCCTGTGCGCGTTATGGACAAGCTGATCCTGACACACGATGCGCATTACGCAGAGACGCAGAGACGCAGAGGAGACCATTCCTGTGCTTTGTACAACAAGCGACCGTGCGCGTTATTCACCGCGCCATCTCTTGCGACTTCTCAATGAAACTGATCATCGTGAAATTTTGGGATTGACCCGGTGTTTCCGGACGACGAGGTCGAAAACTGGATGGCCACACGCCGGCGTAAAAGTGAGAAGTTCCTCGCGTTGGATTCACTCGTTAGATAATGATCGATCGAGCATGGAGCATCAATCGGTAGATTTAAAGGGTTTAAGTCTTTCGTTAAACTGTATCACATTTGTCGATATTGTCAATGTTATTGTAATTATATTATTTTCCGAGTTAATTTGTGTTTGAGATGGAATGTTTTTTTTTTTTTGAATTGCCCTGATATTGGTGAACGGTATTTTGGATAACGACCTAGAATGTATTCTTTTTAAACAACGAACGTTAATTTTGCAAACAGAAATGTAACTTAATTTCGAGCTAAGCAAACCTGACTTTTTGAATTTAATTTTAAATTATACCTGCAGCTGGCATTTTTCAAATTGCAATGGATTAAGAAAGATCTTTTATTATGACAGTTTCTTATTCGCATAAATATTCCACTGTCGAATGGAAAAAAGAAAAAAATAGAAAATCTAATTTAATTTGATCTAATTTTACAAACCTAATCTTAATATGTAAAGGTGTTTTATTACAGTAATTTCTTGTCGTACAAATATTCTACTGTTGAACAGAAAATATAGAAAACCTAATTTTTCAAAATCTAACCTTAAATTTTTGAGAGATTAACAATTATATCTATAGTTAGTATTTTTCAAATTGCAATGGATTAAGAAAGATCTTTTATTATAACAATTTCTTATTCGCATAAATATTCCACTGTCGATTGAAAAAAGAAAAAAAATAGAAAATCTAATTTAACTTGATCTAATTTTACAAACCTAATCTTAATATGTAAAGGTGTTTTATTACAGTAATTTCTTGTCGTACAAATATTCTACTGTTGAACAGAAAATATAAAAAACCTAATTTTTCAAAATCTAACCTTAAATTTTTGAGAGATTAACAATTATATCTATAGTTAGTATTTTTCAAATTGCAATGGATTAAGAAAGATCTTTTATTATAACAATTTCTTATTCGCATAAATATTCCACTGTCGATTGAAAAAAGAAAAAAAATAGAAAATCTAATTTAACTTGATCTAATTTTACAAACCTAATCTTAATATGTAAAGGTGTTTTATTACAGTAATTTCTTGTCGTACAAACATTCTACTGTTGAACGGAAAATATAGGAAACCTAACCTAATTTTTCAAAGTCTAACCTTAAATTTTTGAGAGATTGACAATTATATCTATAGCTAGTATTTTTCAAATTGTAATATATAATTGAAAAAGATCTTTTATTTTACATCTTTAATTTCTTACAGTTAATGTTCGCATTAAATATTCCACTGTCGAATGGAAAAAAATAGGAAATCTAACTTAAATTGATCTAATTTTTCAAACCTGATCTTAAGATAGAAAGATCTTTCATTGTAATAATTGTTCATCGCAATAAATATTCCACTGTCGAGTGGAAAAAATAGGAAATCTAACTTAAATTGATCTAATTTTTCAAACCTGATCTTAAGATATAAAGATCTTTCATTGTAATAATTGTTCATCGCAATAAATATTCCACTGTCGAGTGGAAGAAATAGGAAACCTAACCTAATTTTTCAAAATCTAACTTTAAACTTTTGAGAGATTAACGATTACATCTACAGCCGATATTTTTCAAATTGCAATGCATAATTGAGAAAGATCCTTCATCTTTTAATTTCTCGTGAAAGTTCTTACATCTTTCATTTCTCACAATTAATGCTCGCATTAAATGTTCCACCGTCGAACATGCAAAAAATAGAAAAAGCCTCGCCTCGACGAGCTAAAGCGTATCGTGCATTTTTAATACGTTTAATTACTCCAATACGCCGTATATATCCAGCGCTCGTAACGAAAGGGTTAAAAGGGAAGAATGAATATCAAATGGCGCGAGATGGTGAATTCGTTCGTCCGCGACAAATAAACCGAGCGTTAACAGCGTTAAACAGCAATCGTCCAGTAGCTGTGAAAGCTAATGAAAACGATTAAAAAAAAAAAAAAAAAAAAAAAAAAGGAAAAAAAGAAAATTCGTTCGCAGCGCAAACGTCGTCGTTTCAGCCGTAAAACCGTATCGATGATATTTTCCCGGATCGATCTACTTTGGCCAACTGTGTGTAATTGCAAAATGGATTTGAACGTCGATACAGCAATTCGATTGCCAAGTTTGCGATATAGTTAGACGCGCGCGCGCGCTCTCATCGATTTGAATTGCTCGCTACCGCCTCGCCGATATTAATGCGGTAGCGTTAATGTCATCGTATGCGGTGATACTTACGCGTAACGTTATTAATACGGTAATCTTATTATTGCAGCCATGTGATTAATCGATGCTGCGTTAGTGAAATCCGATTAAGATTTATTAGGTGCGACGTCAAATGTGAATATCACTGCGAATAATACTCGATTGGTCTACTATCTATCTATCTATCTATCTGTCTATCTATCTGTCTATTTATCTGTCTGTCTGTCTCTTGTCGGAGATTGTGCAAATGCTGTTCATTCTCCCTCTCTTTCTCTCTTTTTCGTTCCACCTCTCTTCCTCTCCCGACTCTCCTTTTTCTGTTTTCCAGCGAAGCAAAGCCACTCGTTATCCCGCTTGTTGTAAATAATTTCGTCGAAAACGGATAATCGATGTCAACCGCGCGATAAGCAGTTTTCACTCTATGGCAGAGCCGAAGAGTGTGTTTCAGATAATAAACTGTGAGTAAGTAGCTTTACTGTCTCGGCAGTGTACCGCCGTTTCCCGCCGACGATACATCAGGATTACAATCTTCGCCGCGGGTTATTATAATTTTCAATTAGTCGAGTCAGTGAGGCTCGCAGTCTTCGCGGGATTGGCTGACGTCGATGTATTTCATTGTAGCTTGTAATCAGACGTGTGGCTCGTGTCTAGAGGAAAAGGGCACGACGTTCTTTTCGTTGCATTCTCCTTCGAGTTTGTTGCATCGTCGATTGTACGGCGTGTCCGTAAAGTCTCTTTACAATTTCAAAAATTTATTACAAAGATAAATGAAAAGGCAAATAAGTGGAAATTATTGCAAAATTAGACATATATATTTAAGTTTTTTTTTCTACCTCATTTAATACACCTCTGTATGAGTACTATTATTAATGGTGTCCATATAGAGGTGTATTAAAACGTATAAATATACAGAGTGTCCATAAAGTGTCTTTACAATTTCAAAAATTTATTACAAAGATAAATGAAAAGGCAGATAAGTGGAAATTATTGCAAAATTAGACATATATATTTAAGTTTTTTTTTCTACCTCATTTAATACACCTCTGTATGAGTACTATTATTAATGGTGTCCATATAGAGGTGTATTAAAACGTATAAATATACAGAGTGTCCATAGAATTGTCCATAAGTGTCTTTACAATTTCAAAAATTTATTACAAAGATAAATAAAAAGGCAGATAAGTGGAAATTATTGCAAAATTAGACATATATATTTAAGTTTTTTTTTCTACCTCATTTAATACACCTCTGTATGAGTACTATTATTAATGGTGTCCATATAGAGGTGTATTAAAACGTATAAATATACAGAGTGTCCATAAAGTGTCTTTACAATTTCAAAAATTTATTACAAAGATAAATGAAAAGGCAGATAAGTGGAAATTATTGCAAAATTAGACATATATATTTAAGTTTTTTTTTCTACCTCATTTAATACACCTCTGTATGAGTACTATTATTAATGGTGTCCATATAGAGGTGTATTAAAACGTATAAATATACAGAGTGTCCATAAAGTGTCTTTACAATTTCAAAAATTTATAACAAAGATAAATAAAAAGGCAGATAAGTGGAAATTATTGCAAAATTAGACGTATATCTTCAAGTTTTCTTTTCGCCTCATTCAATTCTTCTAGGTCACCAACAAAAATTTGTCGAGAGCCGCACACAATTTACACATATTTTTCTCAGTCCAGTGTAATTCTATATTATTTACTTTATAGCGAAACAATACATTCATTGGAAAACTACATTTATACGAGTTACAGTGTATAATTATATTCATGTAATTATCAATTATCCACTGTTGATTCGTACTTTCTTTTCAAACTTTTTCTCTCGCCTCGTTGTGTTGCTCGTGTTAGCCTACGCTTTTCGAAAACTGTCCGGCAAACGAGATAACTTCCATCATATTTTTTTTCTTTTATTGCTCTTGCGTTATCCAGTTCTTGGGAAATCACTTTCACGAGAGAAGGGCGCCCAAGGAGACACGTGCAGCCGGGGCAAGCGTGAATTTCAGTTTCGCACGTTTCTGTTTTTCGCAACGACTGATTTTCTCGCATTAAATATCCAAGTTGGGCCGGATAGGCACTCCCCGGACAATCGTAAGACGGTCTTTATTGCTCGTTTATCGCTGGTTAGTTCTCGGGGTAAAGGGGCGCTCGGTAGTCTCGGCACGACACCAAAAAGCCTGAGCGCGTTCGGCCTTTCTTCCACTTTCACACGAAACTGTGCAACTTGGTAACAATAATACGAAGCCACGCGGGCATTTCGTCTTCTCGTTTTATTTTATGGATCGCGGATTTATTCGAGCTGCCAGACGAAGAAGGGGAGCTGCTCGAATCGAACGGGGGGAATTTATGCGCTCGTGATTTCACCCTCCCCCCCTCTCTCTCTCTCCTATACCGAAATTTATCGTCCAATTTCGAGCATGATAATGGTCAGTTTTTTAATTGACGAGTACCTGCTTGCTTCTCTCTCGTTGTGCGAATCTTCACACTGGAACGATGATCTTCTCGTAGCACTAGTGTATTTTTGTCAATTTGTGTATATTTAGTGTAATTCTTGTCAATTACTTTTGCAAAATCCTACGTAACCGAACGAAGAAAAGCGTCATCCATCCAAATGAGTGATATAAGGAAATAAGATTTTAAGTTAATTTTAATTTAATTTCTTGTCAAAGAAATTTAAAATTTTTAAAAGGTTATAACCTTTTATTAGGTTATTAATTGATTCGAATCGAATTCCCTTTGATTTAATTGAAGGTGAATCAGAGTTCAGTTTCAGGATTTAATTTAGAATATTATAGAAGATTATTTATTCATATTTTTTTATTATTATTGTTATTATTTATTATATATTATTATTATTATTATTATTATCTACTTATTTACATTATTTTTTTATCTGAGTATATAAATTTGTATTATTTGCAAGAGTAATCTTGGTAATAATTTTTCTATGGCTTTTTTATTGAAATATTTAATTTAATTTATTAAATATAATTAATTTGACACTATTAATTATAATTCGCGGTGGTTTTGCTCGAATTCGATATGATTATTTAATATATATATGCTATATATGCACATTTAATACATTTGTTATATATATATATATATATATATAACAAAGCTCAGTAGTGGAACTACATGCTCGTGTTATATTATATGAATCAAATGCCACCTAATTTCTGCTCAAGACTGTTTGAAATTATGCCAAGATGTATTAGAGATCTATGATCTAAGCAAATGGCTTATGGACAAAATATTAAGGTACAATAAAGCTTGTAATCTGACTATGAAAAAATTCTGGTGCAAAATTGACTCTACGTTTTTTAATTTTTTCAACCAGGGAGAAACCTAATCTCAAAAGTTGGAAAATAGCTTCAGTTTCCTAAAACTATAAAGAATCGGATAGTCAAGTTTATTTTCATGTTTTTGCACTTTATTTAACAATAAAAATTATTTTTCCCAAAAGTTTCTGTTATTGACCCAATTTTGCACACCGCTGTATATTAGTTGAATAGAATAATTCCACGTTATTATTTAATTTATTCATATTTAGTAAAAGAATTAATTATATTAATTACATTAATAGCTCCCGGCTTTGATCATCCGTGACTTTGAGTAGGAGAGCAGAGTACACTTGGCGAGCAGATGTAAAATAAGTAACAAAACAGGGAAGAAGTGGCGAGTTCATTTCGTTGGTTGGACAACGTCAGTCGCGTCAAAGGGCGAGGCTCGAAGCCTCGCTTTGTCGTGAGAGGAAGTGAGATAGAAGAGGTCATCGATGGGTCGCGGAGAGTGGCGATATGGAGGAAGGATGTAGATAAGGAAGTGAGCACGGGGACGGGGGGAGGGAGGGAGGGGAAAGCGAATTTCGCGCGAGAAAGAATCGGACGTTTGTTCCGCGACATTGGTTCTCGGATGGCTCCTTTGCCGGGTGCAGTTGCCTTGAAATTAAATATTCCTACGGGCACGGACGCCAGCACACACAGTTGAAAGTGTTGCCCTTTATCAAACGTGTCGCACGTTTTGCGGAATTAAGGAATCGATTGGCTTTTCACTTCGCTCGAATCTCCACCTTCGCGATTTACTCGATTACGTTCGAGTCTGAAATTTGTTCAGATGGCCAGGTGAGGTAGAAATCGGAAAGAATATACATACAGGGTGTCCCAGTATTCTGTATAAACGAGTAAATAATATCTCGAAGATGAAGAACGGAATTTTTCTGCCAGACGTTTTTTTTTTTTTTTTTTTTTTTTTTGGGAGTGAAAGATCGAATTGAAAAAAAATTTATCGAGCACTACTGCAGCTTGACAGAGAGAAAAACTGTGCCTCGCTCGAACAAAAAACAGTTGTGTGGTATAATTTTTCAATTACAACGCGACAACGTTCAACTTATCGCGCGTTAATTCGCGTTCGTCGTCTGATGGCAATTTTAAGAAAAAAACCGAAATTGCATGATCTTCTGTCGGTCGTTTACAGCCAGTCGTAGACGTGTCTCTTATCGGTTGCCATAAGTGTGCTCGAACGTACAGACGAAACGTAAAATCGAAACAACTGGTTTTTACGAGGAGAACGTTTCTGGAATATCGGCAGCGAACGAGCTTGTTGTCCCCTATCGGCATCGGTATCCATCGGTTTCAGAGCTTCATTATCCATTCCCTTTTAAAGCGGCCGAATAGTTTGCTTCTCCTCTTTCTTTTTCACTCTCCGTTTACCCTCCGCCTATCTACGAATAGTTACGCGCTTATGATTAATTGAACGACAGAGTTTCCGAGGACGCTTTGTGAATACTTAACTCTCGAGTACCGTAAGATCGCTCCCTCGTATCTTGTTTCTTTCTTTCTCGTTTTCTCTTTCTTTTTTTTTCTGCTCCAACTGGAAGAACACCGTTAAGCTGCGGCAGATGGAGATGGACGAGCCGGCGGGGAAAACGTTTTAACCACTTGCGCCGGCAACTGATTGCGGACCATAACGAGTGACCAAACCGTACACGATAATTCGTCGCTTTCTTTCTGATATCACCGGATAGAAATGATTGAGAAGTAATAAATTTATTATCCGTTTTGCCTGGGTTGAGAAAATATTGCAATTTGGGGGGCGAGAAACATTCTCGACGTTGCGTGGCACGTCATTCGAGCGAAAGAGGTTAAAACAGAAAATTAGCGAGTGGAAGGTTCAATCACTGTTGGATGTCTGTGTTGACACTGAGTCAGTAATAATGCTCTTAAAAGTGATCTGTAAACGCTTATTCGTAGGACAGATTCCAGTAATTGATCATGTACGCCAGAGGTGGCTAACTGGCGGCCCGCGGGACCTTGCCCCCACTTCTTCATCGCTGGCGCTACCCCCTCCACTGGACCGATCTCTCCTACGTTGAAATTTCAGTGGAGGGGGTAGCGCTAGCAATCAGAAAACACGGGGCTCGCAGGCTCCTTCTGTCCCTCCCTTCGATTTGTCAAGAAACATAAAATGAATATAAAAAGACGCGCTGGAAAGTGAAAGTGGTACTCTTTTCCATCTGGCAGGCTAGAGATCTCGTAGAATAATGACCACGGTTGCAATATATAGAATAAAACCCTCTACATTGTTCCCTCTGGTGACCGACGAAACAAATTTAGCACACGTGTACTAAAAATTGAAAAGCTTTAAGATTAGTAGCTGAATACTGTTTTTATCGATATTTGTTATACAATATACGATATACGGTATAATGACGAGTTTCGTCAATCTTCACAAAATAATAATGATACTAATATTTTTAATAATCTTCATTGAGAAATTAAGAAGGAAGAGATATTTAACAAAATATGTAAACTCCCAACTTTAGTTTTCACAAAAATCGATTAAAAAAATAAAAATACGGGTGGAATATTTTTTCGAGACTACTACATTCGTGCCAAACTTCGTACATATTCCCTCTGCCAGCGAAAGAGCAACGTTTCAACTAGCGCTAAACGTAAAAATTAAAACATCTCTATCTAAATAACTTTCCCTCTCGCATCTTTTCGTTTTCACCCCCGTTTGTTGCTAATGACTCCAGCCGATAACATCCGCGCGTTCGTCTTGTCAACAATCGTATCTGCAGCGTGAATCGTAGTAAAGAGAAAGAAAGAGAAAGAGAGAGAGAGAGAGAGAACCAGTTGCAAAATGCGCGAAAGGGGCGGAGGGATCGAATTCGAACGGCTGAAAAGGTGAGAGAAGGAGGGTAAGCAAACTGGAGGGAAGATAAGCAGTTAATCCATTACCGGTTAATTGAAGTGAATGTGAAGTATCTCGAGTCGCCCCCCGCTCTCTACCCCCCCCCCCATGGTTCGTCGCAGAATCCGCGAGCCCCGGGTGATCCCCGGGTTAATTTATAAAACAAAGAGTAACTATAATTATTATCGCGGGCCGGGGCCGAAAATGGCGTGGACTGGGGGGAGGGGGAGGGGGTGGGTCGAAATTGCGGCCAGAGGTATGGGGGGACGACGGGCGAAAACGGTAGGAGGTCGTGGTGCTCTCTGCCAATTAAAACTTACGAACTCCAGCCAGTTTCTGGCTATCTCCCTCTCCCCCTCCCCCCCTCGCCGCCCTTCTCTTTCTCGTTTTCTAATCGTTTTCGAGGCTCGCGCCCCAGGATCTAGCGCCCTGGCGGCCTATCGATGTCTCGTTATAGTAGTTTAACTTTAATTGCGCCCTTCTCTCCATCCACCCGCAGTCGAACGCCGAGCTGACTCGAGTTAGGAGAGAAAAAATACGACTTCGTCCGAGCGAACTTTGCCATCGCGGGAACCAAGAAAAATAATAAATAATTGATCGGCCGAGGCTTGATAATTTACTGCCTCCTAAGTGCTACTCCCTACCTCTTTTCGCCGATTAAATCGACTAAAACGTCGTATTTATAGTAAACGGCGCGGCCGCCGGTCGCCAAAGTTTGTTCGCAAGTGTTCAAAATTTCACTGCGATTGAGCGCAAGTTTCGGTGAATTTCAAAGTTCACGAAGGTGTTCAAACAGTCTCAAACATCGAGGCCTTGGTTTTAGAGAGCTGATTCGGAAAACTGATCGAAAAAAGTCTGCACGGTTTGTCGAATCATCCGCGAATTTGTATTGTATATTTTCGCGCGTCTGCGATGTTGTACGCGTGCACTACTGACGCGCAGTGGAACGAGACCTGATAACTCAGCCACCCAAGAGTAAGTTCACAAACGCGATAGAACGCAAATTATTGTATAAATTGTTTCTTTTCATAATGGAGAGAGAGAGAGAGAGACTGTCAATTAACAAAGGCGAGTTGTTAAACGAATGCATCGAAGATCGCTTTGTAATCGTGGAAAACAACTGAAGGAAGGTTCAGCCGAGAGAGAGAGAGAGAGAGAGAGAGAGAGAGAGAAGCTATTTCAGCTCGCGATGCTTGCCTAGCAAGTTTACGAGGGATGTAGAATAAGCTATCTCGTGTAATCCTTCCTTCATTAGTTGGGATCTCTTGATGATTTAAACGTTGCATATTAAAATGACGCGTTAACAATCTCAAACCTCCTCCTGCGATATTAACGCCGCGGGTTTTTCTCTTACAAGCTACATCTACTACTCTTACGCTTATTGTTAGCACTATAGGGTGGCCACTGAAAGGCTGAATGATATAAAACAAAAATAACTTTTACACACGCGCGTTTGTTTAATTTTTTATTATTTTATCTGGAAATATTTATATATACAATATTATATAAATATTATATATATAATATAATATTTATAAATATTAAATATAAACATAAATACAAATATGAAAATTATTTATATATATATAATATTATTTGTAAATATTAAATATAAATATAAATACTATCTATATATATATAATATAATATTATTTATAAATATTAAATGTAAATATAACTATTATTTATATTCAATCTCTACACATATGACGAACAGCAGTGAAAATTTGGAGATGTGAAAAAGTATTCAGGCGCTCCCCCCTCCCCCCCCCCACCCCGGATTGATTTCAATCGTTATGGCTGTTTGGTGATTCCAATACGGGGTGCGGATACATGGAGCGTAAATCAAAGACACATCCGGCCCCGATTATATTCCAGGCGGAGACTCTCTCGATTTCTTCCGACAGCGTTGAGGGGGAGGGGGTGGACCGGTCTGTCCCCGCTCTGTTCCAGTTTCGTCCCGGGGAATCCATCGTCGGCAGGAAGCAATTCGTAGTTTTCCAATCAGAGAACGAGACAGCCGCGCTCATTTTCCGGGGAGTACGCGACTTGCATTATACCCCGAAACCGGAAGCGGTCGATCAGGGAGAAGACCGCCGCCGCTGCTGCCGCGCAACTTTCTGAAGCCAGAAAGGGAAACCGCGCACGTTTCTCTTCCCCCTCCGTTTTCGTTTCCCGCGGGAACGCTATCCACGATATTGTCTCTATTGTTCCTTTAATCGAGAAAATCAAGCTCTCTTCTTCCTTTCTTTTTTTCGCGTCCACCAAGTGGTGAATTGGCTTTCTCGTCGATTAACCTCTTCGCGCACGTCGAGAACTTTTTGCCCCAAATTGCAACATTTCCTCAGTTTTAAGTATATTTATATGTGACCCAGGCAAAGCAGATGACAAGTTTGTTACTTCTTAATCATTTCTATCCGGTGATATCATACCGACGAGTTGAAAAGAAAGAGAAAGCGACGAATTATTGTGTACGGTTCGGTCGCTCGTTATGGTCCGCGAACCAGCCGCCAGCGCAACGGGGTTAACGATCGAGTCGTCTTTGTCGTTGCCAAATTACACGCACGTACGCGTGATCGACTGAATTAAATCGAAAGCTGAAGGTACAAAAGCGATGGATACCTTTCAATTTCTGCGTCTCAAGGTCGACGAAAGTACTATTTGCACGCTCGATGAAAAATCATCGACGTTTGAACTTCGCGAAACGAAATCCAACCGGTGCAATGATCCAATCGGTTGGCCTCGTTTCAAAAAGCGCACCTTCGTCGTCGGATACTGTAAAGATTTAAACGCCTTCGAAACTGTTTTTCATGCCTACGTCCACCACAATCTCGAAGATTACAGTTTTTTTCTTTACATCGGCCGCTTAAAATTTTTATTTCGTTCAATCTGGAACGTTAGGATTGGACTTAAGAGAAAAATTCAGAGAAACATTTTGCCAGATGTTCAAAATTCAACGATGAAGAAAAATCGTTCTAAATGGTCGTCACAAAGAGGAGACTTTGGTCTTCAAAACATTCACCAAACGATAGATTTAGTCGCGTGGAAAATTTTCCAACGTTTCCAGAGACGTTTGAGTTTTCATAATCTTTCGAGAATGAAAAGTATCCACTTGCCACACGATGTGCAAACATCTCCGAAAAAAAAGCTAACGTAGGATTTCGCACTTTCTAACGCTAGACCTTCCGAAATGGTCGAAATGGCCATTTGAATATTTTCGCTGGACATTTCATGGATCTACAATAACATAAATCTAAAATAACTCTAAATAAAATCTTGCGTACCCTACTTTGTCACAAAAAAAGAATTTTCTGCCTTTTCGTTTTTACTTTAACATCTCGGATGGAAATTTTACTGGCTTTGGTCGCCAGTATAATAATTTCAAGTCCAATAATTGTACGATCTTCTTTTCACAACAATTTCAAGTGCAAACGATTTTTCATCGACCGTGCGAATGTTACATTTTCGTCCGTTTCGGAACGTTTCTGTACGCTTTATTTATCAAGCTTTGTTTATCGTGGTGATGACGGATCGATAGATACACGTCTGTACACTGCCGCTGTCTTGTTAGGCGATTATATTCCCGTTCTGATTGAGACACGGCAGCTGCTGCAGTGTTTATGTTCCGAAGCGATAAGAGTAAAATATTGACTTAGCTAATGATGTCCTTGTGCGAGGCATCGCCGCTGACATCGTCGACGCGCGCCACTCGTCCTTCGAGTGCTCCCGTCCGCCCCCGAAATTTCTCGCGAAATTTTGCACACGACGTGCCTTTATACCTTTATATAACTTTCATTATATCATTCAAAATAATAATTTATACAATGTCATTTGATTTCTCCTCCGTGGTAAATTTGGTCGAACGAACTCGCGGAAACGCCAACATTCGATACAATCGACGTTCCTTCCCCATTGTTCGACGGCGAAAGACTCTTCTCACTGTCCTTTTTTTCGTCGAACCATGTTCGTTATGGCGGAATTCAGTCAGCGGAATCGGCTTCCAGCTCATTTCAGTCAGATAAAAAATTCCCAGTGAAAAATCGCGGCCGCGGTCGTAAAAGGACGTCGCCGCGATTTCGATCCTTTATGGCAACTCTGCAATTTCACGCTCTCGGCGTTTCGAAACGGGGGGCTGTTCCGTTGTCACGTCGCGCGAAGGATACAACAATATGACAATCGTTTCATATTTCCTTCAAATAGCGTCGCTAGTGTGTTTCTCTCTCTCTCTGTTCTATTTCTTTTTTTTTTTTTTTTTTTGTTTAATTTCAATCACTTTTCGAATTTCCCTCGCGGTCGTGTCGTCACGTTGATGACAATTACCAGTATCGGTAATAATGACAGACGAACGTGTCGTATTATTTCAAAGGCTGACGGGACAAACAAATTTTCGTGAAAAAAAAGGTCGTACATTTGTTTTTTTCTTTTGCTTTTTTTTTTATGGAATATCACGTATCGAGAAAGGCATCGCTTTATGTCAAGTTTTTTTTTTCCTTTTTTTTCTTTTGTCAAAAAATGGACGTTCGAGCGAGAGAGAGAGAGAGAGAGAGAAAAATTGTGCTCAACGTTATCAATTTGTTCTTTTTATACGGAATCAGCCTTTTTTCGGGCGTATCGCCGGTCACGCGATATCCTTTGTGTGTGTCGCACGGAGTTTCTCGTGTTATAAAAGCTTCCATTTTTTTTTTTTTTGCTCGTTTCCTTCTCGAAAATCCCAGCGCGAACGATGTTAATTCGAAACGACGTTAACAACGCGCGGCGTTTAAAAGGATCGCCCCCGTTTTTAAAAATACAATGCAACGTATTTTCATGATTCGCGACGTGCACGTACTCGCGGTGGGAAATGTCGAGACAAAGATAGAGAAATTGGCTGAATTTGCCAATTGATCGGAGCCGAGTCGAACGTTTTGATAATTATTTCTCACGGAGCAGTCGCGACGCGCTAATCGCCGAGGATATTTCTCCGAGGGATCCAGGGGACCGGGATTTACGGGGCAGCCGCTTGAAATTCAGAATCGCAAATCCCTCTTCGAACGACAATCGATCGGGCGCAGTTTCGTCGGCAATAAAACTTTTGGCCGATAAAGCCCGCGTTTCGTCCGTAAGAGATGTCGATGAAGTAGGCGAGACGCGAAAGAGCGAAGCGGAAATGAAATGAAATTCTATATGTATATATACAGGGTGGAAAGAAAAGTTTGTTCGTGGCTGTCATAGATGAATTCTACACCTTCGATTTGGTAGAGATACGTTTGAGGAATCTGCCACAAAATTGACCTTGATCATTGAATCTCAAGGTCAAGAATTTTTTTTCTTCGCATTGTATTATTATTCTAGTCATCACAGAGGTGAAACTTTTCCAAGGAACCTGGTAGTTTTCTTGAAAATTGGCAAAAAAGTTTTTCAACAGTGCTGGCGCGATTTTATGGTTGTGGACGCGTGGATGTAATTTTTGTAGGTTGTTTTTAGGCTTTGTTAACATTTGATTTATCATAGTTGTAGCAGCAGTGTCAGCTTAAATAATCAAATGATAAAACTAATTTTTAACATTAGTCGAATAAGCGTACAGAACCATAAAGTCGCTGTTAAAACTTTTTTGCCATTTTTCAAAAGAACTATTAGATTGGGACTTACGATTCTTTGAAAAAGTTTTACCTTCGCAACAAATAGAATACAATGCAGAAAAAAAAAATATTTTATATAATTTAGGATATTTTACTAGATATGTTACTATATTAGTATATTTTACTAAATATGTTTTAGTATATTTTAGTATATTTTACATATTTTAGTATATTGTAATGAATATGCTACTGTGCTATTAGTATATTGTAATAAATAAGTTAGCATGTTAGTGTATTTTAATAAATATGTTACTATGTTAGTACATTTTACTAAACATGCTTTGGTATATATTTTAGTATATTTCAGTATACTTTACACGACTACATTAATACATTTTACATAATTTAGTATATTTTACTAAATATGTTTTAGTACATTTTATTGAATATGTTACTATGTTAGTACATTTTACTAAACATGCTTTGGTATATATTTTAGTATATTTCAGTATACTTTACACGACTACATTAATACATTTTACATAATTTAGTATATTTTACTAAATATGTTTTAGTACATTTTATTGAATATGTTACTATGTTAGTACATTTTACTAAACATGCTTTGGTATATATTTTAGTATATTTCAGTATACTTTACACGACTACATTAATACATTTTACATAATTTAGTATATTTTACTAAATATGTTTTAGTACATTTTATTAAATATGTTAGTATGTTAGTACATTTTACTAAACATGCTTTGGTATATATTTTAGTATATTTCAGTATATCTTACACGGCTACATTAATACATTTTACATAATTTAGTATATTTTACTAAATATGTTTTAGTACATTTTATTAAATATGTTACTATGTTAGTACATTTTACTAAACATGCTTTGGTATGTATTTTAGTATATTTCAGTATATCTTACACGACTACATTAATATATTTTTCATAATTTACTATATTTTACTAAATACGTTTTAGTACATTTTATTAAATATGTTAGTATGTTAGTACATTTTACTAAACATGCTTCGGTATGTATTTTAGTATATTTCAGTATATCTTACACGACTACATTAATATATTTTTCATAATTTACTATATTTTACTAAATACGTTTTAGTACATTTTATTAAATATGTTACTATGTTAGTACATTTTACTAAACATGCTTTGGTATGTATTTTAGTATATTTCAGTATATCTTACACGACTACATTAATATATTTTTCATAATTTACTATATTTTACTAAATACGTTTTAGTACATTTTATTAAATATGTTAGTATGTTAGTACATTTTACTAAACATGCTTCGGTATGTATTTTAGTATATTTCAGTATATCTTACACGACTACATTAATATATTTTTCATAATTTACTATATTTTACTAAATACGTTTTAGTACATTTTATTAAATATGTTACTATGTTAGTACATTTTACTAAACATGCTTTGGTATGTATTTTAGTATATTTCAGTATATCTTACACGACTGCATTAATACATTTTACACAATTTAGTATATTTTACTAAATATCTTTCAGCATATGAAATATATTTCAGTATACTTTACACGAATGCGGACAAACTTTTCCTTTCACCCCGTACATACGCATTCTATTCTCGTCTATGTATCTATGTATGTATATGCACAGGCGGGGCAGGGACTTCCATAGTGATAAACGCGTTAGACAGAAGCAATCGGAATCCAAAGTGTTCCGTCTAGAGTTCGGATACCTCGAACGGCCATAACCTCGTTTCCGGAGATAATGTGTGGCTTGCCTTGGACTATTCTCGAAATTGTCGTGTATCGTGCCCTGATCCTCCTGGCCGCAGTTCCTCGAATAACCATTGTCGGCGATCCACGCTGCTCCGCGGAATGTTCCTAATACGCGGAGCCTTTTCATCGGTTTACGCTCTCTGCGAACGAGTTTTGCTAATAATGGAGAGGCTCTCCCCCTCCCTCCCCCCCTCTCCCACCCAGTTCCGCACGAGAGATGTATCCGCCCGGATGTATTTTTATTTCTCGATAACGGTTATTGGAACAGCTTGTAAAGCGTAATAGAATGGTTTCCTGATGACTGGTTTACTGCCATCTCTCGTTGGGGACAAGAAAGGCGTTTAGAGAACTCGATCGAGGATGCTTCTTTTCTTTTTTCTTTTTTTTTATCGAAGAATAAAAACTTTTAGTTTCAGTCGAATCGAAAGAGCGAGGGAAAAAATTAAATAGGGAGGTAGATGCGTACACTTTGACCAAAAGTCGTGAATAGCCCCGGTGGTAGAGTGACGAACAACTTACACAAGGGGTTAATAATTTCACAATAGGGTTCAGCGCTTCTTGTCTCGTCGCCGTGGTTTTCGCTCGTTACCATGCAAATTAATCCGAGCTCTATCACGCCGTTTAGCTTTGTCGGCCGCAGCTTCGCGGAAAATAATACGTCGTTTATCTTGGGGAATCGGTCATTTAGCTTTTTATCGCGCGGATAATGGACTTGGTTGCCAAAGAGATGGTTGCTTTCGTCGTTTGCTCTTTCTGTCTCTCGAAAAAAAAAAAAAGAAGAAAAAAGAAATAGTAGATGAAAATACAGATCGAGGAAATGTCAACTATTGATTTCTTTCTTTCGTCAAGAAGAGATATTTACAGAAAGATCTTCTCAGATTCCATAACTCTCTCTCTCTTTCTTTCTTTCTCTCTGTCTCTCTCTCGAATGTATAGAAACTACTTGGAACTTTCCCGAACCCTTCTCGGATTTTCCAATAGGATACTCGGACGTCCGAGGCCAAGAGTCTATCAATGTTCCGTATTTTTCGTGTGCGTCGAAATGAATTCTCGAATTCTCCTTCGAAACTGAATCATGCCTGTTCACTCGGTCGTCTATATTTTACATAATTTACTAAATCTGTTACTATGTTAGTATATTTTACTAAATGTGTTTTAGTATATTTTGGTATATTTTACATGACTATATTAATATATTTTACATGTTTTAGTATATTCTACTAAATATGTTACCATGTTATATTTTAGTATATTCTACATGACTATATTAATATATTTTACATATTTTAGTATATTCTACTAAATGTGTTACTATGTTAATATATTTTAGTATATTTTACATGACTATATTAATATATTTTACATATTTTATATTCTATATATATTATATATTTACATATTGTATATTCTACTAAATGTGTTACTGTGTTAGTATATTTTAGTATATTTTACATGACTACATTAATATATTTTACATATTTTAGTATATTCTACTATATATGTTACCATGTTAGTATATTTTAGTATATTTTACATGACTATATTAATATATTTTACATATTTTAGTATATTTTACTAAATATGTTACTATGTTAGTATATTTTACTAAATATGTTTAGTATATATTTTAGTACATTTTGGTATATTTTACATAACTGCATTAATATATTTTACTAAATATATTACTATGTTAGTATATTTTGCTAAATATGTTAGTATATTTTACCAAATATGTTTTAGTATATATTTTAGTATATTTTACATGACTACATTAATATATTTTACATATTTCAGTATATTCTACTAAATGTGTTACCGTGTTAGTATATTTTAGTATATTTTACATGACTATATTAATACATTTTACATATATTAGTATATTCTACTAAATATGTTACTATGTTAGTATATTTTATTAAATATGTTTAGTATATATTTTAGTACATTTTGGTATATTTTACATAACTGCATTAATATATTTTAGTATATTTTACTAAATATATTACTATGTTAGTATATTTTGCTAAATATGTTAGTATATTTTACCAAATATGTTTTAGTATATATTTTAGTATATTTTACATGACTACATTAATATATTTTACATATTTCAGTATATTCTACTAAATGTGTTACCGTGTTAGTATATTTTAGTATATTTTACATGACTATATTAATACATTTTACATATATTAGTATATTCTACTAAATATGTTACTATGTTAGTATATTTTACTAAATATGTTTAGTATATATTTTTGTACATTTTGGTATATTTTACATAACTGCATTAATATATTTTAGTATATTTTACTAAATATATTACTATGTTAGTATATTTTGCTAAATATGTTACTATATTAGTATATTTTACTAAATATATTTTAGTATATTTTAGTATATTTTACATGACTACATTAATATGTTTTACATATTTTAGTATATTTTACTAAATATATTACTATATTAGTATATTTTACTAAATATGTTACTATACTGGTATATTTTACTAAACATGTTTTAGTATACATTTTAATATATTTTACACGACTATATTAATATATTTTACATATTTCGGAAGAAAACTTCCAGACGTTGGAAGAGAAATATTCTTCGCAGTCACTTTCGATACCATTCGCAAAAGAATACATTTCGTGTCGTCGCAGTGCGAAAAGAATATCTAGGTCGTCTCACTTAAATGGACCACCCTTTATAATACAGCATGGTCCCTCCGTCGGTAACACAGACGAAGAGAAGTTGATCCTGCATGAAGAAATAAATTGAAAACACGCGAAACAAAATTTTTTCCGCTTTCGAGTAAATCGGTTGTAACAAAAATTTTATTCTCTATTTTCGATTTACCATTACCCCCTCCTCACTCTGTGATATATCTCACCTTCCTCTCTAGAAATTGCGCGTTTCTAATAAACGATATGTGCGCAAGTGGTTCAACCGGCACAATGCATCCTACGGCCGGAATGCACCTCGCCGCCATTCGCTCGAGTGTGCTCGTACGTGTTTCGACGTCTGCCTCGAGAAATTAATAAGCATAGCGCCGAGCCAGTGGAGCGAGGCTAATCGTAAGTAACGCGTCGTTAACCTAATCCCCTTCCCCGTCTAATTTCTTCCAAAGTGATATTCACCACAGGGATATTTCCTTTCTTTCTCGCCTACTCTTCCCAGAGTACAGCCTCTCACGCTGTAAATAAATAATAGGAAGGATCGCCGGCGATAGCCGGTTATTACGAGTACTTCGACACGTACTTCGTTTCGCGCGAGGCACAGGCGAACAGTGTTCTCTCGAACTCGGCGGGACTCTCGTCGAGAAAATTTATATTTTCCTGCTGGGCGTAGCTCGCGTTGTGGCAACATAAGTTACCAGCCGAAGAAACTTGGCCGATAAATAATTCTTCGCGTGGTTGGCTAGCGAAAACGATGACCGTGGGGCCGTGTCGGAAATAAAAAGGGCCAGAGACAGAGGGAAGGAAATAAGAAATTCGACGGGAGGATGGCAACAACCAATAAATGGGACGCGAGCGCGCGACTATCCACCGCCGCTTTTTCTACGAACAATGCGAACCGAGTTGCGTACTGCTTCCCTCTGCCACTCTTTCACTTCTTCCCAATTTCGCCTCTGTTGCTCATCCGCGATTGTCAGCCGCTCCCTCATTATCCCCGGGCGCAAACCGTACCAGGGGACTCGCCACCCTCGCGAGAGTGATTTACAGCGTGTCTTGGGTAAAGTGGACGTTTCGAGTGGGGGCATAAATATACCGTGATAACCTAATAAACCAGAATGGAGTATAAAGTGACGTTGAAGCACCCTCGCACCCTCCTTGTTAATCCAGTCCGCGAGTTCTGTCTCGAACGGTGAATAAAGTATCGTGGATCGCGGGGACGGATAAGCGCATCGGTGCCTTCGATTACCACCGCCGGCTGGGAAACCACCAAAGCTGTTTTCAAAGTGGACGTTGATAGACGTTGGTTCATTCACCGACACAGTCTCGCGGTTGCACCCAGACGCGTCGAGTCCTCGATAAATTTCCGCCACGGTGTATTTTTCTCGGAGTGGAAGAAGCAGCTGTTCCTTTGTAAATTCGGGGATTTCGTTTCGGAGTCAACGAAACAGACACCAGTCGATTCGTCGAGAAGTTTTTCCGCGGTGGAAATCTTGACGAGGGTTTGGATACTCTTTGGTAGTCGATTTCGATCCTTGAGAACAGTTGAGAATTTCTGTTGATATTGGTTTCGATTGACAACGATATCTTTTAACACGCCTCTTTTAACATTTTCGTCGTAAGCAATTTCAATTTTCATTTTTGTCTAGCTCGTAGACACGGATTACTGTGTCATTTCTCAAGTAAAATGAGCCCAGCAAGTAGGACAAGCATGCGAAAAAACGAGTTCGTACATAGTTCAGATTATTGATGATAAAAATAATATTATCTGAAAACGTTTTAATAAAAAAAACTATTTAAATTGAGGAAATAAATAAATGGATAATAAAATTTTATAGTCCATAATTAAAAATATGCTGAATTTAATTTAATAATATTTCATTCTACAATTATTTCGTAATTAAATAATAAAAAATATATTCTTAAATATTATATTTGAACTTGTTAAAATATAATAATATAATTTTAAAAATT
Source organism: Tetragonisca angustula (assembly GCA_036937485.2). Lineage (NCBI taxonomy): Eukaryota > Metazoa > Arthropoda > Insecta > Hymenoptera > Apidae > Tetragonisca > Tetragonisca angustula. The sequence continues at coordinate 955,273 of JAWNGG020000026.1, read as the reverse complement.
AATATTTTTATAATAATTCATTAATATTCAGACACATTCAAGTAGAACGAGCCCGCATACCGTCAGATTAGTAGTGTAAGTCCGTACGTGGTCAGATATTAGCAGAGTGAGCAGATACGTGGTCAGTCGTCTCTAAAAACAACGAGTCTGCACGTAGTCAGACTTGTTGTAGTAGAATGAGTCCGTGTATGGACAGACAGCTTCAAGTAGAATTGATGAATGTGGTCAGACATTTCGCAAGTAGAACGAGTCTGTACACGGTCAACACTTTCAAGAAGAATGATTCTGCATGTGGCCAGGCGTTTGCTAGTAGAACGAGTTCGTACATAGTCGGACATGCTTAACTAGAATAAATTTGTATGCGATGTCGATACGTTTTCGTACGATGTACTGTGTCGCGACGTTGGTTTTACAGGTCGGTGATACTTTTTCGAAAAATACGGCAAGAACGGTAACTGATACTTTAATGGACGAAGGAGACAAAAATGATTTTTGGCAACTTTCGAGAGGAACTCGCAGTTATTGCAACCGTTCGATACGCAGCTGTTCAGCGCTCGCAGACATTTCTTTCAGCTTGCTATTTTCCTAAAATATTCCTAAAGGAGAATTAACTTTCAAAAACAATTATCCTCGGATCCGTTTCAAATTCTCGTTCACTGAACGAAGTTTGCCACGCTGCGCGAGACTGGCTAGAACAGACACAGCGATAGTAGAAACATTCCACGTGGCGACGTCCCGTTTCGCATAGATTATGGAATATAGGCGAGGCTCGCGTCGACTGACACCAAGCCCCGTATCGCGATGCACCGCTATCCTCTTCCTTCCTCCTTCCTTTTTCACGGCGAGATGAGCGAGCGGCGCACGCCTCACCGGTTGAAGTGCGCCCGGAATCACCGTCGTAAAAACTAGTCGTTCCCTTCAATGCGCATTTGTCAGCCGAAGATGCAGCCTGCATTGTCGACGTTCGCAACGCTCTATTGTTTGCGTATTCTTGTTCCCGGAACGAGGAGCTTCGTGCACGCGAACATTTCATTTCTGACGCACGGGAAATCTCGTTTCAGGCGAACAACGCAAACAACCCTCGCGAAACAACCCTGGCTTCGAGAAACGAGTTAGTCGTTGTTCGACGTCGATTATTAGAGCGATTAATTCTGACACCACTTTTCAATTCGCCACTGTGGTGACATCGGTGTTATAATCACTTCCCTAAGCGCTTCTCACAGTCAGAACGGTGTTTTATTTAGCAGCGCGTAACCGGTGGCGGTTTCGAAACGAAACGCTTCTCTAATTGCTTGAAAATATTTACAGTGGGGTGGAGGCTCGCCTGGTTAACGTCGAGCTTCAGATAAACAAACTTATAATTGATCGGCTCGCGTTGTCCTTGTCTATCGTCTGTTACTTCAGATAAATAACATAGGAGCGGGACGCGAAGAAAGCTTTATTATTAACTCCTCGGTTATCCCAACAGCTTTGTTTGGATAAACCGAGATTCTACCGTGTCTCGTAATTTTAAGTACGAACACGACGCAGGTACAGGGTGGAAAGAAAAGTTTGCTCGTGGCTGTTACATACATAGATGAGTTCTACACCTTCGATTTGACGAAGGTAAATTATTCTTTTCTTCGCGCTGTATTAAAAATGTATGTAAAAGAGACATCTCCACGCGCCCAGAATCATAAAGCTGCTGTTAGAACGCACGTGTTCACTAAAACTGTCAAACTTGACTGAAACCTTGGCATTCAAAGTCAAAATTTGTTTTTTTTTTTGCATTGTATTCTACTTGTCACGAAGGTAAAATTTTTTCGAGGAACCATAGGTCGCAGCCTAACAGTTTTCTTGAAAATTGGTAAAAAATTTCTTGATCATTTAATGTCCGCTCTAACAGCGACTTTATGGTTCTATATTCTGAATAATGTTGACGGTTAGTTTTAACATTTGATTATATAGACTCGCACTGATGTTGCAACTGTGAAACTTAATGCGAAAATTATGTAAAAGAGACATCTCCACGCGCCCAGAATCATAAAGCCGCTGTTAGAACGCACGTGTTCACTAAAATTGTCAAACTTGACTGAAACCTTGACATTCAAAAGTCAAAATTTTTTTTCTTTTCATTGTATTCCACTCGTTTACGAAGGTAAAACTTTTCCAAGGAACCTAATAGAACCTGATAATAATTCTCTTTGAAAAATGGCAAAACAGTTTCTCAATCATTTGACGCTGTGGACAAGTGGTAACAGCGACTTTATGATTCTAAACGCGTGTATTAGATAATTTTCACCAACGTTTGATTGATCACAGTTGTAGCATCATAATCAAATGACGAAACTAACTGTCGATATCATTCAAAGTACAAACGTCACGTAATATAGACACACGTCCAGAATAATAAAGTCGCTGTTAGAACCCACACGTCCGCGGTGTTACATGATTGAGAAACATTTTTCCCCATTTTTTAAGAGATCTATTGGCTGCGACTTATAGTTCTTTGAAATAAATTGAATACAAAAAATTTTTTTTAACCTTCAAATTCTTACATGTATTAATGTATCTCCATCTTCCATACTTTTTATATATATTTCCATCAAATCGAAGGTGTAGAATTCATCTGCGATACGGACAAAATTTTCTTTCCACCCTGTACAGTATCAGAACCGAGGACAATAAGGATATTTCACGTTTAGTTTGATGGCCGGTTAAAGAAATTCGCGAGGGTCGATTGAACAGTTTGACGAACTGTGGGGTGTGCTGACGTTATAGGGTGTCGATAAAGTATCTTTACAATTTCAAAAATTTATCACAAAGGCGAATGAAAAGACAGATGAGTGAGAATTATTGCAAAATGAGACGTATATATCTAATAGTACCCATACAGAGGTGTATTAAATAAGGCAAACAAAAAAAAAAACTTAAGTATACACGTCTCATTTTGTAATAATTTTCACTCGTCTGTCTTTCCATTTGCCTCTGTAATAAATTTTTGAAACTGTAAAGAGACTTTACGGACACCCTGTATATTTATAACTTTTAATACACTTCTATATAGACACCGTTGGTAATAGTATGGGTACCATTAGTAATAGTGCCTATATAGAGGTGTATTAAATGACGCAGAAAACCACTTAAATATATACGTCTCATTTTGTAACAATTTCCACTCGTCTGTCCTTTCATTTGCCTTTGTGATAATTTTTCGAAATTGTAAAGAGACTTTATGGACACCCCGTATCTGTGAAATAAACGCGAGAAAGCAGCAGCCGCCGTGTGCCTTTGAATTAAAAGGAACGACGAGCGGCGTGGTTCGCGAGCAATTATCCAAACCCTCTTTCCGCACGCGGACCAACTCGGCCCCGGTCGAGATCGTGGGACGAACGTTTCGAGGTAAAGACGTGCGAGCGAAGAAAGGAAACCCTTTCGCGGTGACAGAGGATTTCCATTTGGAGAGATTTCCGCGAAACGCTCTGGCGGCTGATATCAAACCTGGGGGCGAGGGCTCGCGCGAAATAACACGCTCGGCGAGCGTTTCTTTCCGAATCGCTGTTCTGACAGATTGCGCGAACCACGAGCCTTTTGTGCGAAAGAAAGAGATAGAAGAGGAGAGGAGTAATCACAAATCTAGTCGCGATTGATTCCCCGCGTTCAACTACGAATAACTCGTTGGAATCGAAATCGGCAGGTTCTCTTGTTTCGTTCTGCTCGAAACTTGTACTATACATGTACTCTGGTATCAAATGACGTCTGTTTTCGTGGGACTTTTTGTCACACTTTGAACCAGATTTTTTTAATTCTCACGGAACAGATATCGTTAGGATCCGCGCGGATGAAACAACTCTAGAACATTTAATTAAACGAAATGAAATTTTACATTCATTGGTGTCGGTGCTTTCTCTTGACATCGATGAAGAATGGTTTTTGTTTTTACACTGTTCGCGAGTTCTGCTCTCTTCTCAGAAACTTTTATTTTCTCTTAAGAGCATTTATTTCCTTTTGAGAACGTTTGATTTCTGCCTGCTTATGATAGTCTATGAAAATTTAATTATGCGTGTACATATGTTATAATATACTGTAATATATTTAATATAAATTATAAATGTATAATACACTTTTATAACATTAATATAATACAAATATCATTATATATAATAAATTATAAATACGCAACATATAATATAAATTCAATATATATTCAATTTGGTCATTTATCCAAAATTTTCTAATTACACAATGAAATGGAATATCGGAGAACATTATCTGCCAGAAGATCGCGTAATTTTTTCATGGAAAACAGACAAGACAACACACTTCGCGGGTTCACTCGAAAACTTGACAAAAACATTTTCGATCCGCCTCCCACGCCGCGAAGCTCGCACATCCATCCAACACGACGAAAAGAGAAACCAGGATGTCGTTAATTCGCGGACGATGTACGCACGAAACAGTAATGAAACAGGTTTCGATCCATCCGGCGAGAGTCTTGGACCAGCCGTGAATCGATAAACGCGTAGGCGGTATTCGTAAAAGCGGAGTTTGCCGCTTACGGAAATTGCAGCGTTGTCAGGACAGCGTGTCCCTCGAACGGGTTGAACGCGAGCCAGGGGTGAATTTCAAAGGGCGGTTCGAGTCCATTTATTATCCCCATTATCGTGCCGGTGAACTCTCTCTCTCTCTCTCTCTCTTTGTCCCCAGGGAGGGAGGAACGAGCGACGCGAGCTATGGATAGATAGATCACGTTGGCCCTTTTCTCGCCGACAATGCTGCCATTCGTAGGCTTGTTTCGACGAAGTATAATCAACAGTGTCGAATAGTGGGCACCACGGGCCATGTTCGATCAAGTTTTGCCGGCCGACTCCTGGCACACTCCATCCTCCGATAGCCCGATGACACGAGGCGGCTTTCTCCGTATTTAATGCCCCCTCTCCCGATGGTAATTTGCTTCCATTCGCGAAAATTTACGCCACCGGGATTATATTAACCGCAATTAGAGGGCTTATTGTTCCCGCGACGTGCAAAACGTAACGGCTGCGATATACAGGGTGAGTGGAAAGAAACGTTCGTGGCTTCTTGTAATGTGGATGAAAAACGACGAGGTTAATAGTTTCGTAGTTACGATTTTTTTTTTGTACTTGGGTTGAAAAAGTCGGAACACACTCGGGGGCGGGGGGGGGGATGTTTGAGAGAGTACGAACAATTCGAAACACACTACGTCACATTTCTTGCATTCGTTCTTCCGTCATGTTGTTTTTTCTACACGCTGTACGTCTGTGTCTTTTTATGATCAATTACCGCAACTTTTCATTTTGAGGGTAATGAAAGAACTGTAAAATAGTTTAAATAATATACGACTAATGGGAGATGTACTATATTGTTGAATTAGAATTCACTTGTATGAAGTTTGCTGCAATTATTGCCAATTACCTACAACATTTACGTAAAATAACGTAGATAATACTGCATGAAATAATTGTCAAAAATAAAATATGTTTGAATAATATATGATCAACGGAAGATGTTAATATTGAATTAGAATTCACTTACGTTTGATCCAATATTTGTTTGTTATATTTGTAATATTATATATTTATAATATCTTAATATTATAATATTTTATAATATTTAATATTGTAATATTTTATAATATTTAATATTGTAATATTACATATTTTACAATATTTAATATTTGTGATGTTACATATTTTATAATATTTAATATTTATAATATTATGTACTTTATAATATTTAATATTTCCAATATTATATATTTATATTTGTTTGTTATATTCATAATATCTTAATATTATGATATTTTATAATATTTAATATGTATAATATTATGTACTTTATAATATTTAATATTTGCAATGTTATATTTATTTATATTTGTTTGTTATATTCATAATATCTTAATATTATAATATTTTATAATATTTAATATTGTAATATTATATATTTTACAATATTTAATATTTGTAATATTATATATTTAATATTATATTTTATATTTGTTTGTCATATTTATAATATCTTAACATTGCAATGTTTGTAATATTATATATTTATAACATTTGTAATATCTCGATATTATAATATTAATATGTCGATATCATAATATTTTATAACATTTGTTTGCAACTATTGCCAACAACGTTTGCTGTGCGCCTTTCGTTCCAGCAGACCTAACTAAATTGAGCGCCTAAAATCTCTACTACAGTAGCCTATAATAAATAAGGTGTCGAGACGATTTTCTGTTCGCGCGTTTCAAGCAAGTACTACCTATCCTACGAGTTACGAATCTTTTTTTCCATTCTCCTCAAGTACAACTGTCCTTTATCATTTACTTTCACTTTAACCCTTTGCCACGCCTTTCGTTTCTTCTTCTCTCCACTAAATGAATCTCCACTTGGCGCGTGATTAGTCGCGCGCGATGACGATCGTGCTTTTTGCGCGAATGAACAACGCCTGATCGATTCGCCCCTATAAAATCCCCCGGCCATGGCCTGGTCCCGTTTTATTACTTCCAAGAGGACGGGCTTATGACTTTATGCGAAATCATAAATTGCACGGACAAAGCATCGCTTTTCCACCGACGTCGGTGGAAGTATCGACGAGTCAACGTCCATTGTGTGTCTGAATAAATTCTGCCGAACGATGGAGCCGCTCGATACCCGTTGGATAAAAGTCTAGCTAGGTTTATTTGACAGTGAATTCGTTGATTCGTCCATTGTCGAGAAATGCGATTCGATAATGCCGACGCACTCTTCGCCGACGATCTCTTTCTCGTGATCTTCGCCGCGTTTCAGAAATGTGATTCTTCGTCTCTGCCCCTTTTTTCGGACCGCTCGAAAAATCAGATCGATGTAACGCGTTCCTACCAAAGATGTTGAACGTGATTTATTAGATACTCTGGTTGAACGATTTATTATATACTACGGTCGTTGGGCGTGTAGCGTATTCATCGTGGAGAATGAGAGAAGGTTTTGTCTGCACCATCGCGCGTACCTTTCAGCTGAGAAAGTAAGTTGGTAAGTTTAGCTAAAAAAAAAAAAAAAAAAAAATACAGCTTTCCCGAGAAATACTACAAAAGTAGCAGCATATTTCTCTCGTAACAGGAAAAATTTGCCCAGTGAAATTCGCCATTCGTATTTCCTTCGTTAAACCGCAAACTCCGATAAATTGTTTGGCCGGAAGCATAAACATTTCTTATTCAATTCGACTCGTTGGCTCGACGCTGTCGCAGCAGACGCGTCCCAAAGTGAATTACCGTTAACATTTCCCTATCGATCCCTGTCGGCTGCGATAAATCCACCTTTTTCCCAATCGTCGCCGCAGACGGGAGGGATGTGCCCCGAAACGAACGGACTGGGGATAAAATATCCGAGCGAGTTTCTGTCTCATTACCGTTAAGAGGGGGCACGAGTGGCGACACGTTCGCGAAGGCCATCGATTCGGAGGAAGTCGAACGAGATAAAGGGCCGCGATTGACCCGACAGCGTCGAAGCGTGAGTTCTCGGTGCGGCAGTTCGATGAAAATTACCGGCGGATGGGTTAAATTAATAATTTTCCCTGGCCTGGAGCAGCAAACGTTCCGACAATACGGACCGTGTTCAGTTTACAGCTGCTGTTCGTCGCGCTTTTACGAGCGTGCGCGTTTACAACTTTACAACTTTGCATCTTTACAACTTTCTTTCGTTCGATCGCAAAGGGAAAGCGGTCGTGTCACGGTTCTGCGTGAAATCTCGCTGAAAAATTGACGAATCTCTCCCTCGCCAATGGGGAAACAGGTTACAACGTTACGTAGAATCAGATGTGGCTAACTGGCGGCCGTTGCTCTGCATCGTTCTCCCCACTCCTCGCCGTGCGTGAGCCACACTCTGGTGGAGGGGGTAGTGCTAACGATCAGGAAAGTAGGGGCAAGGACCGTTAGTTAGTCACCTCTGTTCCAAAGGATCCAACGACTTGCAAACGAAACCTGTTGTTCATCCCGTGGAATATCCTTCTTCGCCACAATTTTCCCATAAATATCGATCCTTTTCCGCGAGAACTTTCGAGTTTCACCGCAAGGAAGAATCGACTTCTGAACATCCGTTACAAATCTTAGAAGTAGCGAGCCTTTTTGCTAGCTGGATGAGAGACGACCGACTGGCAAATTAGTAAGGATGATACAGACAGTATCGTAGATACGAGAAGATCCGCCAGAAAATTCGAAAGTTGAAGTCTGAAGCAGAGGTGGCTAACTGGCGCCCCCTCCCCCACTTTCCTGAACGCTAGCGCTACCCCCACCGCTGCATCGTTCTCCCCACTCCTCGCCGTGCGTGAGCCCCACTCTGGTGGAGGGGGTAGCGCTAACGATGAGGGAAGTAGGGGCAAGGACCGCCAGTTAGCCACCTCTGGACTAGACCATGATTCAGAGCGCACGAGTGTTTGATATACTTGCGTTAACAATTCTCAGTCCCTCGTTCCCGCCTTGGTTCAATTACTTTTTCCACGTAACTTTAAGCGGAACGAGTATAAATATTACAAGGGATGTGTCACATATTTCGTCTGATAATACGTTACGGAAAAGCAGCTGGTATATCAGCTTTTTCATTAGGCTGATGGAACCCCGTTTGCTGCGTGCATTCGGGGCTCGAAAAATTCGAGGCTCCACGCATCACGCTACGTTAACGTTTCGATATTTTCACGCGTGCGATAATGTCTGTCCGAATTTGTTGTTTTCTCACTACTCGTCGTTACTGTCTCCCCCTCTGTTAATCTCTCGGGTTTTGCCACGCGCGTTTGTTGCCAGTGCTGTTTTTTTTTTCGAAGCCGAAAACGCGGCGCTGGAATTTATCCGGCAGTAAAGCGACTCTAGGCGAATATCTAGCTCGACAGTAAGTGTTATGAGAGGCCCGTGATGCATGCGTGCGTCAGCCGTATCCAACGCGGGACAATAAATCGCGCAATTTAATCGTGGCGCGAAGGAATCCCGATTACGCGGCTTCCGGTTACTTTGCCCAGCGAAAAGACGCGGCGAGAGAGACGATACTTCGTTTACTCGCTGTTCTCGTCTGTTTATTACTCGATCGTGCAAATTTGCCGTGGAAGCTGGAAGGTCCGAAAGAAACCGGTTGAAATTTCTGATTCACGGTGTTTGAGTATGTTATTTGAAGAGCCTCGGTCATACACGACAGGGTAAAAGGTCAGAAGCAAGAGCGAAAAGAATCACGGCTACCTCTCGTTTCGATGTCCATATCTCGGTTCTTCCGCTTCCTCTTCCGTTCGTCTCGATTAAAGCGGAAGAACGATCGCTTCCTTTATTGACTCGATAAATGTCGCAGCAAATGAACGTTTGCCCATGAGAATTGACGACCCGGTGTACCGGGTGTTTATCGGTATTGTAGACGATTTCCAAAAGAACGGAAAGGATGGAAAAGTTTGTGTCGTTGACTGTCACAGAAAATGAACTCCATACCACTTTGTCGTTTGCCTCGATCACGTGGATCGGAGAAGGTTGGGTTTGGCGTTGACTCGTCGAGGGTCGACGAGCAACGTTTGTTGTTTCATTAGCCGGTAATAGTGTAGTAATTATGATGATATCTTTTATTCTGGTATTCATGTAGATATAGCCATATATTTTAAATGTCTGAGCAATCAATTTTGTAAATTAATATTTTCTTTTGTGAAATTTCGATGTCACCGATTTTGTAGTTACATCTTCTTTTTCAAACGTCCGGAGGTCATCAACTTTGTAGTGATAATTTTCTTCTTCACATATCGGGAGTTACCAATTTTATAGTTGCAGTCATAATTTTCTTTTTTTATAAACGTCGAAGTCACTAGTTTTGTGGTGATTATGTCTTCTTTTTCATCACGTCGGGGTTGCCAATTTTGTAGTAATTATGATGACAAATAAATTAACATCACAATACTACAAATAAATAATAATAACTCCGTAATTAATTGTAGTAGTCTATATAAAAATATTATCAATGTAACAAAATATATAATTATTAATAATAAATATCAAATGACGAATGAATAATTAACATGATGATTGCAGTATGTATAAGTTTCTCTAAATATTTCCATCGTGATAATAAAATTACTGACAATGTTTAAATATTCTATTGTTTATATTAAATACACATCTCGATGGAACGATTTAATGAACGATTTAGATGTCGTTTGATCTAAATTCTTCGAAGTATAGGTCGCTACAAAACAAGCGAAGGCTGCTAACAGTAAGAAAAAGAAGATTGAGAGTGAGTGGGATGTACAAGCGATTCTGCGAAAATAAAACCATAGACAATTCAACGATTGACATTTTCTGATAGTCTAAGCACGCGTTACGCTTGCGTTTCCTTTAATTAAAAGTATATTTCAAACTTTCATTCTACACTCAACCTCCAGCACACTGGACCTAACGGTAGGACATCGAGTCCCCCCATGATTATAATTTATTTGCAGAAATGACCAAGCTCGCAGATCGAAGTCTCGCAACTCGAGCCTAAGAAATATACACATACTCGTGTTGTTCAGGCGTTGCAAAGTTTCCGGAAGCAGCGAGGCCCGTTTTGTCCGACGTAATCGCCAGACCTGCGACCAACAACTTTTCTCATAAACCATCACCGGATGGCGAACAGCGACCGCCTTGCGGATAGTTGAGAGGGTATTGAAAAGGCGAGTCAAGTCCATCCAGTGTGTAGTTGGTACGTGCGTGGATCCAGGTTGGCGGTGACCGTCGTTGCGACTTCACCGTGTCGTGCCGCGTACTTTCCTCCCCTCCCCCCTCCCGTTGCGCGTCGTTGCCCATTGTTCCTCGTCTTCGTCTCTTTTCCTTGGCTCGTTCCCTCGATTCGCCCCTCTTTCTCGTTTTTCTCTTTGTCGAGGGGAAGCCTCGCTGTATACACGGTGGCAGAATTTATTCCCCCTGTAAAAATGGCCGGCCGCGAACATCGACCTGGCGCGCGGCCGTACCACCGCGTGCAATTATGTAAAAACTATGCTAATAGAAATTGCATAGAAAAATCCATTTATGGCGCGAGGCGGCTAGGCTGTGCTCGTAAGAGGATCGGACGGACGATACCCCCTCCCCCCACCCCCACCCTCCACCGGTACTCGACGAAAGGGGTATTTCGGTGTAATGAAAAAAACTGGCGAAATTATGCAAATGCGATAATGTATGCAAAACGGTCTGAAACGCCGTTGGTGAAACTTGGCTGGAATCGATACCCGCTCGACTTTCGCAGCTTTTGTTTCTTCTCGCCATTGGCTGCTGTTTTCCCTCCCCTTCCTCCCTCTCGTTTCAACAACGCTCTTTCCGCGATACGCTGTCAATTTATTTGTCCAGCTTACGCAGCTTCGTTCGTTTCTATTCTTTCTCTCTCTCTCGATCGAAATACATTTCGTCACCTCGTTGAACAACGGGGAACAGGAATTCGCAAAGAAAAATAAAACAAAGCCAGTTCTTTGATTCGTTACTAATTATATTAATAATTGTTCGTTCCCAACAAAATTTGTAGCGCAAGAAAAAAGTAACTTGCTTGGCAGGGAAATCAACGGACTGAGAGAGTGGGGTTCGTGCACGGCGAGGAGTGGGGAGACCGGTGCAGTGGTGGGGGTAGCGCTAGCGACGAGGAGAGTGGGGGTAAGGTTACGCGAGCCGCCAGCTAGCCACCTCTGCTTCAAAGCAGCTGGCGAGTCTTCTCGATTTTTTCAAGAGAACTGTCAGCCTGCAACTTGTAGTTCCTTGGAAAAAATTTTATCTTTTTGTAATGGCTAGAATACAATGGAAAAGAAAATCTTTGACCTTCAAGTTTAAAAATTTCAAAAATTCAAAAAACTCTAGAGATTTAAGGTTAATCTCCATCGAATTAAAGGTATAGAATTCATCTATGATCGTCGCGATCGTCAAGAATGTTTCGAGAATTCTACGGGCGAAATTAAATTCACACGTATATTTTCAAAGGTGTATCGGTGTGAGTTTGGTCAGTTTCGCGAACAAATTCATCTCGAGCGAGCGCCTACTTTCAGCCGTCGGAAATGAATTAGCAGAAAATATGTTTCAGCTTCGTCTAACGGTGTTCGAAAGTTCGGCTTTGAGAGTGTAATTGCTCCTAATTCTCCTTCCATTGCGTCGTTAACGTGCCTGTTCCCGGTACAAGAGGGGACGCAACCGTCTTGCATCCGCCGCCAGACAGAACTTGGATAACGACGCTCAGTTTCCTGTAAGCTTTCAGGAAACGCCTCGTCAAACGCATCGGTTTCGAAGACTCGAGTCGTGCTCGAACTCGAGAGACTCAACGTTTCGAGGGATAAGTTCAGGTTTTCACAGAGCGTTAGAACCTGTCGTAGTGGCTGGCTTCGACGATAATCGTTGGCCGATTCGAACCGAGTCGTCGATCGTGCGAGAAATTCGTATTCCTTGGAAAGAACTTCGACAGCTTTGAACGTCCAAAACAATTAACACCCAAAACTTGGCTCGTCTCCGTTTCTCAACGAAATTGGAATCTCGTCTTGTATTTGTTGCGATCGTGATCGCGACGTTCCCCCTGTCGTTTCCCGCGAGTCTTAGCTCGAAATTATCGGCAAAGAGCCATTGAAGTGCGACGTTAATTCGACGTAATTCCGCGGGCTGGTTACGGTCGAACTAATCTCCAACGAACGGAGCTTATCGCTCGTTGGAGCGCGACCCTTAACGCGAGATGACCCTCGCGTCAATTTCTTTCGAAAGCGAAATAAAACGAAAACGGCGTTCGAGAGAGGAGAGTCCGGTAATTTCACATGATTACGTCCAGCTTGTGCTCACTCGAGTTGCTTAATTAACCCCCCGTGTCCTTCGCGAACGTCAAGAGGACGACATTTGGAGGATCGCGTGGCCGAATTGTCTTGGCAATTCTACTCAGACCGCGTGTCCTTTATGACTCTTGATTTCGAACTACTCTGTCTATTATTACGCTAAGTTCCTCTCTATAAAAAAACGTCTTAATTACTTGCCGTAACGCATCTGGTGATTATTGGCCAATCCTATGCGCAGTTTACCTTTAAATGGAAGCGTTTTGAGAAAAAGTTTCTATGTTATACTATAATTATTAATTATATAATTTGTTTCTGGTTTCATTATTTGAAGTCGCATCAACCGCTCGTATGTGTTATTAACGACTTGGAACTGAATTTTATAATTTATTATAAAGGTTAGACTGTCTTAATTAGGTTAGATTTGTTAGTTTTAGGATTTTTTTTTTATTTTCATTATTTGTAGTCGTATCAACCGCTTGTGTGAGTTATCAGCGACTTGAAACTTGAAATCTTGCGATTTGTTATTTAGGTTACATTGTCTTGGTTAGGTTTTACAATTTATGTCTTAGTTAGGTTAGGCTCCACAATTTATATTATATAGGTTACAATGTCTTAGGTTAGGTTTCACAGCTTATATTATATTATAGGTTACACTGTCTTAGTTAGGTTAGGTTTTACAATTTATATCATATAGGTTACATTGTCTTGGTTAAGTTAGGTTTCACAATTTGTATTATATGGATTACACTGTCTCTGTTAGGCTAGGTTTTACAATTTATATTATATAGGTTACAACGTCTCAGTTAGATTGGATTTTACAATTTATATTATATAGGTTACAATGTCTCAGTTAGGTTAGGCTTTACAATTTATATTATATAGGTTACACTGTATCATTTAGGTTAGGTTTTACAAGTTATATTATATAGGTTACACTGTATCATTTAGGTTAGGTTTTACAATTTATATTATAAATATACATAGGTTACACTGTCAATTTATATTATAAATATACATAGGTTACACTGTCAATTTATATTATAAATATATATAGGTTATACTGTCTTAGTTAGGTTAGGTTTTACAATTTGTATTTTATAGGTTACATGTCTTAGTTAGGTTAGGTTTCACAATTTATATTACATAGATTACACTGTCTCAGTTAGATTGGGTTTCACAATTTATATTATACAGATTACAATGTCTTACTAGTTTCAAGATTTTTCTTTTCTACTTTCATTATTTATAATCGCACCAATCATTTGTGTAGATTATCAGCGACTTGAAACTAAATTCAGGGTACTTTATGATTATATTGTCAATTGAATCTTGCACAAATCACAAATTGGGAGATCTTGTTCCTCAAGAAGATACTGATGAGTGAGCTTTGTATTTTTATGGCCCGCATGATCCTTGAGATAGATCCTCTGTCGTGTCTTGCCAGAGAATGAGCAATTATTTTTTTTTTAAATTCATGTTCGATTGTTAGCTATATTAATAGGAGGATTCTCACTCTTTTTTTTTCTTTTTTTGTTTCAGATTCCTTTGGTTTTTTCTGTCTTAACCCGCGAAACATAGATTCTGGAGGCAAGCTGCTGGCGTAATGGTGAGTTAGTTGCATCTTTAGCCGCTTTATCGGCTTTTTTCATTTGCGATTATGCTAGCGTGGCAGAAGATCCAGGCTACCGTGATCGTAGTATTCCCTTCGATTGATTTGCACTGGCGTACAACTGGCAATTTCGAATAACGAGGTGGCGTTGTCCATTATACAATACAATAATTATATTATATCAACTATATCACATGCAATGCAACATCAAATATATATATATATATATATATAATTATATTACAACATACTATTAATAATTACCACGTACTGGATGCATGCGATGCAAAACAGCGTACGCGCGAGAAACTACGTAGAATACGCCATTATTATTGATTCGTACTACTGATTCCTACATCGTGCTGCATTAAGTGATCTAACAGATCTAACGGGTGTTGCCAGTGCACTTGAAAACGTATTCAACTACCAAGGTGGTCAAAATGACCAATCGATAACTCTCTATGGAAATTTTCGAGCGATTTTTAACAAAATACATTAACAAAAACTTTCTTTATTCTTCGTTGTGTTATCAACATTCTTCTGCACCTTGCGCTCGAATATCATACTCCAGTCTGTAGTTTTAGCTCGAAGAAAATTTCTCGTTACGGTCCGTTCTTTCGCGACTGTTAGACCTAAACTGAGAATTTACAATTAATACAAAAAAGAAAATGGCCGAGGATGTAACTATCTGCGGACAGGATCCCGGGCAACGAGCCGGTTGAAAAGGCGGTTTGTGAAAGGATTTCGACGGCGTAAAAAGTAACGAGGGTGACATTCGCCGCAAAGGGTCAAAGCGTCACGGGGGCCATTGCCGGAGGATGGAATAAGACGGTGTGTCTGTCTGCGCGACAACGAACACCATTCGCGGGGCAAGGGATATTCGAACGTCAGATCTCGTCTAGACGAAGCCTCCTTCGCCGACGGGATCTACCGACATTTGGAAAATGTCTCGCTCCTTTATTCATGGGGCGTTTCACTGAAATACTTTGTCTCGCTTCCCCTTCAAGCTCTACAATAAAATTTGCGAGCGCTTTTTCGTATCAGACCTGCGAAAATCCGCGAAGGGAGTTGAGGCGTTTGAGTTACGAACGTGATTCGCGTCCACGTGTGTCAAATTTGGCACGTGACGGCGAAGGTCGCACGCTTGGCCACTGTTTACGCCTATTGCCGAATGTACAGAGTGGTCCAATTAAGCAATGCTACTTGAGGGGGGCAGGACAGTTTGACGGGCGAGTATTTCAGGGGGGGGGCTGGTAAAAGAAAAAAGTACATATTTGATTGACACGAGCTTTCGTGGTTTATTTTAACACATTGTGAAAAAGCAACATTAAAAGAGAAAAAAGAGAGCTACTTAACTTTTTTTTACATTGCCTATGCGCATGATTCCAGGATTAGCTGCAACAGAAAGGCAGAAAAAGTTCAAAAGTAAACGATATTCTCTCAGGGATTGACGATCCAACATTTTCATTTTTTGTGAAAATTCATTTTTTGTGAAAACGGCAGCTATTTGTTTTCGATGTATCGAATTTATGCGAAAAATTTCTACGTTTTTCGTTTATGTTTTTCGAAGTTGTTGAAAATTGAAAAGATGTTCGATCGTCGATTCCTAGTAAATGTCACACCAAGTTTCACAGTAATCGATTGGTTACATTCCGAGATGTCTTGCACACCGTTTCTAAAAACCTGGTTTCGAGAAAAACGCGTTTAAAGTTTCAGACCGTCATTTTTCATACGTATCCTTTGCTTACTTTTTTTACTTACATGTATGTCGCGGTTCACAGTTCTTACAATTCACAACCTAAATTAAATCCAAGTCCCCTAATACTCGGTTCACCGAATGTAACACGTTTTACACTGCTTAAAGTTGCAAAGTACAGTGATACAAATTCAATTATTCTGCATCCGCGGATTTATTATTACAACCCAAAATAAGTCTAGAAAATGAAATTGTGACTTTAGCCAGAGGTAGACGACACATCGGGTGATTGCAATTTTCTTTCCTTTCTCTCTTTTTTTCTTTTGTCCGCGACAGCTCACACACGTACGTAGACATAGACGTATGTACGTGCAAAACAGGATGTATACGTAATTTCCTGCGAGGAACGCGCGCGCGTTCCGATGTATTCCAGGAATTTACATGAATCAACGCGAGCGAGAAATAATCGCGCTTCGTGTAACTTTGTTTTACGCCCGAAGTAGTCTTTATTTCCCTTTCTTCCTTCCTTCCTTCCTTCCTTTCTTCTTTCCCTCTTCCTTTCTTCCCTTTTTCTCGATATTTGCATTTGAAACAGCGCGCCGCACCAGATACCCGTGGCAGCAGTCCGTGTCCCGCTTCCTGTTTCTGGGATTGATTTGCAAAATTTGACGGATGCGTTGCTAGATTTCCGCTCGATCGCCGGCTGCATCGAACGTTCACTTAATAAAGCGCTGTCGCGGTTTGCCGCGAAATTATCTCGCTGGGAAACTGGTCGCGGGACATGTCGAAGGTTGCCAATTGTGCCGGTTGTATCGTTAATCGAAGAACCTCGTGGTTGAATTACACGTGGCTATTACGACGATGATCGATACAAAACATATCGCGCGAGCGAGCAATTTTTGGCCAAGTGATAATCTGGAAAGAACTCTTCCGTCCAGATCGAATTTTATTTTCGACGTTTAACTACACGGTCCGTAAGTTCGTAAAGGCCGTGTGCAATTTGAAATTGTTGCAACTTTGCAAGTATTATGTACAAAGTGATGGAAAGAATCTGTAAGAAGAATTTAAAAGAAGAGGAACATTTATATTTTTTCGTTAATTTTCAACATCATTACTGATAGAATTAGAAAGAAGAAACATTTATGTTGTTCGTCTTCGTTAATCTTCAATGTGTCTGCCGTCGTTACTGGTAATTTTGGCATTAGGTTTAATTGTGTAAGACAAAGATATTCGGCTTTTTAAGGAGTTTTATAGCTCACAGTCACTGTCCTTTTCTATACTAACAACTTTCTACTGTTTTTTTCTGCGTTCTTTTTTTCACGATGCGATCTACGTAATGTATACGTACATACGTAGGAGGCAAGTAGTTTAATATTGGGACAATAGATGTCACGCGTCTATTTACTTTGGCAGCGACCTCTACTTCGAAGAATTTAGATCAACGACATCTATGTTAGTTAAATTGTTCCGTCGAGATGTGTATTTAATATAAACAATAGAATATTTGAAAATTGTTAGTAATTTTATCATCACCGTGGAAATATTTATAGGAACTCATATATATACTGCAAACATCACAATTTAATTGATCAACTTTCGTTAATTATTTAACTTTCACTATCTAATCTTCGTTATTTATCATTGGTAATTATATATTTTGTTAGATCGATAATATTTTTATACAAACTACTAAAATTAATTACAGAGTTATTATTTATTTGTAGTATTATGATATTAATTTATTTATCATCATAATTGCCACACTTTTGTAGTGATTACGATGATAATTTATATCGCAATACTACAAATATAAATTATACAATTATAGAAATTGTAATTTCGTAGTGACTATGATGATAATTATTCTCAACCATTTAACATGAACAATAGAATATTTAAGAATTGTTAGCAATTTTATTATCACCATGGAAATATTTACAGAAACTTATATATACTGCAATCATCATGCTAATTATTTAACTTTCACTTTCTAATTTGACATTTATCATTGGTAATCATATATTTTGTCACATTGATAATATTTTTATACAAACTACTAAAATTAATTGCAGAGTTTTTATTTATTTCTAATATCGTGATATTAATTTATTTATCATCATAATTGCCACACTTTTGTAGTGATTACGATGATAATTTAATTTATATCGCAATACTACAAATATAAATTATAATTTCGTAGTGACTATGATGATAATTATTCTCAACCATTTAACATGAACAATAGAATATTTAAGAATTGTTAGCAATTTTATTATCACCATGGAAATATTTACAGAAACTTATATATACTGCAATCATCATGCTAATTATTTAACTTTCATTATCCAATCTTCGTTATTTGATATTTATCATTGGTAATCATATATTTTGTTACATCGATAATATTTTTATACAAACTACTAAAATTAATTACTGGAGTTATTATTTATTTCTAGTATCGTGATATTAATTTATTTATCATTATAATCACTACACTTTTTTAGTTTATAACTCTGTAGTGACTATGATGATGATAATTATTCTCAACCACAGTATTATACACATTGCGCACATATTATACATAGATTGCATGCCACCTTATCGACGATTATACGTATACATGATTCACAGTTATTCCTAATAAAATACAGACACCCAGTATAAAGACGCAGCTCTCTTCGTATCCACGCCGATGTGATCGGCAATTGCCATACGCGTTGCCAGAAATCGTTGCTTCGCTCCAGCTCGGCGGCTTTAACGAATTAACACGACTCTGTGCACGCACTGACCAAAACCGGCGAGCCTTCCTTTATCGGGCTATCGATTCACGAAACAGCTCGATACCAGAGCGGCGCGGCCTGGTGCAACGTCCCCTGTCTGTTCTCCAGGGAATTCGACAAGCTCTCGGTGAAGACATATCGGCGATTTGCCAGGCGCTAGAAGTTTCTCGTTTCTCTCTAACTCTGGTAAAACACTGGGTAGGCCTAGGACAGAGGAAAGAGTAGCGGAGTCACATTGGCGACAATGGACAATTCTCCTCGTAGAGAGGAGAGAAGTTTCGTGGCCGGGCCCCGACGATTAGATAGGCGCCAGCGTAATGGCGGCAGGACCAATCTGCATTCGTAATGACGAACGTGGAAGGTGACACAGTGTCTGACCTCGGTGCAGGGACATCGGCCATCTATTAACCCTCAGGGCCACACGGAGAACCCTCTCTGAGAGTCGTCTGCTTCTCTGTCACCGGGGAACCACCCCCCCGGGCAATCCTCTGTTTATGTGTGTGTGTGTGTGTGTGAGTGTGCGTGTGCAATCCCGTGCGCTACCGCACGGCCCCTTAACGACCACCCCCTCCGACTATAGCCATCGTTCACCGTTCTCCGACTGCGCGATCCTCTCTTGCCAACGCTCCACTGTTCTGTGTGCATTTGTTGCCGAAATACCTTGTACCTCTCTCTCTCTCTCTCTCTCTGTGTGTGTGTGTGTGTTTCGAACGCTTTTCATCGAACACGTTGCTCGTCTCTTGTCGTTGTCGCCTACGCGTTTAGTATCGTTCTCGGATTCGACGCAAGTCTTGGAAAATGAAAGCTGAAAGCTGTCGAAAGTTGAACTTGAGAAGTATAAATGTGAGACACGTGTCAGTGTACGTGAATTATTGGTCGAATCGTAAATAATTGATCGAGTTTATTTATCAATGTAATGGACAATTGTATTCTAATCTGTGGTATGGTCGACGTTAGTTGCTATTGCTTGTTGCTCTTTGGCGTGGAATTCACTTGGTTTTGATGGAAACAAGTTTTTGACAAACTGTCGAGCTTGGTTGTCGTTGGAGAATTTTTTTCTCAAAGTATCTTGCAGGGATGGGAATAATATAGTATAGTCCCAAGTTAAATGTCCGAATGCACTTTTCTTCACTAATCGTCCGTTGCTGTCTCTACCAATACTTGGGATTGGAACTATTCCCTTTTTATGCTATTTTACCGTTCGTGATACTTGCATAGACAACAAAAATTTAGAAATTTTAAAATAACAAAACAAAATTTTAAAATTTACACATTTCAAATAATAATAAAACAAAATTTTAAACTAACAAAACAAGAGTTTAGAATTTAGGAATTTTAAAAAACGAAACAAAATTTTAAAATTTAGGAGTTTTAAAATAACAAAACAAATTTTAAAACAACAGAACAAAATTTAAAAATTTAGAAATTTCCGAATAACAAAACAAAATTTTAAAATCTAGAAATTTTAAACCAGCAAAATTTAGAAATTTTAAAAAACGAAACAAAAATTTAAAATTTAGAAATTTCAAAATAACGAAATAAAATTTGAAAATTTGAAAATTTTAAAACAACAAAAATTTAAAATAACTTTTAAATTGTCTAATGAAAAATTATTTGATACAAAAGTTGCGTGATTTTAAGGAAGGAAAAATATGGGTTTGAAACAATATATTAAGAAGACCGTGTATATTAAGAAATATAGAAATATAATTGTAAAATAAAGAAATACATATTAAAACAAGTGTTTCATTTACAAGTTTCTCAAAGTAAATGTTAATAAATTTTCTTGAACGTTTGTTTACGATAAAATAGAATCTCGATTTTTGCATCGTAAAAGAAATTCACTTTATTTTCAAATATCTCTCTCTAGACGTGCAAAACAGAGTGTATACTAGAATTCTTCTCTGTTCGTAAACGTGTTGTGAATTGTTACGCAGTTTGCAAAATAAATTTTATTTGCAAGAAAAAGCTGATTCTATTGTTTGGTACTTGCTGCTCCTTTTTTATAATAGACACGATCAATCACTCATTGTCACTGTAATCCTCACAATCTGCATAAATATTTTTGTTCGTCAAAGTTTCATCTGTTATTTCGACTTTTCTCCCTCCCTCTCTCCCTGCATTCGGTGTGTTAATTACGCAACCAACCATACGTACTATTAACAATTACGTAACATTGAGTTAAATTGCAATCGAAGGAAAACTATGATCGAGCCAAAAAAAAAAGTCAACAACACGCCCGTTACGTCTTGCGTTAATAATTGCCCAGTCAGAGTTTCGTCTGCGTTTCTATTTTCACTTCTCCCTTCGTATTGCGCGTTAATTGCTCGACCAGCCGTACTGCAGATAATTATTAAGAATTACGTAACGTCGAACGAAACCGCGGGACGAGGAGTTCGAAACTCGCGTGTATAAATAATTTAATTTCTCCGGCAGAAAATTAATCGCGCGATTCCGACGGGCACGGTGTACTCGCCGGGAACAGTATCTCGTGCTCGTAGATAATCGATGGAAATGTCGAACGAACGTACGAGTTCCGCAGGAGTGCGCGATCGTTAAGGTTGATCGTTTGGCTCTGTGCCGCGCCGTGTCATTTGCGTTTCGTTAAAGGACCGGCGGAAAGGTCTGGTGTCCTTTAATACATTAGAAAGTATAATGCTTATGTTTTATAGATAACGCATAGCCAATGCACGTACGTACGCGCGCAAGTCAGTTTCGCGGCACACGATTTTTTATTCTCGGTGTACGTATGTATTTTGTTCTCCCTTTCGAATTTTTTTTGGACACTGTAATACTGGAACAACCTGACACACGCGTTAGTTTTATAATACTTGGGCTTTTTTTTTTTTTCATTGGCAATTTAAAAATATAGAGTGTGATTCGACGTTAGAGTTTCTGTAATGAAAAAAAAAAAAAAACAAGATCAATCTACGTGGTTGAAGATAAATATAAATAATTTGTTAACTTAGGAATCAACAGACACTGAAAAGAAATCACAATATGGACTTCTCGCTACTTGCTGTAGTACTCTCTAGATCCGTATGCAAAAAGCATACATACATTATACAAATGTACAATTCGACTGCGACAATTGCCACACAAGAAAATGCTCCGAGCAATTTCCCAGATTTTCTCGCCCCACGTTTTCGAATTTTTCGCGCTCGATAGAGTCTCCTCGCGTGATTCGTCGAATCGAAAATTTAGCGTATATATGGGATAATCCAGGTTGAAATCATCTCTGATCGTCGCCCCTGCTTCGAGTAGCGAGCAAAGAACTTTGATTTTTCGCAAAGTGACGAAACGTTAAGGCGAAACGCGAAAGGCGGAGCCCTCATCAGGGCCGCGTATCGTGAACAGCAGAGTTGCACCTCAAATATTTACCGTGAGCGAT
Organism: Tetragonisca angustula; assembly: GCA_036937485.2. Classification (NCBI taxonomy): domain Eukaryota; kingdom Metazoa; phylum Arthropoda; class Insecta; order Hymenoptera; family Apidae; genus Tetragonisca; species Tetragonisca angustula. Next base: position 933,023 of record JAWNGG020000026.1, on the reverse strand, counting down.
GCTGGCGAGGCAAGGACCTTCCTACATAACCTTTTGATATCATCAGAACAGAGAAACATATGCAGAGTGTCCAAAAAGTCTCTTTACGATTTCAAAAATTTATTACAGAGGCAAATGAAAAGACAGATGAGTGGAAATTGTTACAAAATGAGACGTATATATTTAAGTTTTTTGTTTCTATGTGGGCACCATTAGTTGCACGAAGCACGTCAAGACGGTACTCGATTCCTTGCCATGTAGCATACTCTCATCAATGGTGGCAATGGAATCGGTGATCCTCTGATTTAAATTAGTGATGTCCCTTACCTTTGTTCGATACGCGATATCTTTAACCAGAGACCGATATAAGAATACCGGTAAAATACCGGTGTAAAATATTTATAATTTTATTATTCTTATTCTTACATTTAGAAATATGAAACGTTTATAATTTTGTTATTCTTATTCTTACATTTAGAAATATAAAACGTCTATAATTTTACTATTCTTATTCTTACATTTAGAAATATAAAATGTCTATAATTTTACTATTCTTATTCTTATATTTATAATTTTGGTATTCTTATATTTAGAAATATAAAATATTTACAATTTTATTATTCTGCTTCCTATATTTATAATTTTGGTATTCTTATATTCAGAAACATAAAATATTTATTAAAATAATTTTATTACTCTTACATTTAGAAATATAAAATGTCTATAATTTTACTATTCTTATTCTTATATTTAGAAATATAAAATATTTATAATTTTATTATTCTGCTTCTTATATTTATAATTTTGGTATTCTTATATTTAGAAACATAAAATATTTATTAAAATAATTTTGTTATTCTTACATTTAGAAATATAAAATGTCTATAATTTTACTATTCTTATTCTTATATTTAGAAATATAAAATATTTATAATTTTATTATTCTGATTCTTATATTTATAATTTTGGTATTCTTATATTTAGAAACATAAAATATTTATTAAAATAATTTTATTATTCTTACATTTAGAAATATAAAATGTCTATAATTTTACTATTCTTATTCTTATATTTAGATATATAAAATATTTATAATTTTATTATTCTGATTCTTATATTTATAATTTTGGTATTCTTATATTTAGAAATATAAAATATTCATAATTTTATTATTTTTATTCTTATATTTATAATTTTGGTATTCTTATATTTAGAAACATAAAATATTTATTAAAATAATTTTATTATTCTTACATTTAGAAATATAAAATGTCTATAATTTTACTATTCTTATTCTTACATTCAGAAATATAAAATGTTTATAATTTTATTATTCTTATTTTCATATTTAGAAATATGAAACGTTTGCAATTTTATTATTCTTATTCTTACATTTAGAAGTACAAAATATTAACAATTATAAATATTTTATAATTATTTACATTTAGAAATGTAAAACATATATTTAGAAATAGAAACGTAATAATAGTAAAATAACGGTAAAATACCGGTATTCTTAGGTTACTATTCAGTTACGTTTGATGAAACCGAAACGATGTTAGGCATAACACCGGTAAATAAAATATTAATATATTAAAAAAGCAAAAAGGAGACAATGATTAAATGTTTTCATAAAGCTGCCGATAAATTTGATGACGCTTATACACGTGTCCTTTATTATTTCTAATACCGATTCACTCTTAATTAATTTTAAAAGATGCAACTATATATAGAGTTGTATTAAATGAGGCGAAAAGAAAATAAAAAAAAAACTTGAATACATACGTCTCATTTTGTAACAATTTCCACTCATCTCCCTTTTCACTTGCCTTCGTGATAAATTTTCGAGATTGCAAATAGACTTTATCGACACCCCGTATATTTCATCGACATCGATTCCGTTGTCCAGCGGTAGAAATCTCGAGAACCAAAGAAAGGAATCGGTCGCCCGAGTAAATGGAAATGAAATTCCGGGAGATCGGTGGAATAAACGCGACATGAAATTCGAACTTCGAACGAACCACGGTCCAGCAAATGACTCCGTCTGAATGGGACTGCGTAAATGACGGTGGATTTGCGCGAGATGCGTTTGATTATGGTAGCGGGTATGGCGGTTGTAGCCGGTTAGGTCCGCTCGTTATCGAATAAATGGCAGACTTCAAAGCAGCGTCTGTGCGAAAGGTAGGGGAAAAAAAAGGAAAAAAAGAAAAAAAAAAAGACGGTGGCGTTTGGGTCGAACGGGCAGGTGTCTAGACATTAAACATTCAGAGTCCGTTTCGGTCCATTCTGCGCGACCGGTCCACGAGAGGCCAGAGGACTTTGAAGTGTACAAAGGTCGCGCGCGCCTTACTCGAACTCGTGGCGCAGCGTCGCTGATTGGAGGGATCAAAGCCTGTACCGCTGGCCTGCACGGTATTTAATCATCCAACCGCTGAGGAACGAATCTACTGTCAATTGAAACCTCTGTCAAAACCTCCGTCTGTTTTTTACGCTCCCTCTTCCCGCTCTTTTCCGATTATTTCCTACCGAAGGATCGCTGGACACCGTCCCACCTCGATGAAACAAACCGAGAACGCAAGAACGAAACTGAATAATCTCGAAATTAGTCGCGATTCGTATTTCGCTGTTGTTGGACGAGCCTGCAGGGCATGATCTACGCAGAGTGTAGCGTGCGTCGTGCGTTTGTAAAATGTTGAATGTCTCGTCGCGACGCTTGCGTTTTTGGTTCACGGACAAAGCGATCAATTTGTATCAATAACCGACGTACACGCCGGCGTACGAATAAATAAATATTAGCAACAGCAACGTTTATTGTTACATCGGTATTTATATTCGTGGTATTAATCGGACAATACGCGATCGTACGTCGTTTGCAGATACGATTCTATTTTCGCGGTGTAATCCTGCGCGACAACAGCTGCAACGGTGCAAACAGTATTATTCTCCATAGAGGGGAATTAGGATTTTATAGAAGTTAGTTAATGTTAGTTAATGTGTTGGTGAAGCTAGCGTAAACCTACCACGAGTCAAACTGACCGTTTTCGAACTTCTGTGACAATTTCGAATTTCCTACGTGCAACTTTTCTGAAACTATGTGTAAATACGATGAATTTTTCAGTATTTTATTCTTTTATTCACTTTTCCGAGAAATATACGTAATTTTACCTATCGCGACCGGTCAATTTGATTGGTTAGAAATTCTTAATTTTTGTTATTCTTATTTTCATATTTAGAAATATAAAATGTGGTAATTTTATCATTCTTATTCTTACATTTAGAAATATAAAATGTCTATAATTTTACTATTCTTATTCTTATATTCAGAAATATAAAATGTTTATAATTTTACTATTCTTATTCTTACATTTAGAAATATAAAATGTCTATAATTTTACTATTCTTATTCTTACATTTAAAAATATAAAATGTTTATAATTTTACTATTCTTATTCTTATATTTAGAAATATAAAATATTTGTAATTCTTGTTCTTATATTTATAATTTTGGTATTCTTATATTTAGAAATATAAAATATTTATAATGTTATTATTTTTATTCTTATATTTAGAAATATAAAATATTTATAATTTTATTATTCTTATTCTTACATTTAGAAATATAAAATGTCTATAATTTTACTATTCTTATTCTTATATTTAGAAATATAAAATATTTGTAATTCTTGTTCTTATATTTATAATTTTGGTATTCTTATATTTAGAAATATAAAATACTTATAATGTTATTATTTTTATTCTTATATTTAGAAATATGAAACGTTTGTAATTTTATTATTCTTATTCTTACATTTAGAAATATAAAATGTCTATAATTTTACTATTCTTATTCTTATATTCAGAAATATAAAATGTCTATAATTTCACTATTCTTATTCTTACATTTAGAAATATAAAATATTTATAATTTTATTATTCTTATTCTTATATTTATAATTTTGGTATTCTTATATTTAGAAATATAAAATATTTATAATGTTATTATTCTTATTCTTACATTTAGAAATATAAAATGTCTATAATTTTACTATTCTTATTCTTATATTCAGAAATATAAAATGTTTATAATTTTACTATTCTTATTCTTACATTTAAAAATATAAAATATTTATAATTTTATTATTCTTATTCTTATATTTATAATTTTGGTATTCTTGTATTTAGAAATATAAAATGTTTATAATTTTATTATTCTTATTCTCATATTCAGAAATATGAAACGTTTGTAATTTTATTATTCTTATTCTTACATTTAGAAGTACAAAATATTAACAATTATAAATATTTTATAATTATTTACATTTAAAAATGTACAACATATATTTAAGTAGAAACGTAATAACAGTTTAACAAGTTTAACAATGTCATTTGATGTTTAACAATTGAGTACTGATTCTCATCTGACATCTCAGCTATGCTTAGGAATGGCGCCAAATTTTGAAATGACGTAGGCTTCCCGAAAGTGTTCAAATTCATGACAAAGTTCGCGAGCGTCGATGATGCTTAAGCTCGACACGATCGTCGAAAACTGGCGACAATGAATTTTACGCACGGCTTGATCAACCGACTCGGTACTTCTATACTTTTCGGGAACGAAAATGGATTCGTCTGCGGGAAGCCACCTTTTTTTCCTCTCTGCCTTTCGTACGTGCGTGTGTGTGTTTTTCCCTCCCTTCTTTCGCCTACCATTGGCCAGCGGGGACCGTAAATTCGTTGCCTCGGACTTTTCCGCTTCGAGGATTCGAGCTTTTCGAATACTGCCCGCAGACTCCGCCGGACAGGTAAACGGCGACTCATTGTCCGGTTTTATCGATTCCGCGGATTTCTGTCACCTACCGGGAGACTTTGCACGATAAATCCCCCCAGAGTCGAGGCTCTAACTGCAGGTTCGCGAAGCGTTTATAGAGAGATTGGCAAAGAATTGCATCGGCGATTGTTTGTTCTCAGAACCAGCCAGAGATCGTAGGATAATTATTTCACTACCTATACTTTCTTTTTGTTTTTTTTTTTTACTTTGTCGTTGCTAATTTCGACCATTTCAGACCGATTTGACGGTGAATTAAAAATAAAAGGATTTAATACTGTGGGAAAGACGGAATTTATGTGTGTCACGTGATCCGTTCGATCGTGAAAATTCTGTCGATCGTGCGGAGGAAGTTGGATTCGTTAAATAACCCCTTGACATGTATATACATGTACATATGTGCTACTATTTTACTACGTTACTTACTTTTATTTATATACATGTATGTCACACTTATGTATACGTATATATTAAATGTAATAAATTAAATTAAATATAATTTTATATAATTGTAATATTAATAATAATATACGAAAGTAGGGGATTCCACCGGTTAATTTTATATATATATATATATAAAATATAATAAATTAAAATTACATATATAATTTTATATGTATATATAAATATATAGTGGATTCTTTTGTAAATATCCATAAGTTTGTAATAAATTATATATATAATAAATTAAATTAAATATATATATATTAAATAAATTAAATTAAAATTACATATGTAATTTTATATGTATGTATATATATACGTGGTGCGATTCTGTCGTAAGTAAGCTGAATTAATAAAATTGAAACAGCAGCGTAAAGCCACGATTTAGAATTTGGTTCTTTTTTTCTTTTATCAACGTTGCATGATAAAATTCTTTCGTAGACAATTAACAAAACGAAAGTAGGGGAAGTAGAGCCACAATCGAGAATTATATTTCCACCATATATATATATACATACATACATACACATAGAATCATATATGTAATTTTAATTTAATTTAATTTATTATATTTTATATATATAAAAATTATAATATTTTATTTTATTAAAACTATAATATTTAATTTTATACATAATATATTATTTATATATAAAAATTCACGTATATAAAATATAATAAATTAAATTAAAATTATATATATAATTCTATATGTATATATAAATATATGGTGGATCTCTCTCTCTTCGACACTGTCGAAAAAAAACAAGGTTCAATTTTTCGCGCGTTCGATCCATCGAAACATCGCGGAGAGGAACGATCGATGGAGATCGCGCGGTTGGGACAGTCTCGCGGGAAAGTAGCCACGGGATCGCGAATTATATTTCCCACCGATTAATTATGTTGCGGGCGACACGGTGAACCTTCCCCCCCGGCTGTCTGTCCATCGATCTTCGTACACGTTCGGCGGCGCTCGCTGGCGATCGACCGGATTCGCGCGTAACTTCGCAAGCGCCGAAAGGGCGGTGGGGCTCGCGAAGTTTCGGTCGCGGCGCTTTCCTTCATTCGTCGTTCGGCGCCCGGCGCGCGTGTTTCTACCGTGGTTCGTCGCGTTCACGTTTCCTCGTCGCGAAAGCTCTCTCGTGTTTTTTCGCAACTCGCTCGTCGCGTCGCGAGATCGATCGATTCTTTCGTCGTTTCTCGCGCATCGAGCCAGCGAAGATTTCGTGGTCACTGTGTGTGGCCGTAAGTGGACACGAGTGGTGTGATCTCGCCGATGCGATTCTGGTGATTTCGAACCGATCGACTGCAATCAGAAGAAATAGAGAGGGAGAGAGAGAGAGAGAGTAAGTGCGAGAGTCGAAGAACTCGAGAATTACCAGAGAGACAGAGTGTTGTTTTTTGAAATTGTCCTCGGGAGGGGGAGGGGCGAATTTGAATCTAATTGTGAGAGGTTAGATCAGTTCGCAAGGATCACGTGTCGTGTGTGATAACGAACGTGCAAATATCTCAACTGCACGCACGGTCCCTGTCTGCGAAATGAAAAGGGTTGATTCTTCACGCGTGTCAACGAGAGTCTCTCGCCAACTTCAGCAATTTAGCACGACGTGTCGTTTCAAACGTTTCGAACCGCTTGCAATCTTCTTTCGATCGATCTTTACTCGCCTTTCCATCGATCTTTGATTAGAAACCGCTTCTGTTGTTTCTGGAATGACGTGCCACGCACGTCGACAATTTTTTACCCCAAATCGCAACATCCTCTCGAGTTTAAGTATACTTAAATGTAACCCAAGCAAAGCAAATGATAAGTTTGTTACTTCTTAATAATTTCTGTCCAGTAACGTTATACTGGCGTGTTCAAAAGGAAAAGAAAGCGTCGAGTTATCGTGTACGGTTCGGTCACTCGTTACGGTCCGCAATCAGTTGCGAAGTTCACCCCTTGCATATCGACAATTTTTCGCCCCAAATCGCAACATTTTCTCGAATTCAAGTATACTTAAATGTAACCCAAGCAAAGCAAACGATAAGTTTGTTACTTCTTAATAATTTCTGTCCAGTAACGTTATATTGGCGTGTTCAAAAGGAAAAGAAAGCGTCGAGTTATCGTGTACGGTTCGGTCACTCGTTACGGTCCGCAATCAGTTGCGAAGTTCACCCCTTGCATATCGACAATTTTTCGCCCCAAATCGCAACATTTTCTCGAATTTAAATATACTTAAGTGTAACCCAAGCAAAGCAAATGATAAGTTTGTTACTTCTTAATAATTTCTGTCCAGTAACGTTATACTGGCGTGTTCAAAAGGAAAAGAAAGCGTCGAGTTATCGTGTACGGTTCGGTCACTCGTTACGGTCCGCAATCAGTTGCGAAGTTCACCCCTTGCATATCGACAACTTTTCGCCCCAAATCGCAACATTTTCTCGAATTTAAATATACTTAAATGTAACCCAAGCAAAGCAAACGATAAGTTTGTTACTTCTTAATAATTTCTGTCCAGTGATGTTATACTGGCGTGTTCAAAAGGAAAAGAAAGCGTCGAGTTATCGTGTACGGTTCGGTCACTCGTTACGGTCCGCAATCAGTTGCGAAGTTCACCCCTTGCATATCGACAACTTTTCGCCCCAAATCGCAACATTTTCTCGAATTTAAATATACTTAAATGTAACCCAAGCAAAGCAAATGATAAGTTTGTTACTTCTTAATAATTTCTGTCCAGTAACGTTATACTGGCGTATTCAAAAGGAAAAGAAAGCGTCGAGTTATTGTGTACGGTTCGGTCACTCGTTACGGTCCGCAATCAGTTGCGAAGTTCACCCCTTGCATATCGACAACTTTTCGCCCCAAATCGCAACATTTTCTCGAATTTAAATATACTTAAATGTAACCCAAGCAAAGCAAACGATAAGTTTGTTACTTCTTAATAATTTCTGTCCAGTGATGTTATACTGGCGTTTTCAAAAGGAAAAGAAAGCGTCGAGTTATTGTGTACGGTTCGGTCACTCGTTACGGTCCGCAATCAGTTGCGAAGTTCACCCCTTGCATATCGACAATTTTTCGCCCCAAATCGCAACATTTTCTCGAATTTAAATATACTTAAGTGTAACCCAAGCAAAGCAAATGATAAGTTTGTTACTTCTTAATAATTTCTGTCCAGTAACGTTATACTGGCGTGTTCAAAAGGAAAAGAAAGCGTCGAGTTATCGTGTACGGTTCGGTCACTCGTTACGGTCCGCAATCAGTTGCGAAGTTCACCCCTTGCATGTCGATAATTTTTCATCCCAAATCGCAACATTTCCTCGAATTCAAGTATACTTAAATGTAACCCAAGCAAAGCAAACGATAAGTTTGTTACTTCTTAATAATTTCTGTCCAGTAATACTGGATCCATGTTATACTGGCGCGTTTAAAAGGAAAAGAAAGCGTCGAGTTATCGTGTACGGTTCGGTCACTCGTTACGGTCCGCAATCAGTTGCAAGCGCAAGTGGCGGCAATTAATTGTATTTCACGTAGTTCCTTCGTCTCGCGATCTCCAATTTCGAATCGAAAGATGATCTATCTCTCGCTCTCTCTCTCTTTATCATCGGTGCAACTCTACGCGAATTCCCCCGCATAATTCTTCGTGCGCGCGGGTGTAAGTGTTTCGCCTCGCAAGTGCCGCGGGATTAAAATTCCCGAGCAAAGGGGGGGATCCTTTGTCCGCTAGGTGTTCCGTGCAAGGGACGATAATGTAATACGAATGAATATTCACGACGACGGACGAAATGTTCCTGGAGTTTCATCTTTTGGGCTTGGGAATCCACTTGGTGCTCTTTCGCCTCCTCCTTCTTCTTCTCGCGAATGAGACCGACCGCAACGCGTCACGCGTTTTTATTTCTTCTCGCGAATAAAAAATACAAATCCAGCTCCAGTGTTGCTTCGTCCTCGTAACCGGTAAATCGATCTCCCTTCTATTCACGAAAGATCGGATTCTACGATCGATGGAGGAGGCCGTCGGAAAATGGAAGATCAGTTTAAACGTTTTGTTATTTCGATTGATGAATTATCGAACGAGAGAGAGAGAAGGAGGCCAAGATTAATGGAGAAGTCGTCGATATTCAACAGGGAGCGTGATTTCAATTTCTCGAAGCGCCGGAAATTTTTTTCCTTCGATTCGCTTTGCGACTTTGGGGTGATTTTGGAAACGTTCGAAGGACTAAATAAACAAACGATAATCGCCTTCGTCTTGTAACTTGAAAAGCGAATGTCACTCGCGGTGAGAAACAAGTTCCACGGACACGTGAGGAACGCGAGATTGTTATAGTTGTCCGATTGAATTTCCGGACGATCGTTCGGTCTGAAAAAAGAAACGTGGAAATATCGTTCGCGTGCTAAATGCGTGGGAATTAATTAAAAGGATTGACACTGGTGTCGTTTCAAGACGGTTTCGTAGACGCTCGCCGCGATTAGTATGCTTTGAAACGCGCGTAAATATCAACCTGCGTGCCCGTACATACGAGAGAATAAAAGCAACTAACCTCGACGTGCCACGCAAGTCGAGAATTCTTTTTCGTCCGAAAGTTGCGATGTTTTCTCAGTTTTAACTATAACTCGAATAATAAATTTGTTCGAACCATACGAATTTATTCTACGGATAAAAATTTTTTAACAAATTCTCAATTTGTTGAGATCATTGATCAGAGATCATTCTTGAGTTCAAGAAGAACGCGACGAATTATTGTGTACGGGTCGGTCACTCGTTACGGTCCGCAATCCAGTTGCCAGCGCAAGTGGTTCACCTCTTGCCACGCACGTCGCGAACATTTTCTCCCAAAAATCGCGATAGTCTCTCAGTTTTAGATATAACCCAGGCGAGACGAATAATAAATTTATCACTTCTCAACAATTTCTATCCAGTGAGTATCGTACCGTATCGACGAGTTCGAGAAGAACGCGACGAATTCTTGTGTTCGGCTCGGTCACTCGTTACGGTCCGCAATTCAGTTGCCAAGTGGTGAAACTCGCTTCGGTTAACATCGAAACGTACGTACTAACGAAAATTTCATTTCGAATGCCCTGTTCGTCGTCAACTCCCGTACAGAAATGACGACAGTATATAATTTCTTCTCTCATCTGTACCCTGTTCTTCGATGTATCAAATTATATTAAATCGTTCGTTAAAAGAACCTTCGTTACGGTTACGTTTGGCGTTGAACACGACCTGCTTTCGTCGTCACCTCTGGTATTCTCTCGCGAGTACGTAGAGGTAGCAGAGTGTTTGACCACAATTTGCGAAGAAAATCCTCCCGTTTGTTGTTCAAGCCTCGAAAGCGGCAATATCAACATCATACACCACGCACAGTCTAGCGGTTTGTTTCACGTCTCAGTGAATGTTCGTCGCTCGTTGTTGTTGTTTTTTTCTTTCTTTTCTTTTTTCCTTTCTGCTCGCGTGTGAACACGCGTGGTGTTTTTGTAGCCGTGGCGACGCAAGCGCCGATGATACAATCGTAATAAATAAACACGGCTAATCAGTTGTATCAGTGTGTACCAGTGTGTAGTAATGTCGTGTGACAAAGTGCGTTTGCGAGGCACCGGCAGCCTTCGATGAATTTGCACGCCGGTAACTGGATTACGGCGAGGCATAGTTTGTGCACCGAGGAGGCCAGATCATCGTCTGGAAAGTGGGAAAACTCGTGGCGATCCGCTCGAGTCGTCAGTGATATCGGTAAGATGCAAGCTTAACATTCGTTTGCAATTTGGTGAAAATTATGCACGAAATTATGTGGGAGGGGGAGGGTGACTGACCTCTCTCTCTCTCTCTCCTCTCCGTGTTTTCCACGTTTTCTTTCTTTCTTTCCCGCGTACTAATTACCGAGCGGTTGTTAAGCCTGGGAATAATTAAAACACCAGGAGAAATGTAACAAAGAGCACTTGTACTCGTATCAGAGAAATAAAACGCAAAGTTCCGCGATGCGAACGTTTTATAACTGTTGAAGGACCCTCGGTTAGTTGCGAGTTCTTTGCGTTACTCGGTCAGTTGAATATTCCTCCCCCACCGTGCTGGAGGATCAAAAAACACGCGCTCTTTTATACCTAATAATATTTATTTCGAGATTCGTTCTCGCGAACGATTACGAACGCTGAGAATTATTTTAGTAAGAAGTATACAGGGTGGTGCAACCGAGCAGGGGGTGATTCTACGTCGAAAAATAAGAAAAAAATTTGGTATGACTTTTTTTTTATCTGGGGCTCGGTTTTCGAGAAAATCGATTGCAAAGTTCGTTCATCTTTGTGAACGATTTAGTTGTCTATTCTTCTATCGCGTTTGCAAATATTATTTATTGCGTGGTTAAAGCGGTACAAAGTGTTCCTACTGATAATTAATTTTTGATTCCTTGTTACTACTTTCTATTGCAATACTACAATACGGTACACTATTGCAAGTATTGTTGAAAACGTCCTCCTCGTTGCTGCATACACAAGTTTGCTCGACGAATCGACGATGTCTGAACAGAATGTAAGCCGATGTCGTTTTTTTGATTCCTCGAATTCCTCCATAATCTTTTGCTTCAAACGTGTAACATTTGAAATGTTGTCTTTATAAAATTGTTCTTTGTTTATGCCCCCATAAAAGAAAATCTAGAGGCGTGAGGTCCGGAGACCTTGGTGGCCAACGTACCTCACCATCGCGGCCGATTCAACACGAATACGTTCGATTTAAAAAATTTTTAACGTCCCTCGTGTAATCATACTTCTTATAGTAGCTAAAGCTACATCCTCCAACAACAAAGGCGCAGAAACACAAAGATGAACAAACTTTAAACTCGATTTTCTCGAAAACCGAGCCCCAGATAAAAAAAAAAAAAATATTATACCAAATTTTTTCCTTATTTTTCGACGTAGAATTATTTTGGTTGTACTACGAATTGCGGCCCACCCTCTACAGCGGGTAATAAATTTGCGACAGATTTTTATTTCCATTAAACTTCCTTTCGCAAACTGTTGGAAATTTAACGATGGAAAACCATCCGGAGGAGCGCATAGCTCGAGTCTTCGCGACGCGTACGCGTGTTTGAATGGCGCACGGCGGGCTCGCGAAAAGAAGTCGGCGTTGATCGACGTGAAACGTATAAAAATGCAAAACTTTTCGGCGCGCGCGACATGCCTCCCGCCGCTTGAAACGTTGGAACGAGGTTTTTCTAAAAGAGAGAGAGAGAGAGAGAGAGAGAGAGAGAGAGAGAGGAAAAAGGATAAAAGAATTTATCGAGCTCTGACCAAATACGTTTGCGTCTGGCGCGCGAGCTGCATTTTTGACATGCAAGACGATTTTCATTGAGATCGAATGCGTGAAATATTCATGTCCCCGGAGAGAAATAAAATCCATTTTATCCGTAACGTTGCGGGACCGAATTTTCTTCTCCTTTCTTCTTCTATTTTCGTTTCTCTCCATTTTTTTTCTTGTTTCTTTTTTTTTCGAAAACTTCGAGGGAGAAATTAAATACACGTGCTGCTACTTAACCTGGGTCGCCAGTCTTGCGCCGGTGGGCTTGCCAGTGCCCCTTTAACCGGGGAAGAGTTCTTTAAAACCGGGTTAACACGGCCTTAATTAGTTGCATCTCGCAACGTACGAGTGAAAATGCGTAGATAGTGGATGAAAGAGGAACGGGTAAACACACGTTTGGGGGGGGGGGGAGATAATTATACCGGACGAAACTCGTTTATATCGGGAAACGATCGTCCAGGCCCAGAGAAAGCTGCGTTCGCTGGACCGGATGAGAAACGGGGCAGCTTTTCAATAGAAACAGCATAGCGCTAAATAGAATTTTTTAACCGAACGTAATTTTTCTTCGGACACACTTATTCAAATAATAACATTCTTGTTCAGTTATTCCAATTTTGGTTATACAGCGCGGACTGCGTGAATGGGGTTTTAACCCCTTGCCACGCACGTCGAGAATTTTTTATCCCAAAATTGCAATAGTTTCTCAGTTTCTAAGTATATTTAAACATAACCCAGCCAAAACAAATAACAAATTTATTACTACTTAATTTCTATAATATCATATCGAGTTAATTTAATTTGTAATATACAGACTAAATGTCAATATATTTAACTAGAATATAGGTTATATTAGGTATAACGTAGGTTGTGTTATATATTATACATTGTAGCATGACATATTATGAGTAAAATTATATATTCAAGTAAAACAAAATAGGCAAAACAAAGAATAAATTTGTTACTTCTCAGTAATTTTTATCCAGTGATATCATAACGACGAGTTCAAAAAGAAATCGACGAATTATTGTGTACGGTTCGGTCACTCGTTACGGTCCGCAATCAGTTGCCAGCAATTGGTTAAAAACGCCCTATAAGTAATGTCGTTTTCTGACACTGTAGAAAATTTTATTTTATTTGAAAGTTGATACAGCTTTAATCTGTAATATAATTTAACAATAAACACACTAAATGTCAATGCATTAACTAGAATACAGGTTATATTAGGCATAACATAGGTTATGTTATAACGTATTACATATTATACATTATGGCATAACATGTTATAATAAGTACAATTATATATTTAAGTAAAACAGAATAGGCAAAACAAATAACAAATTTATTACTACTTAATAATTTCTATAATATCATACCGAGTTGAAAAAGAAAGCGACAAATTATTGTGTTACGGTTCAGTCACTCGTTACGGTCCGCAATCAGTTGCCAGCAATTGGTTAAAAACGCCCTATAAGTAATGTTTTCTGACACTGTAGAAAATTTTATTTTATTCGAAAGTTGATACAGCTTTAATCTGTAATATAATTTAACGACAAACACGCTAAATGTCAATGCATTTAACTAGAATACAGGTTATATGAGAGATAATTATACCGGGAAACGATCGTCCAGGCAGAGAGGAAGTTGCGTTCGCTGGACCGAGATGAAAGACGAGACAGCTTTTCAATCGAAATATCGCCGCGTTAAATAGAATTTTTTAACCGAACCTTAATTTTTCTTCGGGCACACATTGGCGATTTTATTTTATTATCTCGGTGATCCTAGAGAAGCTGGGAAAACGAGATAAACGGGACGATGGAGCGTTGAAAGTGGCGCGGAGTACTCGCGACGACGCGTGATTCGAGCAAGGTGTAGGAAGCGGAGCGTGCAGAAGCGCGGAATGTGCCAAGACTATTTCGAAAGAGTTACCGGCGATGCTAATATCGGTAATACCAGCCATGCAACTGTCGCGGTGCTACGATTCTAAAGCTGCTGCTGCTGCTACTGCCACCGGCGCACTGGAATACGTCCAACGGATGTACCTCGCGCTGGCCGTTCCTCCGCTTCCGGAAGAACCGGCCGATCGTTGGAAAGAGCTGAATTCGCGCGATACACAGGCACCATCTTCCAACTACGGTTCGTTTCGTTTCGTTCGCGTCTTTCTTATCCAGCGGATCAACAACTCGAGACAATTTATTAACTCGCAGCTTTAGTGCCGATTTTAAAAGTGTGTGTGCGTATGTGTGTGTGTGTGTGTGTGTGTGTGTGTGTGTGTGTGTGTGTGTGTGTGTGTGTGTGTCTAGAATGCGTCGTTAGGTTACGTTCGTCAGACTGAAGTAGAATTGAATTACAAGGAAATGACACTAGCCTCTTTGAAAAATGACTTTGTCGTTCGAATCATAGTTTTCTGATTAATCGAAAAAATTTGATATTTGGAGAAAATAAAAAATATGTATCTAGTGCAGTTGCTAACAGAGGAAATAGTAATAGTTTTTTTTCTTTTCTTTTTTTTTTTTTTGAAACATCAATAACTTTACCGTACGACTTGAGTCATATTATTTACGAAACTTGAACATTCGTAATTTTCTGATTAATCGAAAAAATTTGATATTTGGAGAAAATAAAAAATATGTATCTAGTGCAGTTGCTAACAGAGGAAATAGTAATAGTTTTTTTTCTTTTCTTTTTTTTTTTTTTGAAACATCAATAACTTTACCGTACGACTTGAGTCATATTATTTACGAAACTTGAACATTCGTAATTTTCTGATTAATCGAAAAAATTTGACATTTGGAGAAAATAAAAAATATGTATCTAGTGCAGTTACTAACAGAGGAAATAGTAATAGTTTTTTTTCTTTTCTTTTTTTTTTTTTTTGAAACATCAATAACTTTACCGTACGACTTGAGTCATATTATTTACGAAACTTGAACATTCGTAATTTTCTGATTAATCGAAAAAATTTGATATTTGGAGAAAATAAAAAATATGTATCTAGTGCAGTTACTAACAGAGGAAATAGTACTAGTTTTTTTTCTTTTCTTTTTTTTTTTGAAACATCAATAACTTTATCGTACGACTTGAGTCATATTATTTACGAAACTTGAACATTCGTAATTTTCTGATTAATCGAAAAAATTTGATATTTGGAAAAAATGAAAAAATATGTATCTAGTGCAGTTGCTAACAGAGAAAATAATACTAGTTTTTTTCTTTTTTTTTTTCTTTTGAAAAATCAATAACTTTATCGTTCGACTTGAGTCATATTATTTACGAAACTTGAACGTTCATGATTTTCTTGATTGTTCGAAACAATCAAGTAGAATATTTGGACAAAATGAAAAGAAACTTAATTAAATTTACTCTGTCAGAACGATATTTCTTAAAAGCAAGATACAACACGTAATGGCACTTTGCCATTGGTGTCGAGCACCGATACAGGTTCTTTTCGTACATTATTTTTTGAACATCTTCGTGTGGGTTTAGTTTTCGACGTTGTGCTTTTAGTACATAATCTGAAGAATGTTTCCCGACGAAACGTGTAGACTTCGTTACAGATTGCCTAACTGATGTTTTGTAGGTACTGAATTTGCATCTTCAATTCTATATAATTCAATGGTTTTTTTTTTACACGCGTTAATTTTCCATTAAATGATGTCTAATTTTTCCAATACATATGTACGACAAATCGCAATAAGTTGCGCAAGATGGCGGACACGAGCGATCGTAGGAAGAAAGTATTTATAAATATTTATAAATAATGTCGTTTCTCGACACTGTACAAAATTTTTATTTTACTCAAGAATTAATACAGTTTTAATCTATAACATAATTTGACAACAAGCACACTGAATGTCAATATATTTAACCAGAAGATTACATTGTAACAACTTCAATTATCGTCCCTAGATGGCAGTGTTTATTGTTGAAGGTTAGGTTTGCATGTGGTGAAGAATGATTTTGTTCGCTCAATGAAAAAAATGTTGTAACAAGCTCTTAATTAAAATATCAACGTAACATTAAAGAAACAAATCATTTATGTCTCACTGTAACAGACAAAAATAATAATCTTTGAACTGCCTATGGTTCAATTTTACTTTTACTTTGCTTCTCGCTCAATCGCATGCTTCTAAATTTCTTTTCACCGATCAAAAGATCGTTACCAACATTTATTAAATTTTCTTAAAAGGGAAACAACACCGGTCAATTGTCCAGCCTCAAAATATTCCAAAATGTTCTGAGAGATTTACAAATTGTACTGTAATTTCATTTTCCACGTTTCCCCGAATTTAATTCGAGCAACAAATTGCAATTGCTTTTCTCGCTCGTCGTTCACAACCAGCTGGTTAATCGGCGAACGAAAGACAGTGCAAACGAAAGAAAGAAAGAGTTACAATCGCGATGTGTCGTGGATATCCTGGCCGCGTAATAAAAAAGTTGCAACGAGTTTGGAGTATTTCATTTTCGTCTACTTGAGTTCCGGACGGGGGCGGGCGAGATAAAACATTCGCGTGAGATATGGCGAAGAAGAAGTGGCACCGCACGGAGACGCAGCAGCAGCCAGTATTCATTTTCACGTTCCATTTCCTGATACTCCGCTGCATAAGATGCTTTCAAGGGCCGTTCAAAGTTTCGCGAACGTTGTTCGCCTCTCGTCGCGCCTTCCGCCTCTCCCGCGAAAATAATCGAATTCGATAGTTTCGTGTCATCGATGCAACGCCGTTGTCGAATTCTTCCGTGCTGAAGTGGAAATTACGCAAAGTACTTGGCGCAAGTTCGTGATTCAGCGTTTCAAACGGTTCGTTGCGAAATCGTGGAAAATTCACTCGTCAAAGCGGGCCCACGAAGCGAGAAGAAGTTGGCAATGACCGAGCAACACTCGATCACGTTGAATTTTAACATAGATTGCATTTTATCGAGTATTTGTAGAACGTGGAACATCTGCAAAGAAGAAATGAAATTTTTGAAGAGGATGTTTCGACTTTTCCAAGAGAATTTTTCCACCATTAGTATTTTGATAGGTACAAACTGGAGTCAGTCTAGCATCATGATTAATTTCGAATTGAAGAATTATCGAGATCTTAAATTGGTTGGAACTTGGTAAGAAAAATTGTACGACGATCTACTTGACGCCCTTTTAAAACGTGAAGCTTTCACTTTGCTTCGATTTCCTCTTTTCCTCAAGGTATTTTAGCATCATGTTTCTTTCAGAAAAATTGTAAAAATTTACATGTGCGTGGAAATACTGGGATATTTTATTTACAACCTTGAAAATTGAAGACGCCCCTCGAAGCTTTTTTCTCTCGTCATTTTATTGAACTTTAAACATTAGAATTAAACGAAGAAAAAAAGATTTAAGAAATCCTAAAATTTTCTCTCATTGTTAAAACTTGAATAAAATGGCAAAAAGGGAATCGTACTGCAATGCTCAGGGATCCATTGTAAAGAAAACAATTCCAATCCTCAAGTCGTGAAAAACATTTCCTTCGCGTCTTTAGAATCGTTCGAATTTTTACGATTTTACGAGAATAAGATAAACTCAGTTATGACGTCGAAGCTTTACGCCTTAAAACGGGACTGAACAGATTGTCGATGATTATGATTTTCGTGACTCCACTCTACGATTTCACTCGGAAACTGCGATAATCTTTTGACGAGGTAAATATCGTCGTCGATATCATTTCACGCTGACCAGGACGAACGTACATTACGAAAGGATATCCTAAAATTCTCGAGTGACACCGGGGGCCAATTTTCAGAAGTGTTGGCCCGAGTGGACGACAAACAGCCGCTTTCGAATTTCTGCCGTTTCCATTCTACGCGGAACAGTGCCGGTAAGCATCTCTGAGCGAGTGCTTTGCTGTTCAGATTTCAGGTTTTCGAATATAGAGCCTGGTTCATTGACGATCGGTTGTTTTGGCCTCGAGTTGTTTGTCTCTGTTTCGATCACTCCCGCGCCTATCCTCTCGCCATTTCTCGCAACGCGTCACGGTTGTCGTGTAGCATTTATTGTTATTATTAATTTTATAAATGTAATATAATTAAATTTACAAATATTATATAATATATAATATATATTAAATATATTAAATTATTTATAAATATTATATAATATGTAATATAAATTCCGGATTGGAAGTTCTGTCTTTCGAATAAAAAGTTCTATAGAATAATGTTTTCATTGATCAATAATTTTTCATAATACTTTCATTATTATTAATTTTCTTATTATTGATATTAATATTATTCAATTGTACCCTTTACAGTTTCATACAATTTTTATTCGAAAGACAGGACTTCCATTCCGGAACTTATAATATATATAATATTATATTAAAATACTATATTAATATTATATTATATTATATTAAAAAATATGTCGTTGGCTCCTGGAAATTATTCGTAGTTAATCAGCCCAACGTTAAATTAAAGAAAGGATATGATTATTCATGGTTAAAGTTATTCAAATAATAACATTCTTGTTCAATTATTCCAATTTTGGTTATACAGCGCGCACTGCGTGAATGGGATTTAACCTCTTTCCACTCACGTCGAGAATTTTTTGTCCCAAAACTGCAATATTTTCTCAGTTTCAAGTATATTTAAATATAACCCAGCCAAAAAAAAAATAACAAATTTATTACTACTTAATAATTTCTATAATATCATACCGAGTTCAAAAAGAAAGCGACGAATTATTGTGTACGGTTCGGTCACTCGTTACGGTCCGCAATCAGTTACCAGCGCAATTGGTTAAACATACCTATAAGTAATGTCGTTTTCTGACACTATAGAAAATTTTATTTTATTTAAAAGTTGATACAGCTTTAATCTGTAATCTAATTTTACAACAAACACACTAAATGTCAATTTATTTAACTAGAATATAGGTTATATTAGGCGTAACATAGGTTTGGGTTAGGTATAACATAGGTTATGTTATAACGTATTATATATTATACATTATAGCATAACATTTTATAATAAGTACAATTATATATTTAAATGAAACAAAATAGGCAAAACAAATAACAAATTTATTACTACTTGATAATTTCTATAATATCATACCGAGTTGAAAAACAAATCGACGAATTATTGTGTACGGTTCGGTCACTCGTTATGATCCGCAACCAGTTGCCAGCGCAATTGGTTAAACATACCTATAAGTAATGTCTGACACTATAGAAAATTTTATTTTATTTAAAAATCAATACAGCTTTAATCTGTAATCTAATTTAACAACAAACACACTAAATGTCAATGTGTTTAACTAGAATATAGGTTATATTACGCATAACGTGGGTTACGTTATAACGTATTATGTATTATACATTATAGCATAATATGTTATAATAAGTAAAATTATATATTTAAGTAAAACAAAATAGGCAAAACAAATTTATTACTACTTAATAATTTCTATAATATCATACCGAGTTGAAAAAGAAATCGACGAATTATTGTGTACGGTTCGGTCATGGTCCGGACGGTTATGGTCCGCAATCAGTTTCCAGCGCAAGTGTTTAAAGACGCCTATAAGTAATGTCGTTTTCTGACACTGTAGAAAATTTTATTTTATTTAAAAATTAATACAGCTTTAATCTGTAATCTAATTTAACAACAAACACACTAAATGTCAATTTATTTAACTAGAATATAGGTTATATATTAGGCGTAACATAGGTTATGTTATAACGTATATATTATATATTATACGTTATAGCATAACATGTTGATAACTATAATGAGTAAAATTATATATTCAGGTGAAACAAATAATAAATTTACTTCTCTTAATAATTCCTTTCCAGTGATATCATAACGACGAGTTCGAAAGGAAAATGGAACGACGAATTGTTGTCCGGTCACTCGTTATGGTCCGCGAATCGATTGGCCCCAGCGCAACTCGTATCCCCCTGGCACGAGAAAACGAAACGGAGAACGATTTTTCCGTCTCTAACGTTGAACTCTGATGGGCGATGAAATTTCCGCGTTCGATCAACGAGATTAAACACGCCTTACGGGGCTTTAAACGCTTGCAATTAGACGGATAGAACGGCAGAGTTGCCGGGCTCGCAGCTAATTAGGCGAACAGGAGCCGTGAGAAAGGAGCAGTGAGGCGTCTCGGTGGAAATCGGTTGTCGTTGTCGTCCGATCCGTCCGATCATGCGCCCTCGTTTCGTCCGGCGTCGCGTCGCTCGCGTTTGTTCGGTCGGACGCAGATACGGCGAAGAGGTAGGATCGGTAAACGTTGGGGTGGATACGTCGTTGAATAACGGCGGGGGTGAACGCGACGACTGGGATATCGGGTTGACACGGGAGGAAGGATTTTAATATAAAGTGCCAAGCGTTCCAAGTCCTCGGTTTCCAAAGGCCTCGGCCGGGGTTTTGACAGCGGTAAGCGCTCTCTCGCTCGCGCTTTTCGCTGGATCGAGTTTCCTTTTTCCTTCGTGTGCCCCGCTCGATGTCATTCGTCTTCGATTCGTCGCCGCTCTTTTGTCACCGCCGCTTCAAACTTTCGTATCACGCGCGACGCGTGTAATTAACGAGCGGACGCCCCCGGCGTTTCTCGTTCGAGAGAGTTTCACGCTTCCTATCAACGATTCGCGAGAATTATACTACATTATACTTTTAAACTTGGACTAAATTATACTTTTATTTAAATTTTATACGTTACTTCCGAGACGAAACTTTCGCTCATTGCAATTTATTCGGATAAATGTAGAAAATGTTGCAACGCTGGCTGAAAATTGACTGTAGGTTCCTGTCCCATAGCCACAGTGACGTTTCTGTTCCGGTCATTTGGAGTTTTCATTGTGAAACGAAGAATTTTTTTCTCTTCTTGCACTGTATTCCACTAATCACGAAGATTTGCCAAACTCTGCCAAATCTCTAAATCACGAGGACGTGGATGACTAATTCCTAACTCGATACCGACTCGTGCCTTTCCAATCGTGCCTTTTCTCCCCCGTCTTGGTTTCGTTATCGTTTTCGAATAGCAGTCAGTTGTTTTCTAATCGTGTCGATGCTCGCTCGCGATCTGACTCGATCCTCTTACTTTCGATCGCACGATAACGGCACACACGTGGCGCAGGTTCGCTGTTTAAGCTCGCATCGTTTGACCAAACGAAGATCTCCGAGCGATCGAGAGACCCTACGCCGGCTTGTGCCGTCTTCATCGTGATTCGACGCCCTTAGGGGGCCAACACTCTGGATTACCAACGAGCATTCCGATCACGTTGTTCTCGCGCGTGCTTCTCGCGCCGAATGTCGGTCGACCGAGGTCCACCACCACCACCATCACCATCACCACGCCGAAAAGAGAGAGAAAAAGAGAATAAAAAAGAAATACAAAGAGGATCGACAAATGGGAAAAAATGCTCGACCGCGTGGAAACGTCGGTTAATTCGATTTCGCCGCGTCGTATATATCTGTTTTTTAATCGAACCTTCTGCTCGTGTCACTTTTACGCGTGCTTCTCCGCGACGCGACAGAGTCTGGTCATTTTTCCCCCACGCAAATCGAGCGTCGCTGAAAAAAAAAGAAGGTCTCACTGGTGAAAAACGTCACGTCACGTCGCGAGAACGAACGAAAACCGCGAATATGGTCAACTACTCGCGCGATTTGTTAATTTCGTGTTCGAGTCCGGAGGAGTCAGTAAGCTTCTTCCTAAATATAAAAACACAAGGTTTCTTTGTGCAACTAATGGTGCCTATATGAAAAAAAAAAAAAAATCTTAAATATATACGTCTCATTTTGTAATAATTTCCACTTATCTGTCTCTTCATTCGCCTTTGCAATAAATTTTTGAAACTGCAAAGAGACTTTATGGACAGTCTGTATTTCATGTTTACTCGACTAATTTCGTAAACAAATTTGTTAATCGATCGTCTTAACGAAAAGACGAAAACGCGGCAGAGAAGGGAGAAAGAATGGCGAAGGAACCATCGAGTGGCGACGAGAGTCAGGAGGTTAAGCGTCTTACGGTGGATCGGAGGAACACGGGCGCAGGTTTCTCGCCCGTGGCGCGAGAAAGTGCTTCTTTACGCCGACGTGTCTCGCGTACCCGAGAGCGAGAGAACGCGCCGTTGATTTTTATCGATGAGAAATAGGCTCTCGCGATCTCGGTTACTCGGAGGAGGAAATCGAGGGCATACGTCGACGCATATGGCTGGAAAAGGGGGGGCAAGTTTGCCTTTCTTCTTTCGTCTTCATCCCTTTCTTCTTCCATCGCGTGTCGCGAAGCGGTAACATACACACACGAAGGAAAACGCACGAACGTCCAACGAATTTTTAGCAGTCTCAATTTCCGATGGAGGATGAATCCTTAATAGGAAACTCTCTTGGCTGTTTCCGCGATTCTGGGAACACGTGCCGGTACGCTTCTCTTTTAGCTGGCCACTGCGCGTTGTTCGTGCAGTGTACAGGCTGTCCATAAAGTCTCTTTACAATTTTAGAAATTTATTACAGAGGCAAATGAAAAGATAGATAGAGTGGAAAAATGAGAAAGAAAAGTTTACTTGGCTATTATACATGGATGAATTCTACACCTTCGATTTGACGAAGGTAAATTTTTCTTTCCTTTGCGCTGTATTAAAAATGTATGTAAAAGAGACGTCTCTACGCGCTCAGAATCATAAAGTCGCTGTTGGAACGCAAGCGTCACTAAAACTGTGAAACCTTGACATTCAAATTCAAAATTTGTTTTTTTTTTTTTTTGCATTGTAATCTACTTGTCACGAAGGTAAAATTTTTTCAAGGAACCATAGCAGTCTAATAGTTTTCTTGAAAACTGGTAAAAAATTTCTTGATCATTTAATGTGCGCTCTAACAGCGACTTTATGGTTCTATATTTTGAGTAATGTTGACGGTTAGTTTTAACATTTGATTATTTATACTCACACTGATGCTGCAACTATGAAAGTTAATACGAAAATTACGTAAGAGAGACACCTCCACGCGTCCAGAAACATAAAGTCGCTGTTAGAACGCACGTGTTCATTGAAACTGTTAAACTTGACTGAAACCTTGACATTCAAAGTCAAAATTTTTTTTTTTTTTTTTGCATTGTATTCTACTCGTTACGAAAGTGAAACTTTTCCAAGGAACCTAATAGAACCTAATAATAATTCTCTTTGACAAATGGCAAAACAGTTTCTCAATCATTTGACGCTGTGGACAAGTGGTAACAGCGACATTATGATTCTGAACGCGTGTATTAGGTAATTTTTACCAACGTTTGATTGATCACGGTTGCAGCATCGTAATCAAGTGACGAAACTAACTGTCTGATATTATTCAAAGTATAAACATCACGTAATATAGTTATCCACACGTCCAGAATAATAAAGTCGCTGTTAGAACCTACGCGGTGTTACATGATTGAGAAACATTTTTCCCATTTTTCAAGAGATCTATTAGGCTGCGACTTATAGTTCCTTGAAATAAGTAGAATACAGAAAATTTTTTTTGACCTTCAAATTCTTACATGTATTAATGTATTTCCATCTTTCGTACCTTTTATATGTATTTCCATCAAATCGAAGGTGTAGAATTCATCTGCGATACGGACAAAATTTTCTTTCCACCCTGTACAGTATCAGAACCGACAATAAGGATATTTCACGTTTAGTTTGGTGGCTAGTTGAAGAAATTCGCGAGGGTCGATTGAACAGTTTGACGAACTGTGGGGCGTGGTGACGTTACACAGGGTGTCCATAAAGTCTCTTTACAATTTCAAAAATTTATTACAAAGGCAATTGATGAGGTATCTTCGTCAGATTTGTTCTCAGTGGTGCATGATCCAACATCTGCTCGATATCCGCCTCGACCTGGCAACGTCGCCGAAATAAGAGGCCGCGAAATAAAAACCGAGTCGCGTAACGCGTTAATGTTCAACAGGTGAAACGGCTTGTAGCAACGTCGGTTTGTTTGTCCTTTCTGAATAAACTTTTATAAACGTAACGCGCTTTCTCCTTTCGTCGAGCGCGTGTATTTTTCGAGTTACATTTCCCACCCCTTTCGAGATTAACGCGTCGAGTGCCGCGCGTGCTTTGTTTACCTTTTCGTTCGCGTCGTTCGATACAGTAAGCAAATCGCACGATTACATCCAGCGTTCCGAGTCGGGAAATTTTGTAAAAATTGTCACGAAGACAATTTTTTTTCAACGTGGCTGGGGAGAAATATTAGTAGAAACGTGACGTAGAAAGTCACGACATTCTGCAATGAGTGAAAAGAAAAACCACATATCTTTGCCTGAACTGTTTTAATAAAACTCGTTAAAATTATTATCGCGTTATTATACTGTACATCGTTTGTATAATAAATATCAGTAAAGGCAATATTCAGCTACTAATCTTAAAGTTTTTCAATCTTTAGTACACGTGTACTAAATTTGTTTCGTCGGTCACCGGAGGGAACAATGTAGAAGGTTTTATTCTATATATTGCAACCGTGGTCATTATTCTACGAGATCTCTAGCCTGCCAGATGGAAAAGAGTGCCACTTTCACTTTCCAGCGCGTCTTTTTATATTCATTTTATGTTTCTTGACAAATCGAAGGGAGGGAAAGAAGGAGCCTGCGAGCCCCTTGTTTTCTGATTGCTAGCGCTACCCCCTCCACTGAAATCTCAACGTAGGAGAGATCGGTGCAGTGGAGGGGGTAGCGCTAGCGATGAAGAAAGTGGGGCAAGGTCCCGCGGGCCGCCAGTTAGCCACCTCTGGCGTACATGATCAATTACTGGAATCTGCCCCACGAATAAGCGTTTACAGATCACTTTTAAGAGCATTATTACTGACTCAGTGTCAACACAGACATCCAACAGTGATTAAACTTTCCACTCGCTAATTTTCTGTTTTAACCTCTTTCGCTCGAATGACGTGCCACGCAACGTCGAGAATGTTTCTCGCCCCCAAAATTGCAATATTTTCTTAACCCAGGCAAAACGGATAATAAATTTATTACTTCTCAATCATTTCTATCCGGTGATATCAGAAAGAAAGCGACGAATTATCGTGTACGGTTTGGTCACTCGTTATGGTCCGCAATCGGTTGCCAGCGCGTTAAATCAATCTCTCGGTTTTTCTTTTCTTTTAAATCGAGCATCGATTCCTGTCGAACGAAGGTACACTTGCCTTCTCGCTTTCGAATGACTTTCAGGTAACACGTTTCATACTTAAGATGACGAGAGGGTGACAAGACACGCGACGTGGCTTTCCTCTGAAACGAACGTATTGCTGGCACATGGGGGAGGTGTTGTGCGGCGGATTTCTCGCAAATTTGCCAGGGAGAACACTCTTTCGAGTGGGCAAAGGGGCGTAAGCCAGAATGCCTGGACTTCAATTAAATTCCTGAAAGTTCTCAAGTCCACCGCGTGGCCGCGACGCGGTCGCGCAACGTCGTCCGACGTTGGGAAATTTAATTAAAAAAGTGGAAACACGCGATTCTTTTTGTCAAACTTCTCGCGAATAATTGCTTCTCGACGCCCGATGGGGGAAGGGAGGACAGCGTCCGACGTGTTTGTCGCGAACGATACTTCGCTCTGTCCGATTCGTAGCCTCGCCGGAGAACGAAACAACTGGCGAACTCGATCGTTTTGCTCTCGACCCCGATATTTCAGCTGCTGGTCTCGCGAGAGGAATTGGATTCGTTTCGCGGGATATTCGAGATGGGTGTCGAATCCTGGCGAGGGATCAGCAACAACGTGTCACGTTGGCGAGAACAACGACGCGACATAGACGTTTCTCTTCGATGAATGATGAACGAATTTTCTTCGAATGTATCGACGTCATTCCCGCGCTGGTAAATTGCTCGCTATTGTTTCGCTTGCTCGGCCCGCGCCGACGTAAATCCACGTTAACCAGCAGTTTACAAACAGTAAATAGCCGGCGTATTATCGATCGTTTTTTCTTTTTTTGTACAATAAATAAATAAAACGACCGCAAAGTTTGCTACCTTTGATCCCAGTTGTATGCAAAGAGTAAACAGTCGGGCTCGAATTGGTTTGCAACGGTGCGCGAACTAATTACGGCGACGTTGAAGTTCGAAATCGAAAGAACGCGGTTCTGTTCAGCGTGTGCGGCGATAACTTTCGTTAAGGGTGGCAGGACAGTTTGACGGGCCTAAACGAATATTTTGGAGAGTTAGTGAAACAAAAAGTGCACGTTTGATCGACACGAGCTTTTGTGGTTTGTTTCAGCACATTATGAACTGTAAAAAGCAACATTAAAAGAGACGAAAGAAGGCTATTATTCAACCTATTTAACTTGTCATCCTTTTGCATAACTTTTTTTACATTGCCTGTCATGGTGTGCATGGTTGCAACAAAAAGGCAGAAAATGTTCAAAAGTAAACGATATTCTCTAGAGATTGACGATCCAACATTTTCATTTTCGTGAAAATTATGAAAACAGCAGCCGATGTGTCGAATCTATGCCAAAAATTTCCACGTTTTTCGTTTATGCTTTTCGAAATTGTTAAAAATTAAAAGAATGCTCGATCGTCAATCCCTAGCAAATTTACATTAAATTATACGTGCCAAGTTTAAAAAAGAAATATCGCTCGACGTTTCCACGTGTTACGACGATTTTCAGTATTCTCGACGAGAAGTTTCCGCGAGAACGTTTAGAAACAAAATGGAACGACGCGTTTGTAAAGCATAGACTGCGAAACGAGCTCAAGCTTATTATCATGCTTTCCTTTTTTTTTTTTACAATATTACAACAAGTTTCAATATACAATGTCCGAATATTGACGAAGATTATCCATCGCCCAGCAGCAGAGAAACAGCGGGGAAAAAAAGATGGACGAAGCGATAATAATTATTTTACACGGAGTGACAGGGACACGAGCAGGATTCGATGAATTTCAAGCGGGAACGTTTGCTATGGATTCGATCAATGAGGGGAGGGGAGAATATTTTTCTTAACGTTCGTCGATGAAATGGAAAGTTTGCAAAGGGTGGGCTCGATCGACGAGTGCTCCTTTAGACTGCTCGTGGTTCGCAAAAGAGAGAGAAAGAGAGAGAGAGACTCGTCGAGTCGATATTTTCGTGAAATTGCAGAGTTTCCTCCAGCTTTTGCCTATTGCCCTCCCCATGTCCCCGGGGCGCTCGGGAAACTTTTATTTATTTATCCGCGTCGCACAGTGACATGGCTCGTCCTCGAGGAATATTATTAAAGCCGCCGGTGCTGCTGTTTGACTTGGAACGGCTGTGCAGCCGCAGCTCGCGGCTCTCGAAACTTTATTTGTATTCTGGCGGCGCTTCACCGCGACGCGATACGCCGAATGAGTGCGAAACAAGCTATACGAATTGACAACTGGGTTAGATACACCGGGCTGGTAACGAGCCCATCGTAATGCACGTGCAACCGCACACGAATCTACGTGGGTGGCTGTGCCGCCCGCTACACCACCCGCCATCGCCATCGCGACACCGGTTTATATCGGTTCTGGTCGCGCACGGTTGCGATTCCGCGTCATATCGTGCGTGTCGTCGCGCCAATCGCGCGCGCCTAACGCTCCTGATCGCTGATCACGCTCCTATTGTTCCCGATTTCGGGGCAAAAGTAATTGCCCCCGCCGCCGCGGAACGGACGATTCGTTAAAAGTAATTGTTTGCGCCGCTTTTCACGCCGGGCCGAGCTAATTGCTTGTAAGATATTTTTACCTCTGATTGCTCGTACCGCGCTCGATTTCCGCGTCGGTCGAACGATCCGGCTGTCGCTGTTATCCGTTTCTCGTCGATCGCCAAACTAACCGGTTTTGCAACTCGATTTTTTCTTTTTTTTTTTTTTTTTTTTTTTTGGTCTTGCTTTCCACTCTGCGACCAGCTCGAGAGTCTTTTTTTTTTCTCTCTTTGTGAAGCTGAGGCTTGGTAAATAATCGTGGTAAATGCCCGCTCGAGCAATTAAAAACTAAAGCCCTGCTTCGCGCACGGGCTTTTGGAAAGCAAGTTTGGAAGTTCCACCACTTTTTGGAGAAAGTGGACCCTTTGAAACGCGAGAAGCGAGCGTACGCGCTTCCAAAAAATGTGTCCCCTTGGCAGAGAGAGAGAGAGAGAGAGAGAGAGAGAGAGAATTGTTCTGAAACGTGAGGAAGTAAATAAAATGTACTACTCCTGAGCTTCGATCGAATCTTTTCTAACTTATCACGTCCGATTTATTTGCAAAAGTTTGTGCGAAATATAAATTTTTGAACGAAACCTAACCTAATTTAAGTTATGAAATTCTTTTGTCGATCAGAAACGTAGTTTCCATTATTATCGACAGTCTTTTGTCTTTTCAAAATTTTCGAATGAAACCCAACCTAATTTAGGTTATGAAATTCTTTTGTCAATCAGAAATGTAGTTTCCATTATTATCGACAGTCTTCTGTCAAAATTCTACTGTTTTCTTAAAATTTTCGAATGAAACCCAACCTAATTTAGGTTACGAAATTTGTTTGTCAATCAGAAACGTAGCTTCCATTATTATCGACAATCTTCTGTCAAAATTCTACCGTCTTCTCATAATTTTCGAATGAAATCCAACCTAATTTAGGTTATGAAATTTTTTTGTTAATCAGAAACGTAGTTTCCATCATTATCGACAGTCTTCTGTCAAAATTCTTCTCAAAACTTTCGAATGAAACCTAACCTAATTTAGGCTATGAAGTTCTTTTATCAATCAGAAACGTGGCTTCCATCATTATCGACAGCTTTCTGTTAAAATTCTTCCGTCTTCTTCTCAATTTTCGAGCGAAACATAACCTAATTTAGGCTATGAAATTCTTTTGGCTGAAGAGTGAAATTTCCATCAGAGACGTTGAAATGAAAAAAAGAAAAAGAGAAGAAAAGATCTTTATGATACACACAATAGGGTAGGCAAGGTTTTATTTATGTACTTTACGAAGAATCATTTTCCAAAAAAATAAACTGTTTCGTATCTATATTCAAACAAATGGCCATTCCGACCATTTCGGTGGTTCTAGCGTTCGTTAAATTACAAGCGTCGTTTCTTTGCGCAGGAACCTCTCGCGACAACTTCGAGTGTCTCGCTCGCTCAGAAATTTCGCTTCGAACGATGAAATTTGTCTCGTTCGAGGAAACGGGCTGAACGTTAAACTTCCCCGCCCATTGGCGACAACGTGCAACTCTCGAACAACGACACCTGTCGAAATCGGGGGCACGAACTTTTGCAACGACCGCCGCCACCCCTCGGATGCGTTTACGCGCGACACGCTTTTCAGACGCGATTTTCGAATTACGTGTTACGCCTGCAGCGATATCGATGCCCGCGCTGCACATGGATATCTATCTGGAAAGTTTAATATCCAAGTTGGAGACGGAGATACGTAGTACTACCAGCGTTGTTATTAGATTCTCCGAGCAACTGCCGGAAAAGTTGCAACGGTTAACTATTCCGAAAGTTTCCGCCTTCCGAAAGATTTCGAGGGAAGTTTCGTCGCTAATAGCTCGGCTGGAAGCGCTCTGTTTACGCGGGGATCGGGGAAGGAGTCGATCGGCTACGCGGATTTACCGCGGGATCCCGACCGAAGCACAGTAGTACTCGGTTCAGCGTCCACAGTTTGGGACCAAAAGCGGACGCTTAAGGGGGCAGGACAGCTCAACGGGCCGAAAAATCACGAATACTTTGGCTAGTTTTTTTACCTTCAGTTAAATCAGATGGAATTCGATTTAAATCAATTAATAACCTAATAATAAAAATAAAATATAACAAGATATATTAAAATAAAAAATTTTAAATTTAACTGATAGAAAATTATATCAATTAATTTAAAATTTTCCATTATTATTATTATTATTGTAAAAAATGTTAAAAATATTAAAACTTCAAATGAAATTATCTGAGAAATTAAACGTATTATTCCCAATATAGAATAATTATTTATTGAAATTCATCTAACAATTAAAATTGGATAAACGTTCAATCTTGTAACAAATAATAAAAAAATTATACTATATAATATATTTAAATTTAAATAAATCCATAGATAAATCAATCATAATATTGATGATAAAAAAGAATATTAACATTGCTCTATAAAATACAAATATATTAATACAAAAAATATTAATATTGGCTAGAAAAAGAAAAGTACATATTTGATTGACACATTATAAAAGGCAACATTAAAGAGGGCTCTTTTTTAACGGCATCCATAGCTTTTTTTGACATTGCCTATCAGTGTGCATGATTCCAGCCAAACAGGATTAGCTGCAACAAAAAGGCAAGAAAAGTTCAAAAGTGAACGATATTCTCTAACGATCCAACATTTTCATTTTCGTGAAAATTATAAAAATAGCAGCTGTTTGTTTTCGATGTGTCGAATTTATGCCAAAAATTTCTACGTTTTTCGTTTATATTTTTCAAAATTGTTAAGAATTAAAAAATGTTCGATCGTCAATCTTTAGTGAATGTTACACCGAAGTTTCACAGTAATCGGTTGGTTAGATTCCGAGATATCTTGCACACCGTTTCTAAAAACTTAGTTTCGAGAAAAACGCGTTTAAAGTTTCAGATCGTCATTTTTCATATGTGTCCTTTGCTTACTTTTTTTACTTACATATATATCGGCTCACAGTTCTTAGAATTCACAACTAAATCGAGCCCAAGTCCCCTAATATTCGATTCGTCAAAAGTAATATTTGAATCGCACGATTTACACTTTGTAATACTACTTCAAGTTGTAAACAATGATACAAATTCATTTACTCTGTATCCGCGGTAATAATATTATTATTATACCCCAAAGTAAGTCGTTTTAAAGTCTAGGACCTTTTATAAAACTTCAAACTACTATTTAGAACAAAAAAAAAAAAATCGATTTTCACACTGTCCTGACCCCTTAAGCGGAGATGTGTGCCAATTGGCGAATTAAAGAGAGGGGATGAGGATCAATTTTTATCGACGCCAATATCGTTGGTATCGTATATGCAGTAGTGTCCTCATAAGTCAACAGTTTGGATCACCAATTCTTGAAATTCCCTCTTGGACTATTCTACCCATTCTACCTTACCGTGAGACGAAACAAGCGATATACAGGGTGATTCACATACTAAAATACTTTCAAATTATGCGTCCAATGAAAAAGTTGTATGGTTTGAAGGAAGAAAAACTATCATATTCTTCAATTATTTATAAGTTTCGTAATTTTTGAGGTTATCTTTTTTT
Organism: Tetragonisca angustula; assembly: GCA_036937485.2. NCBI lineage: Eukaryota > Metazoa > Arthropoda > Insecta > Hymenoptera > Apidae > Tetragonisca > Tetragonisca angustula. Next base: position 901,349 of record JAWNGG020000026.1, on the reverse strand, counting down.
ATAATAAGTCGATAGAATATTAAATTCCAAGGAAAAATGTATTGCTCCTAAACCTAATGGTTAAGAAGATGTTTGACTCGTGGATGAAAACTGCATTTGCTTGTCACGCATTAATGTTGAAACACTGACACACAAAATATTGATATGCCCTTAAAACCACACAACTTTTCTATCGAACAATTCTTCATTTAAAGCATCATAATTTAAAGTTTATTTAACGTTTATTAATTACAGGCATAATTTGAAAATTATTTCAAACACGTACAAGTTACGCGAACCACCCTGTATGTCGCTTGTTTTGTGTTGTTCAAGCGTCGTGTTTCACAAGGCCCCGCGGTAAGATAGAGTGGGAGGGGATGGTCCCAATTACGAGAACTGGTGGGGATAGCGACGGACGATTAACTGGGGAAAAACGGGGACTACTGTAATGACGAGTGGCGACGGTGCGCGACTCTGTGACGCGTGTGTCGATACGCGGACAATGCACCGGGATATATTGGCATTCCCATAACTCGCGACAGCCCACAGCCGCGTTTCACGCGTTTTTGTTCCAGCTGTGACAGTGTTCAACGAAGTCCGCCGCCGCTTCGCGGTAGTAAAATCAGTCTCTGTCCTTTGCGAGAATTTGTCACGCGCGCCACTCTCGTCCCGTGGAATTCCACGCTCGTGAACTTTGAAACTCGGTACCACGTTCCGGAACGTGTCAAACGTATCAAAACGAAGCGTGCGAATGTTCGCCAATCCTCTTCCTTAAGCTTTTCTCGTTCGTTGATTTCTCCGGAGGAGGCATGGTTTTTTTTTTGAAAAATTATCGAATAAAATTACTTTTAAATTACTTCAGGAATAATCTACTTGTAAAATAACGAAACTATACTATTATTAAGTATTAAGTTTCAAGTGTAAGAATTAAATTAATTTATTTCCAATTACTGTTTGCCAGGATCTTTGTTATTTGATTTGAATCGAGAATTAGTTTCAATGTTTATATTTATCATTTCTTTTCTCTGCGATCAGGGCATAGTTGCTGCGATCATTTACAGACACAAATTAGATATCGTTCGATTTTCTTTTTTTTTAACGATTAGAAGAAATTTAGATGTGCTATCTATCGATAAAACAAGTATTTGTGAAATATAACACTCTCACACTTCTGTCTCCGTCGTCAGCAATCATTCGCTCATCATTTTTTCTTCTCACCTAAGCATTTTGGTTTCATTGGTACTTATTTCGAACGTTATCTTAAAGACAAGTTCTCAATCATCAAATGAATACTATTTTCTCGAATAATCCTTCGAATCATTATTCTCGTAGCTTCAAATTCCTTTAATTGACCAAACGATCTACGTATAATAATACATTACCATTAACTGAAATCCATCATTTGCCAAGCACTAAGGAGCATTGTTTCAATGATCTGTTTACTGAATTACTGTTGAAAATAAATTTCTCACCCGGGTCTGCTCTGTCTATCTAGATTGACTCTGTCTAGATAGATTGACAGCGGCAAACTGCGAGATGAGAAAATGAGAGAAAAAGAAACATCCAAAATAAGCGATGTTTTTACGTCGTCGATGAGTAACGTCTGCTCGTTACGTGTGTACGTAACTCGTCGCTGTGCTCGAAATTTGTTTGTTAATCGCCCTTGTTCGTCGATTTCCGGTTGTTCGTTTCTTTCGGTGATTGATTGCGCGTCGCGTTAAATCAAACGATCGATTTTAAAGATCGACCGCGCTGGCCAGCCTCTCAAAGGCTGTCGGTTTACGGGCCGTGTCGTTGCACGATTCAGGAAGTAGCTAACGATACATTGAATTGCTACGCAAGCCTGAAATTTACATGGCGCCGCTTCCTGCTTGCGTACATCCAGCATGCGTGTCTTTGCAACATTTGTCCCACGGAATTGATGATGATCGTCGACAAGTTCCGCTGAACACGACACTCTGGATAAATTAGAGACAGCGGGTTCCCAGTAGTGTCGTTGATTGTATCATAACTTCATTGGCAACGAACGGCACGAAACAATCGGGGAAAAGTATTTTCAGATCATTGGATCGAATGTACAGGGTGTCAGAAGTGAAGAACGTGGCGATAAAATTGCCCCTGTTTTCGACAGAATTTCGCAGTTGAAAATTTATCAGATTTCATTCGACAGTTTTGACTCATTTTTGTGGAATCTCTATCTAGCCAAATTTAGATGTAGCTGATAAATTTTCAAACTCGATTCGATTTTCTCGAAGACTAATGAAAAAAATTTTCGACACGTCCTTATGTGAAAGATCATCATCCTAGTTGATTGACTAGACGTCGCGAGACATCCTATATATCTACATTATAGCAATTGTAAATGAATGCAGTCAAACATCCAATTTTAATCCATTTGCAACAGTTTGATCGATTTGGTGCAATTTGCACAGTGGAGACTCTCGACTCTTTGACGTTTCTTTCAGGGAGCGATGTTTTTCTTTTTTTTTTTTTTCTTAATATTACAAAAAACGATCCAGACTGATAGATATCCCCTTCGGGAGTGTTTGATATTTTTCCCCTGGCTGCGAGGAACAATTTTCGTTAAGTGACACGTTAACGTTGTAAAATATTAACATCATCGTGCTCCCGGCGATGTATATCCTGCAATTTTATAGCATGCGAAATTTACATATCGAATTTTATGGCTTACGAAATTTACGACAACGACGTACGCGAATAGTGAAAATACAAGCCGCGGCCGTTATATGAAAAAAAAGGCATAAAAAGGCCGAGGTATCGCGTCGCGTGGAATTAACACACGATAAAATTCACTGATCGATGGGCGGATTAGGTGAACCGACACAGTAACAAACGCCGACATCATCCTGCTCCCGTATGTATGACGTTTGCTTTAAATTTGTTGCTCAAGTGCATACTGTCATGTCGCCGCTTATCGACCGTGAGTAATGCGATTCAATATTCACGTTTACATCAACGTCGAAGACTCGGGCCCGCCGGGGATAGAAGGACGAGAGGTTTCAATTTTCACCGGAGGATTAGCGATTCACTCGAAACGACTTCAGTGCGAGCTTAGCGCTGTTGGATGTGGTACACTTTCCGCCTTTCTTTCATTCGTCAAAGAAACGTAAATATGAAGAGAGGAAGCAGCATTTCTCTTTCCATTTCAAGCAAACTTGAAATTTACGTTATAATATCCACGGGTTGTGTCACGGGGTGGGAGTCTCGTTGAGTCTCGAAAAATAAGTGCGCGACAATTTCGACGAGTTAGTTTGGTAGGCTAGCTGGCGGTTCACGGGCCTTTGTCCCTACTATCCCCTCCACCAGAGTGGCGTTCACGCACGACGAGGAGTGGGGAGATCGATGCAGTGGAGGGAGTAGCGCTAGCGATCAGAAAAGTGGGGGCAAGGGCCGCCAGTTAGCCACCTTCAAATTATGAAGTAGCTAAATATCGACTGATCTCAGACAGAAATTATTCGCCTTTGACGACCAAATAAGAAATTATCGTTCCTCGGTTAGCTAACTAGTAAAGACGCAAATTTGAAGGTCAAATGATTGTCTTTTTAATTTTTTTCGTGCCACGTTCCTGTACGTATCTCTGTCGCAGTTTTCGCGGATTTTTGCGACTTTATCGCTTCAAGCACCGATCGTCCCGATCCCTTTTCACGTTTCAGCACGCGGATTACGTTTCATTAACAAAGTCGCGAATGTCTCGCGCGTGAAAGCACGCTCCTGGCGAGTTTCGTCGTTGAAAACGTCATTCCGTAAACTCTTTGCAGCGAGTTTTAATTAAAACGCGTGCTCTTCGTTTTAATCAAGTCCGTTACGGGCGAGAGATCTTCGTCACCGTGGCTTCTTTTTCCAAGCAACCTCCCCTCGCCCGTTCGTTATTTCGAAGCGATGGTTATACAGTAACTCGCGGCGAGTGAATTTCGACAAAGTGCTCGATTAAACGAGCCGACGTTCGAGAACGTCGACAATGGAAATGTACGAGTTTTTCGTTACGGGGGGAAGAAAAAAGGTGGAAACGACGACGGATTTAAGAACGGCGGATGGTGAATAATGGCGAGTCAAGGTCAGTCACGTCAAATCCTTGGGGTTCTCATCCCGCGAATGCACTCGGCACAATTTCTCCCTCCCCCGTCCGATTTCGCGTCCCAGTGGTTCTCAACTCGCCGCTAATGGCGTAGCTAGATCCAACCAGCCGTAGAAAATTCCTCTGTGTTTCGTGGTCCGTCCTGAAGGGGCAACGTATTGTTAACTCCTTTCTGGACGCGTGCGGGCCAGTACTTTGACCGGTGTCCTCGTTCCAGCCCTCGAGAGAAAGAAAACAAGCACGAAATACGGGTCGCTAAATTAGCCAGGTCTTTCGTTATTAGATTGCCGCCCCGTTTTCGTACACGTTCTTCGCTTTTCTCGAGGACGTAGTCGAATGAGCGTTGTCGTTTTGAATTATTCGACGCGTAACCAGGAAATCGATTCGAAAAGAAAAAAAAAAAAAAAGAAGAAGAAGAACCGAGTCGAGTCGAGTCGATTTCTCTTCAAAACGTTTCCGACGTTTCGATCGAAGAAACGAAGCAAAGCCTCCGTCGTTTAACGCTCGATCGTCTCCATCGATCACCGCGGACGGTTTTCTGCGTGTAACCTTGGGGCAGGGCAGGGTGGCGCGCAGTATCAATCGTAACCATAAAGCTGAGCTTATCTCCGGCGTGTTTCTGCGCTTGTCTCTGAACTGCTACGAGCAAACCTGCGGATTACTCTACGCCTCGGATAACATTTACATATGGCATGCGTTTGCCAGGCAGGCGTCGAATGTTCGTCGTCGTTGCGCGTCCACGGTACAAATTTTAATGAGAGGGGAATAGTGATCGCGACTGATCGAGTCGAGTCGCATAGATTGGCTGGTCATTTTCTTATTATTCAGGGTAAAGTGCCACGAAATTTCGTCCCCCTAAGAATTTTGCAGCATTCACTCGAAAGTGAGTCACTTTTTGTTCATCTGAGAGAAATTGGTGTCTCATTATTTTGAAAACTTGGCAAGATCTTGAATCAGTGTTTTGTAAAAGTCAGTAGAGACAGAGAAGAAAATTAATATGTAGAAAGATGCGTTGTTAGATTGTTAACGTTAGAACTACCTACGGCTAAATTGTATCAAAGAAATTAGAGTGCAAAATGAATAGCAAAGTTTGTAATATAGGGTGGTCACTGAAAGACTGAGTGGTATGAAATAAAAATAACTTTTACAAACACGTGTTTTTTATTTAATTTTTTATTATTTTATTGGAAAATATAGTTCATGGATTTTTTTCAGTATTTTTTTCCATAACCTGCAAGAAAAGAAAATAGAACAGATTGAAAATGAATAACTTATGGCCACGCTATACAAAAAAAAGACAGAAACATTTATTCGTGTATTTTATAAAGATTATCCAAATCGTTGAAAATACAACGTTATATATCTGCAGAGTTATATTCTGAAATGTTATAAATCAGTCATTTTGATCAGTTTTGGTAATTCTAGTGTTTCTAATTTTGTTCATTATTATTATTCGCTCTTTTCGTGCATCTGAAAAATATTAAGCAAATTAAGAATTTGTATGAAAATCACATAGAAATTTTTAGGTTAGGTTTAAGAATTTCTATCACATAAAAATCACACAGAAATTTTTAGGTTAGGTTTAAGAATTTGTATCACATAAAAATCACACAGAAATTTTTAGGTTAGGTTTAGGTTAGATTTAACGAAGTTACTTTGTAAATAACAAGAAATAATCGCACAATTACGTGCAATTATTTTAGGTGTTGAAATGTGTCTTTAAATATTACGGAATACTATAGTACACCGTGTGTGTGTAAATAACGCGTCCTAAAAGACTGCAGAGACGACGGATTCATTTGTTTTCCCTGTCAACTCAGCAGCGTGTTTCTTGTAATCTACAAATTACAATTATCGCTGACAACGAGAGATAAACCAGAGGACGAAAATTCAGGCACGTTTCTCCCCCCCCCCTGTACTTGCACGTGCGCCGAAAACGATACGATTGCAGCTTTTCGCTTCTCGAACTCGATATATGCATATTTATACGCAACGCGTTCGTTAACGGCGCTGATAGAAAAAAAGATCTGGTAAACTTGGAGGAAAAGAGAAGGTTCGCGAAAGATTGAAAGCGTGAAATTTTATTTCTCAAACTGGGGGAAATATGCAACGCAGTTTCTACGGTTCTAATAAATGTTCAACAAAAATTACACGGTTTAACGAGCAAAGCGAGAGATGAAACGACATTTAGCTATGTTAATTCCAAGTCATGCGCGCGGCTATTTAACAAATTTTTGACTTTGTCTGCTCAGGGTTCGGAAACGAATTTTATTGCAGCATTCCTGGCTGCGTCGGTTTTTTAAATCCGTTCTGAGTAAACAGAGAAAGGAAATTATATATATTATTAACAATCAATTTAACATTCTAATACAAATTAACGAACGATTTAAAGTATTGTCATTAATAATAATTTTTTTATTTGTATTGAGATCAAGCTTTTCAAGTTTCATTCTTACCGAGATTAATGAGCCTCCTTCCATTTCTGTGCTTATGCTCAGCATCTTTGTATCAAAGAATTATCTACTTTTTCAAAGATTCCTGGATGTGCTCTAACTTTTCAACCGAAACAGAAAATATATGAACCGAAACAGAAAATATATAACTTTGAAAGAAAATATATAGTTTATAACTTTGAAAGGAAATATATAGTTTCTAAGTTTGAAAGAAAATATATAGTTTCCAACTTTGAAAGAAAATATACAGTTTCCAACTTTGAAAGAAAATACACAGTTTCTAACTTTGAAAGAAAATATATAGTTTACAACTTTGGAAAAAAATATATAGTTTCTAACTTTGAAAGAAAGTATATAGTTTCTAATTTTGAAAGAAAGTATATAGTTTACAACTTTGGAAAAAAATATATAGTGTCCAACTTTGAAAGGAAATATACAGTTTCTAACTTTGAAAGAAAGTATATAGTTTTCAACTTTGAAAGAAAATATACAGTTTCTAACTTTAAAAGAAAATATATAGTTTACAACTTTGGAAAAAAATATGTAGTGTCCAACTTTGAAAGGAAATATACAGTTTCTAACTTTGAAAGAAAATATACAGTTTCTAACTTTGAAAGAAAATATATAGTTCACAGCTTTGAAAAGAAATATATAGTGTCCAACTTTGAAAGAAAGTTATAGTTCCTAACTTCGAAAGAAAATGTACAGTTTCTAACTTTGGAAGAAAATATATAGTTTACAACTTTGGAAAAAAATATATAGTGTCCAACTTTGAAAGAAAATATATAGTTTCTAACTTTGAAAGAAACTATACAGTTTATAACTTTACAATTTATAACTATTAATTTCTCGACCGGTAGAAGTTTGTTAGAACTTTTTTCCGCGAGTACTGTCTACTGTAACTAGAAGTTACGAGCCTGTTTCTCTGTTCGCTCTGTATATGTACATTCGTACGCAGATGGACGAAGGGAATAGTCGTCGATCTCCGGCTTCCTCTGGCAGGCGTGGCCTCGAAGCACAGCCAGCAAATTTCCGATTACCCCCCGAGCCCGAGCAACGTTTACATACGGCGTGCGTTTACCGCTGCACACACAAGCGATGTCGCTGGCGAGTCGCGGACCATCTCTCGACGAAGAGAGTCTCTATGAATTTCCAGACTGTCGGCGCTGGATCCGTTCAGTTTCAGTCTGAAATTGTCTGAGGCCAATAAAAATACCGAATCGTTTGCCGCTACCGACAAATGGCATCGAGCTGCACGATCGCCCGCAGACGTCACGATTTTCGTTTCGTTTTATTTCTCCCCTCTTACTCTCCGACTGCCGATATTCTAAAAGAGCATTTGTTCTTCTCTCTTTTTCTTCTTCTTTTTTTCCTTTTTTCTTTTTGTTTTTTTTTTTTTGTCGGCACGAGTGAGAGCACGGTTTTTTAGGTCGCGAGACGCGCCATTGTTCTTCGCGATAATACGTCTCGAGCCCAGACTGTACGACGCGTTCCTCTTTCGCGCTGGTTGCGCTCTGGCTGACCGTTCTCGTCGCGGGAAATTCTTAAAAGTTGCAGGCGAGAGTTGTCTAAATTGTCTCCACGGTTAGAGGGACGTGTAAGAATCTCGAATTTGACAAGCTAACGTTTATCAACGGACATAACGAAATTGTAGCGTGAAATTATTAATTACTGCCTGTGGCGAGCACACACACATACACACACCATCAAAGTGTTAATAGTGCGTGTAGATGCAGCAAATGTAGATAATGGACGCCATTTTTCTGAAAAAAAAATATTCCATTCGTAAAAAATTTTGTACACATCGAAAGTATACGTAAAATAGAATTACGCTCGCAATTAATCTTTTGTCTACTCTAAAGTTAAGCGCCCATTGGTGTCGAGAGCAAATTTTAAAAGTTGTAGAGGCACTTCGATGTACTGTTGGCGCCTATGGGCCAACTTAACTGACTTCGGTCCCCTGAAACGAGAGACGCCTATGTGTAGGCGCTCACTTCACGTTGCTCGAAGCGAAATGAAGGCGTCTACAGCCGCCCGTGGCAAATGTTATCGACAATAGTTGCGGCAAATTTCACTTGGATTAGACGTAAATGAATTTTAACTCAAGAAATGTGATATAGGATTAACGTAGGTTAAGAAACATAATAAAGGAAACGGAAAGAGCACCTATATTGAATCAAACTAAAGACGTTTATATTTATATTTAATAATATTTAATAATATTTATATAATCTTATATATAATAATATTTAATTCTACGAAAACACAGCTCGCGTATGTACGTGAATCGAAGAGTAAAAAAACACACCGACAAACGATCCTTTTCGTTTGACGCGGAGGTATATTTTCTGTCTGCACACGTAAACAACGCAAACAACCCGGATAAAGGGTTAATTTTCCCCGCGCAAAACCGCGGTCCCTTTGTTACCGATTATCGGTCAGTTACCGTTCCGACACGACAGCAACCATTTTTCATCGAGTGAGAAATCGTCGATCCGATCGACGGGTGAGAGCGAGGCACGACGAAAGTCGAAACGCGTACCAAAGGCGAAAGAAAAGTTTTCGTCGGTGCTTGGCGTGTGAATGGGGCGCCTGATGAAAATCATCGGTCGGCGGCGGTGGCTGCAAAGGAAAGCAAACCGATTGTAACGGAGAGAATGAAAGGGTGGGAAAGGGGGGGGGGGTTTCGAAGATTTGGCAACGAAGGCGCGGATAAATAGAACGGACGGATGGGGGAGGAAACTGGCGGAGGACCGCGCCAGAGTGTACAACTACGTGTCGGGAAAGAGAATGAAGAGAGTGGAGAGTCTTGCTCGTGCGGTTGCCCCCCCCTCCCTCTCCCCTCCCTCTCCCCTCCCCTCCCCTCCCCTTCCCGTATCTGTTGTTCAAACTACCGGGTAGAATCTAATGACGCGAAGTTCCGGGGGTTGCGTTTCATCCCCCTCCCCGATCGGTTTGAAGTTTTATCGCTGGACTTCGGAAATTTTTTCTCGAAGGCGCGAACCGAGCCTTCCTCTTCGCTGTTCTTTGCCATTCGCTCGTTGCTGTTCTTCGACTGCGCGAGCGAAACGAACGGCAGATCGGTAAGGAATTGGAAAAGGAATCGCGCGGTGGGTGAACCATTTCGAAACGTTGGCTCGTCGAATGGTTTTGTCGCTACCGAGTGCTCGTTTTTCCTCTCAAACGGGGTTGCCAGAGCGTGACGATAAAATCGGAATTAGCTTTGCTCTATTTGGAGAGTATTTTCACACGGCCACGATAGAACGGGGTAACGCGATATATAAAATACAGTTTCGGTATGATGACAATGGAGTATCATATATATAAGAATCGACAGTCTTTCTCGGTCGTTTGACTGTTGGAAATCGGCGCTTCTAAATTTCGGTAACGACTCAACTGTGAATCGGCAGTGAAGTTTGTACCAGATTTGTAACTGTGCGAAGAGGAATAATAGAAAGTAAGGGAAATTTAATAATTTAACTAGGATGGACATTTGACAACTAACGAAACGAGTGACAGGCTTCCAACTCACAACGATACGAGCAACTATGTTAGTTTGTTTTCGAAAAAATTCGGAAAAGAAAAATAAAGGATTCTCTTTTTTATACATAGTAATAATACTCATTATTGATAAATTTCCGGCATATTTATTATATTTTGTATTATATTTCATTTTATATAATATAATTAAATACAATTTATAACAATTATAATAATTATATTTTATTACAGTATTTATCATATTTAATATATTTATTATTATTATTAAATTTCCGGTAATTTAAGATTCCGGTTCATGGGATGATGATTTGAATTTCAGACAGTGTGTTATAGATAGCAGAAATTAGTATCACATTGTTAACTTACAACCATTAGTGAGAGAAATTTTTGAAATTTTTCTCTTTCTTCCCAATAAATTTTCAATACCGTTTGGAGTCTCGTTCATAGAAAAAAAAGAAAAAAAGACAATATAAATCTTCAACAGTCTTGCGCTGGATCGCAGACAGAAACGTGTTGTACATTGAAAAATAAAAAAAAAAAGAGCAGTCTACGATAATGATTCGAGGTTTTTCCCTTTCTCCTTAACAAGTATAATTGGCAGTCTCGTTCGTAAAAAGACGGCATAAATTTCAGGACAGTCGTCGTCCGCGCTGGAATTGGAACGCGATTACGGTAGAACGGTTATACAAATTGAAAAAAAAAAGAAGAAGAACGTCCGTCGAGGCACGAGGCAGGGTTCGTGCCAGCGTTCGGCGATCATCGTAACCAGCGGGAGCCTTGGCGTGCAAGAAATTGGATCGTTGTAAAAAATAATCTGATCCGTGGCCCGCGAATGAACGTCCTTTGTTTCGCGCTGTTCGTGCCGCTAATCGCCCCGTGCATCTGCATCTCTGTCATTTCGCATCGACGATTCTTCTTTGATGCCTTATCAACGTCGGTACGCCCTTATTTTCGACGCGGCGCAATCGCAGCTCGAATGTAAATGGAAATCAGTCGACACGATCCGTCCTCTCGTTTGATCTCAATGAGATTGGGATACCTCGAGCTTGGTAATTTTGCAAAAAGTCTAGAGAGAGTCGAGCGAAAAAGATTTTTCAACCTGTTCTTCAAACAAACTGCGAGAACGTATATCTAATAACTGGAGCCGCGTGGATCGCAAGTTTCGTTCGGGGACTAATAACTGTTACACGCCTCCCTTCCGATCGATTAATCTGTCGTTCGCAATTAACGGGAAACTTTTTTAATTAAATGGACCTTCGGTTATAATTAATCTTCACCGTCCCTACGACGAGTACATCTCTCTCTCTCTCTCTCTCTCTCTCTCTCTCTCCCTCTCTCTCTCACGCTCGCTCGCTTCTGGCCTTCTTATTAGTTTTCGACGATTTATTTTCCACGGTTCTTGATTACTTCTTAATCATTTCGCTGTGCAATTAATAATCAACTTTGCAAACAGAGTTCTCTGGAGAGCGAGCGAGCAGAGAGTTTAATAATAAAATACGGCAATTCGCCGTGAGTCGTACTCTTTCCCTAATGAATTCGATTAATTGAGCTTTAAGTGGGCGACGTAAAGGACAATCGACGTCGAAGAAGTGAAAACGCTGCAACGCGTGCTACAAAACTGCGCCGCTTGTTGCACCGTGTATTAGCGTCACGGCGCTGCTTCTTTTCTTCTCTCTCTTTTCGTTTGTTTGCCGGGGTCAGGGGTCGGTCGAGAAAAGTTCTCGGAATGAAATGGAAAGACAGGCAAACAATTCTTATTATTCGACGTAAATTCCTTTATGTAACTTTAATGCACTTTCGTTGGACGAAACGACATTGCCCCGAAGCCATTACACCATCGCGAAACTTGCAAGATATCCTCCTCGACTGGCTCGACCAACAGGATCTCTCAAAATCCAATTGAATGAAAAGTCGAAACATTTGCTCATCGATGTGTATAAAATAATAATTGAGATCCTTTGCTTGTAATTCTGTATCAATAATTACAAGAATTCACTCTGATTTTCGTAATTTTAACCGTAGCACGTTGTATTCGTCTGACAATAGTGACATTCTGGATTCCAGAGTTTTAAAGGACCCTCTAAACTCTTGGAAGGGTTTCACAGAGAAAAGAAAAATTAAACTCGAAAGGTTGACTTTTTAAGTGAAAATGTGGGGGGAATGTAACGACCATTCCATCCGTAATTACGCAACAATCGACCATACTAGTCTCCCCTGCCGATAATTCTGTACTCGCCAAGTCCAAGCACGTTCTTCCGTCCGATGAACGCCGGCTTCGCATTAGTCCCGTAACGGTGGATAATTATAAATCGACGAAACTATTACGAGTTGGCTGGAACTTTTGCGCGAAAGCGAAATAATTCGCCGTTGCACAATGCGTGCAGATAAACACATGTACATTGTATACACAGGTATATGACGCTGGACGAGTGGAATCCCCCGCTGACAAATTGTTACCGCGACAACGAATATGGTATCTAACACCTCGTATAAAATGCGACTGTTCGCTTGAAGCTCGTTCGCGCTTACATTGTGTCTCTGTCACGAGTCTAAGGATTATTTAAACTCAGACGTGGCGAACTGGCGGCACTTGCCCCTCCCACCCCCCACTATCCCCTCCACTGCGCCGATCTCCCCACTCCGTCGAGAGCGTCGAGGCCACGATACTCGCGTCAGGTGTATACGAAAGTGGTTTGAATTACACGTTTCTCGTTTCGAGGTATTTAGTTTGAATAGATTTGAATAGATTGAAAAACATACTTCTATACTATGAGGCAAAATATTGAGATACGTGAAATAAATTGTAACTGTGAAATATTGCGTGTAGCTTGCAAGGAAATATTGATCCTTGAAGCTTGAAATGACTCGAACCATTTTCAAATGGTGCCCGAATGTCTTGAAGCTTACAACAATAAAAAAAAAAAAAAGAAACAACGAATTTTATTGTAAAAAAATATTTAAGCCGAATCTATTAATTCACATTTTATAATCATGTTTCCAAGTGAACAATTTTTATTATTTCGTACAACATCAGATTATTTCGTCTTAAAAGAAATGACTGATTTTTTTTTTTGTTCTAAGTTCTTGGCTTGGACCAGCTTTATAATTATCGGCGCGTATAAATAAACGAAGCCGGCGCGGCTTTGTCAAAGAGTTACACTCAGAGACTTACACTCTAATATTCAATTGGTTGGGAATTGTTGGTTCCTGCCGAGGAATTGGGTCTTGCGTTTGACCCGCGATACTTAATCGATCGTTTAATTACCTCCTCGGGAAGGAGAGCGGCGGAAATTGATCGGAACGTCGTCAGAGTATAAATCCACTTGCCCGATCCGACTGTTGCGCAGCCTTGGACGTTTTAACGGATCGTCGCCGCGACGTCGATTTCCAGCTGGATACGGACGCACGTTATACAGCGCGGCGTTCTTTTATTCCTTGGAAATCGCAGCGTCGACTAGCGGCCCCGTCAAATAGAATTGCCGTAGGAATTTTTTAAAAATAGAAGGTCGAAGGAACCGTCGTCTTCGTGTGCGTGCAGCGAGCTCAAGACAGACACAGAGAGAGAGAGAGAAAGAGGGAGAGAGAGGGAATGAAAGGAAAAACGAACGAAGAAAAGGAAATTCCTGTCGAACGTCGAGGCGGAAATTATTTTTCGACGTCATCCGCCGGCGATGTTTCCTGACGTGACGTAAATGCGGCGGAAAAGCTGGCGCGAGAGGGACAAGGTGAAGCCGTAAGAGCTGGGAATTTTTCGGAACGAACTCGTTTCGACTTCTCAATTATTCAATTCATTTCTGCGCGGCTTCCGTCTAACTTCCTATTCTCCTTCCCCTCCCCTTTCCTCCCTCGATTCTATTCCTCCCTCCTCACCCCGCGGATGGGATGACGTCCATCTTAAATTCAAGGGATCGTCTTTTGTCGCGAATTTCGGGCTATCGCCTCCCCCCGAGGCGTAAACAGAGATCGCGCGTGGCTGACGCACGTCGAATCCATTGTCCTCTCTCTCGTATCCGATACGACACGCAAACTGATACCGTTTCCCCCGAACATCTCCGATCGGAAACTCACGGTTTTCAGCGTGAGCTTTTCGAGATTGTCGAGGTCTCGATGTTTGGAAAAAGCGCCAACTAATAAAGCAAGGAGTGTTTGAACGCGCGATATACACTGGGGAGATCCGCGACGGAGCATCGAGCGTGCAACAACGGGGCCGAACATTACGAAGGAGAGGATCTCCGATGCGGATGATGTACGAGTTTCCTAACAAGGTATCCCCGTTGTTATCGCCGTGAATCGAGCAGACGTCACAGCCTCGCGATGAAATCTCTCTGGCATTTCGGTCGAGCGTGTGAACGGAGGGGAAACTGTGTAAATAAGTTGTCCGGGAACGGGAGCGGAAGCCCTGGAGTTTCGTTGCGTGGCTTCAGTTTTCTTTTTTCTTCTTCTTCTTCTTTCCTCGTCGATCGACGAATCGATGACTCCTCCCGCTCGGAGTGCTGAGAAAGACTGGAGAAAATTTAGGGCAAGAAACCGAATGAGAACAAGAAAACGATATTCGAACGTGTCCCGAGACGAAACGAAACGAGAACGGCGAGGGATGGAAGAAATTTTCGCGAAATTCAGGCCTCCTCATCCCCAGAGGTGAAAGAAAGAAAAAAAAAAAAAAAAAAGAAGGGAAGAGAAATTTCGGTCGCGGAAGATGTCAAAGCGGTTTTTGTCCAAGGGGAGGGGGGGGGGGGAGGGGGGGCTCGTGCAAATAACTACCGTCTGATTTATGGAGCGCGTCACGGTGTAATTCGGCGAAGGCTCCTCTCTCGAGCGTAAAGTACACACCGCGGGAGATGGTGCTCCTCGAAGCGTGTTCGCTCATTACCGTGACTTAAGGAGAAGCGAAGCCCGGCTAAGGGCGAAATTGAGTGAAACGAGATTAAAACTCGGAACGAAATACTGTGTAAATTCATTGCTCCGGGTGTCTGGCGCGATGAAAGGAGCGACGGTTGTACGCGGAGTAAGGAATTTCTGATAGCGTTAAAATGCATCTAACGAGCGCCCTGCCGGCCTCCCTCTTCGCCCCTCTTCTCTTTTTCAGCTTTTCCCGACGCTGCCGCGCGCGCCCCTCCCCCCCTCCACCCCTCCTGCTCTCTTCTTCGATTGCTCGTTTCCTTTAATCGACGAACCGCCGCCTCTCCTCTACCTTCGCTCCTCTCAACGAGACGCCTCTCTCTCTCTCTCTCTCTCTCTCTCGACCCGCCGTTGCTTTTACTTTTACTTTTACCTTTGCTCTTCTTTTTCCCTTTTGCTTCCTCTTCCTTGCCCGCCGTCGTTTCAGTGTAAATTACATTACTCGTATCTTTCGTTCCCCACTTCACGACGTCGATGGTATCAAAATTAAAAAAAAAAGAAAAAAGGAGAAAAGACGTGTCGCGTTTGCTGCGCAAAGTGTTGTTGAAACGAGATTCAACGGATGAGTTATATACAGCGAGTGACGGCCCATTTTTTTTCAAAAGAATTATTGTACCTCAAGTATAATCGATATTTCAACAAAAACTATATATATATATATATACAGGGTATTTCGTAACTTGTAGGACCCACTTCGGGAGCTGATTGTACGTCTAAAAATAATGAAAAGAAGTCACATAAATATATGTCCTATCTGTCCTCGTTTGTGAGATATAATGAATTTTATAAACAGAGCAAACTCTAGTAAGCTAGTTTTACCAGGGATGGTACATTCAATTTTCATAATAATCATAATTGGGATGAAGAAAACCCACACGTTATTGCGCATTCAAGACATCAACACCAGTTTAGTTTAAATGTATGAGCAGGAATAATTGACAAATTTTTACTTTTAAATTTATACTTTTTTTCATTATTTTTAGGCGTACAATCAGCTCCTGAAGTGGGTCTCACAAGTTACGAAACACCCTGTATATATATATATATATATATATATATATATTTTTTTTTTGTTAAAGTAGATAAATTTGTAAATGGAACAGAAAATTAAAAAATGATCATGAATTTGCAAAACGATATCTTACGTAGGAAGCCATCTTGTCATGATGGCCCAGGTAAGAAATAGATGAAAATATTTTCAGCTCGATTTTTAGTTTATTATTGAACCGTAGGCCTCTCTCATCTGTATTTAATATATTGAAGATTTCTTCCTATGGCTTCACGGCCATTTGATGAAACGAGGTTTCTCGAGTTTACGATATTCGGTGTTCTTTCGCGGAGAGTTTTTGTACTGAAAAGAAGGGGAACGAAGGAATAACGAACAACGTTTTCAATTTTCATACGAAGTCGAGGTCGATTTCCAACCAATCGCTTCTACACGTTTCGTGTTCGATTCGCTTCCAGCAAACTTCGTCGACGTCTTTTAAAATTTTGAACAGATTAAAATAGAAATGAGGTTAAATCCCTCCGTTCGCGAAAGAATTTCGACGTTGCTAAACAATTCTTCTTTCTTCATTTTGCGCTGTTTATTCGCTCATATTTTTTACTTTTGTCGCGCTTATTGTTTAAAAGGTGAATTTTTGACAAGTGGAGGAAGCCTAAGAAGGTAAACACGAAATACGAAAATTGGATAGTTGAATTTTCATCTGAAGCGACGCCAAAAAAATCCACCCTTGATGACTGATTCTCGAATTACTCTCCTGTGGAGGTGTCGGCGCTACGTTCTCGAAACAATCTCATCGAGATGTCGTTTCACCGCGTGCTTTGTCATACAGGAAACGCGGCGAGGAGACGCACGTGGGGAAACATTGGAAATGTACGAGGTGGTGGAGGAGAGACGTTAGAAGTTCGGTACCGAGGGCAATTTAGAGCGTCGCGAGAGGTAACGAAATGCGACAGGAAGGGACGAGGAAGTTACTTGCTCGTGCAGCAAGTTGAGAGAAACGAAAAGAAAAGGCGCGGAATGGAGGAGGACGGCCGTGTCCTTCGGTTTTAAGACAAGTGGGGCCGAACGTCCCCACGTGTTTGAAAAATGTTATTTGGAGCCCGGCGACTCAGACAACGCGAGTGTTCCTCCCGTAGAACGTGTCGTAAGGAAATTGTGCGACGTCTCACTGTCTCGCTTCAATTTCAATTTCAATCTCTCCCTTACGGCTGGCAACCAGAGTTGGGGACAGGGGCCTCATCGAGTCCCCTACAAGTTCCAAACATGTATCTCCAATATCCGCGAGTGGACACCATAGTTGTTAACACTCTGTTAAGTTTATTCTGAATGTATCGCTGTTGAGTGTTAGATTTACGCTTAAAATAAATTCCAGTTTTTTCTCCAATTTTTGTCAAGGCTCAGTATTATTTTTTCTGGAGTGCCAGATAATGGAATTAAGACGAGATTGATACACGCGATAGAGAAAACGTAACAAATTATTGTTGCGACACAATGCCTTGGAGATGTCTAGTAACTAGGACTATTAAGAAGCAAATCAAATCGATTGTAATCTCGCGTTTATTGGAGACGACTGTACCTCGATATAAATTCAGACAGTGCTCAATAAACTGATTTATAAACGAGCAAACAAACGCAGCTTACCGATGAATCGACGACGATCGCTAGGTTAAGTAGCGCCTTAGAGGCTCCCCACTCAAGCGTCTGGGTCAGTAGGGGGGGAGAGCGCCGCCATCAAGCCCCATTGACGAGTAGTCTCGCCAGTACCCTACCTTACCGACATGATCTCAAACCTCATTGCGCCAAAGAATAGCGGTGGCCCCACCTGGAACGGTGTGAGAATCGAGGAAACAAAAGGAAAATGATAATTTATAAAATTGACAAAACGCAAGAGGGGGGTGCAGCACGCGGCGAATTTATCAGAAATGACTGTCACTAATGCCTGTCGCGTGTGTAGTAAAACAGCTGCTGCACGGCCGTACGCCGTGGTGTAATTTCAGTCTCTACCGCTCTGATTGTGAGCCGGAAAGCTACGTACATATCTGGCTACTACGTTCCGTGCCAGAGAGAGGTTTAATTAACTCCGTCAAAGAGCAGGAAAATTGCTATTGCGTGCGATCTCTCGGCAATTTTCAAAGTTGACAATATGAAAAATGTTGCGGCGAGCTTAAAGCGTAGCCCCGTGTGTTTGCACAGGGTTTTCACGATTGCGTCGAATTCGTGTAAAATTCCCTCCGTAAGAGAAAACGACAGAAACCAAAAAGGCTGGGAGTTCCAATTAGACGAATCTGGATGAATATTTTCCAGCTATGAATATTTGACGGAAAAGAGGGGACGCACGTGTACGTGTTTATTCGTTTAAAACGTTACCGCGACGCACGTCAGAGGATGTCGTCGATATTTTCTCTCGCGAGCATCGTGTTGCAAATCCACGAAATCCGAAAAGTGAATCCTCTACGTTGGGGGAGGGAGGGAGGGGGGAATGAATTTTCGGCGAGGGAGTTAATGAACGTCATACGGACGCCGGGGCACTTGCAGCCGCAAAATCAATTAGCAACGGGCTTACACCACTTGGCCCTTCGTTCCAAAGGATCGTTCGAGGGTCATTACCTTCGATGGTCGTAAATTGATAATATTATCTTCGGCGAGATAGATATCGGAAAGGGACGATACCGCGTTATCTTCCTGCCCTGTCGCGTATTCTTCCAAACTCCAACGTCTCCAGAGAGTAGCCTTTCCATCGAATTGGGCAATTTTCGGCTTTCGAATTTCCAGCTATTTACCAAACGACTCGACATTTTTCACGACGCTCCGGCTCGACGACCAGCAAATTATCCACGAAACGATTAATCTCCATCGCGGGTCCACGGGTTTTTTAAGGGGACTTTCAGTCGGTGCGTGCAATTCCCCGCGTTGCGAGAGAGGAGACCGAAAGTCGGGCGAGGAGGGCGTATCGACGCGAGTCTCGAGCGTCGTTGGTCGCGCGTGCTGACCTGGCTGGTCTTCGTGAATTTGCTAAAAGCTCGCCCAGGCTGCCGGCTTGGTAATACCCCCTCCCCCTGACACCTTAGATTGATTAAGCGGCGGACGGAGCCCTGCTAAATGTCTCGCATCTGTCACCGGAGCTTTTTCCACCGCCGTGACGAGACGAAGCGAGACGACGCGTTGCGAGTGCTCCGCGGCCATTCTTCACTCACACGGAAAAGTCGTTCCCACTGTTGGAAAATTCGAGAAGATTTCCTCCCCCCCCCCTCACCTCGGCGACTGTTACGCGAAATTGCGCGGCAATTTGCGCGATTCTATCGCGCGAGCACTCGCCAGACTCGCGAAAATGCGAAATCGCGAGCGATTCCGTTCAAATGTCGGATTTCGCGTAAAGGGGCGACACTCGTAGTGTTGAGGACACTTACGACTTGTGCATCTTTGTGGGAAATGAACATGGTTGACGTGGACTATTTTTATTGCGTGCTAAGCCTAATGGCTTCTGTCAGATGCTTGTTGAAAAATTACTATTTTACTGTCTTGACACTCTGCACATTGAATACTTTTTGTTTGAGTATTACTGCTGAATGCTGTTAAATATTATTAACTTCTCTGACTTTTTCAAATTCCTCTTTTATAACGATCCTTGGATTCTGAAGAGTCGTGCAACAGAGGATGTCTTAAGTATGGGGGAAGGTTTGTCAAAATTTGGTGCGAAAGATTTTGAAGCAAGCACTTGAAACTTACTAAATTTGTAGAGTTCGATTGGAGTTTTCAGAGGTGGCTAACTGGCGGCCCTTGCCCCCCACTTTCCTGATCGCTGGCGCTCCCCCCTCCACTGCGTCGATGTCTTCACTTGCTTGGGGAAATGAACAGCCTGAGAGAGTGGGGCGCATGCGCGACGAGGATACTTCAATACAGTGGAGGGGGTAGCGATCAGGAAAGTAGGAGCAAGGGCCGCCAGTTAGTCCGCTCTGTTCTAACAAGGAAACATACCGCAGTTGATGGATTTTGATGAAATTTGGCATGAATGTAGTTTAAAAAAAAGATATTTAACTCGCATTTTTTTTTATCCTCAAAGTAGTTGGGGGTGAGGAGCATACTTTGTCAAATATCTCGGAAATTATTGAAGATACCTTTGTGTAAATTATTGAAGACGCTTTTGTGTAAATTGATGAAATTAGTTAGCTTTTTAACAACGAATTTAACGGTGTACACCATTCTGTGAAAAAATCTTTTGTTTAAACAGCATATTAAAAATTCGAATAGTTTTAAGTAAATTTTCTTGAAAAAATATTTGTTCATGAAGACTACACACTTAAACGCAAATTACGGATAAAGTAGAATTTCGATTTCTGCATGATAAAAGAATTCGTTATTCTCAAATCGTTTTCAGAAGGTTTTATTCTACGTTGCAATCGTGGTCAAGGATTGTGCTACAGGATCTCTTTTAATATTTCTGTTTATATTCTGGTAAATCAAAGGAAGAAACGTAGATAGCCAACTACCGGAATTTGCCCTGCGAACAAGCGTTCCCAGCTCACTTTTAAGAAGACTATCACTGGCTAACGATCAGTGTCAGCACCGAGATAATATTGTCAGGCCTGGTTTCCGATTCTCCAGAATATTCCCTCGCAATGTCTAAACGTTCGAAAGCGGACTCCTCGTCGAACGTTCGACGCTTTGCGCGTATCGTCGTTTCGGAGACGAGACGATTTAGAAACACCAGCCGCAGCGTTGACAACATCTGGTCAGGCCAGATATAACGCGTGGAACTTAGACCTCGTGCACTCGATGCCATAAGCTGCCAAGCCCCGGACGTTGAGTTGGCAACATCTGTAGCCAAATTCCGAGTCATTACCGCGGACCCGGCGGAATTCGCAACTGTCTGCCCTTAAAGGGAAATCGTTTGTAAAATCCAGTCTGCACGGTAATCGTATTTCGTACGCGAAAAGAGGGGGAGAGGGGAGGGGGGGAGAGAATGTCCTGCGTCTTGTCACGCGATCAATGTTCCTTCGTCGAATCACGTGGAATTTACTTCCTACGATAAAAGGAATCTCGATTTCGTTGTGAAACAGGGACGATTGGAGTTTCATGGCGAAATTATTCGCTCGAGAGGAGGGTGGAGTGGATCGGTGTTCGCTTTTTGCAAGGATTGATAGACTCATGGATATAACGTGGGTTTGAACGTTGTTTAATTCGCCGTTGGTAAAACATTTCCAACTGTGAGAAGTTAGAAAAAAGTTGGGGAAAGTAGGGCCAGGCGATTGTTTTGATAAAATAAGAGATTCGATGACACGATATTCGTGGAATATGCACTCTACGAATTATATTATTTTACAAGTTTCAAGAGCAATTAATGTCGTAGTGTTTTGTATACAGATAGAGTTGAAAATTTCGGCTTTTGAAGAGTCAAAAATTTCAATGTTTCGTGATTCGAGTGATTGTTTTCTAGATTCGGAGATCCATTCAGATGAGTGATATTTATATTATACAGTCCTTACAGAGTACTTTAACCATCTTCAGTATTCTGACCCATTCCAAATCCAAAGAACAGTGGACTCAATGCACTCTATGTTGCAAGTGTCGAGGGGGATGAATATTTTATTTGCGACTTTTGTTTTGTCAATTAAGATATATATATATATATATATATATATATATATATGTGTGTATATGTTAAAATAGTTCAAATTTTTTATAAATACAGTCAAAGTTCCTAAACTAGTAATTAACATAATTTTCTATAAGACCTATTCTTTTATATTAATTCATAATATATATGTGTATATATATATATATATATACATATATTTAATTTTTTTTATTTATTTTTTACAGACCTTTATATTTACTAAAATTATTAAAAATAATTGTTTTTACTATTTCTTCAACTAATGAAAGTAAAAATTTGACAACTGTACTGCATTTAATACGTCACTTAGTAGGCACTTACTTACAGGAAAATTTTGCTTTCCCCTCAGCTGGGGGAAACAACTTTTTCAAAAGGAACTTTCCCTGGTCATTACAAGGTCCAATCGAGAGATTTAGTATAAATTTGTATAAATTTTTTTTTTTCTCCTTTGCCATCCGATTTTCGGTTTGAGCCAAATACCCGATCAGGCACTCGATTTCACCCCGTCGAATTGCAGTTCTCGTGAATAAAAGCGCAGCAGGTAGCGTGTGTCGTTGGGCATGAAAACTGGCGAGGGTGATGGGGAGGGGGGCGGGAGAGAAATAAATTTATCTCACGTGGAGGTCGTTTCCAATTTCGCGAATGTTTCGTCGCGCGGTGAATCGTCAAACAGCGAGCTTCCGCGGCCTGGTTCGAGCCAAGGCTGTTTGTTATTCCCCCTCTCTCGTATTCTCGTTCTTTGAATACTTCTCGCCGGTAGCACGATCAAACAGAGACTCGGCGATTGAAAGGAAGCACGGTACCAAAACGATTCCGATCACCGACGGGGAATTCGAAGTGCATACCCCAGGCCACTCCTCCCTTAGAGGGAATTACTCGACTTTCGACTTCGTCTCGTGACAAATCTGGCCGCCGATCGTTTCCTCTCCTTCTCCGCCGGTTTCACGCTGCGAACGAAAAACATCCGAAAGGATCTCGACGATATCGCTCTTCCGAAAGGATCCTCGGACTTAACTCGGTTAATTCGGCGCAGCTTTCGCTGATTGTGAGACTATCGACGCGATTAGCAGGTGAAATATCATCCACGGAGGAGGAACAAAACGAGGATTTAGCCCGAGTTTTCGCAAAACGGTGACAGTCTGTCTCTCTCTCTCTCTCTCTCTCCGTTTTCACCGTGAGATCAACGAAAACGGACTTATCAAAACTCGCCGCTCGGTAATAAATTTTCATTGAAAAGTAAGTCGCTCGCTCGCGGGATTACCGTGGCCCGTTTCTCTCATTGTTTTCCATGACGTTACCATGATGGAAAGCTTGGAGAGGAGGGCCACGTCGAAGAATCGTCGTCTGTCCGAAGTTTCTCCCTCCCCCTGCTTCTCTCTCGCGCTCTTGCAGGTCGCCGGTGCAGGGCGATTGTTCTCGCGCAACGCCATGAAAGCCCAGCCTCCTTCCTCTTTCGCTTAAGTAATGATTTTCCCCTCTTCTCGCAATTTCTGGCGCAATGGAACGATATCGCGGTGTGCGTTTTCTTTTTTTTTTTTTTTTTTTCTCTCCACCCTGAGTTTTGAACCCCCGCGTTCCGCGAACGAAACCGACGGGCTGTCCCAAAAGTATCCGACCTCTGCTTGTATTTTCAAACATACACTGTTCCGGGGTAATTTCCACGACGTCACCTTCAAAGTAGTTCCCTTCCGAACTCTGTAACTTTTTTTTCTTTTTTTTTTTTTTTTATACGGGAGTTTAAAGTCGCATCGACTACGAGATCTTTGGCGACGTGTTGGAATTTTTTCTTTATATCTGGTCCTAGTAGTTGGGTCTCCTTTAGGTAGTTGATAACCCCCCTTTTTTTTTTGTTTGTGACAGGTTGGTAATCCGTATTTACTCTGTATAACTTTTTTCCAACGATCCACTTCTCGAAGCAGTGTCCTGGAGAGTCCTTTTCTTTTACGGCTAGCAGCTGTGCCGCGTCGCATTTTGTTTTATTGCCTCGACGTCGTCGAATCTTCAGGCGGTCTTTCAACGGTGTTTTTTTTTTCAGTGGGAATAACGAAAAATCACACGGTGCTAGATTCGGGGCTAGGACTGTACGGGGGCCGCTGAAGCTGAAGAATGCCATGTTTTGCTAAGAAATCTTGAACAACGTGAGCGCAACGTGTCAACTTTGCCAAAGATTCGGCTACTCTCTCTGTACTGCAATCGTCTTCAGCACTTTTAAATAATATTCGCTGTTTATTTTCGTTGATCGCGGCTTAAACACGTTCCACGGTTGGAACGAAACGAGGATCACTGTTCACCGAGACACGACCGTTTTCAAGGGGGTATTCTAGTGTGAACTTTTGAAAAAATCGATTTTTTCTTTTTTTTTTTTTGCATATTCTTAAAGGACATGGTTTAAAAAATAAATCCCTGTATCCTTACATGTGAACTTGTAAAATTAACGAAGTTGTGGTTGTTTGAAGGACCCGACGATGCAGCAATACTAAACTTGAAAGGCATTTCTCTGGAAACTATGTTTTTCAGAACGGTGTCCATGATGTCTCAAAATCTACTTGACCAATTGACTCGAAATTTTAAGTACGCATTTAGTACACGTGTGACTATAGCCCCTACCAGAATCGACAAATTTTATTTTTTTATATTCTTCCTAGGCTTCCGAAGTTTAACAAAAACGTGCAAAAATCGATAATCGAAAAAACTTTAAAGTACACTTTTTTAATTATCGACTATTTTCTTTTGTTTTGGTACCTGCTATAGCCAAACTCATGCTAATTAAGGAACATTCACGTTTTTTTATTTCCGACAAGCAGAATGGCCGGAATCGATCTTTTTTTAAAAGCGACTATGTTTGAGAATATTGCAGTGCCACTAATTTTAACTTTTTTTTACCCAAAAAATTTTAAAACGTCGTTGAAATACGTACAAATAAACCTTGTCAATTTGACTGAAAAAGGTATAATAGTTTCTTTGCAAAAAATTCCCTAACAATGTTAAAAGAAAAACGCTTCACACTAGAATATACCCCCTTAAAGTATTTAAGCCACTCCTTTATCTCACTCATGGTGTCATCTCCGTAAACTTTTCGAATCATACGAATTGTCTTCCAACAAGTGTGACCAAGTTTTGATGAAAATTCTTTGCTCGACTCTCTTCGTTATTGTGCAATGCTCGGAGAATTTGACGTTCACAAAACTGTCGACCGAACAGTTTTTAGGCTTCTGAAAGTCGGTAAGGGTACTCCCCTATGTGCTCCACACCTGCTTTTTACAATTGGATACTCAAGGACAAAGTTACGTGCAGAGGTCGGATACTTTTGGGACAGACCATGTAACGCTCTCTCTCTCTTTCTCTGTTCAGCCCTCCGTTCTCCAAGTGAATTGTTTGGTCGCGCGAGCGCATTTGACAAATTGCGCAAATCTTTTTGCTCGCGGGTGCGGGCCAACAGTACGGTTCCTCTCGCTCGATTTCGAACTCACCGCGATCTTTTAATTCGATAATTCTCTCCTCGAGCTGTTGCGTCGAATGAGAATTGCTCGATGTTGTCGCGATTGATTTCCCCTCCCACTCTCTGTTTCTACCGATTTCCCTTCTCTGGAGTTCTGTCCTCTTTTTTTTCTTTTTTTCGCCGTTCAATTTCAAAATAGCGCTTGTACCGATGCGGATCGACAAGTTGTTCCTTTTTTTTTTCCGTTGCCGCAGGTACGCGCGAAGCGTGAATCAAATTTTTCCAGCGAATTTTTGCTACATGAGGTAATCCGTTTGTTTGTTTCTTCTCTCTGTGTGTGTTTTTTTTGTACCTCCTCCCCTCGCTCTTCGCCGCTGGCGAATCCAAAAAACGCAATCGGAACAGCGGGAGAGGATCTCGGTCGAGATTTTGACCGTGTCGCAACGAGGTTAATAGGCGCGAGAAATATTTTAAATAACCGGGAGATTCCTATCGTACGTGCGGGGGAAAAATGAAACAAAATTTTATTACATCCACGTTGTTTGTGACGAACGTGAAGTAATTTGAGGATTAGAAGGAAAAATTATACAATTCGACTATTTCACTTCCAAGTGTCGTTTGTGTAATTTTTAGGTAACTTTCATGCTTTTTTTTTAGTCATCTCACAGTTCCTAGAAGGTCCAAGGATCCTTTGTGTTCGTTTTTTATGTTTTTCTTTTAATGTGAATTTTATTGTACTGTCGACTTTCTTTGCACGAATAAGTCCAGATATGGATGCTGCTCTTTAAAATCTTACTCTCAGATTTCTGTTTTTAGACACTCACGCATACATACACAACCGTACGTAGAGCTAAAATGTAAAAATCGAATCAAAGAAGTGAGAATGCAAGGAATAGGGAAAAGGTTTACTCGAGTTTTCGTTCGTATATTTTGCAAAAATTTCTAATCTCGAATCTCTAAAAAAAAAAATGCAGTATCGTAAGTTCGCAAAATTGTTCTAAAAAATTATAAATTTTGACCGCTTCTATAGTGTTAAGACCAAGGCGATTAGATTAAAGTCGGCTAACTGGCGGCTCGCGGGCCCCCCACTTTTCTGATTGCTGGCGCTCTACCCCCTCCACTGCTACCCACGCCAGTTAGCCACTTCTGGACTAAACAAACAGATGCTTTTCAGGTATGAAAGACCAGGAAAAACATCAGCACTACATTGCAAAAATTTATTACAAATTTAACTATTTTAACTGTTTCCTTTCTTCAATAAATCAAAATGAAAAACGAAATAAAATTCTTATATTATTCCATTATCTTATATTTTCATTTGTATATTTAAGACGTTCTTCAGACAGAATCTGTTCCCTTAATACCAGTTTAAATTAACAACGTGTAACATTAACCAAACCGACCCCAGTTGGACCTAAAGTTTCTCTTCCTTTAAATAATAAATAAAAGTCAGTTATAGTAGGTAGATGAGGTTATTTCGAAATCCGGCTGAAACACATCGGATCGTGGGATCGGCTGCGTGATTCGGGATAGCAGCGTTTGTCACGAGGGGACGAGGTTACCGTAGAGACGGCCGAGGAGCGTTAATCAGGACGATTCACCGTGTAATTCGAATTCAAGCGTGTTCGATTCTGGACTTGGAATCGAGCTCGCGAACAACGGCCAGTGTGTGCAGGCCAATATGTGTGTGTATGTGTGTGTGGATTCCTTTCTGAAAATCGGAACGTCTCTCCTCCATACGCTGTCGTCGGTGACCCGTGGTGACGTTCATGGGATTTGCAACGTTCCGCCAGAGACGTATTATAAACGGTGACGTAGCAGACCCTATAGAGAGAGAGTCGCCTCCCTCGGTCATCCCTCCTAAGCTTCTCTAACCCACCATCTTATACACGCTGCCACGTCCTGTCGGTGGCCGCGTGTATGCACGCCTGTGACCAACCGTGCGCTGATATCCGGACAATAAATTGCCCCTATCAGTGGCTGGACAGTGACGAGCCGCCTCTAGGCAATCTCTCTTTCTCCTAAAAGTTGACGACTTTTAATCGCTCGTTTCGCGCCCGTACGTTTTCCAGGAGCGTGTGAAAATCGTTGGGAAGTTTTCAACTTCGTTTTCCTTTGTAGCGAGGTGCATACAGTGAATATATTCGTTAAATGTAATGAAATTTTATTCAATGTTAATTTTACATTGAATGTAGGAAATGAAATTATAATATTGGGGAATATAATTTCACAAATTTGCTTTCTTCGTAAATAATTTCATATTTGTTTAAAAATTTTGTCAAATGAAAAATAATAACTTTGTATATATTAATTATAAAAGTAAAATTTTTTAAAAAGAATTGAAATTGTTTCAAGATCAAAGTTGGACAAATTTTATATTAAATAACAAGTACATGTCCAATTTATATGTGTCAATACGATTATATATTACAATTATACTCTGTGTATTGTTAATTTAACATTGATGAAAATGTAACAAGATTTTTATTCAAGAAAACTATTGATTAACAATTACTTTTATAAGCGTTCCAATAAATTTTCGAGAAATTTACTAACCAATTACGATCGTTTGATAATTGTCACTCCATCATAATTGCTTTACTTAAGAAAATTATAATATTAGGGAATATAATTTCACAGATTTGCTTTCTTCGTAAATAATTTCATATTTGTTTAAAAATTTTGTCAAGTGAGAAATAATAACTTTGTATATATTAATTATAAAAGTAAAATTTTTTAAAAAGAATTGAAATTGTTTCAAGATCAAAGTTGGACAAATTTTATATTAAATAACAAGTACATGTCCAATTTATATGTGTCAATACGATTATATATTACTGTGTATTGTTAATTTAACATTGATGAAAATGTAGCAAGATTTTTATTCAAGAAAACTATTGATTAACAATTACTTTTATAAGCGTTCCAATAAATTTTCGAGAAATTTACTAACCAATTACGATCGTTTGATAATTGTCACTCCATCATAATTGCTTTACTTAAGAAAATTATAATATTAGGGAATATAATTTCACAGATTTGCTTTCTTCGTAAATAATTTCATATTTGTTTAAAAATTTTGTCAAGTGAGAAATAATAACTTTGTATATATTAATTATAAAAGTAAAATTTTTTAAAAAGAATTGAAATTGTTTCAAGATCAAGGTTGGATAAATTTTATATTAAATAACAAGTACATGTCCAATTTATATATGTCAATACGATTATATATTACAATTATACTCTGTGTATTGTTAATTTAACATTGATGAAAATGTAACAAGATCTTTATTCAAGAAAACTATTGATTAACAATTACTTTTATAAGCGTTCCGATAAATTTTCGAGAAATTTAGTAATTACGATCGTTTGATAATTGTCACGCCATTATAATTTATTGCTTTACTCAGTTTAAAAGAAAATATGCACGCGTTAAATTCAAAATTGAATTTGAACGAAATGCAAGAATACTAAATTTCTTTGCTATTAAATAATCTGGTGTCGGTATAACAGTTGATACACCTCCCCCCTTAAGCGTCCATTTTCGTACCGCGAATTTATAACAGAAAGAACGACTTCGGGATTCGATCGAGTCGGGACCAACACAGACCGCTGTTATGTTTCAATTTACGATAACGCGCAATCCGCTCGATGATTTCATTTTGCGCGTAACGGGGCGCAAAAAAATGAAAATAGCTTAGCAGCTTGCGCGCGTGTGACAGTTCACGGGCGAAACTATTATTCAGAGCGCTGTACCACGCCGAGAAACGCGTAAACCCCTCCCCCCTCCCTCCCTCTTCCCCCGCCCCTCGCTGTGAGAATTATTTCTCGTGAATTTTTCAGAGACGCGCCAGGACCGGTGGTGGTTGTGTAAACGAAGGGGAAATTTCTCCGCGACATTTTCACCGCGCGAAAAACTACGCGCCGGTGTTGATCCGGAATAATTTGACACGGTCCTTTGCCCTCTCCCCCTCCTCTTGCGTCAGCTTCTCGTTTTTCCTCCATTTTTCCGCCTCGTTTTGTCCAGAGTGTCGAGAATGTCCAGAAGCGGCCAGAGAATGCCCGGGCAGTGGATTTTTATATACGCAGTCCATAAAGTCTTTTTACAATTTCGAAAATTTATCAGAAAGGCAAATGAAAGGACAGACGAGTGGAAATTATTGCAAAATGAGACGTATATATTTAAGTGGTTTTCTGCGTCATTTAATACACCTCTGTATGGGCACCATTAGTTGCACGAAGCACGTCAAGACGGTACTCGATTTCTTACACGATCCATGTTTCCCTCGGATGTTCTTGGTCGTCCATTCCTCCCTCTATCGAACACTGTCCCTGTCTCCATAAATTTCTTGTGTCACGCACGAATCGATGGACGTGACGATGGATCTCTTTCATACTTGCATAGTTCTGAAGTTTCGCTGAGTCTGCGGATTCGATTTGGTTTTGAAGAATAATTAAGTATTATTCACAAAATATATTTAAGTGAAACTACAAACAATATATTTAGCAATTGTATAATTTAGATAGACGCCGAAACACACTGAAGAAACACGTGGAGCGTCCGTCCATGTTACGCATACGTTGTTCATTCTGATAAAACAAAAGATCATCGTCCACGATCATCGATCGCGACATCCACTCCTACAAACGCTCATTCCGCTGCATATTAATGGCGACGCTCACATCATTACTGTAGTAATTATGATGATAAATAAATTAACATCACAATACTACAAATAAATAATAACTCCGTAATTAATTTTAGTAGTTTATATAAAAATATTATCAATGTAACAAAATATATAATTACTAATGATAAATATCAAATAACGAATGAATAATTAACATGATGACTGCAGTACATATATAAAGTTTCTGTAAATATTTCCATGGTGGTAATAAAATTACTAACAATTTTTGAATATTCTATTGTTTGTATTAAATACACATCTCGACGGAACGATTCAACGAACGTAGATGTTGATCTAAATTCTTCAAAGTAGAGGTCGCTACATTATACAAATGAATTTCTCAACAGGTTTCAATAAACCACGATACAAACTCAGCCTTCTCTTGAGGAGTAGCCATTTCGTAAGGGGTTCGTTTAACAGTATCTTATTCACCAACAGGCTACCTGAGATGCAATGTGATAAAAACCTTGATAACCACCGAGTACATGGAACAAATCTGACGTAGCTGTCTCATCAATTGCCTTTGTAATAAATTTTTGAAATTGTAAAGAGACTTTATGGACACCCTGTACAGGCGCGCATAGTACGTATAAACGACGCGAAAGTAGATTTTCTCGCGGAGTCGAAACTTCCAGGCAGATCCCTATCGATTCCCAGTGCGTGCGCGCGCGCGCTTTTTCCCCAGTTAATCTCACCCCGCCGTCATTGAATAATTGCTTATTCGAGCTTATTGGTCCGACGGATCAATTACACGTCGTAGCGAGTATATTTTTCGCGAGGCGGCGTCGCGTCAGGCGATTCATCGCTCGTCGGATTAATTGGAACACAGCGAATCGTTTGGCGAATTTTTATAGTTGTAGAAAAAGTCACCGCAGCTGCGTCAACCTTCGACCATCTATCGCTTTCACCTGCGCGTATTTCGTTTTATCTCGAGAGTGCATCGCAGTGGTATGCTTAATTATTTCTAAACTAACTATTACTATGACGTATATTTTGGTGTAGTATGTTCTAATTATTACGACGACGAAAAGCACGATGAATACACTTGCTGTAGGATCGTGTTAAATTGCAACAGAACGACAAGTCTTTTTTTTTTTTTTTGGTGTTTCTTTGAGAAATTTTTAATTTCGTCGAACTTTTACAAGTTGTTCCGTTGAAAATTTTGCGATTTTTGCAATTTTGGGACAAAAGAAATTCTCGAAAATGTGCACGCCATTTAAGCTCTCCTCCGCATGAATCGACAGTCTCCACATTTTGCACGCGCGATTTCATCCCCCGGTTGCATATTTAGCCGGAATCTAATTTCACCTTCTTTCGCCGGAACGTAGCCCGCGTGGCTTCAACTTTCCAGCGATTTAAATTTCAAATAATTTCGGCTCGTCGCGTCGTGGACAACTTTCGCGGGCTCTTTAAATATTTCCCGCCGCAATTAGGCAGCTTCGTGCATCGAGTACAGCTCTGGGACGCTCCGAGTGTAAAAAGTATTCGAAAAGCGACAGATGAACAACGTAAATTTCGGCAAGGATCGATTTTTGTCGCGAGATGTGCATTTCGACGCGTCGAATATAATTTTCGTAACGATGAGATATGCTTCAAAAAAGAGAGAGAGAGAAAAAAAAAGAATCGACAACATCGAGGAAGAATATTTTCAACTTTTCCGCGAGTTTCAGCATATATGAAAGACTTTCGCCGTATCGTATTTTTCACCGTGACTTTTGACAGGGTAATTACGCGTCTGTATTTGTTAATTTAATCACATTTTTACTCGGGCTGGAAAATTCGAGATTTTGCTCGAACGATTTTCAGAAAATTGGTAGAAGGAAGGCGATGCGGACAGCGAACAGCGTATGAGTCACGCATTTATTTTACGTGCGACGCTTGTTTACGCTGATATCTGATAAAAGGGGAAATACTCGCCGAGAAATCAAGCCAGCTAACTGATTTAATTAGTTTAGTCGATTTAAAAACGACGAAGTCTCAATTTTTCTAGCGATGCATTATCCACCGACGCACAAAATTATTTTAAAGTTATTTACGTGCTCGATACTTAATTAATAGTCAGCTACGCAACATTATAAAGTCAAAAATGCATTTCAAACGCGTTTAAAAAATCAAGACGACCGAGGGAGATATTTTTGAAATTTTATACATACGATAGTAGTATATCGACGTTTGTAAATGTTTTACTACCGATTTTTTTCTATTTTCCTCCAGCGTCTACATGCGCCAAAAAATGATTTTTGTGTGTGAATAACGTGGAAACAATCTGAACTGTTATTTCAACACAAAATATGTAAATTTTTATTAGATACTTTAAATATATTTTGTTCGGGACTAGAGACGCGTTCAGAACCATAAAGTCGCTATCATAAATGAACTTGTCGCTAACATAAATGAACAAGTTTAACAGTTTTAGTGACACGTGCGTTCTAACAGCGACTTTATGTTTCTGGACGCGTGGAGATGTCTCTCTTACGTAATTTTCGTATTAAGTTTCATAGTTGCATCATCAGTGTGAGTATAAATAATCAAATGTTAAAACTAATAGTTAACATTATTCAAAATATAGAACCATAAAGTCGCTGTTAAAACGCACATTGAATGATCAGGAAATTTCTTACCAGTTTTCAAGAAAACTATTAGGCTGCGATCTGTGGTTCCTTGGAAAAATTTTACTTTCGTAATGAGTAGAATGCAAAAAAATTTTCACTTTGAATTTCAAGGTTTCAGTCAAGTTTAACAGTTTTAGTGATACTTGCGTTCTAACAGCGACTTTATGTTTCTGGACGCGTGGAGATGTCTCTCTTACGTAATTTTCGTATCAAGTTTCATAGTTGCAGCATCAGTGCGAGCCTATATAATCAAATGTTAAAACTAATAGTTAACATTATTCGAAATATAGAACCATAAAGTCGCTGTTAAAACGCACGAGAAATTTTTCATCATTTTTCAAGAAGAACTATTAGGCTGCGACGTATGGTTCCTTGGCAGAAATTTTACCTTCGTAACAAGTAGAATACAATGCAAAAAAAAAAAAGAAAAATTTTGACTTTGAATTTCAAGGTCAAGACAGTTTCTTCATCTCCATGAAATCGAGGGTCGTAGAATTCATCCGTGACAGCCACCGGATTGCATTTTCTCTCCACCAGCTGCAGTACAGTTCGAGAATTTGCACGCGTTGAAAGACGACGAACGAAGGCCGAAGGAAAGAATTACGCCTTTCGCGAACGGGGCGGGGGAGGATTATAATCGCGGCGTAGCGTCGCGCCCCCGCGCTTCGAAGGCTGTACAGGGCTGCAATCAGGGGCACAAGAGAGCCTCGATTGAGATTGGCTGGATTTAAGGATCATTAGTAGACGCGCAGCTTACACGTAGGTAGATGAGTAAGCTGATTGAGTTTATCGGATCGGCGAATTGCCAGGCGACTCCTTCGCGAAACCGGGTGTGGACCGGGAGGGGAGGTGGTGGGATCCGAGTCTCTTTCATTTCCTATTCTTGCCCGGTTTCTCGATTAGTTCCTCCCCGGGCGTTTCGTCTCTCTTTCCCTTCGCCTTCTCTCTTACTACCGATAAAAGTTCAATAATCCCGCGAACTCGGTGTAATCCAACAGCGTCGATAATCCCGGATTTCGTTAATTTATTATTCACCGGACGGTGTACCGATCGGGGGCGGCGCTTTTGCGCCTCCCACTCTCTCGAGAATCTAGCTGGCTGCGAGGAACAGTCTCGGCTAAATTAGCCTCGCTGAAGAGACTGGTAGTGCCGTGCATTTTCTTCTCGTTGTTATTACGTTGGCCTCTATTGTCGTTTTATACACGTCGCGTAGTATTCGACGATCTCGACTTCTTCACTATCGAACGGCGTCTTTTTTTTTTTTTTTTTTGGATGTTTTCGATTTCGCAATTCGAAAGGAAGCAAGTCGCTACGTAAAGTTGGAGTTGGTTTCATTGTGATCTCTAGATTATGATCCTCGCAGTTCCGAGTGTAAATTAACCCTTTTGCGGATTATATTCAAGTTTATAACGACAGCTCACCGAATTCATCCTATTGCGAAACTCGGCGTTTCCTGCAAACTTGTTAATTTCTTAAGCCGTTTCAATGGAAATAAAGTCCAGTGTAACATAGTTATTGCGTCGAAATCAAAATTTCATTGCGTGTGTGTAACGATGCGCGAACGAAGAATAAAATAGACTCTACAAACATAGGCCATTGTAGTAAATATAAAATCCGACGTGAAGTTTTGTTATTCCGAAATCAAAATTCTATCGTCGAGTTTGTGATAACGCTTGAACAAGAGATATGACATAAAACGACGTGAAATTAACATAAAATGCTCGTTCAACGCAAAAATTCTATTTATTCGAATTCGACCAAGCTTCTCTACAAACTCGGGCCATTGTACGTAAAAATAAAATCCAACGTAAAGTTGCATTATTCCGAAATCAAAATTCTATGATGCTTGAACAAAAGAAGCACAAAATGCCTTTAACTTTAGTTGACTTTCTTAAACTTTTCTAAACTTTGTTCAAATTCGTATTTGCTCGAATTCGTCGTTTTCGCAAACGGGGCCATTGCGATAAAAGTAAAGTCGAACGTGAACTTACGATATCATACCGAAATCATAGTTCTATTGTCGGTATACAGGTTTGCGATAACGTGAAGTTAAACGCCAAATGCTCTCAACTTTATTCAACGATTTTTTTAAAAACTTTTCGAACCTTCGTTCAAAGGGTGTTTCGCAGATCAAGCCGTTCTACGAAGCTCGTTCCCTCGAGCCGGCCAAGCCAAGTTATTTACGAAGTTTGCCCCGAAATCGAAAATTTCACCGCGCGCGTGTAATTTTATATATCTCGGCCGCGATAGATAACAGCGAAACGACGAAATGCCTCGTTCAACGCTAAAGGTATTTACACTCTGTGGGGTCTTTGATCCGCGGAAAGGCGATTTAATTAGCAATGCAAAAGGATAAATATGATCTCGAAAAAGGGTTGAAACCTCGAAGCAGGGAGCCCCTGTATGTACGTACATCTTTTTCCCCTACGAGTGTAAAAGTCATAGACTCGTAGATTCGAAAGCAATTTCCTTTCAAATGAAATGTACAAACCGTGCCTGAGCGCTCTGACTGAGGTGAACAAGAGAAGAGACGCACGACTCTGGACTAGGGACTTGTTTTCTTTTTTTTTTCCTCGTGGTTCGTTCAATTGTTTCGCACGTTCGGCAAGATTTCTACTTGAAAACGTTCAAAGAGCACGAAGGGAAACGAAATTGGATTTCATATTTATGTCGGAACGATACTCGCGTGTCCCTGCGACGAAACAAAAAAAAAAAAAAAAAAAAAAGAAAAAAAGAAAAGGAGTTCAAGAACGTACGTAAACAGGCACGACGACGAGAGTTCGTTTCGTTTTGTCGCGACCGAAACGTTCGTGTTAGCGGGCTGTGTTGTAGCTCGTCGATAGTAGTCGAGCAAACATCACAGGCACAGTCGAGCGGAAACGCGCTGGTTTACGACCTATCCACGTTACTACGTGGAGATATTTTCGCGACAGGCAGAATAAATGACGGCGAGCCCCTGAAACATTCCTTCTCGTTTCGTTCCTCGAGTTTAATTGAACCTTCGATTTCTGCGCGGTTGCTTTCGTTTCGATCGCCTTTCGATAATTTCTGGGGAAAAAACTTCATTATCAACGTCGAATTAAACCGACTAACGTTATTATATATATAGTGTTGTAAAGAAAACGACGACTGCAAAGTCGTTTACACTATGTCGTTTGTATGTACGTACGTACATGCGTGGAAAACCAATAGTAAAAGTTTTTATTTATATTAATTATTATTGAAAGTTGTAAAAGTGAATTATTCTATTAATATTTATTATTTTATTTATATTAAATATTATTGTATTAATATCTATTATTTTATCTATATTAAATATTATTGTATTAATATTTATTATTTTATTTATATTAAAGATTTATATTAGAGAACACATTCGTGCTTATTAGGTTCTGATGAATGCAATCAAAAGTCTGTAAAATATGTAGAACGAACAGGTGAAGACACGAAACATGATCGGAGAAATGACCACCACTTTTGAAATCATAATGTCTTTTTACCGATTAAATGTCGTAGGATTTCGTAATTAAATTTATTCTCTACCACTTGAAGCAAGGAACGTTCAAAGTAAAATCTTGTGACACATCGTTCCACTCTACGTTTTTTCTTTTTTTAATTCAGAGATTCTCAATTAAAAATTTTCTACTGCTCTGAAGCATCCGTCGTGGCAAAGAACGACGTAACTTTCGAATAAAATCATCTGACATATCGTTCCACTCTACGTTAAGGCATTCAGAAATTCTCAATTAAAAATTTCCTACTACTTGAAGCATCCGTCGTGGCAAGGAACGACATAATTTTCGAATAATATTTTGCAAACTATCGTTCCGCTCTGTAGCGAGACATTTCTTTTAATTCAGAATTTAATTTTAAATTAATATAATTAAACAAAGTTTTATAATAAAAATATATTTTAAAAATTAATAATATTATTAACGGTTTAAAGTAATGAAAATGAATTTTTTTTAAAAGTAAATGAGTAAAATTCATTTTGTACCTTTTTATCATGGTTCATTAATTTATATTAATAATTTTAATTGTCTCGAAAGTAAATGATCTGTGTATTATTTTTTTGTAAAATAAAAGAAATAAATATATATTTATTTTTAGAAATTAAATGTTTATCGCATTTATTAATATCTAGTTTTTTTTTTAAATAAATTTAACTTGTATATAAAAAAAAAATTCTCAATTAAAAATTTTCTCCTATTTGGAACAAAATCTTGTATTGTATGTTTCACTCTACATCGACGCACCTTTTCACAGAGAGAACGAAATTCCAAAGAGAGAGAAGTTCTCAGTCGAGTTGAAAATTGTCCGAAATCCATTTTCCATCTTTCGTTTTTTTCTTTTTTCCAAACGTACATGGCGTTCGTCCCAAAAACTGCTTACCTCCCGAACGGATGGTAAATCACCGTGCGTTGAAAATTAAACTTTGGGGGGAGGGGAACGAGCAATCCGCCACCCCTATCTGGCGCAGCCGGTTGCGTCGAAGAAGCCAGGTTGTTGGTCGATTTTCGCGTGCATGATTTATCACCGGCGACGAGAACAAATCTTAGGTTATAACGCCAGCCGCCTTTCGCGGCAGTTTGCGCGAAACGTAATTCTCGGCGCGCTAAATCGCCTAGCTGGGTACACGTGTGTGTATCTTGCCTCTCTCTCCTAGGTTCGTGCCTGTGATTATTCACTAGGTAGACACGGGGAGCGTGCCAGCGTAATTTTTAAAACTACCCACGCAGCTTTTACGATCTCTAGTCCCGTACGTACGACAAGCGCAGTTATCTCACGGTTGCCTCTCTAATTTCGTCCCGACGAAAACACTATGCACGCCCGTGCACAATACGCGGCGAAAACAGGTTGCACGCTGGTCGCGCAGAGCTTCCTCGGGACGACTTTATTGTTTGTCGCGGACTGGGCTGCGACGAGGGTGGGCTGCTTCCCCCTTCTGTTCTTCTCCATCTTCTCTGTCGCTTTCGCTTCTTTCTGAAATTGGAGGATGGAAATTGAAAGGGACAAGCGCCCTCGATTTCACAGAATCGTTTCTTCATCGAATTTTCATTTCCTCGTCGACAAATTCCTTTTTTTTTTTTAAACCTTCTTTAACCTCTTGCACGTCGAGAACTTTTCGTCCCGAATATTCAAGTGTAACCAAGGCGAAACAAATGAAAAGTTTGTTACGTCTTAGTAATTTCTATCCAGCGATATCGTACCAACGAGTTCAAAAAAAAGAAAGAGAAAGCGACGAATTATTCTGTACGGTTCGGCCACTCGTTATGGTCCGCGCAACCAGTTGCCAGCGCAAAGGAGTTAAATCACGAACTCTTCTCACAACTGTAAGGAAATTTATGTGACGTGAAATTACAACTTGTAAATACACATGAAACAAACGTGAAACGATTCGTGATGAAGGCAGATCATCCTCTGACAGGTTTAAACGAATGTGTGTGTCTTTTTCTTCTTCGTGAAATGGCACTCGCCATTAAATTCGTCGTTAAGAAACACGAATTTTCATCGATTTAGTCAGAATCTACTAAAGAACCTTTCGAATCTATTACCGGCGGTAATTTACCGCTTATGATCTTTTATTCTTATACGATTTTCTATTCACAAACGAAAAATTCACATTTATTTGGCGAAACTTATGAAAAATACGGTTTGTTTAACTGTATTGTTTAAACAGAAGGTTCTTTTACAAAATGAATTTGTCGTATAAAAAGCACTAACTTCATCAATTTACACGAAAACAGTATCTTCGATAATTTGCGAGATATTTGACAAAGTATGTTCAGCATCTCCAACTTTGAGGTTAGATTTAGTTTTCATCCCTCTGATTACTTGTCGATTACTTCTCATAATATACGATATTTATTAAAACGAGTAAACCTTCACAACATAACAAAATGTATACGCCATTTTGTGGAGAATAGAATTAAATTGTTCAATAAAATATCGATATACTTGAAAGTTAGATGGGTCCGCAGAGTGTTAGAGGCGATTTTACATCAACATTTCATGTATTTCGATTTTTCGGACATCCGGAAGTTTGCATTTCAATTTTACCAGAATTTGGATTAATTTCCTTTCAAATTGTCATAAAGAATGAAAGGGGAAAAAAATTTTTGGAAATTCAAGAACAATTTATGCAATAATAATAATTGAATTTTTCGGATTCACTGTAGGTTCAGATATCGATACACGTGCATATTCCTACAGGAATTAAAGTTTCGAATGATTAGCCACCCATTATCATGGATCAAAATTTTCACAGGATCAAAGTTTTCGACGTTTTCCGTCCAAAAGTCTCGTTTCGTTTTTCCCCCTTTCCTTTGCCCTTCAAACGAATCTCCACTAAAATCAGTAGTCGGAGATCGATCCGACGTCAGAGAGGAAACGTTGCTCGTCGCTTTGATCGGTCGCAACGTCAACTAGGAGCAGCGTTTTCTCACTTGGGGGTTGGGGGGTGGGGTAGGGGGTTATTGCCACGGATATACCTACGTCACTTAGCGAGCGTGTAACAATGGTAAAGCGCCTGGCAAGCGTGGACGTGAATTTGTAATTCAAATTCGTCTCTCTTTCGTGCTCGCGGCTGAGCAGTCGTGTGACGACACGGTGGAAAAGGTAAACAGCGCAGCGGCGCAGAATGTACCGCCAAAGTGAGTTCTAATATAGTGAAATCCTTGATACTTTGTTTGCGACATAATGGAACAGTTGTGTAGAGCCGAGTGCTCCAGCTCCGAGAAGCTTTTTTCGGGGAAAATTCGGAAGTCGTTTTCTTCAGGAAACGATGGAATTTTCGAAACGCAGCTGACGGCCATTTTTCAACTCGTACTTTTCAAATACGACTCGCGATGCTTTGTGTCGCGATGAGGACTTCACCTCTTGCGCTGCAATGACGTGGCGACTTGAAATCTTGCAATTTGTTATGTAGATTAGACTGTTTTTTGTTAGGTTAGGTATGTCAGTTTTCTTTCCATTTTCATTATTTAAAGTCGCATCAATCGCTTGTGTAGATTATCAGCTCAGATTTGAAACTTGAAATCTCGCGATTTCTTATATTATTATAGGTTAGACTATCTTATTGTTGGTTGAGTTAACTGCATTAATTCATTTTTTTATCTTCATTATTTAAAGTCGCGTCAGTCTCTTGTATAGGTTATTACCGACTTGAAACTGAATCAATTTGTTATAAAGGTTAGTCTGTCTTGGTTAGGTTAGGTGTATTAGTTTTAGGATTTTTTTCTTTATTTTCATTATTTATAGGCGCGACAACTGCTTGCGTGAGTTATTAGCGACTTGAAACTTGAAATCTTGTTGTATGTACAATTTCTTACATAAGTTGGACTGTCTTAATTAGGTTAGGTTTCATTATTTTAAATTGCATTAACTCCTTGTGTAGGTTATCAGCGACTTGAAACTTGAAATCTTGCAATTTGTTATGTAGATTAGACTGTTTTTTGTTAGGTTAGGTGTGTCAGTTTTCTTTCCATTTTCATTATTTGAAGTCGCATCAATCGCTTGTGTAGATTATCAGCTCAGATTTGAAACTTGAAATCTCGCGATTTCTTATATTATTATAGGTTAGACTATCTTATTGTTGGTTGAGTTAACTGCATTAGTTCATTTTTTTATTTTCATTATTTAAAGTCGCGTCAGTCTCTTGTATAGGTTATTACCGACTTGAAACTGAATCAATTTGTTATAAAGGTTAGTCTGTCTTGGTTAGGTTAGATGTATTAGTTTTAGGATTTTTTTCTTTATTTTCATTATTTATAGGCGCGACAACTGCTTGCGTGGGTTATTAGCAACTTGAAATTTGAAATCTTGTATATGCAGTTTGTTACATTGGTTGAATTGTCTTAGTTAGGTTAACCTCTCGTGTAGGTCAGCGACTTGAAACTTAAAATTTTGCGATTTGTTTCATGGATTAGACTGTTTCTATCCAGTGACGTCATACCGGCGAGTTCAAGAGAAAGAGAAAGCGACGAATTATTACGATTATACGATTCGATCACTCGTTATGGTCCGCGAACCAGTTGCCAGCGCAACGGGTTCAATTCTCTCGATCGTTGTTCGTAATTTTCGATCGGTTGGATCGTGATAGTGTCACGATGATAAAAGGAGATTACTCCAGAAAAAAAAAAAAGAATGAATAGGGACACCAGCGCTGATCGCATAATCTCAGGAAACGTGATTCCAACGTTACAACGAAAGAAAGCGCAATTGTTTCACTGTTCACGCGATTCATTATAAAAAAAAATGTATTACACGCGTATAATACTGAATATATAAAGTATCGACAGAGGTCTTCGACAAGATTCAAGAAAATAGTTCTACGAGAGTATAATTTTTGATTGCTCGAACCAAACTGTCTTTATTAAGCTTCTTCTACATGGTGTGCCATCTCGAAAGTTTTCCTAGCAAAGGCAGGATAATTTTAGCAACGTTCAAAATTCTCGAAGCAACAATAACGTGGTGTTTCGATTGGGAATTCCTGTTGGTATTTATAGAGGGATCAGGTTTCGCCCGTTTCATTTATGACGGTGGCCACGCGTCTGTCTGTGCGGGATTTTCCGGATCGCGCGGCAGCAGAGGCTCTTTACGAGGCTCTCGTTCGAACGGGCAATTATACTTTTCCGGCTACGAATGAAACGACCGCGTCAAACTGTCGGCGGAATTGGCCAGCGGCCGTTTACTTGGCTGTTTTACGCGGCTCCGCGCATTCCGACTTAATTGGACAATTTAATGGAACGTCCGTCGTTGTCGATGCGAGCAATACCTAAATTACTCGCTTGTATCGTTAATTAAATTTTCCTCGCGTGCTCCTCGTACATTTTTTGAGCATGTCGTTATCGTTGTCATTGTCGAGAAGAACCACTGCCGATTCCTTTCCCGAACGATCAAATCGTCGCGTCTCGATAATTATGGGAAATAAAGAAAGCTGTTAACATTTTGATGCCATTTATGCGATCGTCCGTCGCGGCATAGTTAGTTATTACTGCTGTTTACTAAGTTAGCTTGTCAGATTGGAGGTTTTTTATATCATGATATGATCTCTCACGCATGTAGAGATAATTTGGAGAATTTACAACTATACATTATACATATATATATATATATCTTTAAAAATATGTTGTTTCACGTATACGTTATTCTGTACGTTAAATTATATAAATACTTACATTATATAAATATAGAATATAAATTATAAATTATATGAGTATAGAATACAAATTATAAATTATATAAATGTAGAATATAAATTATAAATTATATAAATATTATATAAATTCTATAAATTATATAAATATTATATAAATTCTATAAATTATATAAATTATATAAATATTCTATAAATTATATAAATATTATATAAATTCTAAAAATTATATAAATATTATATAAATTCTATAAATTATATAAATATTATATAAATTCTGTAAATTATATAAATATTATATAAATTCTGTAAATTATATAAATATTATATAAATTCAATAAATTATATAAATATTATATAAATTCTACAAATCCTATGTTATTCTATATTTTACACGTTATCCGTGTAATACGTAATTAAACGTAACATTTTATAAACGTAATTGTACAACGTTAGTCTATATAATATCTAACAAGATTTATAAAATTGGTCATTTCGACCATTTTTTGTCCTAATGCCACCGGACGAATCACGTAGATAAAGGATTAAGAAATTTCAAAGGATGTTAAAATTTCTCGACGCAAAGACATTTGCTAATTCATTTTCAAATATTTAGAACGAAGGACAACGACTCGATTGTTTTTCACGCTGACGAGGAGGTTTTCTAACGTTCGTTCGCGCTCCATTGTACCGAGGTTATTGTACTGAGAGCGCTTGGTCGCCGACCCTCGCTCTGTTTTTGTTTGGTGTCCTCGAGGAACGTACGACCGGTGGATCGAACGTTCGATTCTAACCTCGGCGAAAGCGGATTACTGTCAGGGTGGGAAGGGGCAGTCAACTGTTTCGCGTTTTGAAATGATTGGCCCAGCGCTGGCTGGCCGACTCGTTATAAAACTGAGCTCGCGCGCAGCGATCCTCGAGTCGATATTCGGAAATTAATACAGTCTCGTCCTTGTTGACAGTTTTCCAAAAACTCGAGAAAAAAGTGTAACGTATACCTGCATCTGTGTCTCGATCAACTTGCCTGTTGGAACGAAATGGAAATTTCGAAGCTCGTAGCTTACTCGTCTCTTTCAACTTGCCAGTTGAAACGGAAGGACGTTAAAAATTTCGTCAGAAGCTCGCGGGTGATCGAAGATCGGCCGACGTCGACGAAAGTCGCGAAGAGGAAGGACGTCTGGATGCTCGCCGAGCGGACACCGGAAATGGACGTAGAAAGGAGCCGTGTCGAACTGCGGGAGAAGCAATCTCGAGGCACGATTACGGCAATGGAGCGGAGATTCCATCGGTGGATCGGAGAAAGAAGAAGCTTTCGACGAGGAGATCGGCGGGTAAAATTCGCGTTCACTCGAATTGAACTGAGGGGGCTGGTTTTTCAAACGTGGACGTTGGCTGCCAAGATACATCCTCTCCTTTTGCCCGGTGCAAATCGGTGAAAATTCATCGTTCGTTAGCCGGAGATCGAGATCGAGATGTTCCGCGTTTCTTCGCGGCGCGTAAATATCCCACGGCGTGTAAACTTGTCGGCCAGGTGAAAACTTCAATTCCAAATACCTCGGCAGAGGAGCGTTGCCTGTTGACATAGATTCCCCGCTTCACTTGTAAATGTCCGCGGTTCGAAGCGGTCAAAGGCAGGTTTGTGCAATCGCCGTGGTTCGTCAAACGTTGGGTCGATCTGCAAACTTTCCCAGGAGTTTCCTCCGAGAGAGGTCCTCGCCGAATACGCGTGATAAACGCGCGGCCCTCGAGAACTTCAACGCCTGATCTGAAAAGTTTCATCGGCCTTAAAATGTTCAAAAAACAAAAACAAAAAAAAAAGAAAAAAAAAATAGATTGAGTGGAAGGTGAAAGAATCAAAACCAGATGTTTTTTCTAACGCGATGACAAATAAGTTTATTGGATATTGTCCGTGACGTACATAGTTCGACTCAATTTGATTATTGCTAGAGTAAATTAATCGACGGCGTTCGATCAAAAGATAGTAAAATTATACACAGACAAGCGACAAAACCTTGGTTTGACTTGGGTAAAATTGAATTCAACAGTTTAACGTCGATTCTGTAATTTGCTTCCTTCAAGACATGTAACTTTGCATATTAAACGATTGACTGATTCGTCATTTCGTTGTCAATATCCTCTGCGCGAGTCGTCGAAGATAATAGTGTTATAAAAAAATCACCAGTCTAACGTCAATATGCATGCTCTGCTGATACTAGCAATAATTTCTTCGTACACGTGAGACTTACGTGTCGAGTCGTTGGGATGATCGTACTTGCGTCGACCCAACCGAATAGTCACGCTTCACGTTAGATGATACCCTTTTCAGTGCCTGCCTGTGCGAACAATCCTTATCCGCGTTGTCGAAATGTTCCTTTGTTCGCAATTATTTTTCTGCTTTCCAGCTTGAGAAATCGCCATCTGAATTTTTGAACATCCGTCTGAGTGGTCTGCCTCTCGAGTGCTCTTTTTTTCGTAACCAATCTCCAGTGTTCCACGCAGCGAGCCGCACGTCGATAAGTTGTTAAAACTACTTTCCAAAGATTCTTCTCTTCAAATTTAGCAACAAGCAAAGTATCTCGTGCGATTCTGCTTCGTGGTACAGGAGAGGAAGATTTACCAGCAGCACTTCTCCATCGACATGCCTCTACGATGGCCGAGTGCAGCTTTCGTCGAGCAGATCGCCTTACCAGCCTATTTCCAAACGTACCAACCACCTTGCTCCCACTGATGTTCTTTTTTCTTTCCGTTTTGTAAGAAGGTGCAGATGCAACGACTTTATTTTCC
Organism: Tetragonisca angustula; assembly: GCA_036937485.2. NCBI lineage: Eukaryota > Metazoa > Arthropoda > Insecta > Hymenoptera > Apidae > Tetragonisca > Tetragonisca angustula. The sequence continues at coordinate 857,118 of JAWNGG020000026.1, read as the reverse complement.
CTTCTACTTCCGTTGGACAAAACGAAGAAAACTGACAATAATTGGTAATAATTCTCGGTTGTCAGTTTGTTAGCTTGACACGGTAGTATGGCGGTTGCAGGCACTTGTACGAAGGAAATTGTTCTTTAGTGTCTGGTTTGCATAGCCATGGCTGTTCCCGAGTTTTCTGAAAAATCATTTCTCCGCGGTGAATATGTTTGTTTCACACGCGACGATGCGAGACACGTTCGCGAGTTAGACAGTGACTCTTTACCTGATTCGAAGATGTCGTTGCAACTGTTGAATACTACTTGGTCCTCTTATTGTGTTACTTCTGTAATCTCCATTGGTTACTCGGAAACTTGAACAGCTCTTCTGTTGCCGCGACTCTGCCCTTCACAGTACAGAGAACGGCCCTTATATCCGGTTCTCTGTTATTTCGTTTCCACCAATCAGAGTTCAGCCTGGCTCGATCGATTTTTATTTTTATTTTTTTATTTTTTTTTTTTTTGCCTGTCAAACGCGAAAGCCGTTACACACCTATCCGTAATTTTCCATTTCGTTCTTCGCATATTTTCCGAATTTTTCGACAAATCTCGAGTCGTTGCTCTGTTTAGGTTGGAGAAGCTTTGTCAGTTCGCTCGTCTCTTTTAAATATATTATATTAATATTGTATTAATTAACATATTATACTAATATTATATTAATATTATAAATTACAACATCCGTTTTCCTTTTGAATGAAATCTGTCTAACAACAGCGATTAATTATTCATTTCTCACGCAAACTTCGTGAAAGCGAAATTTCCGATCTTATACCTATGTACAATGCGATGTAGACTGTCTGTGATGTGTAAAATACAGGCGAGAATTTTATATAGGGGTAATAAGGAACACGTAACGACGAAAAATTGTCGATACTTTAAATTGTCACGTATTCGCGAAAGAAAATTGTACTGATCCTACTTGATCGCGTTTTAAAGCGTAACTTGTAACTTTGACCGTTCTCAATTCTTTTTACTCTCAAGACGTTTTGACATCGTGTGACAAATGTGACAAAAGCATGCATGTACGTAGAAACAATTGACCAAGCAGTGACACCAAGTAGATTGTCGTATGATTTATTTATTTATTTATTTATTTTTTTTTTTAAGGTATCGATGATTTTGAAAATTGAAATTTGAAATTAATTGTAAAGCTGGCTGCGTGAAAGAATATCGTATCTGTCGGATTAGTGACTGTAAAATTTTGTTAAGAAAGGCGAAACGTTTTACAAAACACTTCGTATTTCGCTTTCTTCGCGTTACACTTGAGCAAATGATCAATAAAATTATTATTTATAGATAAAATCTCAAGTGTATGTTCAGTTGAGCATTGTACAACGTTTTCAAGTTCGAAGCTTTGCTTCTTTTTTTCTATCTGATGAATATTATCAGTAGAATACCAACAAAGAATATTATGAACATTATCATTATTATAATTTGTAATATTAAGAATATTGACGAAGCATGTTAAAAATATTATGAATATTATTATTATTGTAATTTTATAATATTAAGATTATTAACAGAGAATATTAAGAATATTATGTCAGTTCAATCACATGACAGTGAAGAAAAATCTTTAGAAAACATCGTCGAAGCGTACGCTATCGTCCCTAATTCTTTTCTTCTTTTATCGTACTTTGAAACGAGATTGGCGAAAATCAACGTAGAAACTAATTGATCGTTCATTTAATATGTAATAAGCATCGAACGCATTTGTAAAAATAATTTATTTTGTAAAAATAATTTATTTCGCGAAAATAAAGACTGTTCGTAGCTTCGAGAAAAATAACCAGTTTGTAAGTTGTAATTTGTTTTCGCGTTTCAAACGATAACTGGACTGGATTGGAAAAGTTTTGAAAAGTCAGCGATTACAATAACACGCGCGGGCAAAATTGTTTCCCAAAAATAAAATGTTCTTCATTCGCTACCGAGATGTTGTGAATTGATTTCCCTTCGAAACGGAACTTTTCCTTTAATAAATAAGCAAGGAAAATACCTCGTCCATTATATGAAAGTGACATTTCTTATTCTCCAAAGAGTAAAATATAATTTCTCTTGCCTTCATCGTTAACTGAAACGAATTCAATTCCATTATTTAATTAAAAAGAAGCTCATTAAAATGAACTGAACATTTAACTGAAAAGAATTTAATTAGAAACTCTTTTCGAATTCCTTGCAAATAACCCGAGTAATAATCTTTGAACAAAGTACGTTGGCATAACTGGGAGAAATTTTACACATCTGTTTTACCAAATTTGCATATCCGCTCTTACATTTATTTACACGCATAATTTTACAAAGAAATTTCATTGAATTAAAAATTTTATAAATTTAACTATCTATTTTATATAAACCGCGACTTTTCGATCGCAAATTTTACAGCATTTGATTTCTCAAGTGGCTTGCGAACGTTTCAACAGATTTTCAAATCGATAAACAAACTATAAAGAGAAAAGACGTTGTCGTCTCTCACCCCCACCCTCCTCATCCTCTCTTGAACATGTATTTGTCATTTTGTCACGAACCGTGTACAGATGGAACGGTTAGAAATCGAACGACGTTATTATGAAACCGTGGATCGTCGACCTTCGAAAGTTCACGATAACCAGTGAAAGAAATTTCGTTGGGAATCCAGCGTGCTGTTTTGTTGTTGTCGCTGTGTCGTAAAGATTTCGAGGATCGTTGTAAACACGGTGTTCTTAAAGGGAAACGTTAATCGTGTGATTCTTCTCGCGAGCCGTAAAACCGGAAATAACTTTGCAAACTGGCTCCGGTGCGCGAGGCTGGAAAGTAAGTATCGTAAACAGTTCGAACGATAACAAAAATCCAGTTCACTCGATAACAGAGCAGTTCGCAAGCTGCGAACTGAGCTGAAACTCGTCCCGTGAAACGTGAAATTAACCGAAAACTGAACTTGAGTTCTTACGATCGTCGAATCTGCAATTACGTCGACTCGGTGTGTATTACCGTACATATCCATTAATATATTAAATTGAAGAATAATTTTTTTTAATTTTAGATTTAATTATTATTCTAATGGATTGATTGTTATAATATTTTTAATTTTTAGAATTATTATTATTATAAATTTAAATTTTGTTAATTTTAAAATTTATTGTTTATTAATAAATTTAATATTAATATTTATAATATTTATAGTTTTTTTTTCTATAAATTTAATATTATTTTATTTTATATTTGAATCAAGTTTATTATTAATTTTTTATATAATTATAAAATGAGGATATGGAGAATTTCGATTTAATTCTTCATTTTATTTAATATTTTATACTTTAATTTTTTCTTTACCATTATTGTATTTATTATTTAATTTATTAAATTTATTTAATACTTTAAATTTTTATATTTTAGAAATATTAAATATTTTATATATCAATAATTTTAAATTTATTTATATAATTTTGTCTTTTTTAGTTAAAATTCCTATATATATAATTCATGGTTGATTATTAAAAGCTCATGTAGAAGCTTCTTTTTTTAGTTCAATAATTTTAGCTTCAGTAATACTTAAATTAGGTAGATATGGTTTATTACGAATTATATATATAATGAAATTTATATTTAATAAATTTTATTAATTATATTAATTTAATAATAATTAATTTATATGGTATATTAATTTTAAGAATTATATGTTTATGTCAAATAGATATAAAATTGATTATTGCTATTTCTTCAATTGTTCATATAGGAATTATATTAATGAGAATATTATTAATAATAAAATTAGGAATTTTTGGAAGATATTATATAATAATTAGTCATGGATTATTTTATTTAGTTAATTTAATATTCAAACTAATAGTTAATTTTATATTCAAACTAATAGACGATTAATTTTTATTAATAAAGGAATAATTGTTTTTATACCTTCATTAATGATAATATGATTTATTTTTTGTTTATGTAATGTTGGTTCTCCTTTTTCTTTAAATTTAATTAGTGAAATGTTCCAACGATAGAACAGATGCTCGATCATGGGACCAAAAGCCCATCGAGCTTCCAGAAACTACGACTTTTTCACTGAAATTACGTCCATTTAATGCACAGTACTATTTTTATCAATACTATTATTAATTTCTGTTGATTATATTATTAATACTACTCCTGATATACTGTTTCTGTTAATACTGTTATTAATTTCCATTAACATATCATTAATACTATTTCTATTGATATTGTTATTAATTTTATTTTTCATACTATTTTTATTACTATTTCTAATATATTCTAATGCTATTTTGTACTAATACTATGTTTAATATACAAATATATGTTCCAGTAGTATTTTTAATGCCATTTACTTAATTTGCTTAATTACTGATACTGTTTTTTAATATATTATTAATTCTACTTCTAATATATTCTAATACTATTTCTATTGAGACTGTTATTAATTTTATTTTTATTACTATTATTAATACTATTTCTAATATATTCTAATGTTATTTCTAATGCTATTTTATGCTAATACTATATCTAATATGTAAATATAATATGTTCTAATGCTATTTACTTAATTTGCTCAATTACTAACACTGTTTCTAATATATATTCTAATACTGTTTCTATTAATATATTATTAATTCCATTTCTAATATATTCTAATACTATTTCTATTAATATATTATTAATACTGTTATTAATTTCTATTGATATTAATTCCATTTCCAATACTATTATCAATACTACTTCTAATATACTACAAGCATGTATTTTATTTCTGTTAATACATATAATTTATATAAATTTCTATTAATCGACGAAACTATCTTTGTTCGACGTCATCGTCAGGAAACCCTCTGTCGCATAAAGTGCGCCTTTCGCGAAACAGTTTCATCTTAAGTTCTCAATCGATCGAGGAAACGGTCGAAACTTCGACACGCGTGCAGCAACTTCTTTCTATTTCTTTCTCTTTCCTCTGTCTCACTGGCTGACACGAAATGCCGAACAAACGTGGCCGCAATTGATAAACATCTCCCGTGGAACAATTAGAGTCGCGGAGGGAGAGAACCGAAAAAAAAAGGAAAATGGGAACGCGTTCGGCAATAAATTGGCAGGGGGGGGGTGGCATCGCAATGATTCCCCCGAAATCGCAACGTATTCCGCGCCGTATTCCTTCCGCGTTTTCCAGATAATGCGCCGCCGCGTTTTCATTTTATCATTTCGGGGGCAGCCGATTTCAACCGCGTTGCTCCCGTATCGGGAAAACATCAAATTTGCCCGATGTTTACACGCGGTGCTGCCAGCGTATTTGCAGCGACTTTGGCTAACCGATGCGTTTCGCAATAAAAACAGCGCGTTTTCCGCCGTCAGTTTGAACGTAACGCGTCACGTAACATTGCCCCCCCCTCCCCCTCCCACGGTTTAATATTGTCCGCTTATTTTCGTTCGTTCGTGTTGTTTCCACCTTCGTGGCCATTTTGTCTGTTTTGTCCACTTTTGGTTTCCGGATTGACACGTTGAATGCCACGTTGAGTTTCTTATTAGTGAATAGAGAGTGGCTAGGGACAGGGTGGTCATTGAAAGACTGAGTGATACAAAACGAAAGTAATTTTTACGTGTCTTTTTTTTTTCAATTGTTTATCACTTCATTTGGGAGCAGAATTAAGGGGGTATTCTGGTAATTTGAGAAAAGTCGATTTTTTTTTTTATATTTTCTCAAAGTACTTCACATGCAAGTCTATAGTGACGGCGAACCTTTTTGAGAAGCAAGTCAAATTTTGTTCATTATTTTTTTTAGTGCTAGCTCGTGGATCACTGAGTCAGTGGCGTTACTTGAAAAGGGGGAGGGGAGGATGGTTAAAATCTACTCTTTTTTTTGGTTCTCACTTTTATAATCCTCTAGAAAGTTTACGTTTCCTTTTTGTTTCACAACTTTTACTTTTGCAAGTGAAGAGCAAGAAATAAATGTCGACGTCAAAAAATTGATATGAAAGAGGTGACTGCACTATACATTAGATATATTTTTTGTTTCTTAATATTTTTGATTGCCTGTTCTCTCTTTTATTATATAAAATACTAGAAAAGCTACCCATTCTGAGAATGGGATCTAGTGTGTTTTTTTAGTGTTTGTTACATCTGTTTAATCGTAAACGCCATATAAAATTTTTTCGACACAAGTAACTCGTATAACATTTAAGACTTAAAATACCTACATGTATACATAACCAAGTCGTAAATCCTCCATAAAATTATGCATTTATTTCTCACTTTTAAACTCTAACCGAACACTTGTAATTTTCTTAACATTTTTTGAAAAGAGGGGTTCGAAAAATAATTAAAATTCTTTTATATGTATGACGACAAGTTTATAAAAATCAACGCGTGGGTCATTTAAAAAGCCTGCGTCAGTGTCTGACCCGCAAGTCATAGGTTTGCCATCATTGCTATAGAGAGAACTGTGCCATGGAGTGAAGAAAAATGGCAAGGAGACAGGAATCGGGCGACGCGACTTTAGTAGAAAATTTGAAAAAAAATTCAAAACAATTAAATAGAGCAAATGCAAAAAAAAAAAGAGAAAAAAAAGGAAATTGCATCAAAAAAGTCGTCACGTTGTGAAGAAATAATATTCAACGTATACGTATTAGAAATGAAACTATTTTTACATGTTCTGTACTGCATTAGTTGTAGCAACGAGGTTAATATTGAAAAATTCAAGAAACTATTAACGTTTGCTCGAATTGTCTGTTTTTACTAATCCTCGATTCGGTGTTCAAGGTGTTAACGAGAGAGAGAGAGAGGGGGGGGCACGATCAGACGCGAAGAGTAATTAGAGTCGGAAGCTCCTCTGGTTTCCGGTCTCGTTATACTGACAAATTGCCGATGCTCTCGTTTCATCTATCATTCCGGCCGGTTTCCGAAACGAGAGCCTCGCTCTCTCGCGATACTCATCGCGCGGCCAACTAAATTTCAACTTTATCGTCGTAACAATTGCCGTCGTCATTATCATTACGGTTGATACCGATTGCAGCCGCGCAGACGTAACCCAGAGCGATGCTTTCATCAACCTGGTGTAAATAATAAATTACTCGTAATGCTCGCGCGGACTGCAGTTTAACGTTCAACAACGTTCGCGTACGTTCGCGATGATAACGTCCACGTTTGGCAACCGTGGTCCCCCCACCCCCTTCTCCGCCCCCCCCCTCCTCGCACTGTTGCCGTTTTATTGCCCGGGAGGAACGTGTACGTAATTTATCCCCATAATCTTCTAAAATGCCTCGTCGTTTAATTTTATGTAAATTCGTAATTTGCAATTTGCGATCGTTAATTTTAATATTTCGGAAACTCCGCGCACGCCGGACGTATTTTATTAGAAATCGTATTGCTCTCGAAATTGTCACGAGCTTTTTCGATCGTTTTTTTTTTTTTTTTTGCAAAGAATCGTCTTTTTTTTTTTGAGGAGAATAGTCTAGCTGAGAACTGAAGCCCGCGTAATAAATCAGAATTGATTTTTCAAAATTTTTCACTGCCAACGAGGATATTAAATTGTTCTTAAAACTGTCTCTTTTATTTTTTTTGTCGAAAAGGAAAGAAAATCTTTTTCGAATAACAAAGTTGCCTGGAGAGACGGCAAGAGGTCGAATTTCAATTTAAAAATTTGCAAGACAAGTTTCGTTGGATAAAATTTTTCGTTTTTCGCGGGAAACTCGGCTTTCGTTTGCACGCTAAACAGAAAATCAAAGTATTGATAAAAAAAAAGAAAAAAAAGAGAAAAGAATCAACGTATTAATTTTTTATTTTTTTTTAAATTTATGATTAACGTCGCGTCTACCTTCTGGTCATTAGCGACGGCTAGCTACTGTTTCCTTCTTCTCAAGACGATTATATCTCATGATAGATGTTAGTTTCCTTTAGATAGTTCAGGACGTTTTCTATGTGTTGCTGCGACGTCAGGACTGCCGGTGAAGTTATTTTGTATTTTTGTCTTTGAGCGTGGTAGTTGCTGCATTCAAATAGAACATGATAGGTTAGATTAAGAATAAAATTTATTTCGATACACATTGGGGGTTCTGTTCTTTTTTAAATAGATACTCATGTGTGAGTTTGCAGTTTGTCCTGTTCTAAGCCTTGCCATGACCATTCGTTTATTTGTAGATATAGTAGATTATTGTGTAAATTTATATATAATATATATATATAATATATATATAATAATTTATATTTTTTATATATAAGGTAATAAAAATAGATTGTATATTTATATTAATATATATATATTATATTATTATTATATATAAATTTAATATATTATTGGATAAGTTTATATATATAATATATTTATATAATAATTAATATTTTTTATATATAAGGTAAGAAAAATAGATTGTATACTTGTCTATTTGTAGATATAGTAGATTATTGTGTAAATTTATATATAATATATATAATAATTTATATATTTTATATATAAGGTAAGAAAAATAATTTGTATACTTGTCTATTTGTAGATATAGTAGATTATTGTGTAAATTTATATATAACATATATAATAATTTATATTTTTTATATATAAAGTAAGAAAAATAGATTGTATATTTATATTAATATATATATATATATATATATCGTCGTTTCTTTTCATGTTGTGGGTAGGCATTGTTTGATAGAAATTATATTTTAATTTCTTGTTTTTTCTGGAGGCGTTCCATATTTTGTTCCATAATTGTTTTTCGACATGGTGTAATGTTACAACAAGGTCCTGATAAGAAATTCGCCTTCGGATGACATCCATCAAGCGATGTTGCTTCTTTGTTAGCTTCCTCGTTATCTTTGATGGGATGATTATTATGTCTTTGTTATTGTTGGCGAGGTGCGTAAAAATATGTTGAACGTTTAGAATGGTTTCACGTTTTGTTTTACTATTTATGTTCTCGGTTGCTCGTGAAGTCTGTGAAAATGATGGACGATCGAGCATTGTTGTTTTGTGTATGGCGAAAAGCTTCGAGAGTTAATAAAATTTTCCTGCAACAAGGAACAGATCTACGTTTAATCTAACGCCAGTTGCCTCGTATCGCATGCATCCCGTTAATGCAAATCGCGCGACATCTATAATTATCTGCAGCAGTCAACCGTCCGTCAAGGCAGAGCTATTGTTTCAGCAGTAGGGGCAATCTTGCGCCTATCTGGCCGTTTCTCTCCGCGAGGATCGCGTTGTACTCGCTGCACATTGATTTCCAGGATGTTGGACATAGCTCTCGGTGGTCAGCCGCAAATAAACCTAATCACGGCTAGGATGTTCTGAATTGTCGAGCCACTTTCGGCACTGGTGCCGCCAAGTCCGAAATTAGATCAGTGTTCTAATCAACAAGACGATGCCGGTACTTCATGACGCCTGGCGACTGTCGCGCTTAATTTTCGTCTTTCCAGATGAAAAGCAAACTGCAATTTTCGTTTATCGGGGAAGTTCTGGTCGAAAAATTGAACGTTTCGACGCAACTTTACGTTCGAAAGGAAAGAAAACATTCGGATACAAAAGTAGACTGCGCAATGATCAGAATAATTTCTCTCTCTCTCTCTCGTTTCCGTTGAACGATTTCTTTGAATTATTACTTGACATTAATTGTAAGTAAAAGCTACACGAATTTAACTTGAAACAAATATAAAGTTTCTATTGATTTAGGAATTAATTGCCCTCGAAGCTTTCGTCTTCACACAAACACAGCCACACTCTCGCATTTTACGTTTCAATCCTTTGCGCTCCAAACTATTTTCCAGTTACTTCTTTCTCCTTCTTTTTTTCTTTCGGCAATTTATAAAATATCGAGCCGTGACTCAATATAAAAGTTTCTGCGATAAAAACTGACGTCGAGTCGCCGGCCTCCGCGCACGAAGAAATTTCAACAAATGAGATTTTCTCACCATCGCGTAATTAATTTCGCCGTTTCTCCGTTTCATCTCGAACCAAGTGAACGTCCTCGATGACAATTGCAATCGACGCGATGACGTTGGATTACGAGACGAGTTTGGAAAGCTGGCGATAAATGACGAATCTCGCGCTCTTTGACTTGCCCATTCGATCGAGTCTTATCTAACATTCTGTCCTTCTTCCTGCTTCCGTAATCCGCTTACACGTACGTACACACGTACATATGTTTAGTGCCAGGGGAGAGAGAGAGATACATCCGATTAGCGGCAACTCTGAAGATACACAATCTACGGAGCATTTACGGCATTAGCTTACCCACGTAGGTACACAGGTAAACGAATTTTTAGTTACACGTAGCTGATAAATCCTTCGTCGTAGCCTGCCTCGGAGAGCGACGAATCTGAATCCGCAGCCTGATCAGAATCACGTGGCGTAGTTTGTCGAAAGCGTCATTGAGGGCTGCTGAAAAATTTATCAGGCCTGGTCGACGAACGAGTGATGCACGTGCGATCGCGCCGTTTAGATTTACTTTACTTTCTTCTCAACTAAACCTAACGAACCACGTGAACCTGAGAATTGCCGAAGTAGGCAGGTTTTTTATCTTGTCTGCTTTTATGTACAGGGGTGGAAAGAAGTTGCAAAATTGAATTTCCAGGTGAAAAATTTCTTTTCTCGCATTGTATTCTACTCGCCACGAAGGTAGAACCTAAACGGTTCTCCTGAAAAATGGAGAAAAGTTTCTTAATCGGCAAGAGTTCTAACAGCGACTTTATGATTCTGGACTTCGTGGATGTTTGTCTCGCGTGATTTTCGTGTCAGATTTCACTAACGTTTGATTCATCATAGTTGCAATATCAGTGTGAGTCTGAATAAACTGTCGACGTTTGTTTCAAATATAAATGTAAAGACGTCCACGCGTTCAGAACTATAAAGTCGCTGTTAGGACGCACGCGTCTGCAGTGTTTTTGCCATTTTCCAAGAGAACCATTAGGTTGCGACCTATGGTTGCTTGGAAAAGTTTGATCTTCGTGATTAGTAGAATACATTGTAAAAAAATTGACCTTGAGACTCAAGGTCAAGATCAATTTCCTCTCCTAATTACTTTCTTCTCGATTAAACTTAAACCACGTGCATGTAAATAGGCACTTTAAGTTTCTACTTAAATCTACTTTATCTGCTTTTGTTGCATTGCTTGGCATTTCTCGAGAAACATCCAACACGGTTTTTCAAATAGTCCTTGGCACGTGTCATGGCCAATTCAGTAAAAACTTGGAGATAACCACTCCTTAGAAGAAGCCAGATATTCGATAAAGTCAATACAGATACTTTACCGAACCATGAAATATTCTCAGCATTGTAAGTTTAATACTTTTACTTTTTTCCTTTTTAACGAATCACGAACTCACTGTCGTTACAGTGAAATAACTGTGGTTTCTCCGTTAAGTCGAAGGTACGTTAAGTGATGGCTGTTCAGTGAAAGTATCCTGATCTCTCTTTCTCTCTCTTTATATATATATATATATACAGGGTGTTTCATAACGTGGGTCTTCTTCATCCCAATTATGATTATTATGAAAATTGAATGTACCATCCCTGGCAAAGCTAGCTTACTAGAGTTTGCTCTGTCTATAAAATTCATTGTATCTCATAAACGAAGACAGATAGGACATGTATTTATATGATTTTCTTTTCGTTACTTTTACAATCACCTCCTGAAGTGGGTCCCACAAGTTACGAAACACCCTGTATATTTCTTTCTTTGGAGTAATCTCCCGTCACCGTGACACGCTGTAACGTCGATCTCGAGGCGGAGGATCAGTCGCAATTGCGGATCGACACGATCAGATTATTCAAGCGGAGCCAGCCCCGTAAATTTCGATTTACACGCGGTGTAGGTAAACCGGGCGATCGATCAAGTCTCTGTCGGTTAGGAGCGTGCTCGTTGCTTGGCCGAACCTCGGGGTAGACAGGTTACTTCCCTCCCCCACCGTCCCCTCTCTGTGATAAGTTTTCAATTCGTCGGCCGGTACACCGACGCCCCGACGAATCGGGTAGCATTTCCGATTAGCAATTACCAAAGGAGCGTAGCGAAGAAACGAAATTGCGAATGGTTGGGGAATCCAGCTACGATCGAAGAATCCTCCCTCCCCCCCGGTCCTCACCCCTGGAAGGGAAGGATTCGCGGGCTCATTGTTGAGCGCGTAACTCGAGACACGAGCACGCGAACAAACCAAAGGGAACTTCTCAAACAGGAAACATGGATTTCCTGGTTGCTCGTTCGTTGTAACAATGTCTCCTCATCTCGGCGGGATCTTTACGCTTCAGGACGGGTAATGAGGGTAGATGGGATACTGGAACGGGTAGATTTAATTTCCCTCGGTCCTTATACCAATCCTATCTCCCTCTTCTTCGTTGGCAGTTCGCAGTTGGCGGCGGGTCCGCGTCTTTTCCTTGGACTAATTGTTCTTCGGATCAGGACGCGGTAGCTTGGTCCCTCAAAGGTACCGCCACTTTTGTCGTTTTCGATTTCTTTTCTCTCTCTCTCTCTCTCTCTCTCTCTCTCTGGTGTCGTCTGATAAATTTAGGACGCGCGTTGCTCGCGAGGCTCGTAACAAGCGAAGCTTAACCGACCCGAAGTAGCGAGTATCGACCGATGAGAAGCGAGTCCGAGGCTTGCCGCAACGTTGCCAACTTCGAGCTCGCGAGCTTGTGCTTCACTTCAACTGCCGTCGCTGTTCGTTGATTATTTCGTCGTCGCACTTCCGGGGCGAATCGAGTTGCCGGACGAGCGATTTCTCCGCGTGCAACAACCTTCTTACGGGGGAGATCATGAAAGTCTCTTTACAGTTTCGAAAATTTATTACAAAGGCAAATGCAAAGACAGATGAGTGAAAATTGTTACAAAATGAGACGTATATATTTAAGTTTTTTTCCTGCCTCATTTATTGCATCTCTATATAGGCACTATTACTAATGGTGTCCATATAGAGGTGTATTAAAAGGTATAAATATACAGGGTGTCCATAAAGTCTCATTACAGTTTCGAAAATTTATTACAAAGGCAAATGCAAAGACAGATGAGTGAAAATTGTTACAAAATGAGACGTATATATTTAAGTTTTTTTCCTGCCTCATTTATTGCATCTCTATATAGGCACTATTACTAATGGTGTCCATATAGAGGTGTATTAAAAGGTATAAATATACAGTGTGTCCATAAAGTCTCATTACAGTTTCAAAAATTTATTACAAAGGCAAATACAAAGACAGATGAGTGAAAATTATTACAAAATGAGACGTATATATTTAAGTTTTTTTCCTGCCTCATTTATTGCACCTCTATATAGGCACTATTACTAATGGTGTCCATATAGAGGTGTATTAAAAGGTATAAATGTACAGTGTGTCCATAAAGTCTCATTACAGTTTCAAAAATTTATTACAAAGGCAAATGGAAAGATAGATGAGTGAAAATTGTTACAAAATGAGACGTATATATTTAAGTTTTTTTCCTGCCTCATTTATTGCACCTCTATATAGGCACTATTACTAATGGTGTCCATATAGAGGTGTATTAAAAGGTATAAATGTACAGTGTGTCCATAAAGTCTCATTACAGTTTCAAAAATTTATTACAAAGGCAAATGGAAAGATAGATGAGTGAAAATTGTTACAAAATGAGACGTATATATTTAAGTTTTTTTCCTGCCTCATTTATTGCACCTCTATATAGGCACTATTACTAATGGTGTCCATATAGAGGTGTATTAAAAGGTATAAATATACAGTGTGTCCATAAAGTCTCTTTACAGTTTCGAAAATTTATTACAAAGGCAAATGCAAAGACAGATGAGTGAAAATTGTTACAAAATGAGACGTATATATTTAAGTTTTTTTCCTGCCTCATTTATTGCATCTCTATATAGGCACTATTACTAATGGTGTCCATATAGAGGTGTATTAAAAAGTATAAATATACAGGGTGTCCATAAAGTCTCTTTACAGTTTCGAAAATTTATTACAAAGGCAAATGCAAAGACAGATGAGTGAAAATTGTTACAAAATGAGACGTATATATTTAAGTTTTTTTCCTGCCTCATTTATTGCATCTCTATATAGGCACTATTACTAATGGTGTCCATATAGAGGTGTATTAAAAGGTATAAATATACAGGGTGTCCATAAAGTCTCATTACAGTTTCGAAAATTTATTACAAAGGCAAATGGAAAGACAGATGAGTGAAAATTGTTACAAAATGAGACGTATATATTTAAGTTTTTTTCCTGCCTCATTTATTGCATCTCTATATAGGCACTATTACTAATGGTGTCCATATAGAGGTGTATTAAAAGGTATAAATATACAGTGTGTCCATAAAGTCTCATTACAGTTTCGAAAATTTATTACAAAGGCAAATGCAAAGACAGATGAGTGAAAATTGTTACAAAATGAGACGTATATATTTAAGTTTTTTTCCTGCCTCATTTATTGCACCTCTATATAGGCACTATTACTAATGGTGTCCATATAGAGGTGTATTAAAAGGTATAAATATACAGGGTGTCCATAAAGTCTCTTTACAGTTTCGAAAATTTATTACAAAGGCAAATGCAAAGACAGATGAGTGAAAATTGTTACAAAATGAGACGTATATATTTAAGTTTCTTTTCTACATGGGCACCATTAGTTGTACGAAGCACGTCAAGACGGTACTCGATTTCTTACACGATCGATGTTTTCCTCGTATGTTCTTGGTCGTCCACTCCTCCCTTCAATTCTCCATAAATTTCTGCAATATGATGAAAACCTTGATAACCACCGAGTACATCGAACAAATCTGACAAAGATATCTCATCATTTGCCTTTGTAATAAATTTTTGAAATTGTAAAGAGACTTTATCGACTTACTTTCTTCGTTGTATCCAACGTCTCGGTTCCGCGATCAAATTGTCCAGTTGTCCTCAGTATCTTAGACCAAGGATAGACCAAGGATTTTTGGTCGGTTTGCCAATCTCTAAGACGGTGCGAGGGGGGGGGGGAGGGAATTCCTTCGTCATTGGCGAGAACGGCGTGCAAAAAGTCGGAGAGTCGCGTCGCGAGCTGCGGCACACACCGTGCCAGACGACAAATGAAGAAACTTTTTGCTCCCCCGGACAGATAGGTCTTCCCTGCTTGGATGCTTATCGCTCTCCCCTTTCTTCCACCCCCTCCCTCCCTCTCTGCATCTGTTTCCACGGGATGTCTTCCGCTTTTTCCGCCGTTTTTTCGCCCCGTTTCCTCCTGGGCTGGATTTTGCCATCGCACAAGTGATATTCCTTGCACGCGTACGCGCGCACACGTGTCTATATAAATTTTATAGACGCTTTTTCCCTTCTTTCTTTTCGTTCGTCGCGATAAATTCGCGCTGCGACGCGTTTGTCGATCGACGTCGTTCGTCCATTTTTAGCTGTTGGTCGTTTTCTTGGCGAAACGTGCCTTAATACCTTGACCGACGTGCTACGACGTCTGGGAATGTTTCCGAAGCTAAAGTCGACAAAGACGTCACTAACGAGGGAGCGATGGCTAAGAGTTAATCACTGATTTTGATGAGATTTGGCATTTTCGAAAATATTCGACCAGTATTTTTTATTTTTATTGATAATCGTCGATGTTAAAAGGGTGAAAACTACCCTCGAAGAAATTGAGCGTGCTGAATATATTTTGTCAAATATCTTGGAAATTACTGGAGACACAGTTCTTTTGTAAATTGTGTAAATTGCGGTGAAATTAGTGTTTTCTTTAAACGACGAACTTAATGGTGTAACTAATTTATTAATCGGCTCTACAAGGGAACAGTTCGAAGTGTCAATCACTGATTTTGATGAAATTTGTCATGCATGCAGTTTTCGAAAATATTCGACACGTATTTTTTTATTTTTATTGATAATCGTCGATGTTAAAAGGGTGAAAACTACCCTCGAAGAAATTGAGCGTGCTGAATATATTTTGTCAAATATCTTGGAAATTACTGGAGACACAGTTCTTTTGTAAATTGTGCAAATTGCGGTGAAATTAGTGTTTTCTTTAAACGACGAATTTAATGGTGTAACTAATTTATTAATCGGCTCTACAAGGGAACAGTTCGAAGTGTCAATCACTGATTTTGATGAAATTTGTCATGCATGCAGTTTTCGAAAATATTCGACACGTATTTTTTTATTTTTATTGATAATCGTCGATGTTAAAAGGGTGAAAACTACCCTCGAAGAAATTGAGCGTGCTGAATATATTTTGTCAAATATCTTGGAAATTACTGGAGACACAGTTCTTTTGTAAATTGTGTAAATTGCGGTGAAATTAGTGTTTTCTTTAAACGACGAATTTAATGGTGTAACTAATTTATTAATCGGCTCTACAAGGGAACAGTTCGAAGTGTCAATCACTGATTTTGATGAAATTTGTCATGCATGCAGTTTTCGAAAATATTCGACACGTATTTTTTTATTTTTATTGATAATCGTCGATGTTAAAAGGGTGAAAACTACCCTCGAAGAAATTGAGCGTGCTGAATATATTTTGTCAAATATCTTGGAAATTACTGGAGACACAGTTCTTTTGTAAATTGTGTAAATTGCGGTGAAATTAGTGTTTTCTTTAAACGACGAATTTAATGGTGTAACTAATTTATTAATCGGCTCACATAAGGGAAACGTATCGAAGTGTCAGTCACTGATTTTGATGAAATTCATCACGAATGCAGTTTTCGAAGAAATATTCGACACGTTTTCTTTTTCTTATCGTCGACGTTGAAGGGCCAACACGAACATGAAATCTGCTGCAACTATTGCTAAATCCAACATCAAGTTTGCTGCAATTATCGTCAATAACATTTACACGAAATAACGTGAAACAACTGTGAAATAATCACGTTTAAATAATAAAAGATACGACTGTTCAATTAGAATTCACTCACGTTCGATCCAATACGTTTTCGTTGCAATTATCGTCAACAACATTTGCGGCGACAATGGTCAAACGGTTAATTTCTTCTTTCACTGTCATTTCCATATTCATTTCATTCGCTGCACCAAGTGCCGCTATATTTTTACATTTTTTCACAAACTGCAAAGAGACATGTCAAAATGAGAAATCAAGCGTCCCCGATCCGTATCGAGTTTCGTTTAATTTCGTACGTCAAGGGGGTTGCGACGGTCGATACATCGGTGTCGTGGAACGTCGCGTTTTGACAGCGACACGCAACATCGTCATCGTTGCAACGACGAGCGTACGTTACGTCGGAAGAGTATCGAACTGCTGGGGTGGCCGGCGGGATGGATCGATTTTTCAGAAGCCGTGACGCGCGGCTATCTTCCCCGCCTCGATCGATACAGCGCGAGGTTATGATATCCTCCTCCGCGGACTGACCGGATTTCCTTGGTGCTGGGGCCATACCTGCAGCAGCTAGGAATTCGGGATACGTATTCGCGAGTCGATGGTCGATGGATTCCAGCCATAGGTGCTTGGCAGTCGTTGGAGTCGACGGACGCTGAAGCGTATTCGTCCGGTATTTGGCCACGGGGTTTCTCTCTCGTTCGCCCGCGGCTTACACTTGCAAATGTAGTCGCAGCCCCTGGCATTAACGCTCAAATTGTTCTCCCAACTGTCACCCTCTCTGTCGCGTCTCCTATTGCGCATTTATGTGTGTGTGTGTGTGTGTGTGTGTGTGTGAGAGAGAGAGAGCGATCGCGTGCGCTGGATCCTTTCTCCGCGATCGGCAGCTCCGACCGCCAAAGGCACCGCCAAATCCCGGCTTATCCCTCGCACGGATTATGAATTAGAGCCGATTGAACCACCGAGTTCTCTCCCCACGCGGTATTTACCGACTCGTCGGCTTTCGAGAGGGAATTCGTTTCGACGCGATTCGTTGAACGCGTGACGATGAGGCCACCGATGCCGTCTAACCTAAATAATAGTCCCGGACTGTTTTAACACGTGGCCGATCGATGGTTCGATCAGAACGTAATCGTTATTAAGATTAATAGTATTGCTTCTCAACTGTGGGATTTCAAATCATTAAATTTTACATTATTTTAAATAATTGGTGATTGTCGAGAGAAAATGTGTGTGCAAATAAATTTAACTTTATTGCCATTAATTGTAGTGAACTCAATTTCACTGTTAATGAATAAATTTAATTTTAGTACTATTAATTGCGATAAATTTAATTTTATGTGTATATAAATAAATTAATATATAAATAATTGTGTATGATTGTATATATCGTGTGTAAATAAATTGTATATAATTGTATATATTGTGTATAAATAAGTTGTATATAATTGTATATATTCTATATAAATAAATTGTATATAATTGCACATAATTATGTATATTGTATATAAATAAATTGTATATAATTGTATATATTGTTTATAAATAAATTGTATATAATTGTATATATTGTTTATAAATAAATTGTATATAATTGTATATAATTGTATATAATTGCATATAATTATATGTATTGTATATAAATAAATTGTATATAATTGTATGTAAATAAATTGTATATAATTGTATATAATTGCATATAATTATATATATTGTATATAATCAAATTGTATATAATTGTATATGTTGTTTATAAATAAATTGTATATTATTGTATATAAATTGCACATAATTGTATATAAATTATATATAATTGTATATAAATTGCATATAATTGTATATAAATTGTATATAGTTGTACATGTTGTATATAAATTGTTTATAATTGTATATATTGTATATAACTGTATACATTGTATGCAATTAAATTGTGTACAATTGTATATAATTGCGCATAAATAAATGTAATTTTAATTTAGTTTCAAGTATATTGAAATATGATCCAAGCAGAGCGAATAATAAGTTTACAACTTCTTGATCATTTTCTATCCAGCGGTATCATTCTGACGTCGGTCTGAAAGCGGGTTCGGTCACTCGTTATGGTCCGCAGTTGAGCCAGCGCAAGTGGGTGAATTGATCAGTCTGATCTGTAAAAATGATCGGACGTACGTACACGCCCCACGATAAGATAAACTCGCTACACATGTTATATTATATAATATTCACTGCATGCATGGTTCTGTAAAATATTCCTCGTCTCGCGAATGAAAATTCCAAACTGCCCCCAAACGGAAAGTTGTTCGCCGTGGAGCGTGCATGCGAGACGTGTTAAGAAACAGCAAGAAGTCACGTTCTTGTCGCGAGGACCATTCCCAGAGATCTGTTTTGGCCCTTTCCCTCCATCCTTCTTCACTGTTGAAGTCGTTGACGAGTCTCGTCTCTCGTTCTCGTTACAGTTGCCTGTCCTCCCACCTCTGTTGGCCACCAGCCCCGTTGCGATCTTCGTGGAAGCCGCGAGGAAGAAGCGATGCACCGTACATATGTAAGTCTGCACATTTGTAATTTAGACTCGGTTGTTCGTATCGCGCCGTTGCTTCGTGTGATTTTGGCACGGTGTTCAGACGCGCGAGAACGAAGGAAGGTTTCGGTGAAACGAGAGATCGGTATTAGCGGTGGCGCGAAAATTACGGCGAAAAATTTGGCGGGTCTCCGGCCTCTGGCAGCGAGCCCTACCCTCGAAATCGAATTTTATCTCGCTCGTTGACGACCCCACGAAACTTTCGTTCGCGAAACGTCGTTCGTTCGAGTCTCCTCGAGTAAGAAAGAAAGGAAGGAAACGTCTCGCCGATGAATAACAAGCGGGGAAAAAGTTAGCGGATCGCTGGTGAGTGAAGGCGGAGTGACTCGTCTCTCCTTCTCTCTCTCTCTCTCTCTCTCTCTCTCGTCGCGTTTGCTTTAAATTTACGCGAGATTGGATTGCCCCGGCGCGGCGGCTGAAAGACACCGAAATTCACGGCGGGAGAGCAGAGTCCGGTCCAATCCGGGGTGAACTTTCCTCGAGACGCTTAACCTTAAGTTCACACTCGCGAAACGACCCAAGAAAGAAAGAGAGAGAAAGAGAGAGATATACAGATCGAGTTTAACGCCCGAAACATTTTTACGCTCGGCGTTTCCCTTGCCTCGGCTGATAAAGCGCCGATCAGGTCCGATGATTCAAGACCAGGGACTCTCTGTCCAAGTATGGACAGCAGGGGGAGAATCCATTCGCGTTTCGCCTCTTCGTTTTCCCTTACCCGGAGTTATCAGCAAACTTTCCACTTTAACTGGCAACAATTCGGCAGGCAAACAATTAAGCTTCCTCCGCGGAGCGGAAAGTTGCGCGCGCCTCGCCCCGTCCCGCGGCAAAGTTCCGTTTGTCAGTCGGCGGCGACTGTGCGCTCTCACAAAGGAGCGGCACGAAAATTAAAGTATTAACGAGCAACGACGTTTCCCTCGTGGATTCCACTCCCCTAGATAAGACATTGACAGACAGAGGAGGTGAGTGGGGGAAACTGGCGACGCGGGCCTCGTCCTCGAGTTTAACCTCCTGGGCTAGACGTGAATTCTTCACGAGAGGACCTCGATAACGTCGCAAGTTCTTGCGATCCAGCGCCTCCGGTTCGGCCTTATCTGCATCCGGAATTGCTAATGGCGCAATCGAACTTGCGCCACATATCGCTGGTCCACCGAATTGAATTTAAATTATCGTCGCGATAACGTTTCACGTGGGCGACTACGGATCTACATAGGGTCGATCGCCGATGGAAACGAATTCGAGCGAATCGACTTGGACGAAATCGCGGTTGTTATTTAATAGAGACGTCTGCACAGAATGGAAAGAAAAAGTTTGGTACCAGGCTGTAAGATGAATTCCATCCTTCGATTCGACGAGGGAACGTGCAGAGAGCCAAAATTGAATTTCATGGTCGAGATTTTTTTTATTTGCAACGAATATGAAAAGTTTTTGCAGAACAGAATGCAATTGAGATTCGAGATCAAATTTTCTTCTACTTTTTTTTTTTTTTGCATTGTATTCTACTGATCGTGAAGGTAAAACTTCTTCGAGGTGCAATTTAATAATTTTCTTTTGGTTACACGTGCGTTCTAACAGCGACTTTATGGTTCTGTACCCGTTTATATTTCGAATAACGATTCGATAGTTAGTTTCATCGTTTGATTATTCAGACTCACACTGACTGCCACAACTATGACAAAGCAAATGTTAGTGAAATGATAACATCCAATCCAGCCCAAAATCGTAAAGTCGCTGTTAGAACCTGAAAACGTTTTTCCCATTTTTCAAGAGTGCAACACAATTAGATTCTTTTCATCCTCGTGACGAGTAAAGTACAATGAAAAAAAGAAAGAAAGAAAATTTTGACCTTGAAATTCAAGATCAATTTTGCAGATTCTTTACATTACAGGTATTTCGTTGATAGCCTCATTTTCCACTCTGTACGCACAGAAGCAGTATTGTCGACACGTCGAAGATTAACCACGCTCAGCGTTGTACGCTGTTGACGTGAGCGACGACTCTCCGGACAGAGCGGATTGTCGAAAGCGTTGAAGGACGGCGAATGAATTTTCAGACACTTCGTCGTGATCTGCGAATGTACGATTGTTACGGTATTATTCGCGAGTGCAACCATTAGCCGCGGATCAATTGCGTTGCGAGTAAGTCCGAACTCGGTGATTACGAGCTACGTGTATGGAAACTGCGCAATCCTGGTATGATCCGACGGGAATGCCGGTAATTCCCGCGATGCGCCTCCATCCGTTCCACTCCGCATACTGACTGACCGTCCGATTCGCACAAGTCCTGCTGCCCTTCGGCTTTCGTTCGTTCCTGTTACTGTCGTCGGGAGATCGATCGTTTTCCCTAGCCCCCGTGGCAACTCGCAACTGTCCTCGCGAGAACGACCGCTTTCTCTGAAGCGGAGCCGCCGCTTTGATTTATACGTACAATCGTTGACCACCCGTCGAAAATTATACTGCACGTACCTACAAGAAGATCAGAAAGTTCCTGCAATTTAGAAAAGTCACGTATTTGATTGAAAGTTCAATATTTGTTTGCTCGTCCCGAAAGTAATGAATTGATACGACAATTTTATTGTTTATCTTTCCATATTATTTTATTGTTCATTTTTTTATATTTTCTTATATTACTCAGTGTAAACTGAATATTATGTTTATGAATTAGTTGTCTACAGTTACTATTCGATTACTATTCAATTTTATTTTTTCTTTTTCTAGTGTAAACTGAAATTAATTGTCTACAGTACTATTCGATTACTGTTCAATTTTATTCTTTATGTTTCTAGTGTAAACTGAAATTAATTGTCTACAGTACTATTCGATTACTATTCAATTTTATTTTTTATTTTTCTAGTTTAAACTGAAATTAATTGTCTACAGTACTATTCGATTACTATTCAATTTTATTTTTTATTTTTCTAGTGTAAACTGAAATTAATTGCCTACAATACTATTCAATTACTATTCAATTCTATTCTTTATTTTTCTAGTGTAAACTGAAATTAATTGTCTACAGTACTGTTCGATTACCATTCAATTTTATTTTTTATTTTTCTAGTGTAAACTGATATTAATTGTCTACAGTACTATTCGATTACTATTCAATTCTATTCTTCATTTTTCTAGTGTAAACTGAAATTAATTGTCTACAATACTGTTCGATTACTATTCAATTCTATTCTTTATTTTTCTAGTGTAAACTGAAATTAATTGTCTACAGTACTATTCGATTACTATTCAATTTTATTTTTTATTTTTCTAGTGTAAACTGAAATTAATTGTCTACAGTACTATTCGATTACCATTCAATTTTATTTTTTATTTTTCTAGTTTAAACTGAAATTAATTGTCTACAGTACTATTCGATTACTATTCAATTTTACTTTTTATTTCTGTAGTGTAAACTGATTAATATATTTATAAATTAATTGTCTACAGTATTATTCGATTACTATTCAATTCTATTTTTTCTTTTTCTAGTGTAAACTGAAATTAATTGTCTACAGTACTGTTCGATTACCATTCAATTTTATTTTTTATTTTTCTAGTGTAAACTGATATTAATTGTCTACAGTACTATTCGATTACTATTCAATTCTATTCTTTATTTTTCTAGTGTAAACTGAAATTAATTGTCTACAGTACTGTTCGATTACCATTCAATTTTATTTTTTATTTTTCTAGTGTAAACTGATATTAATTGTCTACAGTACTATTCGATTACTATTCAATTCTATTCTTCATTTTTCTAGTGTAAACTGAAATTAATTGTCTACAGTACTGTTCGATTACCATTCAATTTTATTTTTTATTTTTCTAGTGTAAACTGAAATTAATTGTCTACAGTACTATTCGATTACTATTCAATTTTATTTTTTATTTTTCTAGTGTAAACTGAAATTAATTGTCTACAGTACTGTTCGATTACCATTCAATTTTATTTTTTTATTTTTCTAGTGTAAACTGAAATTAATTGTCTACAGTACTATTCGATTACTATTCAATTTTATTCTTTATTTTTCTAGTCTAAACTGAAATTAATTGTCTATAGTATTATTCGATTACTATTTAATTTTATCTTTTTAATATAAACTGAATAATATATTTATAAATTAATTGTCTACAGTACTACTCGATTTATTCCTTTTATTACGTACGATATGCCATCAGAAAGTTTCTAGAATTGTCTTTTCCAAGATCATTACACAGCGTGTAAGTCCGTCTCGAATGGATTAATCGCGTACGGAGTACCATCGCCGTTTAACTTCCTCCCCCTCCCCCCAGTAAATAAACGTTTTTTTTCCCCGTTCTCGTCCTCGTTGGTAATCCAACGATGAACCGGGCTGTTCTCACTTTTTACCTCCCCTAATCGAGGAACTCGTACGTCAGAAACGACGAGCATTTTTTACAACACGCGCGTTTGATCTAATCTACCGCCTCATGCCTCTCGTCGTCTTCCTCTCGTCAGTCTAATTCGCGCGTCGTCGCGTATTTTCGAAGACGCGGCGTATTATTAACGTGGATGTGGCGTTGGGACCCGAGATCCGGGTAACGAGGGTTCAACGAGCCACGGCACTCGAAGCGTGCACGATCCTTTTCCGCTAATTAAAATCCAGGCAATGCCACGGCTGCATGATTCTTCTGTCGTCCCGTTTCACGCTCGCGGCAGACGATTCGGGGGCCAGGAGAGTCCCGGAGAGAGGCCGCTGCACAGCCGAGAGGCGAAAGGGACTTGCACGCGCGATAATTGAATCACGCGATACACGAGGTTGCTCGAGTACTTACCTACGGCTTGTCGACGTTCCCCACAATAGCCAGCTCGTAGCGTTCCCCATTTGTATAGAAGGCTTCCGTTTCTTTGAGCTTATTTACAAACGCCGGCGTGCACAATGGCGTTTGTATCCGTGTGCAAGTGGCTTTTCACTGGTCACTGGGTTTGGACGAGCGCGAACGCGCTCGCGACGACGAAACCGACATGGCGTAATTGAATTACGCCAAATGTAGTTCGCAAGAACTCTCTCTCTCTCTCTCTCTCTCTCTTTTCACGAGAACTGCCTCTCTGATTTCTGGCAGAGATCGCGTGGCCCCGGATCAAAAGCATCGAGGACCATTCACGTGACGCTGCTTTGCCTCCGATCGTTTCCTACTTCCTCTCTTTCTCTCCTCATCCATCGCGAGGACTCGCCGAAGCGTGTACACTTTCCATCTTCCCGGAACTTGGCCGTCCCTTGGAAACGAGAGATTAATCGATCCGAACCCGTGTCTTCTGCGGCGCTAACGCGCGCCACACCGAAGATAAGAGATTTCGTTTCTCGAGTTTGACGAGCCGACGCGCTCGTTCCGCGAAAATTGGGAATCCTAATCGGCTGTTACGGTCGTGGGATGATAACAAAGGGGCGAACAAAGAACGAACAAAAGGGCCATTCAGCGCCGCGCTCGATACCCGAATGATTTTCGGTACGCTGCGTACACGGTACAGTGTTATTGATATATACGAGCGCGGTGGCTAGCGTTTGCCCATCGATGATAGCCGACCTGGCTACCAGTTGTCGCCGGTAAACTAGCAAATTGAATTGAATATCGGCCGAAACTCGTCACGGTGGCAGTCTCGTCGAATGCTAAAAAAATAAATGCTCGACAATTCGACGAACTAGCGTCAGCGCTAACACCGAGTCCAGTAATAGTCCTCCGAAAAGTGTTCTACGAGCAGTTATTCACAGGACAAATTCCAGATCATCCAACGTTTTTTTCCCCTCTCCCTTCGATTTATCAAAATCACATAAAATTTTAAATAATCATTAGACAAAATTACAAGAAGACGTACTGAGAGGAGAAGAGCAAACCTTGTTACGTTATTCTATGACTATGGGGCTGCAACGTGGAGCAAACCCTCTTAAAAATATTAATCGTCGTTCCTCTAATACAACGCTGCTTTGGTAGAATTGCCAGAGGCTACGAGTCTCTAAGTTAGACGTGGTTAACTGGCGGCCCGCGAGCCCTTACCCCCACTCTTACGATCGCTAGCGCAACCCCCTCCACTGCATCGCTCTCCACTTACTTGGTAGGGACCTCAACGCAGTGGAGGGGATGCAACGCAGTGGAGGGGATAGCGCTAGCGATCAGAAAAGTGGGGATAAGGGCCGCCAGTTAGCCACCTTTGCTCGAATTATCGACTGATCGATAGGAAATGATTAGTTCGCCTAGAGACATCGCGTTATTGTATTCCTTAACGACCAACTAAAAATTGTCAAAGTGTTACCACCGAGAAAGTGTCGCAAAGTCGAACGGAGTGAAGACACGAATTTGAAGGTTAAGTTAAATACTGCCATTTTCTGTTATTTTTCGGGTCACACGCTCTCATACGCGTCTCTGCGGCAGTTTACGGGAATTTTGGAAAGTACTGGTCACACAGGGCGTACGACACCCCTCGTCGATCGCCGGTGATGCAATTTACGGCCGGGCAATCTTGAATGGGGCGCGGTGAAAGTTGCCACGGTGTTTCCACTTGCCGTTATAAACGTCTATGCACGCACTAGCTGGTACAATTTGCCCGTGGATTCGCTAG
Organism: Tetragonisca angustula; assembly: GCA_036937485.2. Classification (NCBI taxonomy): domain Eukaryota; kingdom Metazoa; phylum Arthropoda; class Insecta; order Hymenoptera; family Apidae; genus Tetragonisca; species Tetragonisca angustula. The sequence goes on along the minus strand of JAWNGG020000026.1, from coordinate 831,193 downwards.
TTCCGTAAAGTTTCGGCGGAGTTAGAGCGGCGAAAGAGTTAAAGCGTGCACGGCGGGGCGGTGGCGAGCGAAGCGGAAAGGAATTAACAGCGCGACGGACAGTTAATTGTTTGGCCGCGAACAAAATGCAGTTAAAATTTTCTCGCGTGGCCGGTGTACTTTCTGCAATACGCGCCGGGGACGGGCTCGAATAATTCAGCTGCTTGCATAATTAGCTCGCTCCGTTAGATTTAACGAGGGCAATAACGCGAGCCCCTCCCTCTTTCCTCCCGGTTCTACAATCACTTAGAATATTAAACGATAAAGCACCGGCGAGTCCGCTTTTCCACCGGTAGCTCCTTGTCGCTTTTGTCCTCGATAAATCCTTCCTCGGAACACTATACGTACTTTCTTTCAACTCTAGAACTGTCGAAATGATCGAAACGACCGATTTCTAATTTTTTTTCTTCTGAATATTTATACAAATGTCAAACTATGCATTTTCTTTTTTTGAGATAAAACGTGTAAGTAGAAGCTTCATTGTATTATAAAGTTTTCTATTTCTTTTTTACTTTCACGGCAGTTCGAGCGTCGATGAGCCGACGACTGGCTAGAAGAAGCCGCTACGATTCATTCCCTTCGTCGCAGAAATATTTGCCATCTTTTTTCCTCCGATCGCTTTGACGATCGACTCTCGGAAAGATGACTTAATTACCAGAGAGGGCTCGACAACTGTCCAAAGCCCTCGCTTCATAAACCGGGACGAAAGCTCCACTCGATGATTCGTATTTTCACAACAATTTTATTTGCCTCGCTTTCCTATCGTTTTTCCGTCGTTTTCGAATTTCTTTTTTCTTTTTTTTTTCCGCTTTGCCGACGCAGACGTACTCTGGGTATTTTTACGGATAAATCGTTTCGTTCTGTAAAATGCATGTCTATCGTGCGAGATCGAGCTCAACGTTCGCTGTATTTATCCTACCCGTACGTTTCGTTAATTATTCGAATCGCGCTTCTTTCTTCGTACGAAATAAACAAGAATGAAATCTTGAGCGTCATTCGAAAGTGTCTCGTTGGTCAGAATTTCTTTCTGCGTCGCCTGCTGCGAAAAGAAACTGGACTTGGGACTTTTTGTCCAGAGGTGGCTAACTGGCGGTCCGCGAGCCTACTACATTGAAATTTCAGTGGAGGGGATAGCGCTAGCGATCTAGTCGGCCTGCTCTTAACGCTAGAACTACCAGAGCGGTCAAAACGATCAATTTATAATTTTCTAGAGTAACTTTTAGAGTAACTGGAATAATTCTTTTTTAGAAATTCAACTGATCTTTGTAAAATACACGAATAAAAGTTCGTGTTCATCATCGTATTCGTTGCATTCTAATTTCTTCGACTTGGTTCTCACAGTTAGTCCTCAGTGTTAAGTTTTAAGTGTTGGGACGTAAAATACGAAAGTACGATTATATGTGTCTGTATATGCGAGCGTGTGAAGACAGAGATTTGAAAGTAAAATTTTCGGCAAAGGGGCGTGCGTCTTAATATTAATATTAACAAACTATTTATTACAAACCTAACCCAGACCACGTGGCTGTAATTTTGTTATTTCTTCTACAATTGTAGCCCCACGAACTAACAAACGAACAATAACAACCAAACCATTTGGTTAATTTTAGTTTAATTTTCTCCTCATAATACGTAAGTATGTAGATTTTCTCGAATCGAGTAGCAGCGGTATCGCGAGCGAGCACGCTCTGGAAGGTTTGATTCAGGGTTGAACGCGACGTTTCCCTTTCATCAATCATGTATCACAACAACGCTTTTACTCAAGCTTATTATAGCACGCTAGCGCTCGTTATCGCTACTGGTCTCATGTTAATAACTCTTTATCGCCTCTCTCGCGCCACGAGCTACGCTCGCAATCTCGCGTCGCCGCTCTTCTTATTCCTGCCTGGCGTACTACTTAACGTTTAAAGGAATTTCCAGAGGTCCCCCTAGCTACGTGCCTTATCTTCCGCTCGATTCTCTCGTTCCTTTCTTTCGTACTTTTTCTCGTTTTTTTTTTTTTTGTTTTTTCTTTTTTTCAACTTTGCTCTGCATCCGCTGAGAATGAAACCAGAGCGGAGGAAGAATTTCACCGAGAAAGTGCCAAGCGAGAACTGATTTCGGCGAGGCTCGTTAAACGGTGGAGAAAAATTTGAAAAAAATTACCTCGACACGGATCTTCCTCTGTAATTGTGTTTGACGCGTTCGCGAACGTCTGCCTTTGTCGAACGAAAGACAAAGCGCGTTCCCTTGCGAGAGAACGAAATCAGCTTCTGCACGTTTCATTGGAGCTTCAATTTCCTTCTGTTTGCACGATTCTATCTATTTTGCTTTTTCTTTTTTTTCTTTTTTCTTTTTTTTTCGTTTTTCTGAGAAGGACAAGACTCTTTAACTTTTAAACGAACTCTTTCTTTTCTGTCTTTTCTTCTTAGACGGTCTGGTGCGAGGAATTAAACTCCTGTGGTGTTTGAAGGGGTTAGTTCTTTCGATAAAATGCGGGCTAATCAGACGCGAGAGGGAAATATTCGGGTCTGCGATAACGTGAAAATATTTCTTTATTATCTCGCGGTATTATTCGAACAGACGAGTGGATTTTCGACGACGAGAGGTTGTTACGTTGTTTGACGAAAAATCCCGAAATGCTGCTACTATTTGTCGAACGTTCGCTCCGATCATTGTAAACAAAATCTGGGCAGAGTTATGAAAAATATCGCTGGCGAAGTTGCCGCGTGCTCGGCGTTAATTGACAGATCGATAGAATCACCAGTGAGAATTAACTTCACGGGGAAATTTTCGTCGTATGAAATACCGAAATCGATAGAAAAATCGTCGACACTTGGAATCGTTTGAAAGAAAATTGCACTTGGTCTCGTCTCGAAGCGTAAACTTTCGACTTTGACAGTCGAACGATCGTTCTTTTCGAATTATCAAAACTCAAACACAAACTAGATTTCCTTTCTTTCGGAATTTTCCGTGTTGTACAATTTTTCCTTTTGCCATTTTACTGAACTCTGAAACATTAGGATCGTATGATGAAATCGTCGACACTTTTTTCAATTTTTGCTCTTTGGCTCTAACGTTTAAAGCTCGATAAAGTGATGAGTACAGAGCAGAGTTCAATCTTCAAGATCAACGATGAATTTAATCGAATTGAATAAAATTTTTCACCGTTTCAACGTTTTCACGTACGTGCGAATTTTTACAATTTTTTTCTTTTTTTCTTTTCTTAAGGAAAAGAGCATTTGTCCATTTGCTATAGTGTTGAAACGTCTTTATGAAAATACAAACCAACTCACAGCTATCAAAGTAAAGGAAGTCACGTACGATCGAATATATTGTCATACAATTCGGCGATTCTTCGTTTAAATTAAACGACGATAAAACAAACAAGGTGAGAAAATTTTCTCCGGAAAGCATCCTACAAAACATTGTTTTGTTTATGTTCTTCGTTTGGCAAACGCTCGTTAACGTAAATATTATTTACGTGAAAAATTCTGCTCTCTCAATTTAGATTAACCCCTCGACGATACAGATTAAATAAAACTCGATACGACCAAAAAAAAAAAAAAAGTATCCATTTTTCACATTTTTAATATTTGCGTGAATCCAACAGTGATATAACTAACTTTCAGCATGTAGAGAAATATTTTTTTACAATTCTCGTCTGCCAGATGTCAAAGGGTTAACGTATCATCGTTTCCCCTCTAAACAGTCACGCCTTTTCTCGTGCGATTGAGATCTCTGCCGTGGATCGTTTGCATTTCTCCACCGCGCGCTATGCAAATCGCGCGCGTGTCGTTTCAGATACCAGGCTCGAATTGTCGCTGTTAGTGTTGTTAATTCGCGCCGCCGAGTTTACAAGTGTCCGTGTTTATTAGCGGTGGAAGTCGATGAAGTTGCGCTCTATCCTCTGGTTATCGGGCTTATTCGAAATTTGTCTTCCCGCTTCCTTCTCTTTATTTCTGTCCTTTTCGCTCCCCACCGTCGTCGACTCGATAAAAAGTCGACGCTCTATCATCGTAATAACGCTGGCTCGCGTATCGCGCCGCGGCTCTCTCCCCTCTCCCGGCTCTCTTCGTCCGGGTTGCAGATCAATTTGCAGTCTGCCCCGGTTGGTAGCCCCGCGTCGGTTCAGCCGAGGAAAAGAACCTTCGGCATGGAATGTTACACACACGCCACCCGACCGATCGATATTTGCATATAATACTATGGGAATCTCGGACGAGTTCCCAATGTTCGTCGGAATAAAGTAAAAAAGGATACATTACCCCACGTTGTTTACAGTATTTTATTTAACATTTGATACTTGCCTTTTATTTAACATTTTATATTTACTATTTATCTTACAAAATTGAAACAATACGTATGATTTTTAATTTTCTAATATTTCATATTTTCATATCTGTTAATTTTCATATTTGTTTTCTTTTATATTATCTTGTAATATAAAATATATAATTTTACAATGTAATATAATTTTCAATGAAGTTAAATTAACGTAATAATTTATATATAATATAAATTAAATTAATATATAATACATTTTTGTAATGTAAAGTATAAATATTTTTTTATATTATTTTATAAATAATGTAACGTTATATGATACAATATTTAACATTTAATATATATGATATAATATTTAATATTTAATATATATAATATATAATATAATATTCACCTCACGTTGTTTATAATATCTTATTAAATAAACTTAAGAGTTTATTAAAATAGGAGTAAAGTTTAACAGGAACAAAAGTCCCATTGCTGCGATTACAAAAGAAAAAAGGAAACGAAGTTTAACATTAAAATTCTCGCTATTCTCGCTAGATCCACACTCACCGACGACTCGAAATACTATCTGTTACGAACCGGTTATCTCTCATGTCTCGCTACTCTCTGTGTGATTTCTTCACAACATGCTCATACACACAAACACTTGTTAATATTTTTAAGTTCTAGACCTGGGTTAAAATAAATAATCCCAGGGCGTTCGTTGCAACTATCAACTGGCACTCTGCAGACGACAATTGTCTCGTTCTTCGACACTGAAAGTTCCCCAGCCCGCAATGTTCGCGAAATTCTTCTGGGCGAGATTATCGGGCGAAACCAATTAACTTCCAGATCGCTTCGAGCTGACGACGAACTGGCTATCTTCGACATCTCAGGGATTTGTTTCCTGCGGACCCACCATTCGAATGTCCCGCGTTCGTTAAGAAAACGAATCATTCATCGCTCGCGTCCGATAAATTATTCCAAGGAATTATTCCACCGCCCCGGGAGATTTTATCGGCTGATAATTATTGACAAGCGGATTTATTCGAGAATAAAATTGCTCGGCCAACGTTCGCGTGGGGGCTCGCGCGCGTGGCTTCACCCTTCGGGCGTTTGTTTGCCCGCGACGCTATCAATATCGATGCTATTCGATGAAAATCCGAGAAATTCTTTTCCAATCGTCGTGATCATTGCATTAACGCGTTAATTGCCGCGTCGGTTTACGACGAAGCAAATTTAGTACACGTATGTTAAAAACTGAAAAATTTTTAAATTACAAGAAAGAATAGTAGCTGAATATTGCTTTCATTCATATTTATTGTACAAACAGTATACAGTGTAATAGTGCAATAGTAATTTTAGTGAGTTTTGTTGAAACAGTTTTTAGAAAAAGAATGTGGTTTTCGGTGACCGACGAAGCAAATTTAGTACACGTATGTTAAAAACTGAAAAATTTTTAAATTACAAGAAAGAATAGTACCTGAATATTGCTTTCATTCATATTTATTGTACAAACAGTATACAGTGTAATAGTGCAATAGTAATTTCAGTGAGTTTTGTTGAAACAATTTAGAAAAGGATGTGGCTTCCGGTAACCGACGAAGCAAATTTAGTACACGTATGTTAAAAATTAAAAAATTTTAAAATTGCAAGAAAGAATAGTAGCTGAATATTGCTTTCATTCATATTTATTGTATAAACAGTGAACAGTACAATAATACAATAGTAATTTTAATAAGTTTTGTTAAAACAGTTTAGAAAAAGACATGGTTCAGGACACACCGATGACCGACGAAGGAAATTTAGTATGCGTATATTAAAAATTGCAAAACTTTAAGATTATAAGAAAGAATAGCAGCTGAATATTCCTTTTATTAAATATTGATATTTATTATATATACTATATTTATTATATAATATTTATTTTATAATATTATTTATTATATATACCTAACAGTGTAGGTATACTATTTTTTAGGCAAAGATATAGTTTTCCTTCGCACTCGTCACAGAATGTCGTAACTTTCTTAGTCACATTTCTATTAATATTTCTTCAGCAGCGTTGCATTTTCTTTTCGTGACAATTTCCAGAAAATTTTCCGACTTGGGACGCTGGATACATGAATTCTTCAGTATTTACTTCTCTTGTTTCTTTTTTTCCGAAAAATACACGTAATACTGAGAATTTTGTGAAAGTTGCTTTACTCATTATTTAATTCAGTACCAAATTGACCATTATCTAAAAAATGTTAAATTACATAAAAAATGTTATTATTATATTACTGTTATTTCATATATTCTTTTTTTTTTTTTTAAAAATCAGTCACGGTAGAAACAAGTATGTATTATATAAAGCGTCGACAAGTTTACTGTTAAAAGACACGCATTCACCGCGTTGTTTCATTTATTATTTAATTCAGTACCAAATTGACTACTATCTAAAAAATATTGTTGTTACATTTCTGATATTTCACATATTATTACTTTTCTTTTCAAAAATCGGTCACGGTAGAAACAAGTGTGTATTATATAAAGCGTCGACAAGTTTACTGTTAAAAGACACGCATTCACCGCGTTGTTTCATTTATTATTTAATTCAGTACCAAATTGACTACTATCTAAAAAATATTGTTGTTACATTTCTCTTATTTTACATATTATTACTTTTCTTTTTAAAAATCAGTCACGGTAGAAACAAGTGTGTATTATATAAAGCGTCGACAAGTTTACTGTTAAAAGACACGCATTCACCGCGTTGTTTCATTTATTATTTAATTCAGTACCAAATTGACTACTATCTAAAAAATATTGTTGTTACATTTCTGATATTTCACATATTATTACTTTTCTTTTCAAAAATCGGTCACGGTAGAAACAAGTGTGTATTATATAAAGCGTCGACAAGTTTACTGTTAAATGACACGCATTCACCGCGTTGTTTCGCGTGTTTTCAGCGCTTCCATTCCTACGTTTTGCGTATAACTTCACGTACCGTGCTTGAGTAGCGACTCGAGTCACTCAGCTCACCTGGAAACGCAACGGCTCTCTCGCGTATCAATTTCCAAGCCGGACAAATTAGAACGACACACGCGAGACTCGGATAAGCTCGCTCCATTCTTTACTCGCCCGTTTGATAACGGCCCCGGCACTCGATCATCGTAATGACGTTCTCGCGTATCAACGTTGGTCTAGGCCAACGTGCCTATCTCTGACGGGAACTAATTTGCACGTAACTACGTGCTGCTCTTATCGATCCACGGGTGGAGGGGGGGAGGGGTGGTAATAAAAGGGTGATTACGTTTTCTTGAAATATCTCGAAACTGATATGCCATCGTTGGAGCGCATCCGATGTATTATTCAGGACGATGTTTTAGTTCGACAGAAAGGTCTACGTTCATTCGAAAGAAAAGGAGCTCTCTGAACTGAACAGTTCGGTATTGGAAGTTCAACAAAAATGGCGAAACGAATGGAGGAGAATTGTACGGGAAATTTTTTTAGGAATCGTCGCGAAAATTTCAGATATCCAAGGTAAATAACACGTTTTGATTAACGCGTGGCGACGTTCGCGAGACTGTTTTGAATTTTCGATTAATCCGCGTGTTGATCGCCAGCGACAACACCGTCAGTCGCGCGGCGACTTTCGTTGTCGCTAATTATCGTTTATTGTCAGTCGCCGATAATTACGATTAAACCGGCCGTTTCATTAGCAGCGGCACGGTTGTTTGGTCGGTTCGATAAAGTGTCGCGGTAAATTTACACTTTTCCATAATTACACACAAAATCCCGCCGGCGTTGGCGACGATTTTTGCGTCGGCGTCGAACGAACTTCCGGCGAAATCTGCCAAACCACAGACCCCTCGGGATGTTCTCGAAATATTTTCACACGAGGTGAACGTTCCTCGAGAATCTTCTCCTTCGAATCATTGGAATACTCTTCTTTATTTTTATTTTTATTACTTAGAGTCGCGTCAACCATTTGTACGGGTTATCAGCGACTTGAAACTAAATCTTGCGATTTGTTATATAGGTTAGTCTTAATTGGGTTAGGTGTGTTAGTTAGTATTTCCTTTTTATTTGAATTATTTAAAGTCGCATTAATCGCTTGTGTAGCTTATCAGCTAGCTGATATCTTGAAATCTTGTTGTATATGCAATTTGTTACATAAGTTAGACTGTTTTAGTTAGGTTAGGTGTGTTAGTTTTAGGATTTTCTTTTGTTTGCATTATTTAAAGTCGCATTATGTAGGTTATCAGCTAGTTGATATCTTGAAATCTTGTATATGCAATTTGTTACATAGGTTAGACTGTCTTAGTTAGGTTAGGTGTATTAGTTTTAGGATTTTTTTTTTGTTTGCATTATTTAAAATCGCATTAATCGTTTGTGTAGGTTATCAGCTGGTTAATATCTTGAAATCTTGTTGTACATGCAATTTGTTACATAGGTTAGACTGTCTTAGTTACGTTAGGTTTCATTATTTAAAATTATATTAACTCCTTGTGTAGGTTATCAGCGATTTGAAACTTGAAATTTGTTATGTAGATTAGACTGTTTTAGTTAGGTTAGGTGTATTCGTTTTCTTTTTCATTTTCATTATTTAAAGTCGCATTAATCATTTGTGTAGGTTATTAGCGAGTTGAAACTTGAAATCTTGTTGTATATGCAATTTGTTACATAGGTTAGACTGTCTTAGTTAGGTTAGGTTTCATTATTTAAAATTGCATTAACTCCTTGTGTAGGTGTTCAGCGACTTGAAACTTGAAATCTTGCAATTTGTTATGTAGATTAGACTGTTTTAGTTAGGTTAGGTTAGGTGTGTCAGTTTTCTTTTCATTTTCATTATTTAAAGTCGCGTTAATCGCTTGTGTAGGTTATCATACTTGAAATCTCGCCATTTCTTATATAGGTTAGACTATCTTATTGTTAGTTAAGTTAGATGCGTCAGTTAATTTTTTTATTTTTATTAGTTAAAGCCGCGTCAATCTCTTGTATAGGTTATTACCGACTTGAAACTGAATCTCATCAATTTATTATAAAGGTTAGTCTGTCTTGGTTAGGTTAGGTGTATTAGCTTTAGGATTTTTTCTTTATTTTCATTATTTACAGCCGCGACAACTGCTTGCGTGGGTTATTAGCGACTTGAAACTTGAAATCTTGTTGTATATGCAATTTCTTACATAGGTTAGACTGTCTTAGTTAGGTTAGGTTTCATTATTTATAATTGCATTAACTCCTTGTGTAGGTTATCAGCGACTTGAAACTTAAAATTTTGCGGTTTGTTACATAGATTAGGCTGTTTCTATCCAGTGATGTCACACCGACGAGTTCAAAAGAGGAAGAGAAAGCGACGAATTATTGTATACGATTCGGTCACTCGTTATGGTCCGCGAGCCAGTTGCCAGCGCAAGGGATTAATAGATTGTCATTCAAGGAACGATTCATGTTCAGTTGACGTCTATTATTAGCAGTGTATTTTCTGCATAATACGTTCCACTGTTGATTGAAGTTTATACAAGTCACAAATTGGAGGATCTTCTTTATCGAAAAGATACTGGCGATTGGAATATTGTAGATCTCATAGTCAAAAAAAAAAAAAAAAAAAAAGAAAAGGAAAAGAAATCTTCTTATATCAATGCGCACATGCATACATACTCACGGTCGGACGGAGTCAAGTTCAGTTCGCTGATCGAAACAAACGAGCGTCCGTGCAAACGACGTTTCCGACCTCTCTCTCTTTCTCTCCCTCGAAATAGTAAATAAATCTGCCGTGATGGTTATCAACGACGCCCGATAATCGCCGGCGAATTGAAATTTCACAAAAATTTCCGAGAGCAGCTCTTTCCGTAGCTTTTCGTTTCGTTGGTGACTCGTTCGGCAGAATGACGCGAAACGTGAGAGGGAAGAAAGCGGCGAAGAGGTTGCCAAGGAGGATTGTTCGAAAGTTCTGGCCGACGAAGATCGCCGCGTTGATCATCTCCGCTATACAAGATCTTCGCGAGACGAAAGGATCCACGCCTAGCAAGATCATCGGGTACATCAGCTACGCGTCCGACATGGCCGACGGAAAGGTTAAGCGACAAGTGAGTTTCTCGCCTAAACGGATAGATCGGTGACGAAAGAATCGTTCTGCGTCGTTCTCAGATTGGAACTCCCGATGAATACGGACGTTTCTCGAAAAATTCTCTGTTTCTTTTTTTTATTGCATTTTTGGAATCTAGAAATTTGACTCTATAGAGTCAAAAGAATTGGGAAAGGGCCCCTTCTTTTCATTTATTTGTTCTTTAAATCTGAGAAAATTTCTTTCTAAGAAAGGAATTATTTCGACAATTATTTGTCCCAAAATTGCAATATTACCTCAGTTTCAAGTATATCCAAGTATATACCCAGGCAAAACAAATAATAAAGTTATTCTACCTCTCTCGAATAATTTCCATCTATTTCTAGTGGTGTCGTATCGACGAGTTCAAAAAGAAAGCGACGAGTTATTGTATACGGTTTGGTCACTCGTTACGGTCCGCAATCAGTTTGCAGCGTTAAGTGGTTGAAATTTGAAATTCAATCATACAAATTGTATACAAATGTAACAAAGCTTGTGAATCTTTTGTGTTCCAACAACAGACGTCAAACTTTGTCAGCCAAACTTTCGCTAAATATTATCCTATTGTTTGGCCTTGAGATAGCCAGAGTGAGAGACTTGAAGTTGAAAATTTAGTAGTAAACCTGCGAGAAATGATCGTGGACAATCAGAGTTTGTTAAAACATAAATTTACGTGGCTGTTGAAAAATTTATCCACAAGCTTAAATTGGCTCAGTCATTTATATTATTAATATGGTATTTTTATATTTAGTTATTTACATTAATTACTATTTATATAAAAAGAAAATTAAACAGATTTCTTACTCTATTATCGACAACAGCTTCTATATTTGTTTTTTTCTTCACAAGAGAAAATGAGTGCTCAGAATCGATTGGATCAAAATTAATATACATTTTGCTCATCATTCTTCAACTCTACGCAACATCCTATCTATTAACGTCACTCGTCTGTATTAACGAACCACGTGAAACACAATTTTGCGAGTTCCTTCGATCTGCCCCATGCACGCCTGATTCGTCGATTTGATTGATTTCAAGGTGAAGTCCGTTTTGAAGAGAGGTTTGAAGTACGGTATACTGAGGAGGCGCGGCGGACACTATTACCTTCCGACCGGCGACGAATTGGACCGTGCGAACCGCGTCGCTCTGAGGTTCGCCAAGCTACCCTTGCCACGCAAGGTCGCGCCGATGGCAAGTCACAGAAGGACGAGCAAGTCCGCGGCGAGAGAACGGAGAACGAAACGACTCGCGCCATCTCGTCCAGTTTTAATCTCGCCTGCGGTCAGCTCCACCAACACCATCTCCAACGTCGACGACCAGTAAACGACGGATTCGTTGCTGGGACCACTGTCAACACTTTTTTTCTTTAAATTTTCGTAACCTCGTCGTTCGCGACAATCGGCAGGAGACCGAATTCCGTTTCGTGGTTTCGTCGACACGCTAATGTAACATGTATCTTGCGACAGAATTGAAAAGTGACAGTGTCTCGAATTTGTTCACCTTTCAACCTCGATGTAAATTACGCGTTACGGTCGTTTCGACATGTTGTGCACAAATGTTTTTTAATTATATTGCCAGCTACAGTCTCGAGAACTTGAACACTGCACGGATCTCGTTAAAAGTCTCGATCGAAGTTTTCCCCTTCCCCTCTGTTGTTCGCCGTCAAACGGCTGGCAACTTGGCCTCTGAACAAACTGCTTGTTCAGTTCGCGCGTAGTTGAAACTCGAATAACAAACGAACCAATTGCTACGGCAGAAACCACGTCCCGTTCTAATGAAACGCGTGGCAGAAGAAAAGAGAAGATACGCGAAGGTGGACGTGTTGAATTTTGGGGAAAAAACGCCGGGAGGGGCAAGAACGTGTGCCATTTGGAAGATTTCATTGTCGAAAGGATTTCAATACTTTGCGAGGCTAAATAAAGTGGCGAACGATGGTGGATAGAGATAAAGGGGGATGGGGATACGATGAGACGGATGAATCGTTTTCTATTACGATATATCGATCGGGCGCGTCCGCGTTTTCTTCGCCTCTCCGCGCTCGCCGAGAGAATTAAGTGAAACGAGGGGCGAGCATTTTTCGTAGATTGCACGGAAGACGGCGGTCGTCCGCCATTTATAAAACTTTTCAGCTTCTTACCTTTCTCCCCCCCCCTTCCTCCTCCCCCCCCTCCCCCCGATAAACTTAATAGCTTCCGAAATTTACGCGATTCGGCCATCACCGAAAGGAAATTTCGGCGCGGTTCGTTTTTCCAACTTGCTCTCGCCTATTTTCACAAGTATATATACAGCCTTATCTGACAAAGACAAAAAAAAGTGTAGAACAAAAGTCGGAGGGTACAAGGTGTACAGTAGGTATAAAAAGAATTTCGAAAACTGTTTGTTCTCATAGGCAAATCGAGGTCACTTTGGACGAAACAAGTAGGAACACGTAATTTTTTCTTCCGCCGTATTGTAGAGAACATCGAGACGAATTCAAAACACATATCGTATGATATTTTTATTAACATGTTACTCCATTTACAGCTTTCGTTGCGGAAATCTTTGGTAGCTTCTCGAGAATTTCTCTTGCATCTTTTCCAACTGTAAATATAAAAAAATATTCTTGCCGATATTTCAGTAACTATGTGTTTCAGACTCTGTTTGGTGTAATACCAAATAAATTATTGTAATTTTTATATTTTTATAAAAAAAATTATAATTTTTAATATAAAATATTAATTTTATTTATTCATTATAAATTTTTTTATGTATAATTCAACGCTTTATCCGAATTCGGGATGAAATTATTAACTTTCACGTTATTTTGCTCTTTTATCATGGTGTGAAAGTCACCTTCAATTTTTTTTTTTTTTTAAGTGGAATGGTTAATATTTCTTCGCGTTGATTTCTACATAGAAATAGGGTCTAAAATACATAGTTACTGAGATTGTTTTTCACTCGCGCCATGACAATTGGCAAACTTAGTCAAGATCGCACCTTTATTTTTTGTAGCGGTTTCGCGAATGGAAGTAGCACTTTTTATAGGACACGTGTGACCAAGATTAATCTGAAAGTTATCTCAAAGTAATTATACCAGTTTCTATTTTTTTTTTTTTTTCTTTTCTTTGTCAGACCGGAAAAGCGATTCAGGTTTGAACAGACGCGGAGAATGAAATTCGTACAATTTCTACAAGTATTTTATTAAAACACGGCCATGAATGGTGTATAATTCACTGTCGCGGACGGAACATTAGATTATTCAGCGTAACGTTGTCCGGGGGGCCAGTTTCCCATGAAATTCGAGAGAAACAACACGGCCCGTGTCGGTTCTCTATAATCCGCGAAAACATAGTCGAGCTATGAACAACGGCTAGCCAGGAACAACGCGAATCCGTTTAAATGGTAATTCGGATAGCTAGTTGGCACCTAGAGGCTGCACGCACGGTATCGATGCACTCGCCCCCTCTCCACCCCCTGCCTCCCCCCTGTTTTCGCTTCATCGTATGTTTAAACAAGAGAATCGTTCGTACACGCATAAATAGTCATTTTTTTCGTTTCGAAAAAACGTCGACGTTTTACACGAGGCTGTTTCATGTTCTTTTTCTCTCTCTTTCTCTCCCCCTCCCTATTAATCGCCACTCGCGTCAGTATCACGCACACCTTACAAACGACAGATAAAGCGGCCACGCTGCGGCGCAAATTGCCACGACGAGGTGAATTTCATTTTACGGTCATACGGTTTTATTTCGCCGGTGGAATTCGCCGGCTATTTAGCATGCGAGAAACGGTTTCCCGATATATAACATGGGTGTAGTGGGGGGCGAGGCGGATATTTCTTTCCCCTGATATTTATTGCACCTTTATTTCTGTATTATTGGACTACCCTTGATCCCCGATACGCCGCCTACTTTTATTCCTCGCGATACTGGAATTTCAGTGCCGGTGACTCTGGCGAAAATGCATGGGAATAAACGTTAAGCATTTTCACGCTGTTTCACGTCCGTGTGTGTGCGTGTCAGCCGTGAGAGAAAGAGAGAGAATGTTAGAAATTGAAAGAGAGCGTGTTTCATCATCTCGTCGAGCGGGGAGATCTGTAAATTATGAAATTTCCAGTCAACGTGTACATGCAACGTCGCATAACGGGGAGGGGACAGTGCCCTGGCGAATGATCGAACGGCGCGTCGTTCAAGCGAACGTCAAAAGCGTGACGATTGAATTTTCTTTCGGGCGGTAGAGCGTGCCGGGACTCGGTTTTCAAAGGCTCGTAAAGAACACACTTCGGCGAGTGGGGGAGGGCGTAAAAAAAAAAGAAAAAAAAAAAAAGAAAGGTAGAGAAGGGGACAGAAAATGGAAATAAACGAATCGTTCGAATCGAACGAGCGAAACGAACGACGACTGTGGCAAAATTAAAAAGTTACGGAGCAGGTGCCCTGCGCGAGAAAAGACCGCAAGAGAACAGGAAAATCCGGACACGACGAAATGGATATTTCACGTTTTACGCTCGGTGTAATTCAATTGCAAATCTTCAATCGTAATATCTTCCGCCAGGTCGGGCGTTTCTCTTATCCAGAAGTTGAGCTGTCCAGGAAGGTAAATCGATAAGCACTCTTGGAAATGTTACTGTTTTTCTTCGCACGGTGAAAGAAGAGAGAGAGAGAGAGAGAGAGAGTATCTAGTATTTCAAAAAAAAATAATGGTAGTATTTATCATCGATTCGTCAGAGACACTGTCCTCGTTGATAAAGTTTTCATTCTTTTTTTTCAAAATGGAAAAAAAGAATGTCTTTCGAGAAGAAGGAATCGATGGAATATCGTTAGCTTAGCGCGTATCATTCTCCTATACTATTATTATTTTTTAATACTCCACGAAAATAACATGGTTATTTATAAGCAAGTCCACGAGGATGAATTTATCTCGTGGAAACGGAGAAATAAATCTTGAAAATACTCGGCGGAAGAGCGAAGACGTCGAGAGAGAGAGAGAGAGAGAAAGACGATGTATTTTGACTAGACCCGGTAGAGCTGCGCTTTTACCTTCTATTTATGCTTGCGATGCTCCTGTCGACTAAAATCCGCACATGTCAAAAGCAGGAAATACTCGGGGAAAAGGTTTTCGGTGGATTCGTCCGCGAGAGCGTATTGCACGATTTGGGAAATGACCAATGGCGGAACGAACACACACGCCATTATGGCAGTTGCGCAGCACTGCGTGGCACATCAAGCCAAGTGAATGGCGTTAGTGCGAGTTGGAGCACGACGCTGCTTCCGCAACTGCAATTGCCCGGCTCGTATTTCGACGCAATTCTCTCGCTCGTGCGGCTTTCGTTGCGTTCCCGCGTGGCTTTTCTCTTCTTCTCGCCTTCCATCGACCCTTTTCTTTCCTGGTCTCGTGGAGAAACTTCTCTCCGTGGTCGAAAGTCGCGGATCAGCGAACACTTTTCATTATTACGAGCGCCGTAATGAAATAAATGTACACGACGTTTATCGACGTATCGGAGTAACCAACTTTGGCCAACTGGAGACGAGCTTCTTCTATTCTTTTCCTTTTCTGTTTAAGATCTTTCTCGAGAATTTGGAAAATGAAAGATCTTTCTCAATCCGTTGCAATTTGGAAAATATTTCTTAAAAATTTAAGGTTAGATTTGAAAAATTGGGTTAGGTTAGGTTTTCTATTCGACAGTGGAATATTTTTGCGAAAAGAAATTATTTTAATGACAAGTCTTTCTCAATCCGTTGCAATTTGGAAAATATTTTTGGAAATATTTCTTAAAAATTTAAGGTTAGATTTGAAAAATTGGGTTAGGTTAGGTTTTCTATTTTTTCTACTCGACAGTGGAATATTTTTGCGAAAAGAAATTATTTTAATGACGAGTCTTTCTCAATTCATTGCAATTTGGAAAATATTTTTTAAAAATTTAAGGTTAGATTTGAAAAATTGGGTTAGGTTAGGTTTTCTATTCGACAGTGGAATATTTTTGTGAAAAGAAATTATTTTAATGACAAGTCTTTCTCAATCCATTGCAAATATTTCTTAAAAATTTAAGGTTAGATTTGAAAAATTGGATTAGGTTAGGTTTTCTATTTTTTCCATTCGACAGTGGAATATTTTTGCGAAAAGAAATTATTTTAATGAGAAGTCTTTCTCAATCCATTGTAATTTGGAGAATATCTCTTAAAAGTTTAAGGTTAGATTTGAAAAATTGGGTTAGATTAGGTTAGGTTAGGTTTTCTACTTTTTCTATTCGACAGTAGAATATTTTTGCGAAAAGAAATTATTCTAATGAAAGGTCTTTCTCAATCCATTGCAATTTAGAAAATATCTCTCAAAAATTTAAGATTAAATTTGAAAAATTAGGTTAGGTTAGCTTAGTTTTCTTCTATTCGTTTTTCTATTCGACAATGGAATATTTTTGCGGAAAAAAATTATTGTAATGAAAGGTTTTTCTTAATCCACCGCAATTTGGAAAATATAATCTCTCAAAAATTTAAGATTAAATTTGAAAAATTAGGTTAGGTTAGCTTAGTTTTCTTCTATTCGTTTTCCTATTCGACAATGGAATATTTTTGCGGAAAAAAATTATTGTAATGAAAGGTCTTTCTTAATCCACCGCAATTTGGAAAATATAATCTCTCAAAAATTTAAGATTAAATTTGAAAAATCAGGTTAGATCAGATTTTCTATTTTTCTCTATTCTACAGTGAAATATTTGTACGATAAGAAATTATTCTAATAAAAGATCTTCCTCAATCTATCGAAATTCGAAAAGGACCAGCTACAGGTGTCACTATTTGTCTCTTAAAATTTAAGGTTAGGTTTGAAGAATCTACTTAGATTAAGCTTTTCTATTCGACAATGGAATATTTATCGCGATAAGAAATTGTCGTAATGACAAATCTTCTTTCAATCTGTCGCAGTTCGCAAGAAAAAAACCTAGATTACAGGTTAGATTTCAAGTTAGATTTCTAGTTTAGGTTAGGTTAGCTTCAATTCGATCAGGTTTTACGTTAGATTTTTGTTTGGAAAAGTTAAAGTTTGTTTGGAAAAAAAGAAAGAGAGGAAAAAAACATTCTTGCGAAAGCATCAGCAGGGGATTCAAAAGAGGTTCCCATTTCAAAACGGATTCACGGACTCGGAAACCGATTCGATCAATGGGCACACTTTTGGCTTCGGGGTTTCGTTCAATGGCGGCGGCGTGGAGCCAGATCATCGTGGCGAAATGGTTTAACTGTAAATTGAAAGGGACGCACACGGACTCGTAGCTCAGCCGATAGGCTGGCGAAACGTTATCATTAATCGCGAGGATCTCGAGAACTCTAATTCATCCTGCTGCAAATTAATAAATACCGGGACAGTGTTCGCGGAGAGTTTCCGCGAATGGTGTTGCAAATGCGATGGTGGTACGGTCCGCGTTAAGTAATGGAATTCTAACAGGCTAGGAATCGTGTTCCATCCGGAAGACGATTGTCTCATATTTCGCAACAGCCGCGTCACTAAAACTATCAAACGTCAGAACGAACCTGTCCGCCCTCTGCGGTTGCCTCTTCAAAGAATTGCAATTCTTCGCCACTTCTTGAATATTCTTGAACATCGTCAAGCGCGAAAAATTTACTTTACTTTGTCTTTCGATGGTGAGATAAAGATGGCGGGCGAGTCTCAAGTTTGCAAATTTCATTTCTCCAACAGGGGGGAGGGAGGGGGGGGGATTTTCGCGCGCTCCCTGCCCGCATTCAAATGCAAAGCTCGGCGCTAATTGCTTCGCGTTTTTAACGCGAAACTGCATTACACGCGTGAAAGGATGAAATTGTCGTTTTCTTTTTCCAACGGCGGAGCGTTGTTAATCCCGTTCGTTTTTTTTCTACGTTGCTTTCAACAGCAACAGCGCGACCCGACAATGTTCTCGGTTAATTCACACCGTGAATCGCCAGTTTCACAGGTGATGTTCATTCGTCGGCTCGTTGCAACATGTGGAGTTACATGTTCGGTCGTTAATTCGCGGGTTTAACCTTTGCAAGTTGCAGGATTAGTATGTAATTTAATTCTTCATTCTCATTCGACAAAGTCGTGTTAGGGAGACTCTCAAATAACTTGAAACTGAAAGTGAAAAATGACTGCATAATTGAGGCTCCGAGTTGCTTCTGTTTAACTGCGGTACTGCGCGTTTCTGCATTATTTCTTCGCAACCGGATCAGGATAATTGAAAAAAGCGCTAGTCGCATACCAGCAATTCGCCTTTTGTCGCACAGAGAGGAACGATTACACGGCGCGCTGAATAACTCGCAGAGAGAGCTACCACGGTGGAAGAGAATGGGACAGTGGCCGCATTATGGTCACAATTGCGGCACTTTGATCAAAAGCTATCGCCCTGATTTTCCACTAATTCTATAAGATGATTTATCTCTGCTTGACGTGGACCTGGCCGTTAACGTTCTTTCGCCGATAGTCGAGTTACCTTACCATTAACCTCTTGCGCTGGAATTTTCTGTCCCGAAATTGCAATAATTCCCTCCAGCTTTAAGTATAACCCAGGCAGAACTGATAACAGATTTATTTTCCACTTCTCTCTAATTATTTCTATCGAAAAGAAAGCGACGAATTATTGTATACGGTTTCGGTCACTCGTTACGGTCCGCAATCAGTTCCCCTATTTTCTCGCAGAAATAATTACGAATTACGAGAAACTGATTCAGTTTCAGGCGAAAGAGCTCCGGAGGATGGTTCGAGAGTTCTGTTTTAATCTCGAAAACGTCTACCACGGGAATTACCAATTTGCTCGGCCAATTGTACTTTCAATTATCCGCCCTTTTCGCGTTCTTTAACCCGGAACGGAATTCGCCGGCGTCTTCTCAGCAAAAGCGAGAAAGAAGAAAATTAAAACGAAGTACAAAGTGGATAACCAGGTGAGTTGCGCCGCGATTGCCTCCTTTGTTTAAAGTAAATTCCTCGAAGCTTGCTCGAAGCGGCGAAACGTCTCGTCGTATTTACCGAAGAGACGCTGTTCTACGACAGATTTCGATGCCTCGTGGAAACCAGTCGAATTTCTCACGGTGAGGTGCTCTTTTCTTTTTCTTCCTTAGTCATCGCGTTAACGCGATGTCAAAGCTTATTAAGAGAGGAAAGTTCCCATTATGCCGGTGGAATAAGAAAGTTTCGTGTAATTGCAAAAAAATCGCACGCACTCTCACAGAATCGCGAAAACCCTCCCTCTCGCCCCGAAACGTATTTTTTAATTAAGAATTTAATTAACGTTGTAATTCTACGACGTATCCCTCCGGGGGAGAGTTATTCGGAGGGTAATTGCGGGAAGTAAGACCAGCGTTCTCTCCTCGGGCCCCGAGTTTTCATCGTGATTCATTAAACGAGCGTCGCGAAATAAAAATCGCGGTTCATCTGCAATTTTTGGCAGCAACACTTCGTCGAAACTTTCGACAGATGAGTTTTCCAGTTCATTTGTGACATTCTATCCGAATATGCGTGAGATGTCGAGCGGATCGGACTAATTGCGAAGCGGAGCTTGAAAGGAATTGAAAGTATCGACCGCGAGTTACATATTACATCCTCTCCGGGGCTTTGCGAAAAAAAATCTCGGCGTTATCACGCTACGTGTATAATACTCCCCGTTATTTTCTCTCTTGCTTTTGCTTCTCTCTCTCTCTTTTTTTTAATAACATCATAATAACGACGACACGTAAACGCAGTCTCGTGTCTAACAGCGAACACTTTTTATTACGCGTTCAAAGGGCCGTTCTTTCATTGCAGCGCGCGTAATGACATTCCGGGATATAATTTACGGGCCGTGTGTATGCGTGCGTGCGCGTGCGTGTAACGCGAGCGCGCCTGGAATTTTTGCTTTCCGCGCCACCGTGCTGAAATTGTTCATTTTAAAAAGTCGGGATGCGAGAAATATTTTCGAGTTTCGGCTACCGGCGGAGAGGTGAGCTGACTTTGAAACGACAAAGCGTAACCAGACACGTGCACGACTAACTGTTTCGTTAATTCGCAGCCGTCACTGTCTCGCTTTAATTAATAATCTCGCCTGAACGAAGAAGATGCTTGCTTGAACGCGATGCTCGTAATAACGAAAGAGTTGATGATCTCGTTTCAACGCGATACAGTCACCGAAAGGAAACACGATTGACAGCTTGCGCTGGCAACTGGTTCGCGGACCATAACGAGTGACCAAGCCGTACACAATAATTCGTCGCTTTCCTTTTCTTTTGATATCACTGGATAGAAATGATCAAGAAGTAATGAACTTATTATTTGTTTTGCCTGGGTTAATATACCTAGTATACTTGAGATTGAGAAAATGTTGCAATTTGGGAGAAAAAATGTTCAACGTGCGTCATTATAGCGCAATAGGTTAAAGCACAGTTGTTTTCCTCGAGAATTGTGAAAATTCGAACTGAAAAATTTTTTCCTCGACCGAATTCAGTATGACATCGAAGATTGAAATTTCCTCTTTACAACGAGCCCTTACCATTTCGTTTCTTACCATTTTATTAAACTTTGAACATTGGGATTAGTGTTAGGATTTCTCTGAATTTTTACTAATGTACAGTATGAATTTTATTCTATTTTATTTTATAATTTGTCAAATTATTTTAGAATTTTATTTTTTATGAATTTTTACTAATATACAATATTTAGTAAAACGGTAAAAAAAAAATCGCGCAAGAAGTTTTACGAGAAGATTTCAATTTTCAGAACGATTGTAGATCTAGTAGACGAAAAGGAACTTTCAATATTTTCACGTGTCCGAATCTTTAAAATTTTCGAGAAAAAGAAAATTATCAAAGTAGAGACTTTACGCCCTAATCTTCTTGCGCTGGCAACTGGTTTGCGGACCATAACGAGTGACCGAGCCGTACACAATAATTCGTCGCTTTCTTTTCGAACTCGTCGGTATTATATCACTGGATAGAAATTATTGAAAAGTAATAAATTTATTATTTGTTTTACTTAAATGTACTTAAAACTGAGAAAATATTGCAATTTTTGAGGTTAAGTCGTTGCGTTGGCAACTGGTTTGCGGACCATAACGAGTGACCGAGCCGTACACAATAATTCGTCGCTTTCTTTTCGAACTCGCCGGTATTATATCACTGGATAGAAATTATTGAAAAGTAATAAATTTATTATTTGTTTTACTGAAATGTACTTACAACTGAGAAAATATTTCAATTTTTGAGGTTAAGTCGTTGCGTTGGCAACTGGTTTGCGGACCATAACGAGTGACCAAGCCGTACACGATAATTCGTCGCCCTCCTTTTCAGTTTGAACTCGTCGGTACGATATCGCTGGATAGAAACAATTGATAAATAATAAATTCATCGTTTGTTTCGCCTAGGTTACGTTTAAATATACTGAGAAGCTGAGAAAACGTTGCAACATTAGGAGAAATAACTTCTCGACGTGCGTGGCACGTCATTTCAGCGCGAGAGGTTAATGAAATCCTAAAGGACGAAAGGTAGCGATTTCGACAGGAATCTATTCGAAAGGGGGTTGCATAATGCATCGTAGTTTTATTTCTCTGGCGACTGCGTGTACAACGCCGTGGCTCTATGTAAAGAGCACATGGCGCGCGCTATGTTACACTGACAGAAGCCGGGCGGAGCTATGTGCTCGTTTTATTACACGGTCTACGCATGCCGGCTACATGCTGGCCAAAGATGGAAATTCTCCGGTATCCACAAAGACTAGACTGGCCTGCTGGTGTCTCGTAGATAACAAAATTTCCCTCGGTATTTTATACCAGTGACACACACACACACACACACACACACACACACACGAGCAATTCCTCGCGGTATATTTTCAGGAGGGCTGTCGAACTTTGTCCGCCCGATTCGCGCAAAAAGACACTTCCCTTTCCTTTTCGAACGTCTTCGTAGCGATCACTTCTTTTTATCAACGCGATTTCTTGTTCGTAATTTTGCCCGTGATTGAATTCCAAATGATTTTTATTTATTTTTTCTTTGCAAACGCAGCCGCTCACGTATATTTCATGGTACAAACATGAGTCGTGAAACAGGATAACGAAGACATCTCGAACTGGATGCCAGCGCAGTATGTTTTTCTTTTTCTTCTGCGTTCGTTTCCGATAGTGATAGTGATAAAAAGTCTGTCGTTGAAACGCGGTTTGTTTTTAATTTTACGCGAGAATTCCAGCGTTCACCGTCGTTGTGTGATAATTTATTAATTGTTAAAATATTGTCTGAATATTGTTTATCGACGAATCACGCAGAGTATGATCTGTCCCATCGATCTCGATCACTTTTGAGCTCTGGAAATCGACATTTTCGACAACTTTTTTTCTACATGCACGAGGTATATCTATTTTATTCTCTCTTGTATCTTAGATTTCTCTCTTTTAAATGGAATCGTATTTTTTTTATTAATTCATATTAATTATTAATTTAAATATTAAATTATTTCAATACAACTTAATTAAACAATATAACTTAATATATTTAAATATATTAATTTTTTACATTACCTGAATTTCAATTTAGGTTAATTTAGGAGACGTCTTAACTTTTTTATATTTCTTTCACTTGTCAATCGATATTCTCTACAAAACGAATATTAACCGATGTCTGTCGGAAAATTATTAGTTCAGCTATAATTTTGCAATTTCAACTACAGATTTGTAATTTGAACGTTAATTTCGTTATGTTCTAACGTCCCAATTTTTATGAGAAGGAAGCTAAGTAAACAGTATTTTGTTTTGTTATTACGTACGTACATAAGCGTTCACGCGAGCATTCGACAAATATCGTTAAAGTGACCCGCTCCGGAAACAAAGTATAATCAACGAGTGTTAGGTTTTGTCAACAGACGGATTTAAAAACGTATTTTGATCCTCGTTAATTTACAAATCGAACCATTGAACGCACAAGTGCGTAACGATAATAAACAAGCACGGCTGTCAACGCTCCTTTGTGCAACTCGCAAACGCAGTTAGGACAGGAGAGAATTGTTAGTTAGATTTGTTGCTGCGGTTGATGGCCGGCGGCCATTACGGATTAAACTGAATACGTCTGATGAAAACGTTCGTTTTGGAATAATTCAAACGAGATGAATATCATTGGCACTGGATTTTAAACGACACAATATCGTACGAGTAATAGCTAGATAATAGTGCATAAGAAATATGCAATTTATGATATTGTAGAAATTAATATAATATTAAATTATAATATATTATTAAATAATTATGATATATCATAATAACATAATATTATATTGTATACAATTATATACAAAATTGTAATATATTATTAAATAATTATAATATATCATAATAATATAGTACTATATTATATACAGAATTATAATATATCATGATAATATTATATTATATTATATACAATTGTATACAAAATTATAATATATTGCAGCAATATAATATTAAAAAATTTGCATTTTACAGTACTAAATATTTTGTCCCAAAACGTGATTGATTTGACATCAGTTGGCAAGCCAATTCCAACACTACTTGCGGTTTGGAAATTTCCTCGCTATACACATCGTGTGTGACAATTTTTTACAAATTTGCACAGTGCAAAGTCCTTTCTCCCTTTCGGAGTAGTACGTACAAAGCACGACGTAAAAATGTTCCTTTTTGAAATTGGCGCCAAACAAACGAGATCTCTGTCAGACAGTCATCGTTCTCGACAGGTTACCGAACGAATTTGCAGTTGAAAACGAAGTCGGTCACATTTTGAAACGTACGTTCATCGTAATGTACACGCGTGCAGAAAGAAATTACGCGATTACTTCTTGGCGAAAGCGAGTGGTACGTCGAAACTCACGGAAATGCAAAGTATCTCAGCTGTTCGTGCAACGAATGAGATCTGTGAGGGCGAACGATTCGGTATTTCCGGCACGGATACGCTATGAAATTTCAAGACCTCGGCTCATCAAGCGGCGCCGAGAGCTTGTTTAAGAAGTACACGCATTTCGCAGTGAAAAATCCAGAGCCACCGACGTGAAATGCCGGTGGTGGTTGAATTTCCCTTCTGGCCGAGAGTGCTTTGTACGCAACAACACACTCGTTACCGCTTCGTGCGCCTCGTCCTTCTCCTTCGTCCACCCTTTCTTCTCCACCAGGACGCGGACCGCTGAAATTAAAGCACCCTGGCCACCGTAACGAAGTTAAGGTTTCGCCGCAGTCTTCCCTTCAGCAGTCCACTGCTCGCCAACGCGAAGAACTCGAACGAAGAAACGACGACGAGGTAGCTTTGAGACGACGCTCACAACTCGAACAGCGTTCGTGGCCTCGTCATCGCCTTGTTGCTTCGTCTCGTCCAGCAATCGTATGTTGCTTTTTTCCCGCGGTCGTGAAACGTGTTTCTACAATTGCCAGTGGCGACACCTTGGCTACGGCAGACTTTGAGACGTGCCTAATTCTACACAGAGAACAGCGAAACTTTCTCGTTAGGCGTGCATTTCTATATCGAAACAATCGAAACACCGGATTCCACTACGTTCAACTATATATTGTTTATTTAATCGTATTCTGCGTTGAATCGTTAGCGCACGTACTGGAAATTTAACATTAACGTTGAGCTTTCTATAACAAGTCCAGGGGATTTATAAATAATCGTTGGGGACTGTGTAACAGTCACTAAGGAGATAACACACGCAAGTCGTCGTCAAGTAATTAGAAAAGAGAGTTTGAGCGTAGAGAGTAGTTCAGTTAATTCGTCGTAAAAATAAAGTACATAGTTATTCTTTCTCTTTGTAGTACGATGAAAGTGTGTAGTATCTACAAAACATGAATGTGTGTCACGTACTTTCTTCTGACCATTTTATTATCCCAGTTTCTCGTTTCGAGGGTATGACTAAAGAATAACTAATAAAATAAACATGTTTAAACAATATGTAACCAACGAAATATGTAATTGTTGTTGTACCAGCATTCACTCACGTCTGGTTCAAAATTTGCTGGAATTATCGATGAAATTTTCCAGACGCCCATTGGCGTCTCTCGTGTCAGCTGATCAAAGTAGGTTAAGGCGCCTACAATGTCATGAGGGCAGTTTTTTTTTTTAGGCGCCCACAGTGTCACAAACGCAAAGTTTCCTCAGACGACAATAGTAGTCAAAGAGTTAAATTTATCAAGGACGTTCGTTTTCGCGCTACAAACTTTCGCTCTTCCCCCCCCCCCCCTCTCGAAATCCGTATCTTACGTTTTAAATTCCACGTCGAGCCGGAAGTTGGACAGTTTTGGGAACGGATAGTTGGAAGGGATGAACTGGAACATTGGGAAGAAAATCGGCGGATGGGAGGTTGGGCGCCAATAGGTTAGGTGTAGGTACGGACACGGAATGACGTCGGCCAGTTTCTAAATTCTCTTAAGCCCGGTAAGTGAAAAAGGGGCAAGACCGAGAAAGTACTTTCCTGATTTGTTAATACCCACTGGATTTCACGTTTCACGGAGAATGTTTTCTCAGTGATTTATTTTCGGTCGCACCGAGTTAACGGAGTTTTCGTTACCTATACCTGTCCTGTCTGGCTGTAATAAGACGAAACGTTTGGTAATTCGCTCTCACTTGTTACTTTCACGTCTACGTTTGCCAATTGAACGACGCGGAACGGTTTCGTTCAATTCGCTCTGAGCTCACGGTTTTGAATCGCGTGAGATTTAAAATTTGCTCGACGCGACGCGACTTCTGCGTCCAGAGTCGTAAAGCCGCTGTTAAGTGATTGAGAAACTATTTTGCCGTTTTTCAAGAGAATCATTAGATTGCGATCTGTGGGTCCCTTTTCAGAAAATTTTACGTTAAGAAAAAAAAGAAAACATCAAATGATTCATATTCGTTTTGAAATATCCCTTGATTTTTGCGAGCAGTATATAATTCCACTGAAATTCCAGCGAAAATAATATAGATGCATGGTTTCATCGTACGAACGCACCAATCAAGCTGTTATTAATTATAAGATTTTTAATTCAATTATTACTAGACACTTTTTTTTTTAAATAGTTACACTTTTAATAGTTACTTTTTTTTTAAATAGTTACATTTATAATCGGAGGATTTGGAAACTTTTTAATTCCATTAACATTAGGATCGCCAGATGTAGCATTTCCACGAATAAATAATGTTAGGTTTTGATTACTTTCACCGTGTTTATTATTATTATTAAATAATTCCTCTGTCTCGGCTTGAGAAGGCAGCTGGCCAGAGCGACACGCGACGTAATAACTCGACGACGTCGCCGCAAGGAATGAAACATCGACGCCAGTCGACCGAGCAAATCGACTTTCCCGATCTCGCTCATCTATCCAGAGGAGAAAGGGGAATTGACCGCGGTTTTCCACCTAAAGCGAAACACAATCGCCTCGCCGCTGGTTAAATAAACGCCGCCCGCTTTACGCGATCGCAGCCATCGTTTTTTCTTCATGGATTTACGCTCGTTCTCCCAACGATTCGATCGATTTGATTCATTCGATTCTCATTTCGAACAGTGGTGTCGATAGTTCGCAAATTCGACTCGCTGACGCGTTAATTAGTTATTAATTGTTAATTTGCAAATTTGTTAAGGAAATAAGAAAGGCAAAAGTAGCATCGAGTGCATTAGGTATTCTTTTTCTTTTTTTTCTGTTTTTCTTTTTATTTTAGGTGTAGCTCAGTTAGTAGAGTGGTGTCGATAGTTCGCAAATTCGACTCGCTGACGCGTTAGTTAGTTATTAATTGTTAATTTGCAAATTTGTTAAGGAAATAAGAAAGGAAAATGTAGCATCGAGTGCATCAGGTATTCTTTTTCTTTTTTTTTTGTTTTTCTTTTTATTTTAGGTGTAGCTCAGTTAGTAGAGTGGTGTCGATAGTTCGCAAATTCGACTCGCTGACGCGTTAGTTAGTTATTAATTGTTAATTTGCAAATTTGTTAAGGAAATAAGAAAGGAAAAAGTAGCATCGAGTGCATTAGGTATTCTTTTTCTTTTTTTTTTGTTTTTCTTTTTATTTTAGGTGTAGCTCAGTTAGTAGAGTGGTGTCGATAGTTCGCAAATTCGACTCGCTGACGCGTTAATTAGTTATTAATTGTTAATTTGCAAATTTGTTAAGGAAATAAGAAAGGAAAAAGTAGCATCGAGTGCATTAGGTATTCTTTTTCTTTTTTTTTCGTCTTTCTTTTTATTTTAGGTGTAGCTCAGTTAGTAGAGTGGTGTCGATAGTTCGCAAATTCGACTCGCTGACGCGTTAGTTAGTTATTAATTGTTAATTTACAAATTTGTTAAGGAAATAAGAAAGGAAAATGTAGCATCGAGTGCATCAGGTATTCTTTTTCTTTTTTTTTTGTTTTTCTTTTTATTTTAGGTGTAGCTCAGTTAGTAGAGTGGTGTCGATAGTTCGCAAATTCGACTCGCTGACGCGTTAGTTAGTTATTAATTGTTAATTTGCAAATTTGTTAAGGAAATAAGAAAGGAAAAAGTAGCATCGAGTGCGTCAGATATTCTTTTTCTTTTTTTTTTTTTTTGTTTTTCTCTTTATTTTAGGTGTAGCTCAGTTTTGCATTTACAGGTGCAACAAGTATTCATCTCTGGACACAAAATCGTTTCTTTAATTCATGTGGCGCTTTGGTGACCGATTGATCAAGAAAATTGATTTGAAAGAAAAGGAAAGAAAGTGTTTGACATTTTGACAAAAGGAAAACTTCAAAATGAAATTACACTGTGCTCAAGTTATCCACACTATAGACTGCGTAATGAATTTCTTTATTCGAAAAACAAGAAAGTTGCAAAACATTGATCTGAGCGCACGACATAATGTTATCTTTTGTGAGTTGTTCGCGTGTCACAAAAATATACGTCACGTGTGTATAATGCTTGATTTTGGTTTCCCGAAACCAAAGTTTAATAATTTTACAAGTGTCACTGTAATTTAAACGACGTCATACAACTCACGTTTCTGTCCAAACAGAAATTAATATTAATTTTGACAAGAGCTTTGACAGTATCTTTTAATTAATAGTTAAATGAATCTTTAACACATTAAGAAAAATTGTACAGTTATTTACAAGAAATGATATTACCGTCATTTCAAATGTCCCGCCGCGAAAATGTTGTTGCGAGTTCTTGAAAACAGGGGCTCGATCGTCGTGGTACATTAACGAAATTAAAATTAGTGAAACTAATGACGGTACAGTAGAGAAAGAAATTGCACGATTATTTATATACGTAAAAATAACGTCTCTCGCGCGCGACTGTCGTTTCAAATGTCCCGCCGGGGAAGTGATAATTTTTCGTCGGAGTCTCGTCGAAAATTTCGGCCATTTAACGAGCACCGAGAGTTCATCCATTTCGCGTTTCATCCTTTCTCTCTCCTCGGTGTCGAAACAATCGACGTCGCTTCATTTCGCATTTTAATATGCAAATTTGCATTTGTAATTTAAATTAGCCGGAAAGAGCGCGCGCGCGAGAGAGAGAGAGAGAGAGAGAGAGTTAACACGACACCACCGGAACCGGTGTTGTTCGCGCGAACGTGTGTCATTTCGAAAATTTATTCATCGAATCGAGAGACGAACCTTTGCTCCTTGTCGCCGAAGTATTTCAACAGAGCGGCGAAAATTTCACCGACATAGTTTCCCTCTTTTCCTATTTTCGCGGCCGAAAAAAATGCAACGAACAAAATAAATAACGCACGGTTTAACATAAATTTTCGACGAGCGCAAAAATCCTCTCGTCGCGCGGACCAACGATCGATTTTGACGATCATGGTCGGGGAAACTACGGGGCGTAGTTCGATAAATAATTTATATACACCGCGTGTGCCGTCGTATTTGAACGACGGAAAGGAAAATCGCGAGTGTCGTGTTTCGATTCGAGCTTCTCCAAATAATTGGCAGTCTCGAATTGCCATCTCTGCCGGTGGAAAATGGTAGTAATGAGAGAAACGTGCTCGTGTAACGCGCGTCTCGTTAGACGCGCGTTGTTCGAGAGAGAGAGAGAGAGAGAGAGAGAGAGAGAGACTCGCGATTCGCAGTGATTCTTCGAGCGGAAATTTAAAACTATTTTGCAGAAAATATTTTCCTCTCGGCGCGTGTAGAACCGGGCGACAAAAGGTAGATCGCCTCGTTAAAGCAGCATGAAAAGCAGCGTTCTTTCGCGAGAGCGAAAAAGTTGTTTAGTCGGCTGAACGGATGAAAGGTAATTGAAAAAAAGGACCGACGAGGTTCTCGCGCCGCGTTCCTTCCTGCGGACGATGCGACGCGACAGTGATGACTGTCACAAGCACACGCGATACCACTCCTGTTCAGAACGCGAAACGGTTGTAGAAAACAGGTCCTTGTTAATTCAGCGTGCACGTTCGCGACGTAAATCGGCCGATCTGGCACGCGGAGATGTTTCTTCTTGGCGGGAAAAAAAAAGGAAAAAAAAAAAGAAGAGTAAAACACGGTACGGTAAACGAGACGTCGAACGGGCAGAAATCTCGCGAAAGAACGTTGACAGAGACACACGATCCCGTTGAAAAGCACGAACAATTATCCGCTGGCAACTGATACGTTTTCTACCAATTAATTCGCGAATATCGCGATTATTTATCACGGGCCGCGTCCCGGCTTTCGAGTAGCCGCCATAAATTTCGCTCCTAGCTAGACTGTGTCTCCATGAAAGCGATTAACATTTTCAACGCAATGCAACGCCGACGCACTACGTCGAATCTGCCAGTTGATGCAAAAGTCAGATCAGAATTTAGAATAATTTCTCTCTCGATGTGCTCGAGTGGACCAATTGTAATTTCATGACTTTGTGAGAAAAAGTCATATAACAGTCCAGTCGATCTCGTTTCAAGGAATGAAGCTTCCACTTGACATCCCTGTATTAGTTTCAAATGTAAATGCTTTTTCCTCAAGTTGCGTAGCAAGTTGGAAAGCATACTTTTCGTTCTCGAAAATTGTAAAAATTGAAATATGCCAATCCATTAAAACTTGCTTTGGGACTGTTTTCTCATCATTTTATCGAACTTTGAGCGTTAAACAAACAGTTTCAGGATCTCTTAAATTTTTAGTCGTTCAATCATAACGCTGAAGGTTCTATAAAATCACACAATCTTATCGTAATACTTCAGTCTTCGAGATCGTGGCAGATCCAGTCGTTAAAAAATTTTTTCAGTGATTTGAATTTTCACGATTTTTAACAACGAAAGCATCCTCGCTTTTTCAACTGCTGCATGATGTAAAACAGAGCTGGCTAACTGGCGGCTCGCTCCCAACCGTTGCCCCCACTCTTCTGATCGCTGGCGCTACCCCCTCCACTGTCGATCTCCCCACCACATTGAAATTTCCTCGCCGTGCGCGAGAGAGTGGAGGGGATAGCGCTAACGACGAGGAAAGTAGGGACAAGGGCCGCCAGTTGGCCCTGCTCTGAATTGTAAAAACATTTTCGCGAACTAGAAATCTCACGGTTTAAAATGATTCTGTTTCGCAACGTTTCTTTCACGATTTAAAATATCGACAATTTTTCATCGAGCACGCGAGTACTTTGGCCCATCTCTGCAAAAGGAGCACTGCGTGAATTTCTGTCTGTGAAATTATTAATTCGCAAATAGAAATCGATCCGATCGAGCAACATTTTTCCATTCTAATATTTAACGTGACGCGTATCGAGAACCGTGTCGCGACGAAACGTATCGATCGGATTCTACTTTTAAACAGCCATCGTCATGTGTCACGAAAGTATCGAGAGAGGCCTCGCGACGCCGTTTCGTCAAATCATCCAGGAGCTCGACAGCTTTCCAACGGGCTGAACAAGAATAATTAGCCGCTAATGAATGAAGAGCCGCGCGGCTCTTGTCTCGTTCGGTCTGATTCTTTTTCTCAAAGCAATTTCGAATGTTTCGTGCGATCAAAAGACCCCTCCCGACTGGTTCTTTGCGACGTCACGTAACGCGTTTCGATTTTCTGTCTCTTCAAATCTCTTCGCGGAAAAAAACAAATTGCCAGCGTATTCTCCCATCGGAATATCGAGTTTTCGATAAACGAGGAAAACATAAAGGGGAGCAAAATGACGAAAGTAGTCGAGTGAAATGCTGACGCGTCAGACGTCCACAGAGATAGAGAGAGAGAGAGAGAGAGAGAGAGAGAGAGAGTCATCAGAGAGTCATAGATTAATTAGGAAGAAACCATTGGAGAAAACACTTCGATAGACCCTGCTTCGTAATTAATCGTTCTTGCTCCTCTCCGAGAGGACGCTCCTCCGCGAGAGTCTCAGACGTAACAATTGCTCCGTTAATTACATGGTATTCGTCAGTTGAATGGGGAATTGGTTTGTTGTCCTGTTAATTCAAACGCGTCGCTGATAATTCTCAATTACCTCCTCCGAAGAAGTTTACGTTGTTTCTCTGTAACAAACAAACAAAACAGAAAGAAAAAGAAAAAAAAAAGGAATGGACACAGAAAGTTCTCGTCGTGCTGTAAAATCGTCTCGTTCGCTCGAATTCGAACGAAAACGGGTTGATCTGAACGAGCGACTCTTTCCCATCTGCGTATGGTGTGTTACGCGTGCCTCTGCGTCGCGGCTGGTTCGTTTGACTGACGTGCAAAATCAATCTTTCAGGAACGTCTCGCATTGGTTTATTCGGGCTCGGCGGTGCGGCGAGGAGGGGAGGGAGCTGTATCGCAGCTGAGGCGCGCGCGGCAGACGAGACGAGAGAAAAATGCTCGCTCGGACGGGATCTCGTGGAATTCCGCAATGTCAGGAGGATTCCTGCGGGACCCACGGGGGCCGCAGTCACCCAATCCGCGAGAATATTCCCTGGATGAAATATTCTCTTAACCTGGAGCGCGCGCAGTTATGTTTGCGCAAAGGGCGGTGCCCTCGACACCTTACACTTCACGTCGTCTTTTTCCACTAGCCACTCGATCTTTATCTTCCGGCTGGTGGATTCCGATCCAACCAACGAATTTATCGCGCCTCCAGCCTTGGTGAATTTTAACGGAGGTGGCTAACTGGCGACTCTTGTCCCCCCACTCTTCTGACCGCTGTCCCCTCCACTGCGTCGACTCCCACCCTCTCCCCACTGCGCCGAGGCCGCAACTTTGGCACAAATTGTTTCCTTTACTGCTGGTGGCTGCTAAAGTTGACAGTAGAACTACCGCCAAATGATTGAAGCATAAAATTTCCATCAGAGACGTTGAAGTGAAGAAATAGGAAAGTTACTTTATGGTAACTTTTATTTACATATATTCTACGAGGAATCGTTCAAATCGCTGAAAATGCACTGTTTCGTATTCCACAGTTATTTCTAATAAAAATTACAAATTGCAGTTAAATAAATATAAATTCCAAATTCTAAATTTCAAATTTTAACCTAGCTTTGGTAGTTCTAATGTTGAAGGAAGATAGAGATACGGAACAGAGTGGGAACTAATTGTCGGAAGGCGTGTGGCTTTATAATAATTAATGAGGTAATAATCACTTTGGAGTTTACTTAGGAGTAACAATTTCACTCAGCGGACTCTTATCGCAAAGATGAACCTTGACAATACGTTCGAGCTGCTTATATAAATAATACGTACGCATACACGCATATCACGCACCGATACGAGATGTCGCGATTATAATAGATCTATATTTAGATCTAACGCTAATTTTCATCGTCGAAGGAACTGACCGTGATCGAGTAGAGTTCCACTACCCTCGGATCGATTACGACGCAACGTAATAATTTTCAACGACCATGTGAACCGTGTGAAGGATCGGCGAGCTTCTGTAGTTCACAACCGCGAAGTCATTTTCGATAATTTTCACCGTCTCGAGCGTGGCGGCAACTTTCTCCAACTGTTCGTTGTCGCGCGAACGATTCAACAAACCCCCGTAGCCGCGATGGTGAAAACATTTGCTAGTTATCCCAGTTTCTTCGGATCTCTATTCGTATTTTCCACGCATCGTTGCGGGCGATATATCGTATTATCGACGCGTTGTAATAAAAGGGGGGCTAGAAACGAAAGGCCACGGTAAGAGAAATGTCTCGAGAATACGTTTGCTCAAGGCGTCCGGTGTTTTTGCCCCGCGTTTTGCGAGCGTCGGCTTTTGTCTGGCCGTAGCGATGTTTGATTGTGTTGGACGAGAAGAAGGGGACGACTCTCCCGTGCTGGGAAATGGTTCTTCGTTCTTTGCGGTGTTTTTATTGCCGTTATCGACGGCTTGCCAACCAAATCGTCTATTACGTCGAACAGCTAAGTGGCAAGTTCGCGAGAGAGAGAGAGAGAGACAGTGAGGCGATGATTTCGTACGAACGAAAACATGCGGCAATAGCTGCGGATTTTATCCAGTATTTTCAGCATCGAAGCTTTGTTTTTTTTTTATCGTTAATTAATAACCTCGTTACAGTCGTATCAACAGTCTCTTTTTCCCCCAATCTGTATGATTAAACGGTTGGTCAACGTTTGATATTTGAAGATCGAATGAAAAGCAAGCTTCGGCCGGGGGGGAAATAAACAATTAGACACTCGTGGTTATGCAAATTAACCGTGAACCGCCGCCATCGTTAAATTAGTACACATAATTTTTCTTCAATAAATTTAACATCATTTTATTTTATATTTGAATCTGAAGTTTGTTATCAATTTTTCGTTCAATTGTAAAATGAAGATGTACGTGGTGAATTTCTTCGTTTCATTTCAATATTTTATCACTTCAGTATTTTCTCTGCCTATATTATTATATTTATTACTTAACTTGTCAAATTCATTTCGTAGATTAAATTTTTATGTTTCAGAAATGTTAAATATCATGCGTATTGATAACTTTGGAACGTTGTGCAAGCCGAGGGAGTAGACGAACACTTTTTTCGTCAGATTGCATTTTAAACCCCGCTGCGACACGTCGGCGTGGGCGAACGGAAGTCACAGACGCTGGCCAGCATCCGTCAGCTCCGTTTCTCCGGCGAATCGTTCGCCGTGGCTTGTTAGCCACTGTTGCCGCGCTATTCGTTCCCGTCGTGCGCGAACGCGGCTTGACAAATTATCCGTAATTTCGGAAATCGTTTTCATCAGCGGCGGGGCACCCTCCTCCTCCCCCTCCCCCTCCGACGCCTCGACATTTAGCGGCCGCTAAATTGCTGGAGGTGTGTTTTAAGTGTACACACGAGACGAGCGTGTACAGAGCGACACACGAAAATTGCTTCATTATCGTTATTTATCCACCGGGCCTGGAAAACAGCGCGAATTCAAAGGACGAGGAACGGTTGCAAACAACAGTTGACAAATCGCCCTTTTGTGTATCATCGGCGATTGCTCGTTCATCGTGTCGTCCCCCCCCCTCCCCCTCCCCCTATGGCCACGTTATTTCTCAAAAATGTTTCCACGTTCGATCTCGTCCATTTTCTTCTCTTCTCCCGATCTTTTCGTCCGCTGAAAGTGCAGTTTTGTTTAAAAAGCACGTGACGATCGACGAAAAGTTATATTGTACAATTTTACAGAACATTCACTACGAAACTTATTGAAGGAATGTTGCGATATTAAAAACTGGTTGCATTATTAAATACTGACCTGCGTGGGTCTTGAATTTTTTTACCTAATTCCAAATTAATGCCTTGCGACTTATTACGGCCAAAGTTATCTGCCTTTTCTGGGAAAACCTTCGAGATGGTTAAGAAGCATTTCGAATAATCAATTTTAAAAGATAATTATTCCGGAAAGGTGTTACACGACTGAAAAGAATTTGTCACGTTCCTAATTTTTCTTTTTTCTTTTGCGGTTGTTTAATTTGAATAATCAGAGCCGGAGACGTCGAATGAAAATACGTATTTTCGCGTAAATTGCCGCTTGTCAAGAAAATTTACTGTGAAATAGCACCCCTGTATATATAAAGGAAGATGTTTCACATAACGAGCAGTCATCGAGAGCATTTTTCTTTCTCTATTTATTCTCCGTTCGGGAATACTTCCCCTTTCAGCGTCCGAGCCGTTCTCGTTCTTCTCTCGATTTTCTTCTTCCTTTTCTTTTTCCATTTTTTCCCTTTTTATTTCCTCTTCTCTATTTTTTTTTGTTTTTGTTTCCAAAGGAGGAAGAGATGGTTCATGAAGCGGCTAAATTTATCGAGCACTCGAGAGATAGAGATAGAGAGAGAGAGAGAGATCATATTTCAGAGAAATTAATCAGCCGTTTCTTCCGGCAATTACGCTGTACACACAATTCAACCCGTTTTTAGCGGGTTTATTGTGGATCAACGGTGGTAACGTTATCCCCGGCGATGTTCTTGCATTTATAGCTATATCCTTACCAGCCGCAGAGTCATAAATCATGCCCCGCATTCAAGCCCCCGCTGCTCGGGGGGCGATAGACCGCCCTTCCGTGAAAGGACAAGTTGAATCCCTTCTCAGGCAATTACGTTTCTCGAAATCCATGCTACCCTCCCACGGTGATGAAGTTACCACGTTACGAACGTCGCGACACCGGTTCACAATTTGTCAGAATTCACGAATCCTCCCCTTCCTCCCCACTTGCTACGTAATATATACACACGTACATCAGTTGCTCGCGCAAGAAACAATTGTCGTTTGGAACAAATTGACAATGAGAGACGCTCTCGAGATCCGATCGATAGAGTTTTGAAGTCGACGTTGGGGGATGACGCGCGACAGCTCGTCAACAGGTGTCGCGTGATTAAGCCCCAGACGAGTTAATCCTTCGATTAATCCTGCTTCGAGTCGGAGAGACGGATTAGGTCGTATCGTATCGGCGTCGATGCGTCGACTCGTCCGCGAAACGTGGCCTCGTGCATATTCGTTTGACGTATAAGCGTTTAAAGAGCCGGTGCGTTCACCGCCGCGAAAAAAAGAATCGCGACGACCGCGAGCCCGGATTGCTACGCCACTGACAAAATGGAGGAGCGAGCCGCTATTTCATTCGACGCGCTCGCGTGCACCGCGTGGTTCGTATATATCCGTCTCTTCTCAGGGAAACAGCTGGCTGCGTGTACTCGAGAAATTGCGAGCAACGACGTTCGTTTCGTTGCGAGAAAGATGCTACGTTTCGTTGCTTTTTTGGGAGGGGTGAGGGGAGATTTTTTTGTTCAAGAACTTTTTTCTTTCCTCGCCGACGCAATTCCCTAGATTCAGTGTATGTTTATTGTAGATTAATGTATACTTAATTTGTGTACATTATATTAGTTTATGTAGATAGTTATTGACATTACATTAATTACTATATATGTATTATTTTTATATATTATATAAAATTATATTATTGCTACATATATATATATAGTATAGTGTCAGCATATACTTGCCATACTTACTATATATGTATATACTATAGTATGCCAACATATATTTACATATATATTATTATACTTACATACATACTATACCAACATACAAACTGAACACATACTATACTACAGCAACATACATAGTATACTATAAACATTCTATACTATACCGACGTACGTACTATATACATTCTATATTATATCAACATACATACTATACACATAGTATATTATAAACATTCTGTGCTATACCGACATACATACTATATACATTTTATACTATACCAACATATACTATACTCATGCTATACTGTACATATTATACACATACTATACTATACCAACATGCATACTATACACATAGTATATTGTACCAACATGCATACTATACACATAGTATACTATAAACATTCTGTGCTATACCGACATACATACTATATGCATTTTATACTATACCAACATATATACTATACCAACATGCATACTATACACATAGTATATTGTACCAACATGCATACTATACACATAGTATACTATAAACATTCTGTGCTATACCGACATACATACTATATACATTTTATACTATACCAACATATATACCATACTCATGCTATACTGTACATATTATACACATACTATACTATACCAACATGCATACTATACACATAGTATACTATAAACATTCTGTGCTATACCGACATACATACTATATACATTTTATACTATACACATACCAACATGCATACTATACTATACTACCAATATATACTTAATATACTTACTGACTAGAGCAAAACGTGGCGTCACAAATTCATTAAGGCGAACTCACGCGAGAAGTTTACGCGCATTTGATTAACATTCGGCTACGTCGCGCGAATTCGTGTTCTTAAACGGGACGACAGAGTGGCGGCGACGTGGCAGAGAAGGAGTAGCCGCGTGTGTCGGTGACAAGCCCCGGAATCGAACGCCACTCGATAAAATTGCCAGTGCCTCGGTACGTGAAAAACGTCGGGGAAGGATAACGTATCACGTTTTGTGAAAGTTGATGAATGAGCGGCTGAAGTCTCTGAAGGATGAAATAAGTGGCCGGGCGTAACGTGTTACTCGTCAGATGGAATAAACGACGGTAGATGGATCTTGGTGTTTCTGACGTCGCCCGGCCAACCGTGTTTCAATTCACGACTTGCACATACAGCGTGTGAAATGCTTCGTTGAAATTATTTATATATATATATATATAAAAGCTGAATCGTGTCTCGCGCCATCAGGAACAAAAAGACTGTATATTTAATCTATATAGATGTAAATGTGGTAATGTTGGTAGTATAAGTCATTAAGTATATTAAGTTACACGTCATTGCAGCGCAAGAAGTTAAGGAAGGAAAAATATTTCTTTTTTAATTGCACTGTATATCATAAATCGAAAGAATGTTAAATTCCAAGTGAGAAAGTATTAAACCACACTGGTCCCAAACCTAACGGTTAAGGAGATATTTGACAATAATTTGTCTCGAGGATGAAAAACTGCACAGAGCATTAGAACACACGTAAAATATTAATACGCCACATTTTGCCTCCCTTAAAACGATACAACTTCTGTATCGAACAATTTTTCATTAGACAGCGTAATTTAAAAATTACCTTAACGGTTAAGGAGATATTTGACAATAATTTGTCTCGAGGATGAAAAACTGCACAGAGCATTAGAACACACGTAAAATATTAATACGCCACATTTTGCCTCCCTTAAAACGATACAACTTCTGTATCGAACAATTTTTCATTAGACAGCGTAATTTAAAAATTACCTTAACGGTTAAGGAGATATTTGACAATAATTTGTCTCGAGGATGAAAAACTGCACAGAGCATTAGAACACACGTAAAATATTAATACGCCACATTTTGCCTCCTTTAAAACGATACAACTTCTGTATCGAACAATTTTTCATTAGACAGCGTAATTTAAAAATTACCTCAGGCGTGCATGTTACGTGAATCACCCTGTACGTGATATTCCGTACGGTGTGTGATTTGTTCGAATTGAACCGTAATCTCTGGAGATTTGTACGTTCGTGGAACCGAGTTCTCATGAAAATAGGCCACGAAAACAAACAAAGGAAAGCGTGGAACTGACATCTTTTGATTTTTACTTTGAATTTTCAAAGAACGATCAACTTCGAACAGTCGGAGAGAGGAGAGCCGGTGGCTGGGAACGGGTTAAACGGGCGACGATCTCGACAATGCTGTTCACATTTCGGAAGAACGTTTGAACGAGGGAAGAAATTACACGCGAGTTGCCGCATAATTTCGTGTAACGAGCGGAAAGTATAGCCTTTGATGTGAGCGGAACAGCCTCTGCGAGACACAAGAGGTAGCCAGCCCACAAAAGGAATGAAAAAGAGTGAAGTGGGGGGGAGTAGAGGCCGCGCCAAGACTTAACCCTTATGTTAAGTTTATGAGAGGGGGGGGGGCAGGGGGTCGCGAGCGGAGGGAAGTAAAGTAGGTGGGTTTGAGGGTTGGGGGGGGGGAGAGGGAAGAAAAAAGCGCGTAGACGCGCGCGTTACAGAGAGTTAAGCTGGTGTAAGCTGGCTGCGAAATTATGAGAGGGATAATGCCGTGGAGATCTCTTCCGGTGGAGATAGCCGCGACTGGAATGTGCCACGTGCCACATACTTTTCCCACTTTGGACAATAACCGGCGCGCGGGCGCTTGAATTTATTTTCTAACATTATTTCACCGACTCTTTTCTCTGGCTGGCTCGCCTGAATTACGAAAACCAGGCTTCTCCACCCCCCACCCCACCCCTTACTTACTTCCAATTTTATCGCGGCGTTGCTCGATGCCGTCGCTATCTGCTCGAACGATAAACCGTGAATAATAGAGCACCAGATATCCAACGTATTTCAACGAAAAATTAGCGTCAGGGCAAAGTGGCCGAATTTCATCCCCCTCCCTCGAACGTTTTTCTAGCGTTCCTTTAAAACTGAATCGCGAGATAAATCGGTGTAATTGCTTTGGCAGCTTAGCAACTTTGGGAGTGATCAGTAAAATTTTTATTTTCGTGAAACTTCTGTAGAGACAAAGGGGAAAATTAATGCGTGCATTTTTCTTTTTTTTTTTTTTTATTAAGTGTTCCTACCTTCCAGAGAAAACAAGTCACATTGCTCGCTCTTCTCGCGCATCTGAAAAATATTTCGCTGATGTGGAAATGTGCTGCATGAAAATTATAAATTTGTAAATTACAAATTACAGTTATCGCTGACAACTTGCATTACTTAATGACAAAGATGAATCGCGGAGCATCGTCACCCTTAACATTCCTTTTCCAACGGAATTCTCCGAAATTTCCATCCAAAGTGGCGAAATTAAATCAAACGATACATTTTGACGCGTCGTCTAGCGACGATCGATCCTTTCGTCGAAAAGGATTTCGTTCTACGACGATATTTTCTTTCATTGCCCGTAACGAATGGTGCTTCGCAACATGTTGCGACGATGAGGTCGAATGGTTTCGATGGTTTCGCGGCAACACTCGACGTTTATCCGCGAATTCGGCACGTCGAAGACCAAGGCGAACGTCTGCCACTGAATTCTATTAGAGAACGTTTGTGAACGTGCGTTTCAAAACGGAGCAGCCGGATCTCCTCGACCTTAAGTAGCCTCCCTGCTTAGCGAAATAATTATTATGGGGGTAATATCGCGTCAATAAGAGAAATCCGGTGACGTTAGTGGATAATTGTTACGATTATTGTCGGTCGAGTTCAACCTTCTGCGGGCGATTGTCTGTTCATGCAGATGAGACACTGATTACCTCAGTGACAGTGTTCGGATGACGATCGTTTCTCGTGAATTTTGATTCCCTGAGTCATCGTGGTCTCCGTGAGAATGAAAATAACCCGACGCTCGTTGACGATTTCGTTTGAGATTTAATTTCTGCCGTCTGGAGAAAAAGAATTCAAAATTACTCGCGACATCGCCTTGCAGCGAATTGAACCATTTGACCAGCCGTAGAAATTCAGTCGCGACCTACACACCGAGAACGGCGAAACTTTTCGTTAGACGTGCATTTCTGAGAAAGTACATCGAAATAGTCGAAACATTGGATTCCACTACGTTTAACCAATATTATTTATTTAATCGTATTCTGCATTGGATCGTAACGTACTAGAAATTTAACGTTAACATTAAGCTTTTTATAACGATCGTCAAGGAGATTTATAAATAATCGTTGGGGACATATATAACAGTCACCAAGGAGATAACACACACAGTCGTCGTCAAGTAATTAGAAAAGAGAGTTTGAGCGTAGAGAGTAGTTCAGTTAATTCGTTGTATTTTACATTGTATAAGAATATATATTTTGTTCCATACATCCTGTTTAATATACGTTCTAAAAATAAGGTACGTAGTTGTTCTTTCTCTTTGTAGTACAATGAAAGTGTGTAGTATCTACAAAATATGAATATACACAACATGAATGATTTGTTGTGTCACGTTTGCATGTACTTTCTTCTGACCATTCTGTTATCCCAGTTTTTCGTTTCAAGGATATAAAAAAACAAAACTGTAAAATAAATGTATTTATAATAATAATATATGACCAACGGAATATGTAATTGTTGAATCAGCATTCACTTATGTCAAACGAGATTTGCTGGAGTTATGGTCGATAAAATATTCCGGCCTGTCGTTTCAGTCGATCAAAGTAGGTTAGGACGCCCAAAGCATCGTAAGAGCAATTTTTTTAAGCGTCTTTAGGCGCCTACAGTGGTCAAACTGAATATTGACGCGGATAATATAAAAAAGAAACGATTATTTCCGATATCGTGCTTGGGTGAGATTCGAGCGATTCAGGTTTCTAGAAAGCAGAAGGTACTCGGGCAATCAATTACGAGCGGGCAATCATCGCGCGATTACCTGCACCACCAGACGCGAAATCGTTCTCATATAAATCACGCGACAACCTCAGCCGCCAGGCTGACTAACGAAGCCCTCTGCGAGATCGCTGGCCACGCTGTCTTGAATGTTGTACGTACGTGCCCGCCCCCTCTACCGATTTACGGTGCCCTTCGACACCCGATCGAGCCTGCTGTCACCTTGCTGTCTCCTTCTCACTTTCGACCTTGTCACGTGCGATGGAGAAAGCTCGGTGGAGCCGAGGAAAACGAGGGGGAGGGGGAGGGGGGGGGACCGAGGGAACCGCAGGTTCCACGGCTGCATTGACGAGGCGTCAGCTCCAGATGCTACCTTCCCTTGTACCGGTTCCACCCCTAATTTCCGTCAACGCCTAACGCCAACGTCAAATCCGATTAGATCGTTGTCATTACTTCGAAACAGCTGCCAATCCCACCGAGATTATTTTCTCGTTTCGCGAATTTACATCTGTCAAGGCGTCAAGCCTCGTGCTTTGAAGTGAGACCAAGCGGATCATCGTACGAAGTTACATTATTACTTAAAGTCATCGACAATTTTTCATTGCTATTGGCTACAGTTATGCTCTCCACTCTATAATTTTTAGTGAAAGTAACGTTAAACATCGTCGAACTCTTCAAGAAATCGCAACCAACAAACATCGCGATTCCACCCTTTGTACCGATTTCACCTCTAACTTCCGTCAAGCCCAAAAAATTTCACGACGTTTAGTATCACATAATCTTCGTGTTAGTTAAAACGTATGGAAAATTCATCGTTTCGCTCGCGACACAACAAACCATAACCAACAAACAACCACCTCACATGTTTGAGAGCGACGTCGCGGTATATAAAAATATTTTCGCGCGCTGCCGAACCGGCATTCGCTACGATCATAATTAGTCTCGTCGAACGCACAACGCGTATATCACGGGACTATTACCACGATGACTTGAAGGAAAGTTAATACCCTAGAGTTAAACTCTGGTATTCCAAGTATAACACCTTTTAATATCAAATACCGACGCGTATAATCACGTATGATTATAACGACGAAGGGGTAGTTCACAAACTAGAGAAATAGACTTGGCAAAAAGGCGAACAAGAATGCCTTTATTCATCGTTTAGCTTGGGTACATATAGGACTTTATAAAGTAGGGAAGAGGTATCATGTATTTGGAAAACACCTGTCGATTGCTTGAGTTGGCTTCTAAGTCAGTAGTGGACCTTGACTGGATTTGCGTGATAATGCTGATTCTTAGGCTTTTGAGTCAGTAGTGAACCTTGGCTGGATTTGGATGATAAGACTGTTTAGTGAACATCTGCTGATTTCTTGGGTATCATGTATTTGTAAAACACCTGTCGATTGCTTGAGTTGGCTTCTAAGTCAGTAATGGATCTTGACTGGATTTGGGTGATAATGCTGATTCTTGGGCTTTTGAGTCAGTAATGGACCTTGACTGGATTTGGATGATAAGACTGTTTAGTGAACATCTGCTGATTTCTTGGGTATCATGTATTTGTAAAACACCTGTCGATTGCTTGAGTTGGCTTCTAAGTCAGTAGTGGACCTTGACTGGATTTGGGTGATAATGCTGATTTTTAGGCTTTTGAGTCAGTAATGGACCTTGATTGGATTTGGATGATAAGACTGTTTAGTGAACATGTGCTAATTTCTTGGGTATCATGTATTTGGAAAACATTTGTCGATTGCTTGAGTTGGCTTCTAAGTCGGTAGTCAATCTTGACTGGATTTGCGTGATAATGCTGATTCTTGGGCTCTTGAGTCAGTAGTGGACCTTGGCTGGATTTGGATCATAAGACTGTTTAGTGAACATCTGCTGATTTCTTGGGTATCATTCGTAAAACATCTACCGATTGCTTGAGTTGACTTCTGAGTCAGTAGTGGACCTTGACTGGATTTGGGTGATAATGCTGATTCTTGGGCTTTTGAGTCAGTAGTGAACCTTGGCTGGATTTGGATGATAAAACTGTTTAGT
The DNA here is from genome assembly GCA_036937485.2 of Tetragonisca angustula. Taxonomy (NCBI): domain Eukaryota; kingdom Metazoa; phylum Arthropoda; class Insecta; order Hymenoptera; family Apidae; genus Tetragonisca; species Tetragonisca angustula. Next base: position 787,696 of record JAWNGG020000026.1, on the reverse strand, counting down.
GAACATGTGCTGATTTCTTGGGTATCATGTATTTGTAAAACACCTGTCGCTTGAGTTGTCTTCTGAGTCAATAGTGAACCTTGACTGGATTTGAGTGATAATGCTGATTCCTGAGCTTCTGAGTCAGTAGTGGACCTTGGCTGGATTTGAATCATAAGACTGTTTAGTGAACATCTGCTGATTTCTTGGGTATCATTCGTAAAACATCTGGCGATTGCTTGAGTTGACTTCTGAGTCAGTAGTGGACCTTGACTGGATTTGGGTGATAATGCTGATTCTTGAGCTTTTGAGTCAATTGTGGACCTTGGCTGGATTTGTAGAAGACTGTTTAGTGAACATCTGCTGATTTCTTGGATTGGCTTCTGAGTCAGTAATAGACGTTGACTAAATTTAGATGATAAGGTCGTCTTCACACGTACGACGCTCAAGGCGAATTTCTTTTTTTTTCCCCCACGGAACGAGCAGCAATTAAGTCCGGGATCGATGGAACAAGCACGCCGCGCGCGCGAAACCTGCAGAACGATCTAATTATCATTACACCGAAAATCTCTTGTCTCCAACTGTCTCTGTTCCCCATTCACCGGCACTAATTACCGCACTGATTCAACTCGCTTCGACGTTACGCAAGCCCCCTCTATGGGAGTCTGCCGGTTGGAAAGAAAACTGCCATCCGTTGTGCACAGGGGAGTGCTTCTCTCCCGCGACTTCCCTTTCGCGACAGAAGACCGTTCCGTTGTTCCGTTTCGTTCCGACAATGAGAGGGAAATCCCGAATAATAGTCGTGGCACGGCTCCTTTTTTTTCTTTTTCTTTTTTTCTTCTTCATCCGTGCAATCACGACGATCGATTAACACGGACGCGCGTCCCCGCGCCTCCCCTCCGCGGGGAACTGTCCCATAAATTTTCTCCGCGCCGCGCTCCGACGGGGAATTCAATTTTCTTTCTGACGAACAACTGCATTTTCCCCCCTCTCCGGGCTCTCGTTCATTTTTATCGCTCTTTCTTCTCGACTCGAGCGATTCTCTTTGCGTTCTGCTGGAACTCGCGGCGAGTCGGGACGATCGAAGAGAGAAAGAGAGAGAGAGGGATCTAGTCCTCTTTCTTGAAACCATTGACGTCGAATTTGTCAAAAGTTTAACCTCTTTGCCAGCTTGCTTATTGACGAACGAAATATTGACCACACTTGCGCTGGCAACTGTAACGAATGACCAAAACCGTAATTTAACAGTTCATTTAATAGTTAATAATTAATATATAATAGTTCACTTAATAGTTAATAATTAATATATAATAGTTAACTTGATAGTTAGTAATTAATATATAATAGTTAACTTGATAGTTAGTAATTAATATATAATAGTTAACTTGATAGTTAATAATTAATATATAATAGCTGACTTAATAGTTAGTAATTAATATATAATAGTTAACTTAATAGTTAATAAAACTATTATATATTAATTATTATATATTATATATTATATATCAAGTTGATAGTTAGTAATTAATATATAATAGTTAACTTAATAGTTAATAATTTATATGTAATATTAATGTATAATTGTATAATATGTAATTATATGTAAAAATAATTAATATTAATAGTTAATAATTAAATAATTCGTCGCTTCCCTTTTGATCTCGTTTATGATATCACTGGATAGAAATGACTGACGTAATAAATTTATTATTTGTTTTGTCTGGCTGACAAAATATTGCAATTTTCTTGACGTCATTCCAGCGCAAGAAAATTAAACTCAAATTGGCGAGAAACAGGGGAAACTTTCTCTTTCTGTATTTTTCTCGCCTCGTCTCATCGTCGGTGCAGAACGTGTACGCCGTTTCTTTAATTGTCCACCAGAGACTCTCGAGGCTCTGTCGAGGGAAGCTCCGAAGCATCGAGCTCTTAATTCCCATTAGAGGAAAAAGCGGGCGTAATAAATTCACCCGGTATCTCGACGTTACCTCGGCCCCCGGGCATTTGCGTAAAACATCGTGAAACCGATGTGATGTATTTGAACGCGCTGAATGCGTTCCGTGAATCAGGAGGAAACAATTATTATCGGGCGCTGGCGACAAAGAGCTGGATCTCTCTCGCGCCACCTTTGTCCACGAGACGTCCTTTCAAGGGGGTCACGAGCAATTTACCCTTGCTCTTTCGTTCCTCGACTGAACAAAAAGCGCGATCTGCATCGCGTAAAAGGGCGAAAGAATGAAGGCTGACGGGACGGCGCAAATAGGATGAGATATAAGGGCTGTCGTTAAGCCCTGTCGTCAGGCTTGGGAAACAAGTTTGCTCGCGCGCGACTTCTCGGCCGAAAAGCCGAAGCGATCGAGTTTTTCCTCCGATGATATCATCGGACGAGGTCGTATGGCGTCTGGTCACGTTAAGCGGTCGTCTCGTTCTTCTCGTCGGTGTTCTCTTTGCCCCGAAATTTTGCCCGTCGTGTATTTTTATCGCGTGATAGAGTCTTGGATATGTACGTATATATACTCGAGTCACGCTTCGGCGAAGTTCCAATTTTTATCCTGGTACGTTTCTCTCTCTCTTTTTTTTTCATTTTTTTTTTTTTTTGTTTTCGCGCAGCCCTTCCTCCCAACGCTTTGTACCTTTATGGCGGATTTTTGTCCGTAGCGCGAACGTGAAACGAAACTCTGCGCGACCGAACTGTGAACGATGCCTAAAAGGGTCGGTCGAATATAAACCAGAATTTTTTCGTAGTCGACGAAATTGCTTAAAAAAGAAAAACAAACTTTCATACGTGCGCCCCGCGTTTCTGTCTCTCCGCGCACCAAAATTGAGAATTCTTTTTCATTCGTAGATATTTTTAGAGGTAATAGATATTTTTAAATTTCTGTATGTATGATACGTGGATTTGTCTTTTGGATCTAGAGGTAGGTCTCAACGTTGTCCCAACACTATGGCAGTAACATCAGCAGTAACAGTTCTTTGATTATAAAGAAAACTATACACAGCCTTTGTAAACGCGAAACACCACTACCGGAGAATTTTTCACCGACTCGTCTCTTGTCCATCATTCTATATCACTCCCTTGGATCCTAGGTAACCAAAAGTTTGAGTTCGATATTTGATTGTTCGATTTTTATAACATTAGCCAAACTGTGGAAGTAGCCTACGTGAAATTTCAATGGAATTTGTCCCTTTCACAATGAACAGAACATGGTACTAACATTGTTTATACGACACTCCTAGGTTCCATTTTTAAACAAATACAATACAGTAAAATACAATACAATTTGAACGATACAATATGCCGCTAAAACAAGAAAGTCTGGGAACTGATATTTTCAGGGTTTTGTGCCTTTTATAACATGGTACTGACATTATTTATAAAACACTCTTAGGTTCCATCTCGAAAAAATATGATACAATAATAAGACACAATGTACCACTAGAAAGAAGGCTGAAAATTAATATTTTCAGGGTTTTATGCCTTTTACTTTTATTAAGAACAGAACATGATACACTCCAAGGTTTCATTTTTAAAAAAATACAATACAATATGCCACTAAAAGAAGAAAGTCTGGAAATTGATATTTTCAGGGTTTTGTTCCCTTTTACAATTAGTATGCTACTAAAAGAAAAGGCTGGAAGTTGATATTTTCAGGATTTTGTGCCTTTTATAATTAAGAACAGAACATGATACTGATATTGTTTAGACACTCCTAGGTTCCATTTAAAAAAAAATACAATACAATATGCCGCTAAAAGAAGAAGGTCTGGAAATTAATATTTTCAGGGTTTTGTGCCTCTCATAATTAAGAACAGAATATGGTACTGACATTATTTATAAGACACAATGTACTACTAGAAAGAAGGCTGGAAATTAATATTTTCAGAGTTTTGTGCCTTTTACTTTTATTAAGAACAGAACATGATACTGACACTCCTAGGTTTCATTTTTTTAAAAAATACAATACAACATGCCACTAAAAGAAGAAAGTCTGGAAATTGATATTTTCAGGGTTTTGTTCCTTTTTACAATTAACATACTACTAAAAGAAAAGATGGAAATTGATATTTTCAGGGTTCTGTGCCTTTTATAATTAAGAACAGAACATGATACTGACATTGTTCATACGACACTTCTAAATACAATATACCACTAAAAGAAGAAGATCTGGAAATTGATATTTTCAGGGTTTTGTGCTTCTCATAATTAAGAACAGAATATGGTACTGACATTATTTATAAGACACTCTTGGGTTCCATCTCAAAAAAATATGATACAATAACACCACTAGAAAGAAGGCTGGAAATTAATATTTTCAGAGTTTTGTGCCTTTTACTTTTACTAAGAAGAGAACATGATACTGACTACTGTTTATACACTCCTAGGTTCCATCTTTCTAAAGAAAAAAAAAAAATACAATACAATATGCCACTAAAAGAAGAAAGTCTGAAAACTTGATATTTGATTAACCCACGTAACGAGAGATTTCACCCAGAATCACCCTCGTGTCTTCGTATAACGAATCCCTTCGCGCCAGATTTGTCTCGTCGTCGTTCAAGAAAGTAAAAAAGAAAAAAAAATACACGTAACAGACTCTTCCTTCTGCGGCAGGAGGGTATTATGCAGCACGTAGCCAGCTGTAACGCCCATCGACAAGAGTTTATGGAATATTCTTTCATCGAAGGTATCGACTTCGCCGGCATAGTTTATGCAGCAGGGTGGATCGGAAAGGCATCCGACTCGGCGAAAGGGCTCCGGATGAAATTTTATCGAGTGGTCAGTAGGGAGGCCGCTGATCCGGAAAAATGCTCGGAGAACGATGCAGAGGCGAGGGTTGGTCGGTATGCGACCAAACTGCGCCTCCCATTCGCTACTTTAAAGTCCGAGCGGCGCGGTCCATGACTCCTTAACTACGAAAAACTATGGTGGGAAACTTGCGTGCGGTGTTTGAAAGTTTCGCGAGAGGCAATTGAGAATTCCCGGACAAAACTGCGGCGAGACGCGTAGCGGAGACGAAGAGGAAGAAGTCGGAGAGGCATAATTTTTTCTGCAAACTGCGAAGAAAGATTCTTCCACGTCGTTTAGCGTCAATGTTGCTCTTGACAACTTGTCCCCGTGCTCCGTTGTTCGTCGGGCCTCGCGTCTGCTAAACTCCGTCTTTGAGAATTGATTAATTATTCGGCGGAAAAATGATGCTCGATTGAAAAGAGGATTCGTCTCGCTGCGGCGTTCCCGCGTTCGAGCATCGATTTTTCTCGCAACGCGACGCCCTCGATAATAAAACGACTCCTCTCCTCTCCACTTTCTTCCGCTCGACCCCTTTGCCCTCCCCCTGCTGCTGAATAAGCCGAACACCGAGTTAAATAACGATCCGTGGAACGGGACACTCGGCACAGCCGCGCCTTCGAATAATATCGCGGATCTGTCGACGGTTCGACGATGACCCAATAATTTCGGAAATTCCAGGTGCCTTCGAGCGTCGTCTCGTCGGAAGGATCCCTCCGTCGAACCGTGAACCGGTGGTGTCCTCTCCTTTGAAGAGAGATCCGGTCCCGACGATGGCGAATACCGACGCCCCTCCCCCCCCTCTTTCTCCCGTTTTCGTCTCGGTTTCGCCGCTTTCGTCCACCGTGCTCGCTCACCCATTTCCAGTCAATGAGATACGTCCACCCTCGTTACGCGGCGAGCAACCGCCCCACCGCCAAGGGCAACGTCGCCATTTTTCCCCGTCCGACCAAGAAAATTGATCGCCCACGGTACATCGTCGTGCCTAACAAGCCTGGCGAGCCCCAAAATTTATTGGATAACGAAACTCTGTCTCGGAGAGTCGTTTGCAATATTATTTCGCACCAGTGTGAAGGAAGATGTTCGTCGATTGATCGAAAGTTATGCGTGAAAAATGTTCTCGCGCTCGCGAAATTATTAATACAGTTTTGTCACTGACTGTCGGCGAATTAATTTCCTTCGATGCTTTGTTATTCCTGATCTTTCTGGAAAAAAATTAAATTTTTTCAATGCAGTTTATAAATCTGCCCGAGTCCTGTTTTAACTTTATTTTGGATTCCAATCCTCCTTTTTTTTCTTTTTTTACTAGTTATTGTTACTATTAACAATGTGTTTTCGTATTTTAACTGTTGACAAGTTAAATTTCTAGATTTGATTTAGCAACGAATTTATTATGTTCGATGCTCCATCACTTCTGCCCAATCTCTTTGACACTGTTTCGATTAACTTTTTAATTCTTTTTTGTACAATTTGCATCTGTAGAGTTCTGCCCTCGCTTGGTTTTGGCTTTCGAAATTTTTTTGCATTCAGTTGTTACAGGTTTTCGTGTTTATGTAAATAAATACGAAATCATCGTTAGTATTAATTAAATAATAGTCATTGTCTTACAATGCGTGCCTCGTGCTCGATGAAACAGTGTTTCTTCTATAATAAATCCCATTTTTCTCTTTGCGCTCGGCAAAGCTTTCTAAAGGTATTAAGACAGTTAAATTTTCAACGTTAACTCTCCAAAAATTGGTAAATACGGACGAAAAGGAAAAGATCTTTCTCAAAACTTGGAGAAGAACATTAATGACGTTCCTCTGAATCGAAGATGAAAGTTAAACACGTCATGAACTTTTTTTGATATAAAGGGGAAAGAACTTTAATTTTGAATAAGTGGCGAATTTAATAAAAATAAAATGATAATTAAAAGAATTGTTGCTCAATTAATTGGCATTATTTGTGGAATGAAAGATTAATTTAATTAATTTATTTTGAAATGACATTTTAATGTTATAATTGTACAATTTCTATTGTTATTATTCGTTCACTTAATAAAATTTTTGTAATTTGTTCTTTCTAATGTAATTGGTATAAATGTCTGATTATATACGTCAGTTCGTACCGCAAATGTACGGAAGAAACCTAACTTAAATCTTACGTTGAATCTTGAAGGGAATGAAACGTTAGATTTTCCAACACTGCGAACTTGTACGGGGAACATAATGGTGTCATCTGGGAGCAACTCGTACGAGATAATGCACACGAACAAAGAGAGAACTCAGACGTGAAAATCGCCTACCACGTAGCGTTACGCATGAACCTGAAGCTGAAATTAACGCTGAAGACTGTTTGAATCTTATTTGAGATTAAATTGTCGTCAAAAATGTTTGTCCAAGCAAACGAGTTTTCCGATTTACCACCAGATTTCGTTTTATATTTTATCTTTTCGCACACGTGAAACTTGACGACTACTGCGGGACAATATTTGCACGTGACAGCTGTTGTAATTTGGAACGGAGGGAGTATCATTTTGTTCTGCAAACTTTTTTGTTTCCCAAATCTCACGTCGCGTGAGATTGCCTTTATTTTTCTACGCGACTGCTAAAAGAAATTGAAAGGAATCGTGTTAATCGTGTAATAAAGAGCACGTTTAAATCTTGGAAATTGGAATTTGGATGTTGGAACTGCCAACGCGCAATGCTGGCAACTGCAAATCACACGTGACAGCTAGCATCGTTTCAGTCGGTGGTGTCGAACTGGCGGCTCTTACCCCCACTTTCCTGATCGCTGGCGCTATCCCCTCCACTGCGTCGAAAGTGCCACGCCCACAACAACTCGCGTCAGCTACACATATACACGTATTAAATTCTTTTCTTCGCTGTAGCTGCTGGAATTAACACTAGAACTACGACTAGACGACCAATGAATAAAATTTCCATCCAGAGACATTAAAGTAGAAAAAAATAGGAGAGCTTTATGATGGCATTACTCGCTAACTTGCACAAGTTTTTATATTTAAAAAAAAACCTCTAAGTGCTTTATCTATTGCGTCTGCGATATTTCTAGTAAAAATGATAATCATTGGTCATTTTCACTCACGGTGATCGAATTTAGTTTTAGTGATCGTTCCACGCGCGGGTTCGTTGCGGCGAGCCATGTGCAAGCGTCCCTTAAATTTTTGCTCGCGCGACATGCGTTGCTGCGACGACGCCGTCGTATCAATCATCCAGGCATAATCTAGATAATACTCTGAATAATTTCGGAGAAACGGCACTGCCGACCAGATGGGACCCGATCTTTTAAACTCGCAGATACAATGGAATCTTTTTTTCTCTTTTCCAAGCGACGTCGCCTCGCCACGCCCGCGACGTAAATTAATCACCAACGGCGAAGAAGAATTCGCCAGGATTTTCCATTATCGTGTCGGCTTGCTTGTTTTCTTTCGGCGGTGTTTAAAATCCGGCCGAGGCCACCGCGCCGGCCTCCAGAATTTCATTAGGAGAACAGAGTGTCGAGAAAATACGCGAGTAATAGCGTACGCGTTATCCCCCCTATCCTCGCGATGTTTATTATCACGGTTTCTCGCGAAGCGTCCCTAACCGTGGCGAGGTATGAATTCGTCTGGGGCGTAACACGAGGGTCGACAAAGTGCGAAAAATCGATTTTCCGCGCCCTGAAAACTTCCGGGCTTTAAAGAGTCTCGTTACTCTCCTGCCAGCAGGAACGATCGTTTCTAGTTGAATTCGACCTCTCCTCTCTTTCTCGTCTGTTGCCTTGTCTCGTCGTACGCGACGCGGAGAGACCGTGGGAGGGCGAGATTGATAAATTATCGGCCTGAAAAATGCAAAACCGATACTCCCACATGCATCGCGCCCCGGGAGCTTCTGCACGTGTACGGTCGAGCGGTTGTTTTGTGTGCGTACCCGCTCGTCCACGTAACCACGTAGCATGAGAACGAGAGAGAGAGAGAGTAAGCTGCCTATGCGATGAATTCAGGCGAACCCGTGTTCCGCACATAAATTCCGACAGGCTGCCGCGTCGGCTGTCATACGAACGGCACGCTGAAAAACTACAGGCTGTATCGCCGCGCGCCGCGCCGCTGCGTTCTTCATTTTTCGTCCGCCGCGCTAGCTAGCGGTTAAATATTAGCCGACTCGCGCCACTACGACTGACGCCTCCGGTGAATTAATTTATATTATTGCCGGAATCTTTCGAACAAAATTCGAAAAAGGTGTCTTCTTCTTCTTTTTTTTTTTTTTTTTTTTTATCAGAGGTAATTCGCGATATTCGCTAGATATTATTCTATTGGAGGCATTATCCTTGACGGTCCTCGGAATTCTTTTCTCACATGATTTGTCCTTCGTTTCAAAAACATCACATCGCGTGCCTTTAGATCTTCAGGCCTTGTTCGAAGAACCGCTAGACTTTTCAATGATACGAACACACTAAGGGTACTTTACTGCACATTGGTTGGACCAATCTTGGAATACGGCTCGCTAATCTGGTCAGCCTATTGCAATACCTACATTGACGATCTTGAAAGACCGCAACACAAGTTTCTACGGTTGGCAGTTTGTCACAGTGGTGATCCTATGCCAAGATATTCTCACAATTACGAGTACGTTCTAACCAAATTAAATTTAACCACACTTGCACATCGCAGGAAAATAGCTGACTTGGTCTTTGTCAACAGGATATTCAATGGTCCGATCTCGTGCCCGAATATCATCGAAATGTTTAAGCTTGATGTTCCTTCCAGATCACCACGTTATTCTGAGTTGCTTCACATTGAACACCATCGAACATATCATGGCTTCTGTAACCCGTACAATCGTACATTTATTAACTCTAGTCATGCACGTTGTTTGATCGATGTTTTTGACCATTCATTTAAGCGCTCGTTACTTAGTATCTCCTTGGAATTTTTCACTCATTATCAGTCTCATACTTCATTACATTTAAAAATTTTTATAACTGTGTTGGATGACCAACCCGGACAATATTGAATCTGTGCTAATACTGACAATGAGCTAGTAACAGTCCACATAAAAGGTCATAAGAGCAAGATCCATTTCCGATTTCTCCACCATAAAAGTTAGTTTCCATTTATTCTTCGCCAAAATACTTTCCATATCTTGCTTTAAATTTAGCAGCTACAGTGAAGAGAACAATTGTGTATCTAACGGGATATTCTCAACACAGTGGGAAGATCGACGCAGTGGAGGGGATAGCGCTAGCGATCAGAAGAGTGGGGGGAAGGCAAGCCAGTTCGCCACCTTTGCTCAGATACTGACCCACGCAGGTTTTTTAAATGACCCACGCGTTGGTTTTTATAAACTCATCATCATGTATATACAAGAGTTTTAATTATTTTTCGAACCCCTCTTTTCAAAAAATGTTAAGAAAATTACAAGTGTTCGATTAGAACCTAAAAGTGAGAAATAAATGCATAATTGCGTTTTATGGAGGATTTACGACTTGGTTATGTATACATGTAGGTATTTTAAGTCTTAAATGTTACACGAGTTACTCGTGTCGAAAAAATTTTATACAGCGCTTACGATTAAACAGATGTAATAAACACTAAAAAAAACACACTGGATCCCATTCTCAGAATGGGTAGCTTTGCTAGTTTTTTATATAATAAAAGAGAGAACAGGCAATAAAAAATATTAAGAAATAAAGTATATATAGTGCATGGGTAACTGGGCATGATGTCACCCCTTTCATATCAATTTTTCGACGTCGACATTTATTTTTTGCTCTTCACTTGCAAAAGTAAAAGTTGTGAAACAAAAAGGAAACTTTTTAGAGAATCATAAAAGTGGGGACCAAAGAAAAGTAGTTTTCAACCATCCTCCTCCCCCCCTTTCCAAGTGACGCCACTGACTTTGTGACCCACGAGCTCGTACTAAAACAAAATAATGAACAAAATTTGACCTACTTCTCAAAAAGATCCGCCGTCAGTGTTCTATATCATTAAGAGTATTCTAAGACATTCTACATCATATTCTATTACGTACAAGAACATTCTAAATCATTCTGTTACATACACGACCACGACTGTAACAAGGAATAAACTCTTCGAAATTATAAGCGTGTTGACTCCATTACACGGAATCCAACAGTTGCATCACTTTTGTACCAATGGGTATTTTTTTTTTTTTTTACCCGTAAAGAAATGAATGAACGAATAAATTGCGACGCGATGGAACGAGGGGCGAATTTCTGAAAAATGTTTCTTCGACTGGCGTGTCTGATTGCCAGAGGAGGTGGAGAAAGAAATGGGAGTAAGTAGGGCAAAGTGCGTGTGCATCATCAGATATCAGGACGATATCAAAGGAACAGTCGGGAAGGTTCATCGATATACACCCACCTTTTTTTTCCGCGTTATGAACGTATCATCAGACATGTCAGAGCTCTTCGCTTTCGATTTTTCGCCCCGCCCGGCGCAATAAAAGGCACCGTGGCTCCTTTCAGTCTTCGATACGCTGGCAAGGATCGTTTATTGTTTCATCGGTCGGTCAGCAACCGTCGACACACGCGGACAAACGATCGATGGAACGGTCGTTCTGTTTCACAGTTTTCGTCCGTGTTCGTCTCGACTGATCTCTCCCACGTTTGATTAAACGCTGTGCAACGTACATGTACGACGATGTCTGGCAAACTGCGTTTGGTAAACAAGTTTACCCGAAATCGTAAAACTGCTGCACGCAATACACCGACGATGATAAATATCAGTTCGCGGGTTCGAGTTTTGATACGTTCTCAAGCCATCTCCCTCCGTGTGTTCACGGACGTTCTCTAAATTTACACCGATATCTCAGCGTCTTGCGCAAATTTGTTCATCGGCTTTGTTCTCACGACACTGCGTTTTGACGTGTATACTCGTCGTGTAAAATAACAAATTACCATTTACTTTGAAAACTTTTGAAAGATTTTAATACGAAGTAACAATAAGTGGAAAATGTCATTTCGGTGGTATGTTTTCTTGATAATGAAACTGCCATGTGTTTTATAAAAACAAGTTTGAATCCGCGAGGAATCACGATACATGAACTCGCGAAGTGCCACTTTGTGTGGTACTATGGTTTGAAAAACACCATACTGAAGTCGACTGAATTTCTTCAAAATTATTATATATAAAACTATATAAAATATAAAGTAATGTAATAATATAAAATTATATTTCCCTTGTTTATGAATTTTATTATTTTTTTGACAATTTTTAAGTTTTCAATGGCAATAATTTTCACAGCAACGAGTTGTTAATTTTTTATATAAGATTATATAAATATTGTGAAACTTATATTTTATATAAAATTACATAAATATTAGAAAATTTATTTTTTTATATAAAATTATATAAAATACAAAATAACATTCTAATAAAATAAAATTACATTTCCCTCGTTTATGAATTTCATTATTTCTTGGCAATTTTTAAGTTTTTAACAGCAACAACCTTCACAACAACGAGTTGTTAATTCTCTCTCGAATAAAAATGTAAAAACCATCCCTCGTTTTCGTTTATCTTCTTCCCCGTAAAATTTATAACACGAGCAATTGCCCTGACGTGTATACTCGTCACTGCTTGAGTTCAATCCCTCCGTGAGAAATTTTTAAAACTGAATTCAGTTAAGCTGGTTAATTCTTTGTGAATTATATTTAGATTTCCCCGATAGAAAAAAGAAACACTTGTTATCTTCTTGCCGCGAGATTCGCGCTCGATCGTTGCTGCGTTCGAGGGTGTGACAACCGAATCGGACGAAACGCGGCGTGATTCAATTTTCCTGCCGCACGCCGAAGCGGTTTTCTCGTCTTTCCATTGGGCCGCGTTTTCTGGTGTCGTCTGTGGCTGGCCATGTGTGTACACGTCGATATCACCGCCATCCCTCGTTCACGTAACTCACAGTTACGACCTACCAGAAGAGATAATAACTCGAGCGGCTGCCGTTCGCGCCTCTGCGACCGATTCGCCTAGTGAATCACGGTTAATTTTGATAAATACCGGCGGTGTGTGTGTCCCCGATAGCGGCGGCTTGATTTGTGTCCTTTTGTCGCGCCGATTGATCGCCGCGCTCGCCGAATTACTCTTCCGTTTTATCGGCCGATCGAATCGCCGATTTGAAAGAAACACCTGGCTGACGTTTGATACGACGTGTTTGCGCGTTACGTGGTTTTTCGACGTATCGTGCGCTCGATCGAGCCCGATACCGCGATTCTGCGATTCCCAAAGTACGTGCCAAGCCAAACAGGCTGTTGTCCATAAAGTCTCTTTACAATTTCGAAAATTCATTACAAAGTCAAATGGAAGGACAGATGAGTGAAACTTATTACAGAATGAGACGTGTATATTTAAGTTTCCTCTCGCCTCATTTAGTATACCTCTATGTGGGCACTATTACTAATGGTGTCCATATACAGGTGTACCAAAAGGTATAAATATACAGGGTGTTCATAAAGTCTCTTTACAATTTCGAAAATTTATTACAAAGGCAAATCGAAAGACAGATGAGTGAAACTTGTTACAAAATAAAACGTGTATATTTAAGTTTTCTTTCGCCTCATTTAATACACCTCTATGTGGGCACTATTAGTTGCACGAAGCACATCAGGACGGTACTCGATTTCTTACACAATCGATGTTTTCCTCGGATGTGTTGCCTTCTCTTGAGGAGTAGCCATTTCGTAGGTTCGTTTAACAGTATCTCATTCACCAACAGGGTATCTGAAATGCAATGTGATAAAAACCTTGATAACCATCGAGTACATGGAACAAATCTGACGATGATACCTCATCAATTGCCTTTGTAATAAATTTTCGAAATTGTAAAGAGACTTTATGGACACACTGAACTGTTTCACATCGCATTCCACAACACCAAGTGTTATACATTCGTTAAAATTATCAGTAAGTTATAAAAAGAAGGGCAAAAGATCTAAACGAACGTCAGACATCGTTTGACGATTCAATTCGATATGATCTGGGGGGAAATGGAATAGCCTCGCAAAAGCTTCGTAGCCTCGAGTAGGTTAATACGCCGAGTATTCTCCGACCAAAATCATCCTTGGCGCGACTGCCTCATTAAAATAGTTAAGCCCCCCCTAAGTCCTGGTTACGAACCCGACTAGGCTGACGAACTGCGTCTAAGTAACGCGCTGCATTGTACGTCAACTTACTGTTGCCAAGGTGGCTGATGATAACGTTGGATATCATCCTCCAGAAAGTTTGCCGGGTATGTACGACGACCGTGATGTATGACACCGCGGCAGCAACGTTGATGGATCCTCGCTCCGGATCGCTAGCTCGTTAACTCCTTCCCCCCCCCGCTCTGCTCTGTTCGCAAAAAAAAAATTCAAGTGGCCAAACTTCGACGTGGCTGAAGACACTCGTGACTTTCCATTCGGTGGATCTTGCATTCCTCAAGCGCTGTCGGATGATTATTCGATGTACGTGTTTCATATTTATGTTTATAATATACTTTATATATATTTATATATATATATATTATATTTATATTTATAATATACTTTATACATATTTACATATATATATATATAATATTATATTTATATTTATGATATATTTTATACATATTTATATATAAATAATATTATATTTGTAGTATACTTTATACATATTTATTTATATAATATTACATTTATATTTATAATATACTTTATACATATTTATATAAATATATGTAATATTATATCTATCTTTATGATATACTTTCTACATATTTATATATATAATATTATATTTATATTTATGATATACTTTTATACATATTTATATATATATAACATTATATTTATATTTATATTTATATTTATGATATACTTTCTACATATTTATATATATAATATTACATTTATATTTATAATATACTTTATACATATTTATATATATATAACATTATATTTATACATATTTATACATGTATAAAGTATATTATATAAAGTAATTATATTTATGATATACTTTCTACATATTTATATGTATAATATTATATTTATATTTATGATGTACTTTTTACATATTTATATATATAATATTATATTTATATTTATGATATACACTCTACATGTTTATATATATAATATTATATTTATATTCACTACATACTTTATACATATATATATATATAATGTTATATTTATGTTTATAATATACTTTACGCATATTTATATATGTATAATATTATATTTATATTTATAATACTTTGTGTGAATATTTATTAAAATATAGTAGAAGCGTGGCCGTTTCTAAAAATTCAGTCGCCCCTCTCTCACAAATACATACAACGAAGCATGTACTAGACGAAAGAAACGCTCGTGTCCTCATCCGGTACCAGACAGCGCATTATTTTAAAACCTCGTCGGAGAGAACGCGAGCGAGTCCACCTTTTTCCAGCGGTGGCTTCCGGTGGTATAATTGCAAGAATTTAAATTACGCGCGTGCACGTACGGCGGCAACGAGAGGCAACGTGGCCTCGAATGCTGGGGATCCTTGCAGCTTTAGCTTACCGGTCCCGCCTTTGAGAGCCGCGGCGTGCGAGCTGAGAAGCCGCAGCGTGCGCGATGAGTTGCGCAAAAATTGTACAAATTGCACAAAGGAACGCTCCCCCCACTCCCCCCCCCCACCCCTCGATAAAATTCAACAGTTTTCAGCAACGCCGCCGCGCTTGGAACGAAAAGTTTCGCGAGAGTTTCCATGATAGCCTGGCGTAGAAGAAAAGCAGCCACCGATGCCTGAAGGCGCATAATACCGCACGCACGTAGTCGAGTTCTAGATAAATAGCGCGACAACAGCACGCGGTAAAAATTACAATTGCGCGATATCGTGAAACTTTCGCAGGGTCTGGTGAAACGTACGGGCAACAGTTGACACAGTTTTTGCGGAGGGATGGCCGGGGTCAGCGAGTTGGCAACAAAAACGTGCCCGACCGCAACAAAACCTCCGATGCCCTCGGAAACAGTACCAGTTTCTGGAGCGAACGACGAAACGAAACACAGCTTCCGCTGATAACGACTCCGCCGCGAGAACGAAAATACCGCGGGAGTATGTATACATAAAGCCACTTGCAGCTGTCTCCGCCACTCGAGCCACCGAACGATATAAACCCCTGTGTATCGGGCCATTCCTCTTCTCTTCTCTTCACTTCTCTAATTCTCTAATTTATCTAGTTTGCGCCGGCTCGAATTTATATCTGGCCGGTGGCCCTCGCTGAGAAAACCCCGGCGCGATAAATTTGCCCTTCTCAAGTGCTTTGAGCGTCACTCGACGCCGGATTAAGTTGCGGCCGCAACAGGAGCAAGCGTCGGGCGAACCGAGAGCAGCCACGGCGAAACCAAGGGAGAACGGGGCAAACAGGAGGGACCAGCTGTCTGTTTCCCCTTCCTTTCCCTTTTTTTCTTATCTCCTATTTTAAAAATTGTCGCTGCAACGCAAACGAGGGGGAGGGGATGGGTGGAGGCAAATGAATCTTTTGTAAAATAAATAATTTAAAACAAACTCTAGCGAACGTGCATTTATGTACATTGTACATTATACGACAGTACGATGGCAGGTGATTAAATAATTTATACAAAAGTATTCTAATATTCTAGCAAATTAGATAAATATATTCTGATAAATTGGATGGACATACAATATTAATTCGGCACTGTGTCACTATATTAAATAATAAATCTATAAATGTAGATTAAACTGTATTAAGTATAACAAGACATAAATAATATAATAATAAATAGTAAATAGTAATAAATAATGTAACAGAAATAATAAAACGCTATATTAAATATAATGAATCATAAATAATATAACATAAAAATAATAGAACGCTATATTAAATATAATAAAACATAAATAATATAATAATAAATAACATAACATAAAAGTAATAAAACACTATATTAAATAATTTATGACACTATGTCACTACATTAATAATAAATCTATAAATATAGATTAAATAATAAAACATTATATTAAATATAATAAAACATATGTAATATAGTAATAAATAATATAATAAAACACTATATTAAATAACAAATCTATATGACTCACTATGATACTATATTAAATGACAAATCTATAAATAAAAAATTTAATAATTTCAGATATTCACATCGATTGGAAAATTTAAATATTCATTTTTCGTGCGAACGCGACTCGTTCCGAGCAAAGCAGAAAAAAGCTCTCGTCGTTTCTGCCAAAAATATGCAGATCTCTCTCTCTCTCTCTCTCTCTCTCTCTCTCTCAAGTGTAATATTGTTTCAAGTCCGGGCGGATCCGCTTAAGATTCGAGGATTCTTTGAAAAAGTTGGGAAACCTGGCCTGGCTCCTTCGTCGTTCGTCTCGTGCTCTTTCTCGAGCACGGCTGCTCTCCAGATATTTCTAGATCTTTAGGATTTAAGACAGCCACGGCTTGTCGTCGGGCATGTCCTCGCGATTGTTATTTCAAGACCGTCCGAAGCAATCGTATTCGTGTTATTTCAGGACCTTGGCTTTCTGGCTCTCTCTCTCTCTCTCTCTCTTTTCTCTCCTGGAAAATCCCCCGATATTTCCCGGCGAGTTCGAGTCTCTTGTTTTCCGCGGGGATGTTTTCGTTTTAAAATCGCTGGTAGCGATCGAAAACTCGGGCTATAAATTGCTCTCTCTCCCTCTCTCTGTCGTTTTCGCCGTGTTTTTATTATACACCGGCTTGGCCAAAAAGTAATTGCGTCTTTTTCCAACAGACGGACGTATCGTACGTGTAATATATATTGAAACCAACTCTGTTTGAAACTGCAAATTCGTTCTGTAATCTGATTGTTCGAGCTCGTTCTGGAAGAAGGAAATGCACGGATTTGTTGTTTGCCCGGCGTCGATTTCAAAATGGAAAGAGCAGTGGTCGCATTTTGCTGCACCACTTTCGAAAAAGAGCAAGAACGTTGTGCAAGTTTATAAAAAGTTATCTGTGTGAAGAATCTTTCGAACAACGGCAGTTTGCTAACGAGGACATCAGAGAAATATATATTTTCGACCGTTTTCGAACCATTTTTACGAGGGCAGAGAGTTGTCTAAAATCGAACAGAATGTCAATTTTATTAATAAATTCATTCCTCGCGAAACGTTCGCCTTTCATTTGCACGCGAAAGAACATGCAGTTGCTTTTCGACTGACCTCATAATTTTATCGTTATTTGCAACTCGTCGTGTGTTATGTGTTTTATGAGAAGAAAAAGAAAAAGGGAAAAGGAGAAGTATTTGAATAGCTTCGTTCGGCAACATTTTCGAAAATGACGGAGTCCGCTGAAATTCTTGAATCGCGCGCCGCACATTCGGATAATTGCCGAAATCCGATTACTATGTACGCGCGTAATGCACGCGCCGTAATCCTTCCAGAACATCGGATCATTCTGCACGGACGTGTATTCAGACGTAATCGCATCGATCACTCGACCACTGTTCATCATTCTCCACATTCGCCTTAGTATACCCGATTTTGTACAGAATGAAAGAAAGTTTGTCCCATCGTAGGTTAGATGGAATTCTGCATCTTCGATTTCACGGAGATACGTGTAAAAAGTTGACCTTGAATTTCAAATTTTCTTTATTCCACTCATCACGAAGGTAAAACTTTTCTAAGAAACCTAATAGTTCTCTTGGAAAATGGCAGAGAAGTTTCTTAATCATTTAACACTGCGTCCTAACAGCGGCTTTATGGTTCTGGACGCGTTTATATTACGAATAATATTAATTTACTCACACTGATGCTGCGATTGTGACAAATCAAATGTTAGTGAAACCTAATACGAAAATTGTGTAATACAGACATCCAGAACTGTAAAGTCGCTGTTAGGACGCGTCCACGGTGTTAGATGATTGAAAGACTTCTCGCCATTTTTCAAGAAAACTAGGTTCCTCGAGAAAGTTTTACCTTCATAATGATGTAGAACTACATTGCCAAAAAAGAAAAATTTTTTTTATCTTTCAATTCAAAGTCAATTTTTCAACAAGTTCCTCACATGTATTCCCATCAAATTGGAGGTGTAGAATTCATGACAAAATTTTTCTTACTACCCTGTACTAACAACTATTACAACTATCGATACATATTTTAAGATACAGTTTCTGCCTTGAAAATCACAGGTTTTTTAATTCACGATGAACACATGTGTATGTGTGTGTGTGTTTTTCAAGTCAAGAATCGTTTGGCTAACGCGAGTCAACTAATTAGAGCGTTTGATTACACGCCGAGCATTACGACATGCGCGATCACTATTAATATCATTGGCCATGCAGAACCATTCGTCAGGATAATATACGAGGAGCGCGGTGTTCGTGTTACGGCCGAATTAACAACTATTAGTGATAATTATGATAATTGATTACGATGGTTGTTACGTGATGTAGTCACTGATTAGCAAGAAATAGTACATATATATATATATATATATATATACATATATATACATTATGTCGTTACACGACTTGCCATTGTATATTCCACTTTTGCATTTCGCAATCAATCGGAATGAAATAACGTATAACGAATTTATTTTCCAGCCGGAATTACTTTCCCCCTCTCGTTTTTCTTTTTCTTTTTTCTTTTTTTTTATTTTCGCTCTCGGAATATTTCGCCGTGCAACCAGTGTCGCGCGAAATGTCACGGGGATGTAATCGAAGAACGAAATTTCAAAATATTTTAAAAACCCGACGAACTCGCGGGTTTTTTTTTCAGAAAATTGCAATCGTTGTTTCAGTTTCAATTTCGTCGGCTTTCGTTCAAAAGTAAGTAGAGCTTGCTCTGAAAAAAAATATTTATCGCTACGCGTGACGCGTGAATCAAATTCGCGTGATCTAATCGCAACGTCTCAAGTGGGTTCGTCAAGTTGTTGGAAATCGTCGAGCAAACAGAAAATATTTGTACCCACAACAATGAACGGGTATATGTATATTGATCAAGCCTGACGAATTATTGAAAGAAAAAAAAGAAAATGTTCAGCGGATGCAACAGTGACGAATTTATATGCCGCTTACACGCACGTACACACGTATTGGTCAATCAATCATGTCAGCGGCAGAACTTGCCCTCCCCCATCCTTTCTCCAACACACTTTTCACTTTTCTTGCGCTCGCTTAAATCTTATTTACAATGCTTGTCGATAATTTCCAACAAACCAGGCCCGATCTTTGAGGTTAACACTTTGCGCGCCATTTTTGAACTAGTGCAATTAGCAACCGATAGGCGGCGCACATTTGCAATTCCAATTGTAACGTTCGTTTAAAACACGTTAATATTGTCAGGATATCAGATATTGAGAATTCTGTACGCATTCTGATAAAAGTTTTTGTCATTTAAAAAAAAAATAGCAGAATGTTTACATTTTCCATTTTGGTTTGTATTACGAGAGATGAGGTAATAACCCATTGTACTGTGCATCGTCAGAAACTTTAGTTTTCATAAATCTGTTTGACGCAGTAAAATGGGAATGCTTATTGCAACATTTTTGCAAAGAGACGTGTTTGGTATTTCTTTATGATCCAAGTATCTTTCTCGATGCACAAGTACAATAAATTTTATTGTTTTACTTTACTTTACTTTTCTGGAGGGGGGGGGGCATAAGGTACAACTTATGTCTAGGGAAATTTTTTGAATCTTACCAGGTGAATGAAAATTACTGAATGTACGTATGTACGTGTTTAAGAATATTACTTTTGTTATCATACGTTTTAATTCTTTCAGTATACAAATTTTCAGAACCCCTTTATAATAATATAACAATATTAATAAATAATATATAAAAATCTTTTTAGTATACAAATTTTTAGAACCCCTCTTTATAATAATATAACAATATTAATCAATAATATATAAAATTATATAAATATAACAATATAACCAAAAAAATTGCTTTCATTTCCCATTCTCATTCTACGCTACTTTCACAAGAAAAGTGACAGCCGAAATACATGTTCATGCGAGATATCGCCGGCCTGTATAGTGTTAAGAATTAACATTTTTAGCTTTTATAGTAAGAATTAATATTTTTAGCCTGTATAATGTTAGGAATTGACACTTTTAGCTTGTATATTGTCAAAAATTAACACTTTTAGCCTGTATAGTGTTAAGAATTGACCAATTTAGCCTGACCAACCCGGACAATATTGAATCTATGCAAATACTGACAACGAGCTAGCAACAGTCCACATAAAAGTGGACTGTGAATAGTTAGTCATAAGGGCAAGATCCAATAGTTGGTCATCTATGCTCCTTCCCCTTCCACTTGACGATGATAACCTGAAATATATAATATACTACAAATACATATATATATATATATATAATAACCTGAAATATATATAAGGACATGCTTTAGAGACACTTGATAGCATAAAACATTCTAAATCATTATAGAGACATTCTATATCATTAAAAACATAAAACATTCTAAATCATTATAGAGACATTCTATATCATCAAAGGCATTAAACATTCTAAAACATTCTACATCATATTCAAGAGCATAAAACATTCTAAATCATCATAGAGACATTCTATATCATTAAAAGCATTAAACATTCTAAATCATTCTACATCATATTCAAAAGCATTAAACATTCTAAATCATTCTACATCATATTCAAGAGCATAAAACATTCTAAATCATCATAGAGAACATTCTATGTCATTAGGAGCATTAAACATTGTCCATCATTCTGTATCATTCTATTTCATACACGACCACGACTGAAAGGGAATAAACTCTTCTAAATTATAGGCGTGTTGACTCCATTACACGGATATCCAACAACTGTTTAGAATTATTAACACTTTCATCCGAAAAGAAACACCACGTTCGCGTACATGCAGTTGCGATTGCCTCTGCCATTTGGCGAAAATGAAAAATTACCGACTGAAAATGGGGTGAGAACGCGGCGAGGGGGGTGGTGGGAAGGTCGCTGAGCGGACGCTCGTCACGCGCGTAATGCACGGGAGGGATTAGCGTGCACGGTTTCACGCGTTTCTCCGCCACGTAACGTAGAGTACGTTCGCGCGTAAATCATGCAATAGAAGTGGCCGGTAATTCATTGGCCCGTTATGCAGCACGACGTAAATCGAGAAGGTTGTGACAATGAATCAGCGCAGCTTTATGGCTCTCTCCGTGTAATTAAGTCGTATCCGATGAACATTACCTATGCAAACGTCCGGGCAAATCCACATTCCGCGCCGCTATTCGCCGCTTGTAATCGGATCGCCCTCGCCCTAAATCCCGCGCGACTCGTTCGTTCGACCCCTGTGAATTTCATTCCCTGTCCTTCCTCCGTTCCTTTCCTTTCCTTTCAGCCGAGCCCCGCGACAGATTCTCCTGAATATTTTTCACGAAGTGTCCCGCCAGTTTGTGAATTCACGCTGGCGAACCAAGTGGCGAGACACAAGTCTAACGTGATTCGTCGTCCAACGTCTAATAACGTGCCGGTTCACGTCGAAGTGAACGCGTAATACTCGAGTTCGTCGAATTAAGGTGGTGTTCTAGCGTGAACCTTTGGAAAAAATCGATTTTTTTTTTTGTATATTCTTAAAGGACATAGTTTATAAATAAATCTCTGTAACCTTACATCGATTTTACTCGTAAAATTAAGTCGAAGTTGTTTGGAGAACGCGATAATAAACTTTAAAGGCATTTTTCTAGACGGTGTCTATGATATCTCAAAATCTACTTGATCAGTTGACTCGAAATTTTAAGCACGCATTTAGTACACCTGTGACTATAGCCCCTACTAGAATCGACCAAAAAATTTTATTTTTTTATATTTTTTTTAGGCTTTCGAAGTGTAACAAAAATATGCAAAAATCGATAGTCGAACTTCAAAGTATCGCCACTTTTTTAATTAGCGACTATTTTCTTTTGTTTTGGTACCTGGCATAGCCAAACTCATACTAATTAAGGAACATTCACGGTTTTTTCATTTCCGACAAGCAGAATGGTCGGAATCGTGGACAATCGTGAGACAACTTTCTTTTTGAAGCGATTATGTTTGAGAGTATTGCAGTGCCACTAATTTTAACTTTTTTTGTCCCAAAAAAATTTTGAAACGTCGTTGAAATGGTACAAGTAAACCTTGTCAATTTGACTGTAAAAGGTGTAATAGTTTCTTTGCAAAAAATTCCCCAACAGAGTTAAAAAAAACACGCACTTCACACTAGAATACCCCTTTAATTTGTCAAATGTGCTCACAATTAGTAGAGCTACTTAACTAGTTGTTTGGGTCGAACGGGTTGCCCAAAGTAGTTGAACGAGTGGATGGTCCTCTTGTTCCTTGAGTAATTCCGCGAACATCCTCTCTGCCTCGATAGTTGAAAGTTAGAGGGGCAAGTTTGGTCGAAGAATTATTGTGTATAGGTGCATTCCGAGATGTAGCGATGATCGTCGCGTGAAAGATCGTATAATCCACTCAAGCGTGAGGTTTCTACTTTGACAGCGACGAGTTTTCTCAAAGATTACACAAGTAATGTGAGAAAATTGAAAAAAATTCAAACGCGTATAGATATATTGGAACACTTTTCTTTGTAATTAGAAGATCGAAGCATCCCCTTTAAAATGACCTCTGGAAATTTGCTACGTTGATATTTCTTCACCATCTTGTCGAACGTCGATTGTTGGGGTTAGACAATAAAAGTTCCAGAAATCCTAACTTTAAGTTTAATTCTAATGTTCCAGGTTCGACAAAATGGTGAAAAAAAAATCGTACAGCGAATTTTAAGAGAAAGACCGCAGTGAGTTTAATCTCACGGAAGAAGTTCTTTAATACACACATTTATTTAGAATCATTTTCTCACCCTCTGCACGATATATAATAAAATCATTTCTGAAAGAAAATAACAAATCGTCAAAGTAAGAGCTTCGTGCTTTGAAACGAAGCGAAATTATCGACAATTTTTCATTGTCATCGGTACACAGTTACGCTCGTCGAGGAGATTATAAAAAAAAAGACTAACCTCGTATTCCCATAGAAGAGCTTGCTGTTTCACTTGTAAAATCGACTATCTGTCAATGCTGACTGTTAATTAAGATATTGCTAATTTATCCTTCCTCCCCCCCCCCCCAAGTAATCAATGACGAGTAATTTCTTGTCTTCTTCTCGTATTTTCCAGTGGATCGACGACGCGCCTGCTCGGAAAGGGATCCGCATTAATAGACTGGCGGTATGGTAAGTTTCCCACGGCTTTTAATTTCGCGGAGTAACGAGGCTTTAATTCATAAAGGGTTCGCCTCCAACTGGCTGGGGACTTTAACGAGGACATTAAAGCGGTTTTCGCATTGCGTCCTTCAGGGGTGGCTGTCGGCTGTTGAACGTTGCGCGGCGGTGTTCTTCAACGACGACGTGACATACGTGCACCTTCAGTTTCGCGTAACGAAATTTTATAGAACCGTCATCCCGATTCCGCGTTATTTCGCGACATTTGGCTCGGTCGTCTCGCTCCGCGGATCTACGCGGACGCCATTTCTCTGGAATAAAGATGTCCTTCTCGTGAGACATTTCTGCACAGATCGAAAGTACTATTATGTTATAGCGTGTGTTAATATAATACTAAAATGCTGTTATTTACTGTTATATTATAATGATACTATTATATACTATTATTTACTATTATGTTACAATAATACTATTATTTACTATTATATTATAATAATACTATTATTTACTATTATATTATAATAATACTATTATTTACTATTATATTACAATAGTACCATTATTTACTATTATATTATAATAATACTATTATATACTATTATATTATAATAATACTATTATAATAGTGTGTAATAGTGTATAATAGTATTACTGTAATATAATAGTAAATAACAGTATTATTATAAGATAATAGTAAATAATAGTATTATTAGAATATAATAGTATAGAATAGTAATACTATTCTATACTATTATATTATAATAATACTATTATACTAGTGTATAATAGTATTACTGTAATATAATAGTAAATAACAGTATTATTATAAGATAATAGCAAATAATAGTATTATTAGAATATAATAGTATAGAATAGTAATACTATTCTATACTATTATATTATAATAATACTATTATACTAGTGTATAATAGTATTACTGTAATATAATAGTAAATAACAGTATTATTATAAGATAATAGCAAATAATAGTATTATTAGAATATAATAGTATAGAATAGTAATACTATTCTATACTATTACATTATAATAATGCTATTATTTACTATTATATTTGCTATTATATTGCCATTATTTATTATTATATTCTAATAATACTATTATTTACTATTATATTACAATAATACTATTATATACTATTATATTATAATAATACTATTATAATAGTGTATAATAGTATTATTGTAAGATAATAGTAAATAATAGTATTATTAGAATATAATAGTATAAAATAGTAATACTATTATATACTATTATATTATAATAATACTGTTATTTACTATTATATTAAATACTATTACCATTATATTACAGTATTAATATACACTAATATATCATAATATAATAGTATATAATAGTATACAATAGTAATACTATTGTATACTATTATATTATAGTAATACTATTTTTTACTATAATAGTATTAGTACTGTTAAAAATAATAATAATACTATTAATAATAATAATAATAATATTATTTACTATTATATTAAATACTATTACTATTATATTACAGCATTAATATACACTAAAATACGTAGCAATAATCGCTAGTGGCTAAAATTAGACACACTGTCAATCGATGACGCAACGTAATAGCATTTCGAGTGTACTTTCGAAACCTGCGAGAAATTCTTTCACAAGTGGGATATTTCGTCTTAGAGGGAACGACTTGCTAAGTAACTCGCGAGAAGAAAAATTCCTCACTCTCGGCGACCTCGTTTCGAAATTCGCGCGCATCTCGGCTCCGACGTTTCGAGGTTTATTAATCCTATCAATTGCACATCGTCCCGAGAGAGTTGGAGGAAAATTGGGGTCGGGCTGCGGCTCGTAACTTTCGCCAGAAGGACGTGTCTCGCCTTCACCCTTTCTCGCGCGGGAAACAACATTTTTCAACCCCAGCCCGAGTTTTTTCATTCCATTATATTTGCGAAATGATTGCGGAGTCGCCCGGCGAAGAAGTTTGATGAAAACGGCCGGCGGTAAACTCGGCGGCGCGACTCGCTGTTGAAACACCGTCCAGAGGAATTAACCTACTTGAAAACTACTACAACGACAGATCGTAATTCTTCCTTTCTCGGAACTAACGGACGAGCGTCTGTGTTTCTCTCAGTGGCCGTCGATATCGTCGTTTCGATCAACGAGCTCGCAAACGCCAATTAAATAGAATCGCGATGATAAAGTATCGCTCCCGTATTTTCTGTTTTACTCGTTTCTCGACGAACGCCACTTACGGAGTGGCGGATGGTGCACGACTAGCTCCGCAGATAAAACGCCAGCCCTTTTGAACAGAGCACGAAATTAGATTATCCCGTTTCTCGCGACGTCCGTTGTGCAATGAGAAGTAATGATTTCACGCGACGCGACAATCGTCGATGAAACCCGGATTTTTGGAGAAATGATGTTTTGACCACTTGGCGCTGGCAACTGACTGCGGACCGTAACGAGCGACCGAACCGTAATTCAATAGTTTAATGGTTAATTTAATAGTTGATAATTAATATATGATGATTAATTTGATAGTTGATTATTAATATATAATTTAATAGTAAATAATTAGTATATAACAATTATTAATATATAATATATATTTCATTTATATATTAATATATAATAATTATAATATATATTAATATAGAATTTAACAGTCAATAATTAATATATAATATTTTATTTATATATTAATATATAATTTAACAGTTAATAATTAATATATAATATTTTATTTATATATTAATATATGATAATTAATATAGAATTTAACAGTTAATAATTAATATATTGTATTTTATTTATATATTAATATATAATTTAACAGTTAATGATTAATATATAATATTTTATTTATATATTAATATATAATAATTAATATAGAATTTAACAGTTAATAATTAATATATAATAGTTAATTTAATACTTAATAATTAAATAATTTGTCGCTTTCTTTTTGAACTCGTCGGTATGTTATCAGTAGAAATTATCGAGAAGTAACAAATTTATCATTTGTTTTGCCTGGGCTATACTTAAACATACTTAAGATCGAGGAAATATTGCAATTTTCGGACGAAAAATTCTTGACGTGCTACGCACGTCATTCCAGCGCAAAGAATCAAGCCGACATACGTCACGTTCATAATTGGCGTAGAAGCAAAATTTTTCGTTTCTTTTCGACTCTCTCTGATAATGGTGCTTAAATAGATGATAACAGGAAATAATTTGCACCGTAAATATCTGTCGTATCGATAAAATATTGCTATAGAGATGGCACAGAACGCTCTCAAACAGAGTTAAACGAGGTCACTCTACGTTTATCACGTCGTGATAAAATTAACGGCTTATGAAAATAATAATTTCACCCGGTAATCTAGATTGTCAATAATGAAATACAGATTCGAAAGATAATAGAGTACTTGGCGTTGTATATTTTGCTATTTAAATAGATACGACGTTACGGCCACTGGCCGAATAATTCTTATAAATTATTGCAGTCATCGAATTTATAGTTGGCGATGAAACGAAGTATCTGTTCTTCATTCTTTTTCTCTTTCAGACTCACTGATGGTCGCCGTTTTTAACAGACGGCAGGAAATAATTTGCACCGAAATGACGAAATATCATATATAGTTATGCAGATAACATACAACGTTCTCAAACAGAGCTGAAATTAGGTTACTTCGTTTCGTGACGTTGTTACACAACGAAAATAACGATTCACGACAATAGTAATTTCACGATACTAATATAACCATCTAGACTGTCAACAGTGAAACAGAATTTCGGCAAACGATGCAGCATTTTGCATCAGTATATTGCCATTCAAGCCGGATGTATCACGGCTTATGGTGATTATGAGACGATTATATATTGCGGTGACTGATAATTCCTACGAAATGGCGATGATCGAAGGGGTGAAACGTGCCGTTTCCAATTCTTACAATCGGAAGCTGCGGAGCAGGGAATAATTTTCACCGTGTGCAACACATCGATAAGATATTACTCTGGAGATATAACGTGGTACACGCTCTCGCAGCTTAGCGCCGCGCGAGCCGATGTTTATCAACGATTGTCGTTAACTGCGTCGTAACTTGCTATTCCCAAACGGTGAGGCTCCTGTAAATTACCAATTGCTGCGCATTAGTGGCGTAAACCTCTCCCGCGGGTGTATGGAAATGCTCCCTTTGGCGAATAGTAATGAGACCAATGAACGCGACACGAGGCACCATATTCCCGCCCCTTGTTTCCACTGTTCTTCAACCAACGTTCTTTGTCCGCGATCAAGCAAATCGGAAAATTCCCTTCGAGGCACGCGGACGCGAAGAATATAATTACAAACTCGGCGTTTGTTCAACTGCCGCCCTGAATCGAACTGACTTTTCTCGACTTTGAGTTCGAGTCTTGGCTCTGAGGTTGCGTTGCTCTTTCGCCTGCGTAAAAATTGAACGGATCAGTTGTTTAAAAAGAATATTTCAATTGTGGTTGCTTGCCGTTTGGATTGGAAAAGTTACAGAGTTACAATCTGCGTTTAAATTCTAAACATTTGCTTCCGAGTGTTATCTACAGCACTCTCACCTTCTATCAGAGACCTAGAACTCCAAAAATCGTAACATGAATTGTAATGACATTTCAAGATTCAAATTCCATTATATTCAGATAATTTAATTCTGTTTCGTAATTTTATTATATTACTTGTAATTACAATTATTTCATTTATATAATATAATTAATATAATTTGAATATTATATTATAAATTAATATGACAATACATTAATATTCATTATTACGTTAACGTTATATTTTATTTTAGATTCAGTGTTAAATAAATTTTTGAAAGTCATACAATTATCTTTAACAATATTTATTTTGTTAATAATTTGTTGTCCATCACTAAAAATTGTACACTTTACTGGTGAACTATTTAATCCTTAGTTTTCTATTGAAGCAATTGGCCATCGATGATCCATATGAATATCCAGAGTTTAATAATTACGAAATCAATCGTTACATAAATAATTACATAAATTCAAGTCAATCAACTTCGTTATTTATTTCGTATAATTAGAAACGGACGATCATTCGAAATTTCATTACAATTAATTGTTTCATCATCTGGTGTTATTCATTCGTGAGCAATTCAGTCTTTGGGGATTAAAGTGCCATTGCTGGTGGAAGCTTCGAATATCCTTCGTGTCCATTTTTATATCTTTCACCTACTTTCTTTGCACAGAGTCGAAACAAACACACACACACAAAAAGAGCTGAATTTAATGCGCTGTTTGCTCGAGGTCGGTCTGTTGTTGATTTAATTGAATTCGTACTTGCGGTGGCTTAGGAGACACCGGTTGGCCAGGAGGCTCTGGCCTCGGGAAATACCGGCGGTGAAATTACAGGCGGTTGCCGCAATTACAAGGGTTAAGACGTTTCTCCTAAACGGCGTTCCGCCGAGCCAGTCGTCTGGTAACAAGCGACCCCTTAAAGGGGTGACGAACAATGAGTTTCGGCCATTTCGATGTTGACTCTCGACGTTAGTTACCGAAACTTGGCCCTACGGACAGTTTATACCCTCCCCCCCTCCCTCCCTTCTGTCTATACTTTCTCGCGTTTTCTTTCTCCCTCGCCCGGCACTCTATTTCATTCGGTTACTCTCTTTCTTCTCGCGTAGCCTCCACCGGAAGCACGCCGAGGCTGACCCACATTCGGCAACAATGGCCACACTCAACTAGCTGCACTCCGGCCCCGACCGTCGGCAGCCTAGGCAAAAGTTGCCTCGTTTCGGTCTCGATTCTCCAAACGACTCTCCATTCTCTTTCTTTCTTTCTTCCTTTCTTTCGTTCTTTTTTTCTTTTTTTTTCTCTTTCTTCTTCGCTCGCTCCCTACGGCTACTCGCGTTCCTATTTTTCAATAATTTCCAGCGCGCCTCCCCTCTCTCTCCCATCGCCGAGTCTAATTTCAATCCTTTCTTCATCGAGAACCAACTTCCACCGCTTGTTCAAGAATTGATTTCATCCCGGAGCTCGTTGGAAATCGGAAGTTCCACTTTAAAACTCATTCACCCGGTCGCCACCGATCGATGAGCGCCGTTGCTTATTATCCAATGTAAATCCACCTGCAATTAGAGTTGAAAGAATTTGATCTAAATTACCGGCGGTGAGAAGGGTTCGTTCTCTCGGTGAGAGAAGATGGCCAAGTTTTTTCTTTCCACTCGGGTTGGGAAATTCTCACGCGTGTAAAGGAAGAAAGAGAGGGGAGGAGTAAAAATTTTTCATCACTCTCTTCGTGTTTGCAATACCTTCGTATCGTTAATCGATAGTTAGTCGGTTGATCGAGCCGATTTTTTATCGGTATACTCGGTGCTAAAATATTTAACGTGACTGTCACCGGTGACAATGAAGGATCGTCGATAATCTCAACCGGTATAACTTTGCGAAAAGAGGTCGCACAACGATCCACTTGGTCTCATTTTCAAGCACGAGGCACCCACTTTGACAGTAGCGGTGTCCTTCTTAAATCGCGTCGTCTGTTTTTTTTTCTCAAAGGTGATTTTAAATCGCGCGAAGGAATCGCGAAAATTCGAACGCGTTGAAATAACTAAATCCACCACGTTGGTGTCCATTAAGTCCAAGATTGAAATTTCCTCTTTGCCACGAGCCCTCAGTAATTCGCTGTGTGATTTCTCCCGTTTTGTCCAAACTTTATCGAATTTCGAGCATTAAGATTAAACGTTGAGGTTCCATGAATTTCTGTCGTTTAACCGTAATACTGAACGTTCGACAGAATGGCGAAGAGAAAAATCGTACGACAAATTTTAAGAGATCGTTGCGAAGGGGTGACTTTGATCTTCGTAACGACGATAACTCTGATTGCGAGAACAAATTCATTAACGTCTCTGCAAACGATTTTCGAGGGAGAAAGAAAAGTATTCTCGCTAGTTTCGTTTAAAATGAGACCACTGCGATCTCGTATTACAAAGTTACATCGACAACTTTTCACTGTTATGCTCTTTCCATTTTGCAACAATTCCATTTTGCCCGAATAATTCTCGTTACTACGAGATTTCAAAGGCGCGGTCGTAATAATCGACCGGTCCCAATTTTCTTGAACGTTCGAGTACGCTTTATAAGTAACGTAAAATTCTCTCTCGGTACGCACTCGCTTTCCGTTTAATTTTGAGTCAGTAGTTTGTCCCAACGGGTTTAGGAGCGGGCACGCGGCTGTATAATGAAACGAGAGGGGCGACGATACGGTCCCACGCCGCTGGAAACACGTGGTGGCGGGGAATGCCGAGGATTTTATGGATACGATGGTATATCAGCACGTCAAGCGTTTAACATCTCCGCTCTTGCGAAGAATTACCCTCTTCTCCTTTTCTCCATTCTTATTTTCCCCGTTTCGCGTTCCGCTACCCATTCCTCTTCGTGCCTACGCTTGTTTATCCACTTGTTTGAACTTCCTCTTCCGTTCGCCGAACCGTAGATATCCTTTATCGCATAAGATATTCTTCCTCGCCACGGTTTTCCATTTCGTTTGCGTGAATTCTCTCGGAACGGGCACCGGTGTCGCGGCACATAATCTTGGCTCATTCCCGCATGAATACCAGGAATAACATTTGGAACGAGAGAATGATTCTTTCCTGCTAACTCAGAGGCGGTAAACTTCTTTCCCGCGGGTCTTCGCTCGTAATTTTTATCGAGATCCGAATTTATCTGTAACTTGTTCTTCGAATGTGCAGCTTTTCGTAAACAAATATTCGAGAAAATGCGTCGAGATTTACTTAATAATGGAAAAACCATCAAGAAAGTACGCAAATGCGGTTTTGTTTAAATATAATATTGTTTAAACAAGTGGCCTTCTCGCAAAATGGTATACACCGTTAAACTGCAATAATTTTCATTATTTTACATAAAAATTGTACCTTCGGTAATTTCCGAGATATTTGACAAAATATACCATTCCCTTTAAGGGGTTTTCAATTTTTTGACGACGATTGCCAAGTAAGAAAAAAAAATACGTGTCATTTTTTCGAAAATTACATTTATGCCAGATTTCATCAAAATCATCCACCATAAAAATTAGTTTCCATTCCATTTATTCTTGGCCAAAATACTTTCCACATCTTCCTTTAAATTTAGCAGCTACAGTGAAGAGAACAATTGTGTACCTAACGTGAGTACTACATAACGCAGTGGAGGGGATAGCGCTAGCGATCAGAAGAGTGGGGGGGGGGGCCCAAGCCAGTTCGCCACCTTTAGCTCTAGATCAATGATGAATGAACGCGAGTCAGACACTAACCCACGCGTTGATTTTTATAAACTTATCATCATATATGTAAAAGAATTTTAATTATTTTTCGAACCCCTCTTTTCAAAAAACGTTAAGAAAACTACAAGTGTTCGATTAGAGTTTAAAAGTGAGAAATAAATGCATAATTGTGTTTTATGGAGGATTTACGACTTGGTTATGTATACATGTAGGTATTTTAAGTCTTGAATGTTATACGAGTTACTTGTGTCGAAAAAATTTTATACAGCGCTTAAACGGATGTAACAAATACTAAAAAACACACTAGATCCCAGTCTCAGCCAATTGGTAGCTTTGCTAGTTTGTTATATAATAAAAGAGAGAACAGGCAATAAAAAATATTAAGAAATAAAGTATATATAGTGCAGGGGTGACTGGGCATGATGTCACCCCTTTCATATCAATTTTTAGACGTCGACATTTATTTTCTGCGCTTCACTTGCAAAACCAAAAGTTGTAAAACAAAAAGGAAACGTAAACTTTTCAGAGGATTATAAAAGTGAGAACCAAAGAAAAGTAGTTTCTAACCATCCTCCTCTCCCTCTTTCCAAGTGACGCCACTGACTTAGTGACCCACGAGCTAGTACTAAAACAAAATAATGAACAAAATTTGACCTACTTCTCAAAAAGGTTCGCCGTCACTGCTCTAGCTACATACACGTTGAGTGCACAAAGTATTCGTACACTGATGAATTTACAATTTTTATAAAAAACGTACGAATCTGCACGTACCTGAGGTACTCTGTAGAGTATACGTTGTGAAAAAAAGAAATATCACAGTTTGCAAAATTGATAAACCAGCAGAGATACACGAGCGAAAAGTATTTGTATAGTCACTGTTTCAATAATGCTATAAATGCGGTTAAAGTAGAGCGTGCGGTTGATTAATCTGTTAGCTGTGACCACCACTTTCAAGTATGATAGTCTGTATTGCTCTGTGTCAAACGCAGAGTATGTGCAGCTGCTAATTTTCATTCATTAATATTAATTAACAACAATTCACATTATCAGCAAGAAAATATTTAAAAACGGTCAAGAACCAGTCAAAGTTCAGTCTCAAAATATAAACTGTAAAATGCTTGAAAATTTACAAATATGTTGTTAACAAGAGTTGGTTGCTCGAAGAGCGAAACAGGGCGCAGTGAATTTCGTCACTTCGCCTTCTCGACGATTCTTACAAATAGACGCGGGTGTCTACTTTTTCGCGCGTCGAATTGAATCGCAGACCCGTGCGTCGCAAATTGGCTGGCTCGGCCGCGTCGCCACGTTCGTACCCCGGCGCGAGAATTTATCGTTCCATTAATTTGACATTTAATTTTCCGCGATAGCGTCGCCGGTCAGCGCAATTCCGCCTGACGCGCGCGGCTCGAAGCGGCGTCCACTTCTGAATTATTCCTACCGAATTTGTCGCCCGCGCCGCGCAATTTCGTCTCGCCGTATTATCGAGTACGGCCGGCTCTCTCTCTCTCTCTCTCTGCTCTTGTCAAATCATCCTCGTGTTTTACGATTACCATCTTTCCACGTCTCGTTAACCCGACTACGGCGGACTTTGAGACGTGCCGGTAGGAATTGAGTCGCGAAACTTTTCGTTAGGCGTGCATTTCTGAGAAAGTATTTGGAAATAATCGAAACGCTGGATTCCTACGTTCAACCATATATTATTTGTTTAATCGTAATTCTGCATTGAATCGTAACGTACTAGAGATTTAACGTTAACGTTAAGCTTTTTATAACAATCGTCAAGGAGATTTATAAATAATCGTTTGGGGACATATATAACAGTCACCAAGGAGACAAGCACACACAGTCGTCGTCAGGTAATTAGAAAAGAGAGTTTGAGCGTAGAGAGTAGTTCAGTTAATTCGTTGTATTTTACATTGTATAAGAATATATATTTTGTTCCATACATCCTGTTTAATATACGTTCTAAAAATAAGGTACGTAGTTGTTCTTTCTCTTTGTAGTACAATGAAAGTGTGTAGTATCTACAAAATATGAATATACACAACATGAATGATTTGTTGTGTCACGTTTGCATGTACTTTCTTCTGACCATTCTGTTGTCCCAGTTTTTCGTTTCAAGGATATAAACAAAAAAAAAAAAAACTGTAAAGTAAACGTATTTATAATAATAATATATGACCAACGGAATATGCAATTGTTGAATTGGCATACACTTACACTTACGTCTGGTTCAAACGAGATTTGCTGGAATTATGGCCTATCAAAGTAGGTTAAGCGCCTACAGTGTCATAAGAGGAATTCTTTAAGCGCCCATAGCAGTCAAAGGATTAATTGTCGCCTCCAACCTGCAAATGGTTGTTGCCCTTGACGCAATTCGAGAGCCGACCTTCACCTTCGTCGCTCGTTTTTCAAACTGCGTCCCTCCGTTTCGTCTCGAAACGAGACGAAAACTCGCTCGTGAAGTTTCCCCAGCGACAAAGCACGTCGCAGCGCAACGTGTTCCGCGGCAACCGACCGTCGAAAGTGGAGCAAGTAAAACCACGCTCGTTACGAAAAGTTCCAGCCGCGCTGATATTAATACGCGCAGTTTGATATTTAACTCGTCGTAATTTGGAACGGAGCGGAGCAAAAGTCCCCTGGACACTTTTGTTTTTTAATATTCAGCGCTTGCCGCGTGGATCATCGTTGCGTGCACTGTGTTTTATGGATAGAATGTGATACGATGATACACACTGGCGCTCGAAAGTTTGAGGATATACTTTTATTTGTGGCATTCACTTGTATTTTGATACAGTATATTGTAAAACATGTTATTACGTATTGTATAATATAATATATTACATTACATTGTATTATATGTTATATTATACATCACATTACATAATATATTGTATTATACGATATATTACAAAATATTATGTAACACAGTACACTGACATATTAACAGACTGATTTTATTATACAAAGTATTGCAGTACGTCAGTAATATATTTCATAATTTACTGTATATTATTTATAATATTTACCATTGTATTAAATATTAATTTATATTAAATTATATTAACTTATTTATTAATTTATTAATTTATATTAAATATTTACTGTATATACCGTATATAATATATTTTATTGTTATACTAACAGAGTCCTTATTGTGCGAAACATGTTTTACATTTACTGTAATTACATAATATATTGTATTATATGATATGTTACAATATATTATGTAATACAATACACTGACATATTAACAGACTAATTTTATTATACAAAGTATAAGTATTGCAATATAACTGTAATGTATTTTATAATTTACTGTATATTATTTATAATATTTACTATAATATTAAATATTTATAATATTTACTACATGTGCCATACATAATATACCGTATATACTGTATATATTTATAATATATTTTATTGTTATATTAACAGAGTCGTTATTGTGCGAAACTTGTTTTACATTTACTGTAAATACATAATATATTGTATTGTATGATATATTATAACATATTATGTAATACAATACACTGACATACTAACTAATTTTATTGTACAAAGTACAGTATTGCAATATAACAGTAATATATTTTATAATTTACTGTATATTGTTTATAATATTTACTATTATATTAAATATTTATAATATTTACTGTATATACCGTATATATTTATAATATATATTTTATTGTTATATCAACAGAGCCCTTATCGTGCGAAACATGTTTCACATTTACTCTAAATACAACAATTTACATCCTGTACATTTGCATACTGTGCGCACAATTTATACTTTTACATTGTAAATATTGTATCTACTAGGTGCAGTTTGGAATTCACATTTATCGTACTATGTTCACTATACAGACACAGTAATTGTCCTAAAATCTCTGAGCGTGTGTCATATCGTAACAATACAACAACACGATATATTAATACATTAACAGAATTTTTATTATACAAAAGTGTTAATTTCGTATTTATCGCGTTTAATTGCATCGCGACGCATTTATCACAACTGTAACAACAACTTACAATTTACATTTATTATACTTATACACGTGCTGTCCGTACGATTTATATTTTCACATCGTAAACTTCTGTCTATGACACATTTACATTTATCGTGCCATTTTCACTTGTCGCCGAGATTCTCGCGGGTGATATCGCGCGAAGAAAGTGTGGTAAAAATCTTCGGTATCGTTTCGACATTCGCTTCAAGGAGGATATACTGCAAATTGCTGCCAACGCGAGCGCGAAGAAATCGAGGCGTTTCAAAGAGAGAGAGAGAGAGAGTCTGTTCTTTGCAAAAATCGCTGACGCTTCATACGGCGGATCGTAGATATTTACTGCGTTGCTCTCCCATCGGAGCTCGGCGCGCATCGTTCTCGATTCTAATTAACTTTTTAACGCGGAGATCGGTTGTTCAGAGCCAGAGAAGAAAGATCGGCTGGAAATCGCAGCCCAACGAAGAGGAGGCTTTTTTTTTTTCTTTTTTTGCCAAGAGGAGAGTTGAACGCAGTCGAAGAGGCCAACGGCAGCGTTTCGTGCGCGGAATTGTTCCCTGGCTGCCGGAAGCACGTCCCCGTGAAATGATCACCGCGATTCGAGACGTGATCCGAGAGTCGAGCAGAGGCCCACTGAAAATTTTCCCTAGTTTCTCGTTCGCGTCCATGCCCCCTTCGACTTTGCAGCGGCCTTCTGCGAAAGCATTCTGGACACCGAGATCCACGCGACGCCTCCCTGCGACAGATTGCCGATCCTCGACAGTCTTTCTCCGATCCGCGCGATTCGAGTATCCTGAAATAAAATCAAAGAGAGAGAGAGTGAGTGAGTGAAAAATGCTCCGCGGTAAGAGATGAATTTCGCGTAATCTGCATATTCCTGTGTATGAAAGTTTCAAACAGCCCCGTCGCTGTTTTATTCGCAAATACCGTTCTGCAGACTGCAAATATTTAAAAAAAAGAGAGAAAAAAGCGAAGAAGAGGGGGGAGGGGGAGGGGGGAGGGGGAGAAAGCCCCGTGTGTGTAAAGTTCACCGTTGTTTGACGCATTCATTATAAAACTATGCGTCAAACAATGGACGCCGAAGGCGATTAAAACGCGGATCCAAGCGCGCGAGTCGCGTTTTTTTTTTCGTGCTTTTTAATAACCTGTTTTTTCCCCTCCCCCCCCCCCAGTCCGAGTTTCTTTCATTATTTCGCGTAATCATTAATCATTCACTCGCGGCGAAGCGTCCATAAACTGTTTCGCTCGCTCGGTTCCGGGCGGATTGTCCTTTCCCTTCTCTCAATTGTAACCACGAGCGCATGAATTTCAACTCAATTTGCGCTCGTTTACTCTTTTATTCGTCAGTATTGTTCGACGGGCTCGATGATTGATTGAAATTCGCGGGCTGGATGTTAACGAATTTGCGTGAAACGAAAAATTTTTTTTACCTGCTCGAGGGATATCGAGATTTATGACAGCCCGATGATTTTTCTATATTTGTAATTCCGATACTTTCCAAGTTTCCTCTCTCTCTCTCTCTCTCTTTTTTTTTTTTTTTTTTGACGGGCGCAGATTGAAAATCACGATTTATCTCGATATTTTCGTACTTCGAAGCGGCTGGAAATTCGATCCAACGTTTGGACGAGGATTTTTTTTCACAACGAACCATCTTCGACCGCCGACTTTGGGGACGAGTTCTCGCAAAGTTTTTCCGCGATTCGACGCGATGAAAATACGAGAACTCCGCGATAATAAAATATATTAACGCGCGACAAATTATTATAACGCATTGCAAATTATTATAACGCGAGTTTTACGCGTGAAATTAAAATTTTGATTGGACGTTGCCGCGAGAGGAGACCGACCCGACACGTCTCGCGAACGCAACACGTTCCCATTAATATTCGTCACGCTGCTCGTCGACATCTACGATCGATCATCTTCGAAAACGGAACGAGATCAATCCACCGAGTGGAAAAGCAGTTCGCGATCGATACTTTTTTTCTACCGGCGTATACAGGGTGCAAAATTGAGTGGGAAACAAAAATTTCTAAGAAAAATATTTTCTATTGTTCAATAAAGTATGAAAACATGAAAATAAACTTGACCATCTGATTCTTCATAGTTTTAGGAAACTGAAGCCATTTTTGTTTAAACTTTTAAGATTAGGTTTCTTCCTGGCTGAAAAAATTAAGAAATGTAGAATCGATTTTGCCAGAATTCTTTCACAGTCAGATTTACAAGCTTTGTCATACCTTAATATTTTGTCCATAAGCCATTTGCTTAGATAATAGCTCTAATAAGTCTTGTCACACTTTCAAACAATCTTGAATCAGATGGCATTTGATTCCACTGTTCTATAACACGAGCATGTAGTTGCAGTACTGAGCTAGGAGGAGATTTGTATGCGTCTAGAATTTTTTTTTTTCAATATACCCCATAGATTCTCGATGGGGTTTAGGTCGAGGCTTCGTGCAGGCCAATCTAAGATCGAAAATGCCTGAGTAGTCAGCTAATTAGTTACGCTTTTCGCTGTATGTTTCGGGTCCGGATCACGTTTGAAAACGATTTCTTTCTATATTAAAGGGCATATCTTGCATACAATTTGGCAAATGTTCTTTTGAAATGTCTTTATACGTATATTGATTCATAATTCCTTCAATTTTGTGCAATGGGTCAACACCATCTGCCGTCATCAACATACGTATGCATATATACGTATATACGCATGTAAAAAATAGCTACAGGTTCCTAAAACTATAAAGAATCAGATAGTCGAGTTTAGTTTTATGTTTTTATACTTTATTCAACAATAAAAAATATTTTTCTTAAAAAATTTTGTTATTGACTCAATGTTGCTGTATATACAGAGTGATTCGCTTGAGACGAATTGTCGCAAAATTAGCCTCAGATTTAGGATCAGTGTGGCTTGATAAAAAGACTCTTTTACTTGAAATTTAATATTCTTTCGATTTACGATGAAAAAATTATATGGTTCGGTCAGATGACCTTGTTTCTTTATTTCAATTCGTGACCAGTTTTGTAATTTCCATTCGTTCGTTGTTCTTCGAAACAGCACGCGTCCTAAAAATATTTGACCAGAAGAGAAAATAAGTATGATAAATAGTAGCGACTGACATTCAAATATCGCGCCATATTGATGGTTCCGTGCGTGAGCGCGCCGCAATCAAAGGGTTGTTTGTCAATTAAATTGTCACGTTCGCATTTTCGAATAAATGATCGCGTTCCTGTTGATAAACATAGATAGAGAGTCTCAAACGTTCCAAAAACTGGCAACAAGGATTTCCTTTCGTTGCGTGCATCTGTGTATCTCGTTCGAGGGGGAGGTTTGTATAATACGTTGAAAAGAATAACCACGTCCGGTGAGTACAAAGGACGCGAAGCCATCTTCAAAGGCTTCGAACCAAAACTGGGTCGTACTCGTTACACGTTCGATTGATTTGCAGCTTTACGCTTATTTGGCAGACCCTTTTCCTCCTTTCCAGTTTGCCACCTTATCGTTCCCTTCGTACCGGGGCCGCTCTAATTCCGTTCTACCGAGATTCCGTCCGAAATATCGTATATTCATCCGAAATGAAATGTATACATAGTCGTTCGTTCCAGTTTCGTCGTTTATTTTTTGCGTTTCTCGTGATGTTCGATCCGAGTGCAGAGAGGTAAAGAATGTTCGAGGTATATAAATCATAGAAAGTCAGTTTTAAGCATAACGTAACTTGCGATATTATCTACAACTTTTAGATAAGAAACATCAATTTATTAATATAATTTTGAATTGAAGCATGACGTTGAACGCGAGAATTGATGCGTGCTTCAGTTTTATCTTTGAAAGACTAGTACTGCAATTTTTAGAAGTTCGGTAATACAGTATCCTCAGAATAATGTTCCACAACTTTTATAAGATTGAATATATTTTACTTTATTTCATAAGAATCAATATATTTCAGAATTCAAGCATAAAATTAAAAAATTGTTGCACTTTTTTCAAACACACGCTTTAATTTTATTTTTGGAAGGCGAGTTTAGTACTGCCGAAAAGTTTTAATACAGCAGTGACAAATATATTGATAAATCTAATATTTTCAAAAGTTTAGTACCACAGTACCCTCAGAATAATGTTCTACAACTTTTATAAGATTTAATATATTTTATTTTATTTCATAAGCTTTAGTTTTATTTTTGGAAGACGAGTTTAATACTGCCGAAAAGTTTTAATACAGCAGTGACAAATATATTGATAAATCTAATATTTTCAAAAGTTTAGTACCACAGTACCCTCAGAATAATGTTCTACAACTTTTATAAGATTTAATATATTTTATTTTATTTCATAAGCTTTAGTTTTATTTTTGGAAGACGAGTTTAATACTGCCGAAAAGTTTTAATACAGCAGTGACAAATATATTGATAAATCTAATATTTTCAAAAGTTTAGTACCACAGTACCCTCAGAATAATGTTCTACATCTTTTATAAGATTTAATATATTTTATTTTATTTCATAAGCTTTAGTTTTATTTTTGGAAGACGAGTTTAATACTGCCGAAAAGTTTTAATGCAGCAGTGACAAATATATTGATAAATCTAATATTTTCAAAAGTTTAGTACCACAGTACCCTCAGAATAATGTTCTACAACTTTTATAAGATTTAATATATTTTATTTTATTTCATAAGAATCAATATATTTCAGAATTGAAGCGTAAAATTAAATAGAAAAGTTGATGCACTTTTTTCAAACACGTGCTTCAGTCTCATTTTTAGAAGACGAGTTTAGTACTGCCGAAAAGTTTTAATAGCAGTGACAAATATTTTAGATCTAATATTTTATCTGTAATTTTTGTCAATTTCGAGACGAAAGTTTTAAAGAAAGCGCGGACAAAGAAACGTCTGACGCTGTCGCGGCGCCATGTTTTTTTTTCTTTTTTGCTTTTTTTGCTTTTTGCCAGTTAGAGTGGCATCAAACACGCGGATCTCCTCTGCCGCTGATTAATCTGTACATCGGCATTATACCGAATCGCCGGACCGTTACAACTGGATTTAGTTTTCACAATAAAATTCCATTTAAATTGAAAATAATACTTGTCCTCCGCCGAGGGATTCGAGTGCGCCGGCATTACCGATTAATGATTCGTTGACCTGAAACGCGCGGGCTCAAATATTATCGCAGCGATTAATCGTGAAATATACATTTTCACGGCGAAATGGCGAAATGGCGAAGAGGTTTCACCACCTTATTTTCTCGAGTGTATTTGCTCGTCGCGAATCTTGTTACGCTGTATAGTCAGAGTACAATTAACAATTATACTTTACAATTTTGCAGAACCATTTATTTGAACAAGATAAGACTTCCGCTTCTTGTGGAACTTGCAGCTGTAGAAATGTTACAATACTGGTTGCAACGTTAAACTATATTCTATCTGTGGATCCTTTTCACTGCGCTTATATTGGGTGTCCCGGTAATGCAAGAAAAAAATTTTTTCGTTTGAGGTTAGGTTTTCGAGAAAATTAGCTTTGATTGGTCTTCGTGTATATGTGCACTTGACATCTAATAATCTAGCAAAGTGTGGTCAATACATAATCCCTTCTTCTACACACTACACACTTGCGTCTTGCATTTTTCCGAATTGTTGTATCATTTACGTACGTAGACAAAAAAATGTCCTTGCGTGAAACGAAAAGACTCATTATCAGTATTTTTACCTTTCGATTTACATTTACGTATGTTCTACTTTAGCCGTTACTTATGTAAAATTTGTTTTATTTTTACTCTGTTTCATTTATTATTTAATTTTATTACTTAAAATTTGTTTTATTATCATTCTTAATTTTATTATTTAAAATTTCTTTCATTTATTATTTAATTTTATTATTTAAAATTCGTTTTATTTTACGTTTTATATTTTTGAATATAAATGTAGACGCCTTCAGTTTGATTCGAGCAACGTGAAGTGAGCGCCCATAGGCGCCACGTTTCAGGGGATCGAAATAAGGTACGCGCCTATGGACGTCAACTATACCTCGGAAGCTAATTTTAAAAGCACCTATAAGTGTCAACCAGTAGCAAAAGGGATTCAGTCGCTTTTCGAACATTTTCGCCGTTCACGTCACGACGTTTCGAAGCCACGAGGTAGATTGCGACGTGACGCGAGTTTTAGCACGCGACTCGTGCATTAGATGCCACTCGCGTGCAACTCGACGGGTAACTTCTGCACAACCATAATTTCACACGTGTAATCACGCGTGTTCGCGGAACTTTCAGCGAAATAGCAAGCAGATACTTTTTTCCTTTTCTTTCTTCTGCGAATTCTCGTAGGTGGTCATTAATTTCCAAATTTAGGTTATGTTTGATTCTTCACGTGGAACGATGATCGAACACTATCTATTTAATTTCACATACGTACTTTCAGCGACATTTTTTCTCTTTCCTTTTCTTTTCTTTTCTTTCTCTTTTTGCAAAATTCGTAGACGGTCATTAATGTTCGAATTTAGGTTATGTTCGCCGAGCAATCTTGACGCCGAATGGAACGACGATCGAACACACGGTTTATTTACTTCGTCCAGTTACGTCCGCCACCGTTCTAATTAATATTCATACGCCTAGGCGCGTAAATCACGTTACGTGAATCACTCCATTACAATTCGGCCGTGTACTTGATATTCATGACCCTGAGTGGCAATCAATATACAACTCGATTGTCCTGTCTCGTCGATTC
Source organism: Tetragonisca angustula (assembly GCA_036937485.2). Lineage (NCBI taxonomy): Eukaryota > Metazoa > Arthropoda > Insecta > Hymenoptera > Apidae > Tetragonisca > Tetragonisca angustula. The sequence continues at coordinate 744,753 of JAWNGG020000026.1, read as the reverse complement.
TTCGAAATGGCAATATCGCGTCACGGTAATTGTCGTCGTCGCCCCTCCACCTCTCCCCCCCGTCTTTCCATGTGTTGCGGAAATATTTCCACCATTATTCATCGAATTTCCCCTGCTTTCGACTCGAAAAACACAACGAGAAGCGACAGATTTATTTGCCATGTCAATCGCGAAGAAGCGGAAGAAAAGGAGCGAGAGATTTTCGAGCGTGGCATGACCGATTTACGAAACGATCGCGAAAATCGTAGATAAAATTCTGTCCCGCTCTCGCCGATAGTTGGCAAAGTGAACTCTACAGGCACTTCACTGGACAAGTGGGATTCCTCGCTCGTTTCTCTCGGGGTGCCTCTTCCTTTCCAAGTTTCGATTTATTTACTCGCGGCACGTCGAAATTGAAAAACAGAACAGATACGATGTTCTCGTTTCGGTCGACTTTTCGTGGCCATTTTTTTCGTTCTTTCGAAGTTCCGATAATTTCGGAAAAGATTCCTATTCCAACTCTCTCATTTTCTCTTTCTATTCATTTTTCTTTTTTTTTTTTTCAATCGCGTCTCTATTTCGAGAAATAGAAAAGTTGGCGCGAAGGAAGAGTCTCGGGGGGGGAAAGCTCGGTGGAATACCCGGTGAGTATTAGCATGACAAAGGCCGGCGACAATTTCCAAACAGGCCGGGCGAATCTTGGCCGGTTGATAACGAAGGAATACGTAAACGTGTTAGAAGGAAACCTCTATTATCCGAGTAGCCCCGCCATCCGAACGTTCCATTATCCCAACATTCTATTATCCTAACGCTTCTCCAACGTCACATTCTCTCTCTCTCTCTCTCTCTTTCTCTCCTCTCGAAACAGAAGCATTACTCATAGTTTTGATTGCAGTATATATATATATATGTGTGTGTGTGTGTGTGTACACAATTTAATATGAATCTCTCCGTCGGACGTAATAGAGTGGATTCTGCCCAAACGAATGACAACTTTACCGACTACGCCCAGCGGTAATATCGTACATACACCGGCGTGTACGTCCCGAATTATCAATCCACGTACAAACCTGTAACAGCGGCTTCGATAACTAGATACCGTGCCCAAGTATTTGCGAATTTCGGGAAAGCGTTTCGAACGATTATGCCTGCGAGTGTGCTTCCCTATAATCCTTTCGGTGGCGAGGTACGAGAAAGTTGTACCTGAGCGTAAAATACCACGCCAGGTTGTGTGACTTGGTTTGGAGGAAAGAAGAAAGTACTAAAATTTAATAAGAATGAAGGTTGAAATTATATAAATTATATAAAAAGAACGTGTTAAAGTTCACAAAGGTGAATTTCATCTGTGAAAGGGTGAAAATACCGTGTCAAATTGTTTGACTTGGTTTGGTAAGGTTTGGAGGAAAGAAGAAAGTACTAAAATTTGATAAAAATGATACTTGAAATTATATAAATTATATAAAAAGAACGTGTTAAAGTTCACAAAGGTGAATTTCATCTGTGAAAGGGTGAAAATACCGTGCCAAATTGTTTGACTTGGTTTGGTAAGGTTTGGAGGAAAGAAGAAAGTACTAAAATTTAATAAGAATGATAGTTGAAATTATATAAATTATATAAAAAGAACGTGTTAAAGTTCACAAAGGTGAATTTCATCTGTGAAAGGGTGAAAATACCGTGCCAAATTGTTTGACTTTGTTTGGTAAGGTTTGGAGGAAAAAAAAAGTATGAAAATTTGGTAAGAATGTTACTTGAAATTGTATAATTCAAAAGGAACGTGTTAAAATTCACAAAGCTAAATTTCATCTGCAAAAGGGTGAAAATACCATGCCAAGTTGTTTGATTTGGTTTGGTAAGGTTTGGAAGAAAAAAAGAAAGCACGAAAATTCGATAAGAATGATACTTGAAATTGTATAATTCAAGAGGAACGTGCAATATGTAACGTGTTAAAGTGACAAAGGTGAATTTGAGTAAATTAGAATTTGTATGTTGAAAATTGAGTGTTGAGTTGAAACTTTCAACGTTGAACGAGTATTTCGTGTTAATTTCACGTTTTATATTATTTCCTGTTCAATCATTATTACATACACACGACAAAACTCTGATTTCAGAATAATAACTTTTCGGATTTTAGTTTTATTACAATGCCTTGAAGAAATGGGGTTTGATTTGCAAAAGAGTAAACTCGATCCGTAAAACGGCGAATTTGACTTGCAGAAGGGTGAATACGATCTGCACAAAGGTGAATTTATAATGCAGAAAGATGAATACGATCTGCAAAAAAGTCAATTTGGAGCGCAGAGCCGCGAATATCATATTTTTCGGCACTGTGAAATCTGTAAATTTGAATTCGATACGAAACTCTCGACACGAAATACTTTTCCAGTTTCTTAATTAATACGTGAAAGTTGACGAGTCTCTTAGCACAGGTGGTAGAAATATCGCGCGTCCTTTCAGCGTCTTTCGAAACTTCACCGTGTTTGACCAACTTCAACATCGCGGCGTAAAGGAAATAAATTCTGAAATGACATTTTCTCTGATCTTGGGAACGTCAATTTTTCGTGTGTCAATTTTTGCCAGTTTCTCGACGACGAGACGATAAATCGACCAGATTTCTGTCCGAATCGTACCAGAATTCGTGGACGCAAACGTGCAAATTTGATCGGCGAGGAAACGCAGTGTTATCGCGAACTCCTTAACGCATAGATACGAGCCTGTATCCGCGTTGCTTTTCTTTCTTGGAAACTTCTTCCGTGGGCTATCTGTGAAATTACTTTCTGCCGACGAAGCTGGACCATACGTTATTCCGATAACAGCGGGCCAGGTAAACGCGAGGAAACCGAGAACGTAATTAATTTCAAGTTTCACGACGTTAAAAAGCGCCGCTGAAGTCGCTCCCTCTATTATTTATAGGTGGTCGTCGTCCGATACGCTTGAAATTAGCGTTGTTGACCTTTTGTCATCGTCGTCGAGAGTTTCCTCTTTTTTTTCTTTTTTTGCCCCGAAGTTGCAATATTTTCTCAATATTTCAAGTAATAGTAATATTTCAAGTATAACCCGGACAAAACGAATAATGAATTTATTTTACTCGTTAGTCTAATTTTTGCCTAGTGATATCGTTCCGACGAGTTTGAAAAGAAAACGACGAATTGGAAAGAAACGTTTACTCGTGGCTGCACCTTCGATTTGATGGAGATACACGTAAAGAATCTTAACCTTGAATTTCAAGGTCAAAATTCTTTTTTCTTTTTTTTTTCTTGCATTGTACTACTCACGAAAGTAAATCTCCTAAAAAACCATAAGTCGCAAGCTAACAGTTCTGTTGAAAAATGGCGAAAAAGTTACACACTGCGTTTTAACAGCGACTTTATGGTTCTGGCGTCGTGGATGTCCATATCGTGTAATTTTCCCACTAGATTCCACTAACATTTGATTCATCATAGTTGTGTATATAGCATCAACGTGACTCTGAACAATGAAATGATAAAAACAACTGAGTTTAACATTATTCGAAATAAAAGTATCACATCCACGCGCCCAGGACCGTAAAGTCGCTGTTAGGACTCGCGCGTCCTAAACGATTAAGAAACTTTTCCGCCAATTTCCAAGAGAACTTACCTATCAAGTTACCTATGGTTCTTTGGAAAAGTTTTACCCCTCGTAACGAACAGAGTGCAAAGGAGAAGAAAATTTTTTTGACCTTGAAATTCAATTTTACGGCAAGTTCTTTACATCTATTTCCATCAAACCGAAGAGCATCCAATTCATCTGTGATAGCCACGAACAAACTTCTTTTCCTCTGATCACGCGTATACCTGTGAACCAATTGACACCGTTTGAAAGATCAGCAGTGCCAGAGGTTTCGTTGGGCCGTGACGAATTTCGACAGCGAACGCGATACGAAAAGTTGCACGAACCGGTTGAGATTTCGAGGTCTACAAAAGGATCGTAGCCTGCTAAATAAACTCGAGACCGTTCGTGAAACGGATGCCTCGGCCTCGAAGTGGCTTCCAGCTCTCGGGACTTCTGTTCGGGGCTCGGTGAAATATCGATTCCACGTTGGAGTAATGGAATTCCGGAGGCAAATTTATGAGCAGCCGGCCAAACGCACGGGCATGGACAGTGGCTTACAGGGGGAAGCTTTCTCCGAAGGAGACGATACGAACACACAGTAAAAACCTGTCTCCTGTATCTCCGAATAATTTAGAAATTCGCCTCCACGGAGAGGGATTGCGCGATACTTCGGAATGTCGTTCCGACGTCGAACGAAATCGATTTACGTTCGATCTTTGCGAAGGTAAACGAACATGCTCGTGCACACTCGGCGAAACTTTGTCTGCATTTTCGCAGCTGTTACGGCTTCATATAGGGAAAAGAAAGGAAAATCGTATGACAATCGAGTTGGTCTCGTTTTAAAGTAAGAAGCCTCCGATTTGACTGAAGTTACAAGGATAATTTTGTTCTCCAAAATTGTCGAAATTCAAGTGCCTCTGGAAACATTGAAAAACATTTTTTTTTTCTTTCTTTTTTAACGTGGTCTTGAGGATTGAAGTCTCCTCTCAAAACCTCTGAAAAATTGTCAATTTTTAAACATTACGACGTGTAAAAACATCTTTAAAGAGAAGAAACTCAAGATTGATAAAGTGGAGGTCTTCAGCTGGATCGACGTTTCACCAAGATTTTTTTTTTTTTTTTTTCAAACAACGTGAAACATCGGTCGACATTTTCCATCGAACGTGCTTTCAAATACTTTTGTCCAAATACTGTGTCTCGAAACGAGAAACGGAACGCGACGCTCGGAAATAAATTTCGGGCCAAGGACGCTCTCAAATTTGAATTTTCACGATTTTGACGCGCGAACGAAAATTATTCATGCCCCGGGAAACAAGCGTTCCGCAACTTTCCGTTTTTGTTCGAACCAAGTAGTAGAGTTCCGTGCAAACGCGAAAGAATACGATTGTTCCGCGCGTTGCAAAGTTGTGTTTCCTCTTCCGTTTTGCACGTCGATATAAAATTAATATTTATTTTCCGGCGTGAGAAAGCTAAAAAGAGGCAAACGAGACGAATAAAAATCATTTTCGATGTTAAACTACTCGCCATATGGCAAAAGGAAACATTTGCATTTGTTATTTAAGTAAAATTTAGATAAAATAAGAAAACACATTCGCAATTTTGGAACCAGAGAAATTGTCATCAATTGTGATTATATACAATTTTTTATGAAACAATAGACATTTTAACAGATTTTTTATTTATCAACAATTATAAAATTTATTCCTGTTATATTTTTTTGTCATTTTATAAATTTTTGATTAAATTTAATTATTTTATTGATTTTAGATAGAGTTTTCATATCAATTTATATTAATGTTAATTTTTCTTTAAAAAAATTATTTGCATGTTCAACTTCTTTTAATAATATTTTATTAATTTTTATATATATAATTAATATCAAACAATTTTTTTTGTTTATAATTATATATTCAATTATTTTATATTTTATTATAGAATTATTATTTATATTTAATTTTAGAAAATATATATATATATTATTTTTAATTATAAAATTTTAAATTATTTATTTAAATTATGAATTTTAATTTATTCAATACTACCATTAATATTAAGATTTATATAAATGAAATTTTTTATATGAGATAATAAAATTTAATAAATTTATTTTACATTTATATTTATTATATTTATTATCAAGATTATTATTAATATGAAAATATTTAATTATTTTTAAAAAATATATGTATATTTATAATATATGTTTAAAATACAATAGAAAATTTTGTTAGTTTATAATTTATTTCAATCTTGTCTATACTGTTCCTAGCATTCTCAAACTCGAAACAAAACGTTAGGTTACAAAGAGTCAAAGAATTTATTTCTCGTTCCCTGAAATTTTCACCAAAAGTATCCGCCTGTTACTATACAGGCTGTTCCAAAAAAATACAAGGAAAAACTAAAATTCGTTGACTCCAAATTAAATTTAAGCACAAACGTGATTTTTCGTCATTTATATTTTATGAATTATTTCTTTCAAATGTTTAAAAAAAATATATTTATTCCGGTGGAAAGTGATTCTTAGCGCATTTTACTCGTCAAAGAAAGAAGTATTGTTTCGGTAGGTGTAAACTGTCCGAGCGACAAGTCGGACATTAGCGAAACTCGCGCGATAGTGGGATAAGTTGGAACATTCAGTTCTCGAGGACGTTTCGTGGGGATCTTCGGGGCGAGTATAGCGCGGTAACACACTCGGAAAGCAACTGGCCAACAAGTAGTCGAAATGGACATTGTATTTGCCTCGGACCTCTGTTAATCCTTCGGTATTAAGCGAAGGTTGCGGTTTAATATCCTGTTTTTGCGGTATAGTATCACGGGTTACAATCGATACCCAGAAACCCTGTGTACACTGCGCCGCCCGTAATCAAATATCGGGACTCGTTATTCGCGTAGACTAATTGACTTCTCAGTAATCGGACTCGAGCATTTCCGCCGGATTTCGTCGGATTTCCCTAAATTGACGAACTTCGTGCGTCGCCTCTTCGTATCGTGTATCAGCCAATGAACGGAGAGCAGTATTTCCAGGGAAATTTCCAGCGAAATTCGTATGTCAGGGTCTCGTTCAATTTCGAACAATTTTGTCACGTTGTCGCCGTCTTCGAATTCCAGCCAACAACGTGTCCATTTGTGCATGTTGTTTGTCAGTAGTCGATAAACTAACTGGAACGATGCGCGAGACTATGTTTCCATCGGTCAGAGGGTTAATTTTTCTATTAACCGTTTTGGCGCCACGAGCTGTTCAGATTTCTTACTTCGAAGCCTCCTCTTCTAATTATACCCGTGAATAATATCGTGTTTTGATAATGTACAAAATTTTATTTTATTTAAGAGTTCTAACACAGTTTCAGTCTATAACGTAATTCATTAATCCGTAAATAATAATTTAATGAAAATAATTTTTTAATCTATAAATATAATTTAACAATAACACAGTTTTAACCTGTAATGTAATTTAACAATAAGAACACTGAATGTTAACCATATTTAAGATTGGTTATAGAAGATAGGTTATGTCGTGAATATAGGTTATGTTACCACTTCTAGTTACTTTCTTTTCAATTGAGCCTAAGCCACGTGCACAAATAGGCATGATAGTTCTTACTTTGCTGCGTTGCTTGGCATTTTTTTACAGTTATGTCGATAAAGCGGTTTTATTAAATTGCCTATTTGCACTAAAATGGTCAACGATATGATCTAACCTATAAATAACGACACAATCTAACCTGTAATATCTACCCTTCGACGTATATTTAAATTATACCACGCGTATTATATTATGAAATATTAAAACTATTAAAATTTATAAATCCGACGTGGACGGAGCAACTTAATAATTATAATAATAATAACAGACACGAGTGATACTTGTAGTTACTCGCGGCGGACGTTCACCAACCGCGAATCGTTGACGAACGGTAAAGTTAATGGCCGCCATCGACGCAATTAACCGCCTCGCTTCCACCTTGTGCAAATGTTTCTTTTTTTTTTTTTTATAATAGTTTAATCCGGCCGAGCCCGTTAATTGAACGATCTCTCGGCACGCAGGCGCGCAATTTTCGATTCGGCCGCTTGGGGGCCGGCGCGGCCCGAAAATTTCCGAACAACACGCGCGATTATTGATATTCGCGTCGTTTCGAGAAAAAAAAAAAAAGATCGCCTGCTCGCGCTGTTTCGGTGTTTGCCGAATCGGCAACGCGAGATCCAATTACCAAAGTCGACAACAGCGGGATAGAACGGGGCCTCTGCGGCGAGCAAACAATTTCTCAGACGCCGTTCGACGGCGAAATTAAATTTAAGCGGGATCCGAGGTCCGTATTGCCGCGCAACAGTACATAATAACTCGTAGGGAGTTTAATAACGCGATTGATGTCCCCGTCAATGGAGAAAACGCGGGACAAACCAAACAGGCTCGCTCGAAACTCGCGTTTCCATTTCTCCTCTTGTGTATGCACACCGGTTGAGAATCATTTTTCGATTATTTTCGGATAGTTTGAAAATTAATTCCCTACGTAATTGGATTCGATTCGAACACGGAACTGTTGAATTTACTTGGTTCGGAAATCACAATTGTAAAATGATCCTCAAATACGTGCAGTTACGTAAAATAATTAAGTGAAATTGTAATTGTAAACTTGAATTGAATTATAAGAAGCTAGTCCTTTTTTTTAAATCAATGATTTTACCGTTTAATTTAATTAATAATAATTAATGTTGATGGCAAGAAAATATTTAGTAAACAGTAGTAAACGTTAGTAGAGTCTAGTCTTTTAGTAAAAAAGAAACTAGTAAAGTCTAGTATTCTAGTAAAAAGAACCAGTAATGTCTGGTCTTTTAGTAGAAAGAACTAGTAAAGTCAAATCTTTTAGTAAAGTCTAGTCTTTTAGTAGAAAGAACTAGCAAAGTCCAGTCTCTCAATAAAAAGAACTAGACGTAAAAAGAACTAGTCACGTCTAGTCACAAAATTTTCATTTACAAATATGTTTCGTTCTTCATACAAAAAATTCAATTCCAATAACAAATTGTAATTACCTTCTTCGCCCTGTTCGTCTAGCCTTTTAGTAGAAAGAACTAATAAATTCCAGTTTTTTAGTAGAAAGAACTAGTAAATTCCAGTCTTTTGGTAAAAAGAACTAGTAAAGTCTAGTCTTTTAGTAGAAAGAACTAGCAAAGTCCAGTCTCTCAATAAAAAGAACTAGACGTAAAAAGAAGTCACAAAATACTCGGAAAATGTCCATTTACAAATATGTTCTATTCTCCATAAAAAAAATTCAATTCCAGTAACAAATTGTAATTACCTTCTTCGCCTTTCTTGTCTAGCCTTTTAGTAGAAAGAACTAGTAAAGTCCAGTCTTTTAAAAAAAGAAACTAGTAAAAAGTCTAATATTTTAGTGAAAAGAACTAGTAACGTCCAGTCTTTTAGTAGAAAGAACTAGTAAAGTCAAATCTTTCAGTAAAAAGAACTAGTAAAGTCTAGTCTTTTAGTAGAAAGGACTAGCAAAGTCCAGTCTTTCAATAAAAAGAACCAGATGTAAAAAGAGCTAGCCAAGCCTAGTAACAAAATTCTCTGAAGTGTGTAAGATTTACAAACATGTTTTATTCTCCACAAAAAGATTTAATTCAAGTAACAAATTGTAATTACTTTCCTCGCACGGAGAAGAGAGTATGCTCGTCTCACACACAAAAAAATTACCATTTCTTCATGACACGAGAGAGTATGCTCTTCATTCACAGCTAAGAGATTAATTCCATTGTTTTCCCCTCGTATTTCTGCGAGGTATGTTAAATTCGAAAGAGTTTTCAAACGCGAACAATCGCGTCACTTTTACGATTCGTCGCCAATGGGACGCCACTTTGAAAATTTCGTCGATCAATTGTTGATTTAAGCTAAACTCTTCTAGCCGTAAAATACCGCGTGCAATTTTCGTGCCGATATTGTGCTCGCGCAACGAAATGTACAACGCAATGTATTATATTAACCGAGTCGCGTCGTCGTGCAACGTGCTTCGATAATTTTTACTTAATGAGCCGCGGCATTATCGTTTGGCAAAAACGAATTCGTAATAATCCCGCGCTCGTCAATTTGTCGCGTTGTTAAATTTAAATTTGAGTATCGTTCGTTTTCCCCTCTACGAACCTCGAGCGTAACGCTTTCGAGCCGTAACGCGAGAGCGGCGGAATCGTAGATTTTAGTTTTATCGTCACGGGGCGTCCGCCGCGCTTCTTTTCGCAAATTGCAGCTAGTAACGAGCAAAACCGTCCGGCCCGCCAGAATTAAATTTCTTCTCGCCCCGGTGAATAGAACTTTCTCGCCGTTTCTTCCTCCAACGTGCATTCGTTGTAAACGTTGTTCTTCTGCTACTTTGTAGCTGCAGCTTTTTCCTTCGTCCCCTTTCGTCCGTGTAATATATTTTTCTTTTTTTTTTCCTGCTTTTTTTCTTTTTTTCTTTTTGAGGTTTCCGCAGCGTTTTCTTCGCGTTCTTTGAAAAAATTACGAATAAATCTCTCGTGAGTGTTCTCGGAAGCGCGAAAGAGCCCAATTTGAGTCTTTCAGCTGGACGAATTCTGTTGGCGAGCAGACATTTTGTGAAGAATATAACTGTATCAGAGACAATGGAAAGTCAATGAAAAATTATTCAAGCCAACGTAAAAAACGACCACTTTAAAGCGTGAAACCCTCCTTTCTTTGATAGTCGTGAATGCCAAAATTGAAACACGGTGTTTTTTCTTCTTTTTACATCATGTAGCAAGGATTCTCGAAAATTGTAAGAGCTGAAACGCGCGTAAAAATTTCTTTGAAGATTAGAGACTCTCCTGCATGCAAAATCTTTTTCTCGACCATTTTGTCGAAGGTTAAATATCAGGGTTCAAGAAATCCTAACAACTCTCGTCATCTGTGACCCTGACGTTCCAAGTTCGATAAAATGGCAAAGAAAAGTCGTAAACATCTGTAAACAGAAAATTCTATTCTTTGAGACGATAGTAGATTTATTAACAAGAAAATTTTTAATTAAATTTTTAATTAAATTTCAATTAATTCTCGAGGAAAATTCTCACACCCCCTCCCCCAAAATCGTCTTCGAATTTATGAATGTGAAGATAGAAACTTGGCAGCGAAAATGACATCTTTTTTCTTGCAAAGTTTTACATCTCGAGTCTAGATCGTCGACAATTGTTCGTCGTCGTCGGTGCAAGCTGTACAATTATATCCCCGCGAGCGAAGATATTATATTTCAGCTTTGTTCCGCTTGTCGTTGGCCGAGGAGGAAGCCATCGAAATGAGGTGAAAGGTTCTTGCATAGAGATTTGCCAGATAAATTCTCCCGCTGGGAAAGGAATCGGGCGGTGAGTGCGAGTTATTCGAGCCTCGGTGTGCCATTAGCGGATTCGCTGCCGCTTCTTTCGCTTGCTTTTCTCCGACGTGGCGTTACGCGCGTCGTTAATCTTCCTCGAGGAACTCGGCGGCGAGGGATTCATTAACTACGTCAAGGCGTAGTCCGTCAGTCACTGAAGACAGTTCAGAAATCAGGGTGTACACGCGTTTCTCTCTCGACTTCGAACACTCGAAGTATGTAACTTTATTTCTTTCGAGGCTGCTTAAAGCCACCTGAAGAAATAATAAAATCTTCCACGTCCTATACTTTCTTTTCTTTTTTTTTTTTTTCTTCCCCACGTGGAGCTGCGTTTCACGAAACTGTATTCTTCGAACTCGTTCGTTCGTGGAACCGAGCCGCGTTGATTCTTGAATTTCAACGGGACGAAACGTAAGGCGATTTTCCTCGAAGGGGGGGACGTTCCGTTTCCGTTCTCTCTTTCTCCGTACCTTAAACTGGAAATTGCGGATTCCGCAGAAGGTGGGGATGGTTTAGCAACTCTCGCAGCGAGAAACGAAACAGTCTCGAGTCTTTTAATGGAAAATTTCCAGTAAGAAACTCTCTCTCTCTCTCTCTCTCTTTCGACAAAGACGACAAGGGGTTCCGCTAATGAGCGGGATCCTCGAAACTTTCGGCTACGTAGTTGCAAGTTACAAGTTGCTTACAACGGCCCGAGCAAAATATGATCGTTATCGAAAGGGGGACGGTTTTTATTGGTCCTCGGCGTTGTCCGATTCATCGGCGACTTAACGAGGGACCGGCTCGAATTAATTTCTTCCCTCTGTTGCTTTTTTTTTCCCCCACCTCCAGTCCACGATCCGACAACTCGGCGATTTTCTTCCATTAAATGGAAATAAAAATTGCTTCAATTTTATTTGTGGTTCTAATTGTTACGATTTTATAGGCTGAAACTTGGACATTGGAAATCGTCCCGCGGAATTCGGTTTAGGTTAGGTTTCAACCAAGGGATTAAAACCTTTGGAAGGAAAAAAAGGAGCTATTTGAGAATTAAGGTAGTACGAAAAGTATATCAGGAGGTAAAGGAAGTATATAAAAGGGATTAAAATCGGTGGAAATTCGCGGTTTTACAACCAACGGATTATAAAACCTTTGGAAGGGAAAAAGGAAGTGTTTAAGAATTAAGATAGTATAAAAAGTATATAAGTTACATCACAGGATGTAAAGGAAGTATATAAGGAATTAAAATCGAAGGAAACTCGCGGTTAGGTTTTAACCAAGTTAAAGCGAAAGGATTTAAAACGTTTGAAAGTAAAAGAGGAAGTATTTAATCACTTGCGCTGACAACTGGTTCGCGGACCATAACGAGTGACCGAAACGTACACAACAAATCTTTTCGAATTCATCGGTACATCACTGGATAGAAATTACTAAGAAGTAATAAATTTATAATTTATTTTACTTATAATTATATTTTAATATACTTAAAACTGAGAAAGTATTGCAATTTTGGGCCAAATATTCTCAAAGTGCGCTTAACCTCTTTGCGCTGGTAACTGGTTCGCGGACCATAACGAGTGACCGAACCGTATACAGTAATTCGTCGCTTTCTGTTTCTTTTGGACTCGTCGGTATGATATTACTGGATAGAAATTACTAAGAAGTAATAAATTTATTATTTATTTCGCCCGGATTGTATTTCAATATACTCAAAACTGAGAGAGTATTGCAATTTTGGGCCAAATATTCTCAAAGTGCGCTTAACCTCTTTGCGCTGGTAACTGGTTCGCGGACCATAACGAGTGACCGAACCGTATACAGTAATTCGTCACTTTCTGTTTCTTTTGGACTCGTCGGTATGATATTACTGGATAGAAATTACTAAGAAGTAATAAATTTATTATTTATTTCGCCCGGATTGTATTTCAATATACTCAAAACTGAGAAAGTATTGCAATTTCGTGTCAGACATTCTCAAAGTGCGCTTAACCTCTTACTCTAGTAACTGGTTCGCGGACCATAACGAGTGACCGTACACAATAATTCGTCCTTTTCTTTCGAACTCGTCGGTACGGCATCACTGGATAGAAATTATTAAGAAGTAATAAACTTATCATTTGTTTCGCCCGGGTTACATTGAAATATACTTGAGACTGAGAAAATGTTGCAATGTTGAGACAAAAAAATCCTCGACGTGCGTGGCAAGAGGTTAAGGAGGTACAGAAAGTGTACAAGTATATCAAGAAGTAAAACAAGTGTATAAAGAATTAAAATGGAAGGAAATTCGTCACTTTTAGCGTCTGTTTGGTATCAAAGGATCCAAAAACCGTCGCCATTCTCACCGGACTCGTTAACTTATTCTATGAATACGAAAGTATCGAGGAAAGCCGCAAAGCGACGGGCGAGGAGAAGTACAAGCATCAGTGTCTGGATAAACCTTCGCGCGCTCTTCCGAGAGGAAAACTTGAGATTTTTGTAGTAGAATGAATTTAATTAGAACGTAGTTGCCCGTTCCGGGAACTCCATTATTCCTCGTTAAAGATTCATACGAATGCAACTTTCGAGAGAACGAGCTGGAGGAGAGATTGCAGGTTCAGAATTGTCCTTCAGCCGGGAAAAAGGGCGCCAAATTCGTTCACGAGTGGAGATCGATCGATCGATTACTATTGCAAGGTGATACAGACCGGGAATAGTCAGTTTCGCGATCGTTTCAAATCACGCGAGATCGTTTGAGACTCTCTCTCGTTGTAATTAATGTCGAGCCTTAAAAATGGATTTTTAACCTCTCAGCTACGGCAAGATTTTTTTGCGAGGCAAACAGTTAACAGCGTAACAATGAAATTTATATTATCTACCGGGTGGTATTTTCAAAGGTAGTGCTCTGAAATTTGAAAATTGAAATTTTGAAGATTGAAGGAAATAGGCTGAACAATTGAATAAATTGAAGTTCATTTTATGTAAAAGAATTTGAGAAATCGAGAGAATTGAGGGGTTTTGAAAAATTGTCGAGTAACTTTTGATTTTAAATTACCTCTTTAAAGTTGTTTCAGAAACAATCTATTAAAATTCGTAAAATAACGAAATTATATCGTCAAGTGTATGAAATTAAATTAATTTACTTCCAGTCGAACGATTTATTTGTTGTTTCGTGAAATAAATTGTTTACCACTTGCCTGGATCTTTATTTGTTATTTGATTTTGATAGAAACAACTGGTTTCTCCAGGCCCAATGCTTATATTTACTATTTCTTATTCCTACGACTATGGCATAGTTACTACGCTTGTCTACAGACACAAATTGAAATGGATTCGATCGTTTGGCTTCATTGGTATTTATTTTGAACGTTACTTTGAAGACAGACGATCAGTTATCAAATAAGTATCATTCTCTCGAACAATCTTATTAGTTAAATATTATAATCTTATTACTAGTTAATTTAATCAATTGCTACTAGTTGTAATTAGTTAAAACATAATATAAATTTAACAATCCAATTAGTTCTTCAATTTATCATTCAGCACGAGTTACACGCCGTTGATCGTAGTTCATTAAATGCTAAAGAACATTGTTTCAAAGATCCATTTGCAAGTTATCATTCGAAATAAATATTTCGTTCAGCAGCACAATTTATAACTTTTTCTTCCAAGTCTGCTGTACTGGCGTCGAGTAGCCAAGAGTAGTTAATTCGAACGAAAGACGGAAAGTTCGTGAGGAACGTGCGGTGTACTCGGGGGGCGGAAAGCAACGAGGTGGCTGAAACGAAGCGACGACGTCGATCCAGGGAGACTAATCAAGTCGGGGCGAGGTCGTTCCTTTCTCTGTTCCCGCGTTGAACGTTTCGTTCCTGGTATTAATTACGGTCTTTCGACCACCATTCGCTGTGCCCTGTGTCCGTTACCAAACGCGCGTAACGACGTTGACAACGAGAATAAAACCGCGTTTCGCCACCGTTCAAAAAACTTGGTCGACGCTCAGAGAAACTGCCAGAAAGCGAATCGTTGTTTCCCGAAATTTCACGTGCCAGCGACTCGCCGCGACGCTCGGAGCAGAAATAACGAGACAAACGAGCGCTTCTCTATTATATCTCGCGTTTGACGACTTTGCGCTCCAAATTAACCCTCTCGCAGATGGTGTTTTGCGACAATTCGCAGATCAGATTCGTCTTATTGTAAATCGCCCTTTTGCGGGTGATTCAAATTTATTTATTTATTTATTCATCTCTCACGGATAAAGAAAAATACTACATTGGTACAAAAGTGATGCAGTTGTAAAAATTTTTAAGTGTAATGGGGTATGAGACTGACAATGAGTGAAAAATTACCAGGAGATACTAAGTGACGAGAGTTTAAATGAATGGTTAAGAACATCGATCAAACAACGTGCATGATTAGAGTTAATAAATGTACGATTATAAGGGTTATAGAGGCCATGATATGTTCGATGGTGTTCAATGTGAAGCAATTCAGAATAACGTGGTGATCTGGAAGGAACATTAAGTTTAAACATTTCGATGATATTCGGGCACGAGATCGGACCATTGAATATCCTATTGACAAAGACCAAGTCAGCTATTTTCCTGCGATGTTCAAGTGTGGTCAAATTTAATTTGGTTAGAACGTACTCGTAATTGTGAGAATATCTTGGCATAGGATCGCCACTGTGACAAGCTGCCAACCGTAGAAATTTGTGTTGCGGTCTTTCAAGATCGTCAATGTAGGTATTGCAGTAGGGTGACCAGATTTAGCGAGCCGTATTCCAAGATTGGTCTAACCAATTTGCAGTAAAGTAATCTTGGTGTGTTCGTATCATTGAAAAGTCTAGCGGTTCTTTGAACAAGACCTGAAGATCCAAAGTCACGCGATGTGATGTTTTTGAAATGTTCAACGAGGGATAAATCATGTGAGAAAAGAATTCCTAAATCACGGATCGAGTCAGGATTATCAAGGACAATCCATTGTGGGTCCATTAAAAGAAAGAAAAAAAAAAGTGGAGTAATATAGCTTTTTCAGAAATCAAATTCTGTGCAAGAAGTATTTTGATTGATTCTTCAAGCATGATGAATACTTATCGGACGTTATTAATCATACCGTCGCAATCATTTCTAAAGATTGTCATGATTATTATAGGGACGTGTGTACAAAGCTACAGATGAATCTACAACAGTGTGTGTATATAAATACGTTTAGTATTAAATAAGTAAATATTTCACGTCGTTTAAATCTGATTTTTTTTTTTTTTTTTAGTTACGCACGTACAGTAAAATTTTAATTTTGAAATAATAATGCATGTCGGATGGTTCGAGAAAGCAACATCGATTCGCTGAAGGGTGAATTCGAATAAACTTTCAGCGTTGAACAAGTATTTCACTTCCTGTTCAAATGTTCACACACTTGCTATAGAATCTTAATTTCAGAATAATCACGTCGAACATTATTTTCATTGCAAAACAAATTTGTAAAGGAACTTCGACCCGACCTGGTAAAGGGGTGAATCCGATTTGCAAAAGTTGCTGAATATAACGTGTCAGATTGGGAGGGTTAATTTATAATTGCGAGGAGGGTGAACATGACGTGTAAAGGGTGGGGGGTGGTGGTTAATTTGGGGATGGAAAATCTGTATCTCGCAAAGTCCATCCATCCACGGTTGAAAACGCTGGAAAATAGCGACAATGTCGTTGGTATAAGCGGGAGTCGGACAGGCACCGGCCGGAGTTCATTTATTGTCTGGAAAAGCTCTCTCTATTCGTCATTGTCGTACGTACGGTCAAAACAATGTACGTATTCAGCAAGGCCGTGAGGGGGCGTGACGGGCCCGGAAAATGGCGCAGCTCGCCGGGACAGAGGGGGATCGTACGACGATAAATAAATCAACGATTCGCCCGGTCCGGGGACCCTTGCGATTTCTCTTCGCGTCGGGGCGCGTGTGCGCGTTTATATTAACCGACATTTTTTTTTTCCTTTCCTTTCTTCCTTTTTTTCCCCAACTCGTACAATCTGTTGGTCCCTTGGAACCGATGAGCCACGCTCGAAGAAAAATGCCCGATCCAGCCGAGAGAGCAGTCCAGGCTGGAAACTTTTTCAGTTTCCCTCGGAAATGATCCCCGCGTTGCGCCGTTTTAAACACAGAGAGAGGCAGAAAGAGAGATTTTTCGAAGCAAATCCTCGCAAGTTTCTTCGAGGGGAAAAAGAAAAAAAAGAAAAGAAAAAACAAGACGCGTTTCCGACCGTAGCCGACGAATACACACCGGGCGTAATTAAATTACAAAGCACTTAACTTGTTGCTGAACTTGAGATTAATCCGAGATTACCTTCGCTGCGAAGAAACACTGTTATTCCATTACGCCGCTGTTCCACCTCCTCCCCCTCCCTTTATCCCGCGAGCGATCGTTTCGGTTTTCACGATGCACGGTAATTGAGCAACATTGGCTATTTCGCACCGTGCTCATAATCCGCTTTCTTCTTAGACCGACCTGGTAACGCGAAGAAAAAGAAGCGAGACTCATTTTGACGGGGATGTATTTGAATACTTTCAACCCTTTTACTGCAAAAGGCGCAAATTTAATTATATATATATATATATATATATATATATATATATATATGTATATATATATATATATATATATATATATATATATATATATATATATATATATATATATATACAGTATGTTTTCTGTAACGCGACGCACGATTTTTCTCCTACTTACAGCCATCTGACAATAAAAAAGTTTAGAGCAAAAGTTGAAGAAAAAGGTATAAGATGTACAGTAGTGTATCGATAAAAAAATTTCGAAAACTGTTTGTTTTTATAGCTAAATCAGAGTCACTTTAGATGAAACAAATAGGAACACATAATTTTTTCTTCCACCGTATTGTAGAGAACGAAGAGACGAATTCAAAACATATGTCGTATGATATTTTTATTCACATGTTACTCCATTTACAGTAGTGGAAATCGTTGCTCCAGAAGGTTGCCTTCGTTGCGGGAATCTATCTCTTTTGGTAGCTTCTCGAGAATTTCTCTTGCATTCGCCAAAAATTCACAGCATTTCAACTCTCTCGAAATTAGAAAAGGAGCACATTGTCGCAAGCGATTACTTTGCACCAAATATTGGAAATATGAAACGAAGGGACCGCAATGACACACTGCAAATAGATTCTAGTCCTATGTTTACATTCAGTAATCTGAGGTCAACTATGTTTACACTGCCTTGGAATCAAATACGACGAGAAGTTAAAGCAAGCTAAATGTTCACATCTCCACTACTGTAAACAGTAACATGTTAACAAAAATACCATACGATATGTGTTTTGAATTCGTCTCTACAATACGGTGGAAGAAAAAATTATGTGTCCCTATTTGTTTCATCCAAAGTGACCTTGAGTTAGCTATGAGAACAAATAGTTCTCGAAATTTTTTTATCGATACCTACTGTACACCTTGTACCGTTCAACTTTTGTTGTAAACTTTTTTTTGTCAAATGGCTGCAAAAATCCTGCGTCCCGTTACAGGAAACACTGTATATATGCGCGCCCCCACGTGTCTATCAATACAGAATCGCTATTTAAATATCTTTTCGACTTATGATTATACAAAAAAATACGTTTCGCCGATTCCACATGAAGAAATAAGTCGAAAATAAAGAATAAAATTTTTTCGTTTGGGGCTTTGTTTTCGAGTATGTACAATATACAGGGTGTCAAAAATTACAGTTTCAAAAATTTGTTACAAAGGCAAATGGAAAGACAGATAAGTGGAAATTATTACAAAACGAGACGTACATATTTAAGTTTCTTTTCTTTTTTTTTTTTTTTTTTTGCCTCATTTAATACAGCTGATAAAGATACTACATCCTATATACACATACATGGCCTCTAAATATTGTAACACATTTACTGTTTCATCAAATTGAAGAATTTATCGTCTCGTGTAACACAGCAACTGCAAATAAATGAATATCAGCAACGTTCGCTTCGTGTTTTAATTAATACCGTTCAGTCTCAATTTCGCTGTTCTCATAATTGAATTGACTTGTACAAACTTATTCCTTTGCTTCGTACGTAAGCGTTCGTTTCTGTTATTGTTTCATTATTTTTTATAATTTTCATTCGATCATTCGATTTTTCTAAACAACAATATAATGGTTAAGTGTGTAATGGTAAACGTTCGCGAAACAATAGCCTCGGATAGACTTCAGGACATCCTGTGTGTCAGTGTAAAGAACGATATTTATTGCCCCGAGACAATAAATTTCTTCACGCCCGACGAGAAACCGTGAGCCGAAGTCCTTTGCCTATCGGCAAATTACATTTCCAACGTCAGCCGTAATATCACAATTGTTTCGCAACGCGCTGAAAACGACACTCGAAATCCCGGAGTGACGTTAATAAAACGTTACTCGGTGAAATATTGCGTGGCGGATGCGAACGGGGTTGAAGCGAAAATCGCGGCGTTTGCCTTTGTACCACGGAAAAGGAAAGCTCGTGCCCTCTTGGACCCTTCTTGTGAAGGGTTTTAGGTTAACCTTCTGAAGATACGAAACGCGATGTTCCGGGATTGGAAAAGAGGGAGAGAGAGAGAGAGAGAGAGAGAGAGAGGAGGGGAAGAACCACTCGAGAGACGAACTCGATCTTCTCGAAGCGAGACGCGTGAAAGGAAATTCTTGGGGAAAAGAAGAGAAGAGAAGGAGTCCAGCAAGGGGGAGTCTCGGAAGGGCGTGTGCCCTCGATGGAGCGCGCTAATAAAGAAACACGAGCGCGAAAGGAAGAGAGACAGCCGCGAAGCGTTCTGTTCTGTCGATAATAATAGGGAGTTGTTTTTCGGAAAGTTGGCGAGATAAATTCGTTGCTGGGGCCAGAAAAGGAGGCGACTTCCGGGTCGGAACCGGCCGGGCACTTCAAACGCATCGAGGGCAGAGTCGGGCATTCGAATAGAATGTTATTCGTGTAGTAAATTCTTCGAGTAAAATTTTATTCGAAATGTTTATCGAAATAATGTAAAGAGGAAAGAGTCAGGAGTCACTTTTCTCACATTTTTTTCACTTGCAACGATAACAAAACTCGCCTAAAGCAAACAAATTAACACCGACAAAATGTTCGAACAAACAATTGTACTAAAAGCTAATTTATTAAACAAACGAAAATTATGAAAAAAGGACTCCTAGCTCTTTTTCTTTACATTATTTCAGTAAATATTTCGGATAAAATGTTATTCGAATAATGCCCAACTGTGTGTTCGAATAAGCTTTGTTCGATTAAATTCGTTATTCGTAAATGATGAATAATTTTTCCTCGAATATAATAACGAACAATTCTTTCTCGAATGAAATCGTTATTCGTTATTCACGAACAAATTTGACATATTTATTCGTTGTTCGAATAAAACATGCCCAACTCCTGATCGAGTTGGGTGCATCGTTATTACGGACTTAGCAAACAGCAAAGAAAGAGGCGATAGCGTCGAACGATCCGAAAATAAACGCCGGCAGAACCGTGCCAAGCGGAACTTTCTGCTGCAACGCCCCTGCAGAAGACAAGGTGAAGCGGTCGCGGGGGCGTTGCAGCCCTCGGCGAAAACGAGCAACAGCGAAGTTAGGCTCGCAGACGAGATCAGAAGGCGACTTTCGTCTCTCCTACGTGACCATTTGACGAAACACGCTGGCGAAATTTGCCCAACTCCTCGGCGATTGTTTCCTCTTTCACCGACGGCGAACTGCGTCGTTTACGTGACTCCGCTCCGCTGAGGAAACGTCGAAACGATACGCGATACGCCTTCCCCTCTCTTCATCCAGTATGCACAAATGCTTCAACTACATGTCACCATTTATTCGTTTCTTTTCTTCTTCTTCTTCTTCTTCTTCTTCTTCTTCTGGCCAAATAACTATTGGGAATTGTGGGTAAAAGAAATGATTTACTGCACTTTATGATTTTACTTTTATTTTATTTCACTGGAAGGTATTGTTGGATGACCAACCCGGACAATATTGGATCTGTGCAAATACTGACAATGAGCTAGCAACAGTCCACATAAAAGTGGACTGTGAATGGTTAGTCATAAAGGCAAGATCCAATAGTTGGTCACCTATGCTCCTTCCCCTTCCATTTGACGAGGATAACCAAATATATATATAAGGACATGCTTTAGAGACATTTAGAGATAGCATAAAACATTCTAAATCATTATAGAGACATTCTATATCATTAAGAGCATAAAACATTGTAGAGACATTCTATATCATTAAAAGCATAAAACATTGTAGAGACATTCTATATCATTAAGAGCATAAAACATTGTAGAGACATTCTATATCATTGAAAGCATAAAACATTGTAGAGACATTCTATATCATTAAAAGCATAAAACATTGTAGAGACATTCTATATCATTAAGAGCATAAAGCATTTTAAATAATTGTAGAGACATTCTGTATCATTAAGAGCATTAAACATTTTAAATCATTCTACACCATATTCAAGAGCATTAAACATTGTAAATCATTCTATATCATTCTACTTCATACACGACCACGACTGTAAGGGAATAAACTCTTCTAAATTGTAATCGTTGACTCCATTACACGGAGTCCAACAGTATATCGTTATCCTAGAACTTTTCTCTAGGACAGACAGGACTCAAGCGTCGAAGAGGGTATTATAAGATGCAGTGGACCCAGGTCCCCTAATTCTTCATCTACAGCGTGAAATAAACACTTCACACGGTCCCAGAACCTCTTCGACCACTGTGCATGTTTCTCCTAAGAGATTGATTTTTGTAAATACGTCCAAGACGTATCTTATTTTCAACAATAACAATATTTAGCGAAAGGATTAAAAATCATTCAACCCACCATTCGCGGAATCAGTTTGTTGGATGATCAACCCGGACAATATTAAATCTATGCAAATATTGACAACGAGCTAGCAACAGTCCACATAAAAGTGGACTGTGAATAGTTAGTCATAAGGGCAAGATCCAATACTTGGTCATCTATGCTCCTTCCCCTTCCACTTGACAATGATAACCAAATATATATAAGGACATGTTTTAGAGACAATAGACAGAAGAGCGTAACACGGAATACCATACCATAGCATAGAACACCATAGCATAGAATAGCATACTACAGAATAACATAGAATAACACAGCATAGAATACCATAGCACAGAATAACATAGAATAACACAGCATAGAATACCATAGCATAGAATAGCATACTACAGAATAACAGAATAACACAGCACAGAATACCATAGCATAGAATAGCATACTACAGAATAACATAGAATAACACAGCATAGAATACCAGACTATAGCATAGCACAGCATTCAGTAGCACAGCTTAGCATA
Organism: Tetragonisca angustula; assembly: GCA_036937485.2. NCBI lineage: Eukaryota > Metazoa > Arthropoda > Insecta > Hymenoptera > Apidae > Tetragonisca > Tetragonisca angustula. Next base: position 722,525 of record JAWNGG020000026.1, on the reverse strand, counting down.
AAACATTCTAAATCATTCTACATCATATTCAAGACCATTAAACATTCTGTGTCATTCTATATCACCCTACATCATACACGACCACGATTGTAACAAGGAATGAACTCTTCGAAATTGCAAGCGTGTTGACTCTATGAATCCAACAACTTTACTGTCGATGTCACTAGAGGCCTGCTAGCTTTCACTTCGATCCAAGACGCTCGCTTGTTTTCCTTTCCAATCTTCATCCTATCGCGAAACACTTACAACAGGGCCTCCTCCCTGCTTCGTTCCAAGTTCCACCAAGTGCAGGAATATCGCGTGTTCGATTCCACCACGTTGCCGCGATCTTGCGTAATGCTGGTCTGAAGAGCGGCTGGAGCGTTCACGCCTCAACAACTAGCAGGAACTCCGCCGCCACCGTGCTGCTCTCGCTCGCAATCAGCGAGAGACTTGGCGCGGCCGGTGGAACGTTAGCGCGATGCCGCGCCACGCCGGACAGAAGCAAATTCCGCAGCTGATTAAGGGAATTAGGCGAGTCCTACGGACTCCATTTAACCGAGCTGCAACTGCAGGAACTTGCTGCCGCTATTCATCGTACGACGCTGCGGCTCTCCAACTATTCCCGAAGCGACAGGTGCCAGTTGTCGGATGTGCCTCCGCCGTTTGAACAACCGGCTGGCCAACCGATCGTAACTCTCTCTCTCTCTCTCTCTCTCTCTCTGCTCGCCCACCATCTTCTCACAACGAGAGAGATTCGCCCAACGAATGATCGCCTTTTATGCACACGTCCCTTGCAAGATGGTCGGTGCAACGTTTGCCAGAACTTTACGACTACTGTGTGGTCGTAAGGCGGCGAACTGTTCTCGAGATCCTCGGGACTATCATTCGAGGGTTACGTCGAACGCCAATATAAAATTCAAGTGGCTGTCGCAGCGCCTGTGCCTCTCTTCTGCCCTCGTTCTTTGTCCAACAAGCGTCTCCAGACGCTGTGTTCGTGTGATTCGTAGCTTTACACGGTTTTACACTTTCCTGCGTTCACACTTTTTGACTCTCTTTTATGGGGTTCGTTTATTAATACTGTCAATCGTGTACTTCTGCGTGATTGCAAGGGCCATCTACTTTGTTTTCGATTAACACTGCCTTGTGTTATGTATTATGTCGTATAGTAAGCTTGGTGGCTTCAACCCTTAAGTTTCAAACAGCTTATCCGAACAATTGACAATGAAAATTGAAACTTTATATATTATAATAATTATTGTATTATATGTATATGTATTATAATAATTTTGTATATATATATATATATATATTGTATATGTATTATAATAATTAATCCATTTGAATAATAATTTAAACTAAAATTATTCTTCAGTTACTATATTGTTGAATGATTAACCCAGACAATATTGAATCTATGCAAATACTGACAATGAGCTAGCAACAGTCCACATGAAAGTGGACTGTGAATAGTTAGTCATAAGGGCAAGATCCAATACTTGGTCATCTATGCTCCTTCCCCTTCCACTTAACGATGATAACCAAATATATATATAAGGACATGTTTTAGAGACAATAGACAGAAGAGCGTAACACAGAATACCATAGCATAGAATAGTATATTACTGAATAACATAGAATAACACAGCATAGAATACCATAGCATAGGATAGCATACTACAGAATAACATAGAATAACACAGCATAGAATACCAGAGTATAGCATAGCACAGCATTCAGTAGCATAGCTTAGCATAAAACATTCTAAATCATTCTACATCATATTCAAGAGCATTAAACATTCGATGTCATTCTATATCATCCTAATTTTTGTATACATATTGTATATGTATTACAATAATGTATTATAATAATTTTATATATATATATATATAATATTTTATGTATTATAATGATTAATTCATTTAAATAATAATTTAAACTAAAATTATTCTTCAGTTACTATATTGTTGGATGATTAACGCAGACAATATTGAATCTATGCAAATACTGACAATGAGCTAGCAACATAAAAGTGGACTGTGAATAGTTAGTCATAAGGGCAAAATGCAATAATTGGTCATCTATGCTACTTCCCCTTCCACTTGACAATGGTAACCAAGTATATATAAGGACATGCTTTAGAGACATTCGATAGTATTAAACATTCTAAATCATTCTACATCATATTCAAGAGCATTAGACAGTCGTTATATTCTAAGACATTCTAAATCATTGTAAATCATTCTATATCATCCTGTTTCATACAATACCACGACTGTAAGAGAATAAACTATTAGTTATGTTAGTATAAGTATTAATAAACTCTTCTAAATTATAAGCGTGTTGACTCTATTACACGGAACAATGTATATTAAATTTCTTAAAATAATAAAATCAAATAAATAAATAAACAACTATTATTAAATAAATTGTACATGTTAATTCAACCATTAAAAATAAATTTAAAAACTTTATTCTCTGATGACCGTAATTCATAATTTCTACTAATCAATAACAATAATACCTTCGCATACTGTAGATATTAAAAATATAAAAAATAATCACAATCTACATACAATCACGGACAAAATAAAGATTGTATGTAAAAATTCTATTATAATTAAACATCTTAAATATATAAAAACGAAAGATATACTCGCAGTGTAAGCCTGGACTGGTGAACTTGAACGAATGAACGATTAGTCACACACTGATGTCCTCCCAAGTTAAAATGGTCAGTCGCCAACTCGTTTACTATGTCATGGATCTTCGTTCGATTTGTGAACGTCGTCCACAGTCCGGTTCCTGTTAGTTTTTCACATAGTACACAAGCCCTTGAAGTTCGTGACTCGTCCCGTAGATCTTAACGAACCATTGACCTTAACAAACAAGAGTTGGCAAGAAGCTAACGTCTGAAGGATCATAGTTCGAGAGCTTCTCGGAATTCGATTTACCCGGCTGCCTCGCGCTAATTTGTTGAACGTAACGCGTAACGACGTACGTGCGCGGGCATGAATTATCGCCGTGGCTCCGTCCAACAAGCGTCTCCCTTCGGCGAGACCATGAATCTCTGTGTGTGTGTGTGTGTGTATGTGTGTTGTCACGGCCCTCGAGGTCCATTAAAGTAACCATCATCGCCCTCGACGGATATATCCAACCGCTCTCGAAATGGATCCGCGCTCGCCGCGGCGTATCAAAAGCGCACCGCAAAACTGCATTTACAAGCGCCTGGTGGTCGCGACGAAAGCGCGGCGTTCGCGAGCTGCCAGCTGTTTCGCGAGTCAGAAAAGGCTCGCTCGCGTCCACGGGATCCCGGGATTTCCCTGTAATTGCGTTTGCCGCGTCGTCCCGGCGGAGCCGTGAAACGAGAAACGCCATTATCCCGGCTGAGTCTGTCTGAAACCGTGTCCGAACGAGTCTGAGGTAAACGACGAGACCTCTGCCACGGGGGTGGGCGCGCGCTATTCGGTAACTTCGCTTCGGCGAGCAACGCTTCGACGTCGCAACTCGCTTTTAATCGGCGCCGATGCTGCAGTTTGTTTGTTGCTGAAACGAGACATTTATGTTACGTGTAAATTAAATTTGTAAATTTGTAAATTATATAAATTGTAACATAATTAATAATTGTGAAATTATAAATTTGTAAATTTTTAATTTTGTTTTTATATATATATATAAATTAGATTTATTTTTGAGGAAACTAGATATTAATAAGTACGACAAACATGTAATTTCTAAATATATCTTTTAATACTATTTTACAAAAATATAATTATATATATTTAGAACATTTACTTTGGAGGTAATTAAAGTTATTTAATTTTTTAAAAAGTCCATTTTCATTACTTTAAACTATTAATAATATTATTAATTTTTAATTATTACTGAAATACATTTTTGTTATAAAATTTTATTTGATTTAAATTTAAAATCATATATTAATAAATACGACAGACATTTAATTTCTAAATATATATTTAGAAATATCTCTTTCATTTTACAAAAATATAATTATATATATTCAGATCATTTACTTTCGAGATAATTAAAGTTATTAAAATAAATTAATTAACCCCGATGACAAAAGGTACGAAATAAATTTTACTTATTTAATTTTTTTAAAAAGTCCATTTTCATTACTTTAAACTACTAATAATATTATTAATTTTTAATTATTACTAAAATACATTTTTGTTATAAAATTTTATTTAATTTAAATTTAAAATCATATATATATAAATTTATATTTGAAAAGAAAGAGTAATAGTATACGTTGAATATTCTTTTGTTTAGGCGATGCTTCTTTTATCCAAGTCCCTTTTTAGGCCATAAATTTCATACTTTTTTATCAATCCACGTGTCCAAAAATGATTTTTGAGAGAAAAGCTTCGAGCTTTGAAACGAGCGTAAGTTTTTCATTGTACGATCCCTTTTTTACAAAATCACGTCCGAGTATTAATGCAAGTGCACTGACACAATGCTTTCGGGTACTTTCGAAAATCAGCGAGTACGATTTTTCCAAACACGCGTCGCGCCACGGGCATTAAAAATTTCGAAGAACATCGCGCAGCTTTTATTGCAGCGATTATTATTTATCGAAATTAAGCGTGCATATTTTACACGGTTTAAAAGCCTCGATTATAACGATGCATTTTTCATTCGTTCGAATTTCCGTTGTTCGTTCTGTCTCGGTTCGATGGACAAAACGTTTTCGAAACGCGCGAATATTTCCTGAGACATAGCGATACCGTCGACCATTTACAACCTTTACCCAGTAAAATTTCACAAAAATCCTCGTTTAGTCCGCGCCGACATAGTCATTTCGACAATCAGAAGCTCCACGCGTTGATTACTGGCATCTGGGAAATTGAAAGAAAAGAAGGGGGGGAAAAGAGAAGCTTGACACGATCACGGCAAAAGTTTTAGGTACGCGTGGTCGTCGTTTTTTTTGGCGCGACGCAAGGGCAAACGAGCGAAACAAGCGGGTAAGAATGCAACTGCGCGTGTTACGCACACGTATGATATTAGCACGAGGTTTTTCAACGTCCAACAAACATTACGCGACTACGCGTAAGTTGAAATTGAACAAGTTTTTGCCGTTGCGCGCGCCAGAAACTGAAATTCTGCCCGAAAATATCGCCCGCGGTTATTTTACGTTCTCTCTCTCTCTCTCTCTCTCTCTCTCTCTCTCTCCTTCTGCGTTTCGTGCGCTGTTGGCGCGAGTTACGGAATATTTCGTTGTAAATCCGGACGCCAAAAGGACGAAGGAGTCGCGCGGTAACTTTCGCGCATGTCCGTGACTATTCGTACGGCTGCGAGTGTGCAAAGCTCGTTTCTCTACATGGACGGTTATTTTATTAAAAAAGAATATATATATGTACTATATACATATATTCAATTTCCAACGAACACGGCAATACGACGTTTCTTGGTTGTTAAATTCCCCGTGTGTATTTGTTCGAATTAACGTGTCTGCTGCGTATTTTGATGACCCTGCACGAGGTCGAAATTTTCAACTACAACTACACATGCTCGAAAAGTTGGCGATATTAACGCTATACAGACTAGCGATAACCTTTTTGTGAAAGTGGCGTAGAATGAGGATGGGAAATTGAAGCAAGTTTGTTATGTTATTTTAAAGATCTAAAGATTTGTATTCTAAAAAAATTAAAATAAATAATAACAGAAGTAATATTCTCAAACATGTACGTGTATTTGATAATTTTCATTCACCAAGATTCAAAATATTTCCACGTAAGGAGTATTTTACAAAATTTCTCCTGCGGATAAACAATAAATAATAAAATATACTGTATCTGTGTATTGGAAGAGATACTTTCGATGATAGTAAACAAATACCAAACTTCTTTTAAAATGTTATTATCTCACGTGCAAAACTGAAACGAAAAATGTAAAAATTCTGCTATCCCTTTCAAATGAAAAAACTATGATTAGTGTACGAAATTTTCAACATTTGCTTCCCTGACGATGTTAATGTATTTGAAACGAACGTTAGAATTGGAATCATAAATGTGCGCCACCTATCGGCTGCCAAGTACTTTAAAAATGGCGCACAATCGCTACGCCGTCCTGTATAGTGTTAAAACGAAAAAAGATCGAGACACCAGCGGTTCCCCTCCATTGGTTATTTAACCGAGCCGAATTACCACGGCGAAATGAAATTACCATCCGACTGGTCCGTGTGGTGTTTTCCGCGAGCAACTTTCCCAGATCCTCCTCGGGGTCGGTCGAACTTTCGTTCACCGATATTTCTTCCACGAGTTCGCTCGAAACCACGGAAACGAGCGTAAGAAAAAAAAAAAAAGAAAGAAAGGAAGAAAGAAGGTTCGGTAAAGGCGATAAAAGAGGAGAAGAAAACCGAGCGCGCAGCGAAAATCTCGAAGAAGTTAGAGCCTCCGTTCTCCATCTTCTTCCACCTCCACCTTCTCTGCGGACGTTTCGCGGTAATTAACGATCGAAGATTCGCTCGCGATCAGTGGCGCGAGGAGGATAGTAATTATACTCGTTTACGTGTTGCACAATTGCCTCGAACATGACTCGAAGGAACAAAGTAAACGTTCGAGGAAATTCAAGGAAAAGAAAAACACAAACGTGCGTCTGGACGATATACTTCATGCAGTGAAATAACGTGCAACGCACGTCGAGAATTTTTTGTAATATTTTTCTCAGTTTTAAGTATATTCAAATGTAGCAAATGATAAATCTATTACTTCTTAGTAATTTCTATCCAGTAACATTGTACCGACAAGTTCAAAAGAAAAAGAAAGCGACGAATTACTGTATACGGTTTGGTCACTCGTTATGGTCCGCGAACCAGTTACCAGCGCAAAGAGGTTAAGCGCACTTTGAGAATATTTGGCCCAAAATTGCAATACTTTCTCAATTTTAAGCATATTGAAATATAATCCGAGCAAAATAAATAATAAATTTATTACTTCTTAGTAATTTCTATCTAGTAATATCGTACCGACGAGTTCAAAAGAAAAAGAAAGCGACGAATTACTGTATACGGTTTGGTCGCTCGTTATGGTCCGCGAACCAATTACCAGCGCAAAGAGGTTAAGCGCACTTTGAGAATATTTGGCCCAAAATTGCAATACTTTCTCAATTTTAAGCATATTGAAATATAATCCGGGCAAAATAAATAATAAATTTATTACTTCTTAGTAATTTCTATCCAGTAACATCGTACCGACGAGTTCAAAAGAAAAAGAAAGCGACGAATTACTGTATACGGTTTGGTCACTCGTTATGGTCCGCGAACCAATTACCAGCGCAAAGAGGTTAAGCGCACTTTGAGAATATTTGGCCCAAAATTGCAATACTTTCTCAATTTTAAGCATATTGAAATATAATCCGGGCAAAATAAATAATAAATTTATTACTTCTTAGTAATTTCTATCCAGTAACATCGTACCGACGAGTTCAAAAGAAAAAGAAAGCGACGAATTACTGTATACGGTTTGGTCGCTCGTTATGGTCCGCGAACGAGTTGCCAGCGCAAGTGGTTAACTGTGCAGCGTGCAAAGCACACCAGCGAGAGACAGACGGACAGAGTAGATGGTAGCACACGCGATTCATTAAAATTCGGCTTTATTACCGGGGCTATCGGCTTGCCGGTCCTTCCAATGCGCTTTTGATTGATGTACTCCGATCGAATAACTTGTCGTCGCGCGGTCCGATTCAATTTTTGCGTATCGACGACTTCTCGCCGTGACCGATGACGTCGAAACTCGGCGTGACAAATTATCAGTAGATTGGCTTTCAATGGTTGGAGCTGATAGAGGCGTCACAGGCCGTTGTCGCTGTTTCACAATCAATTTACCACCGCTGGAGCGCCATTTTATTGCTGCAATTCGCGCATTATTCGCCGATTCTGTCGCGAGAGAGGAGAGATTCGTCTTTCGACGAGCAAAATATATATATAGTCAGTGTGCATGTGCTGCCACTTGTACCGTTTGATGGATACCGCTTACGACCATAACCTCACTTTTATCAACCGAATTAATGCGAATTCTTTGTGGATAACTGTAGTTAGGTTTAGTATTATTATTATAATAGTTACTATATTATAATATTATACTATGCTACACTACACTTATACTATATTATATTATAATAGTTACTAATTGTTATAATAAAGTCAGTATTATTAGTATTATAAAGTTAGTTCACAGCAAACGTAATATAAGTATACTATGCTGTATTATATATTATACTACATAATACTATATTATATTACACACTATATAACATACTATATTATACTATATTATATTATAATAGTTACTAATTATTATAATTAGTATTATTATTATAAAGTTAGGATTATAAAGTTAGTTCACAGCAAACGTAATATAGTGTAAGTATATTACACTATATAATACTATACTATATAACATACTATATTATACTATATTATATTATAATAATTACTAATTATTATAATTAGTATTATTATTATAATAAAGTTAGTATTATAAAGTTAGTTCACAGCAAAGGTAATATAGTGTAAGTATATTACACTATATAATACTATACTATATTATACTGTATTATATTATAATAGTTACTAATTATTATAATTAGTATTATTATTGCAATAAAGTTAGTATTATTAGTGTCATAAAGTCAGTTCACAGCGAACGTTGAACGATGGACGACGGTATGTCAAAGTGTTAATATCAAGGTCACAAACGCATTTCACATCAATTTTGATAGAGGCCTCGTCTGTGCGCTTGCTCGAACGAGATGAGTGGCAGGATCTCGTAGCAAAGGGGTTAATAATCGACGACAAGGCAAACATCAAACGCTCTCGCGGGGGAGAACGCGCGCGGAATTCGCGAGGCTGCGGTCGCTTTAAAATTCTCGAAAGCGGGATTATCGCGCCTGGTTTCATCTCTTGAGGGGAGTAAGTCTCGCGAACGCCTCTCCGTTGATTTCCTCTCTCGCCGAAGCGTTAACGCCCCGATTCCGATTGCAAACAGGCAAGAAATCCATTTATTCTCCGGGAATAGGCTGCCCGTCTCCGGTAATGGGACGGTGGCGTGCCCCGTTTCACGTTTCACGCAGAAAGCGCGAGTCGCGGAGTTTTAATCGAGCTTCGACCGGCTGGAGGCAGATATAAGACCGATCAAGCCGAGCTCGTGACGAAACGAACGGAAACAAAGAAGCGAAACGGCCACATTTCGACGAAGAACGAAAACGCGAGAGCGGAAGACGCGAAACGGATATCGCGTCGGACGATCTTATTAAAGATCGTCGAGCGCGCGCGCGCGCGGTCTGCCAAACGAGTTATTTAAGTTGGATGGGGAAAGAGAGGAAATGAAGACGATAGCGAGGATAAAGGGGGGAACGGAAAGAGGGAGAAACGGAAAATTAAAGCTGGCCGATGATGGACTCGTATCGTCAAAGCGGCGGGAGAGTCTTTCGACAAAGGAGACGACGACGCGCCGTTTTAAGGGATATATTAATTAAGAAGCTGCATGATTTAATAACGTCGCAATTACCGAAGTAGCTTGCTATACCTCTCTCGCAACCCTCCCCTCCCCGGGCCTTCACGGTTCAGGCTGAACCTCCTGAACCGGAATTCCTTCTGTCCAATCTTCATGCAAATTGCGTCGATCTCCAAAGACTCGGCGAGAATACCCATCGCGAGCCCGTTGTTAACGCCAGAACTGCCAGAATGATCAGTATGGCCAATTTATAATTTTTGCTTGGACGTGAAACAGTGTATCTTTAAATGAAAGTGTTAGATCTAGTACAATCGCGACATCTTGTATCCGTTAAATGTACAATTTGTATGTGTGTATGTATATTTATATATATGCTTATATGTATGTACTATTTATACAAGTAGCTCTAACGTATTGTCGACACAGTTCATTTTTCTAAGAGTCCGCTGATTAAACTTGTTATTCCTAAGTGATTATTACCTCACTAATTACTATAAAGCCACACTCCAACAGGAAGCTTGTGTGTTTCATTGTATTATGAAGTTTTTTATTTTTTTTTTTTTTTTTATTTTTACATGTCTGAAATTTTGCATTTTAATCACCGATTGTTCTAAGGTGATAAGTACAGGGTGGCGGAGCAGAAAAGCGACGGTCATTCGGGGGAATGTTGTTTTTACACACATACTGAAAAAAAATCCGCTGATTATGTTTCCAAGTAAAATAATAAAATTTTAAACGAAATTTTAAATTTAATTGGTAAAAAATTATATTGATAAATTTAAAATTTTCTGTTATTATTATTGTTATAAAAAAATTAAAAATATTCTTCAAATGAAATTATTTGAGAAATTAAACGTATTATACCTAATAATTATTTATAGAAACTCATCTAACAATTAAAATTGGATAAACATCTAATCTTATAATAAATAATAAAAAAATCATATTATATATTATATTTAAATTTAAATAAATTCATGGATAAACTAATCATAATATTGAAGATACAAAAAATATTAATATTGGACTATAATAAAATATTTTATTTGAGGTTAAATAAAATATTTCTTTAAAAATTAATTTTAATATATCACTAAACGGTTGAAATAATCCTTTAAATAATAACTTATTAGGATCTTTTCGATTTCGTATGTAACTTAAAATTTTTCGTTCAAATAAAGTTAAAAATGCAACACTTAATATAACTATAATTATTAATATAATATATTATTTATTATAATTTATATAATTTTATTTAAATTCTAAATTTAAAACACTAATATGTTAAAATAATTAATTTAAATATTTATTATAAATATAAATAAACTATTTACAAAATATAGTCCTTTCGTACAAATAATTTAAATATTTTTATAGATAGAATATTAAAACCATGGTTGTTGAAAGTTACTTTTGTTTCGTGTGATTCAGCCTTTCAGTGACCACACTGTAGCGTTGTATCGCCGGTAGTCTACCATTTGCTCTCGACCGACGAAGACGTTCTCGATTTCTTGACGTCGTGCGACGAACTCGTTCACTGCTGCATATAGTTTGTTTGGAGCAATCTCTTCTTACCACCGTGACCGAATCGCCTCCACGAACGATCGTCCGTGCAAAGGTCTCGTTATATCGCGCTGGCAATGAAACGTCGAGAGATGATCCGTCCGCGGAGATCAAACGGGAGCAGCCCGAGGGGGCCAGCGCGTCGAATTCAGGGAGCCGTCTCTCGCAGGCACGGCCGCGGAGCCCAGTCCTCTCTCAGAGACAGAGAGCCAAGTAAATCACCCGGGATCTTAAACGAATCGCGGTCGAGGAGATTCTGGATGAGGTTAGCCAAGAAAAGACAAACCATCGTCGTCTCTCGGCTAGAAGGGGGGGGGGAGGAATCCAGCGGATTAACCTGACCCAGCCTTTCCCCACCACCTTTCCACGGCTGAGGCTGTTCGTCCCTTGTTCCTCATGCTAATATTGCCGCAGCAAACCCAAACCCCCGTAGCCTCTGTTGCATCCTGTTTCTGCCTCGATCTTCCGGTGTCCCTCTTGCCCTGGAGAACTTGCTGCTCTCTTCCTCCCTCCGCCCTCTTGCTCCGCCGCTTGCCTTTAAGTTCCGCAAAGTGAAATTTACTGCGTACTCGATGGCCCGAATCCCGATGGCTCGGGCTAGGTTGGAATCTCGCTTAATATTCCACCGGCTCCCTCGGGTCGTCCCATCTTCCAGCTGGGAAGAGGCCGCCGTCGCCGTGACGAAAAGAATCTCTCGAAAAGGATTTTCGAAACGCGTGCTCCTCGAATTTTTCCCTCCCTTTTTTTTTCTTCTTTCTCTTTCGTTCGATCGACTATCCGCGACCGTCTCTGCGAATTAAATTGTTGGATACCGTGTAATGGAGTCAACACGCTTATAATTTTTAGTTTATTCCTTGTTCGTGGTCGTGTATGATGTAGGATGATATAGAATGATATAGAATGTTCTGTGATCTTCTAGTCTGTCTCTATCTACTGTAATATTCTATTCTGTCTAACTTTACTGTAGTATTCTGTAGTATTCTGTAGTATTCTGTATAACTTTACTGTAGTATTCTGTAATATTCTGTAGTATTCTGTATAACTTTACTGTAGTATTCTATTCTGTATAACTTTACTGTAGTATTCTGTAATATTCTGTAGTATTCTTTACTGTAGTATAACTTTACTGTAGTATTCTGTAATATTCTGTAGTATTCTGTATAACTTTACTGTAGTATTCTGTAATATTCTGTAGTATTCTATTCTGTATAACTTTACTGTAGTATTCTGTAATATTCTGTAGTATTCTGTATAACTTTACTGTAGTATTCTATTCTGTATAACTTTACTGTAGTATTCTGTAGCATTCTGTAGTATTCTGTATAACTTTACTGTAGTATTCTATTCTGTATAACTTTACTGTAGTATTCTATTCTGTATAACTTTACTGTAGTATTCTATTCTGTATAACTTTACTGTAGTATTCTGTAGTATTCTGTAGTATTCTAATTCTCTACTGTAAAACATGTCCTTATATATATTTGGTTATCATTCTCAAGTGGAAGGGGAAGGAGCATGGATGACCAAGTATTGGATCTTGCCCTTATGACTAACTATTCACAGTCCACTTTTATGTGGACTATTGCTAGCTCGTTGTCAGTATTTGCATAGATCCAATATTGTCTGGGTTGGTCCAACAGAATTAACGTACGTATGTATAATTTTGAAGAGGTTTATTCTTTGTTGCAATCGTGGTCGTGTAGAAAATCATCTATCGTCGGACTTTTGAGGAAAAGAATAGAATGCTGCTTGTTTCTTCTAAGCATGTCCTTGTATGTTTTATATGTTATCATCGTCTCCAAATGGAAAGGGAAGGAGCACAAATCATCAACTACTAATGTGACTAACTATTCACAGTCCACTTTTATGTAGACTGTTGCTAACTCATTGTCAGTGTTTGCACTGATTCAATATTGTCCGGGTTGATCATCCAAACAGAATTATCGCTGGAAAGGGAAACGCTTGCGGCAGGTACGACTGGTTTCCAAAGGGATTTCCCAGATAGCTCTGGTGGTAATTAACGCGCCGGTCTGCTCGGAGAAAAATAATCGCGCGGCTGATTCGATCGAGAAAAATCTCGGCGACACTCGCGGACAAACACCGAGAGAATTTTCCTGTTGGAAACGGTGTTTGTCGCGAGATGGCCGTTAGGGTTGCGAGCATCCAGTAATCCCGAAATAATTAACAGCGCGGTATCGGACGAATGGCGGGCGTCGCGCGCGTGGAGCACGAGGTCGGCTCGAAAAGAGAGCTTGACAAAGGCGTACGAAGTGAGGGAAACTTTGCCCGGTTCAATCTCCCCCCGCCTGGAAACTGATATTCCGTAAAGCGTCGGTGCCGCGATACACACTTTCAGCCCTTTGGGCAAACGCATATGCGACGCACGGATGACAAAGAAAGGGGATTACGTTGAATGCGAGGGCTGGGAGATAAAACGAAAGGGATAACGATAGCAGTCGAAGGGGAAAGGTAGGGTTAACCCCTACCCTTCTCCGTCGTTCTCTTCCATTCCTCGTTGTTACGCAGACGTCGTCGTTTCGTCGCTTATTTACCGCCTTTCGGACAGTTTTATTCGCTTTCAGTCTTTCTACAAATTGGAGTAGCCCCCCCCTCTTCGTTTCATGCTGGTCCCCACTGCTCCGCGTCTCCTTTGCATCTACTTCCACGGGTCTTGTTATTGCTTCTCGTGCAGCCTCGGACGCTGTTTCGCTACTCGCCTATCTCGCCGTCGCCATTCGTCCTCATTCTCTCGCTTTATTACGTTCTCGCCGCGTGTCAAAGCGGAGAAAGAAACGGCGCGACGCAATAAACCGTATGCTACGCGATCTAACAGGGAGGAGGAGTTAGTTGCTGAAATTTTCAACGTCGAAAACTCGAACGACGAACTTTTCTTTGGACGCATAAACAACGGACATTAAATATTGATCCGACTGTGAAGAGCATTGTATCAATGAAACAATGAAAAATTTCGTGAAGAAAGATCGTACGACGATCCACCTGGTTTCGCTTTGACAGTCAAGAATTCGCGTTTTTGTTTCTTTTTTTTTTTTTCTTTCGACAGATGAAAACTTTACATTGACACTTTCAAACAGTGTAAAAACACTGTAACTAAATCCATCATCAGTTTGATCCACCCTTTCTCAAAATGACGAAATGTTGGAATTTCTTGAATATTTGCCGCTCAACTCCAATATTCAACGTTCGATGAGTTTCGAGGGGTCGTTACAGAGAGAAGATTTCAATCTTCAAGAACCTTGTTACGCGTGCTCAAATTTTTACAATTTCCCAAGAAGGGATTTCCATCCGCTCTACACGAAGAAAACACAATTGTCAATAGAAGTTTCACGCTTTCGAGTGGACCGTTGTACGAAATCATCGTCGACAATAGTTCATTGTCGTTGGTACGGTTGAACTCTTTACTGTACTAGAAATTTCCATTTCTGTCACAACTATCGTCTCGAGTCGAGTTCTTTTCTCCAACGAGAACAAAAATTCATTTCTACGGGTTTGTAAACGAACTGGAGACTCGTTGCCGCAACGTATTCCGATCACAGGCGCTCTAAATGGACCTGCAGTATACATTTCAACAGCAGACGCGCGCGTGCAACACACTTATGCAACGGATATGACATTATATCCAGTATTGAGTAAATACATGGCGCCCGGTGACACGCCTTGTTCAACGCACGACTCGTCGATGTGCCGTTGGGAGTTATTATGTGACTCGTATAAACACGTCCTGTGCCTGTTTATACGAACCCCTCAACGCTCCGAAATTTCGAGATGCTGGTAATGTATGTACATACCACGCGCATCTGCCGGTATAACCTCTGAGACAGAGCTCGACGCGCGACGATGAAGAGGTTAGACAGAACTGCGCCATATTCGAATGCCAGCTAGACGAATTTTGGCAACATAACCTAATTATAATATGTAATTCGGATTCTTGACGTGATATGACCATTATTGTAATCCTAATTTGCATCGATACACGGTCATGAAGAGGTTAGGATTGCGCTAAGTAACTACGCGACATTCGAATACCAGCTAGATGAATTTGGGTGACATAACCTAATTCTAATATGTAATTCTGGTCCTTGATGTGACATGAGCCTTATTGTAATCCTAATTTGTATCAATGCAAGGTCATAAAGAGGTTAAGATTGCGCTGTGTAACTATGCTACATTCGAATATCACCTAGATGAATTTGGGTGACATGACCTAATTATAACATGTAATTCTGATCCTTGATGTGACATGAGCCTTGTTGTAATCATAATTTGTATCAATGCAAGGTCATAAAGAGGTTAGGATTGCGCTGTGTAACTATGCTACATTCGAATATCACCTAGATGAATTTGGGTGACATAACCTAATTATAACATGTAATTCTGATCCTTGATGTGACATGAGCCTTATTGTAATTCTAATTTGTATCAATGCAAGGTCATAAAGAGGTTAGGATTGCGCTGTGTAACTATGCTACATTCGAATATCACCTAGATGAATTTGGGTGACATAACCTAATTATAACATGTAATTCTGATCCTTGATGTGACATGAGCCTTATTGTAATCCTAATTTGTATCAATGCAAGGTCATAAAGAGGTTAAGATTGCGCTGTGTAACTATGCTACATTCGAATATCACCTAGATGAATTTGGGTGACATAATTATAACATGTAATTCTGATCCTTGATGTGACATGAGCCTTATTGTAATTCTAATTTGTATCGATGCACGGTCATGAAGAGGTTAGGATTGCGCTAAGTAACTACGCTACATTCGAATACCAGCTAGATGAATTTGGGTGACATAACCTAATTATAACATGTAATTCTGATCCTTGATGTGACATGAGCCTTATTGTAATCCTAATTTGTATCAATGCAAGGTCATAAAGAGGTTAAGATTGCGCTGTGTAACTATGCTACATTCGAATATCACCTAGATGAATTTGGGTGACATAACCCTAATTATAATATGTAATTCTGATTCTTGATATGACATGAACCTCATTGTAATTCTAATTTGTGTCGCTGCACGGTCACGAAGAGGTTAGGATCGCGCTGGGTAACTACGCCACGTTCGAATGCCAGCTAAACGAATTTGGGTAACATAACCCTAATTATAATATGTAATTTTGATCTTTGATACGACACGAACCTTATTGTAATCCTAATTTGTATCGTCGTACGAAAAATTTTAATTTATCTCTCAGCTCTTTGCCCGTTTGTACTGTCTATCAGCAATTTATTTGAAAAATAAAATAGTGAGTGTAGTAAATTGCTTGAAATAAAATGGTGCACAGCGTAGGAAATGATCATTCTATTCAAGTGATATTTGACATTTTGAAATTTTGTCAATTATGTTTCTCTATATTTCATTGTGGATTTGCTAGGACAACTATATATGTACATGATATAATTTCCTTCGTCATTTTGTAAACTCTCGTAACGCTCACTGTATGTGAATTATTCCGTATTATTTAAATTATTTCAACGACACAACAGCAAACGTGCACCTATGTTCGTCATAATTACCAGCAATTTCAAACAAGGAAGTTCGTACTGTTAACCAGATTTAAGTACCTTTTAAAAAGCACAGTACAGATGGTTAATTGCTAAATATTATCATTATTATTCTTCTTTTTTAGCAATATATTACTGAATAAAAGAAACGACAAATCATCTCGAAATTGCGAGATTTGTTAACATGGAAATATCCCAATTCGGTATAAGGTACAACAGCGGTACAAACGATATCGCGTTGTCAACCCTTGTCACTTTTTCTTTATTTCGGTGGATGTTTCTCATCCAGCGCTTTCCCTTTCCGCTCGTGTGCTTCCGTTCCACTTTCCGTTTACACTAAATGCGGATTTAGTCGATTCGCAAGCTTGATCTCGCCGTGCGAGCAGCTCAGAGTCGCTATGACAAACGATTCTACCTCGATGTTAAAAACTATCCGATCCGCGTCTTTCTCTCCCGAGTTTCGCCTTCACTTCGTTCGCTGTCCGTCGAGTTGTCAAGCGTGAAAAATTGTCGAAAAGCGTTGTCTACGTTGCGTATGTTTGTTCGTCGTTAAGCTCCTCACGCCGTATGAAAAAAGCTACTTCCATTCGCGAAACCATTGCAAAAATAAATGCGCAAACTTGCTAACCAGACAATAAATCCCAATTGTCGTAACGCGAGTAGAAACATAAAACGAAATTCAATCAAACTTCTTTGTTGCAACTGAAATTAAAAACTCGTCCCCGAAGTGGTTAAATCCAGAACTTTTGTAATATCCAGAATTGAGTCAGTCAAATTTCGAGAGCTCGAACTTTTCTATCAGTTGTTCGCTTTAGGCAGTTTAGAGATTCGCACGTTTCGCATTCCAGATATATATATATATAAATTGCTCGTCGTTAGCACGTCGTGTGAACACGTCATCGGATTTGACGCGGGAACAGCATTCGCGCGAAAGGTACCGGAGAGTCAATCGATCAGCCGATATTAATACAAAGCCGTGAATTCGCGGATAGAGAGACACGCCGTTTCACAATAACATCGAAAGTAACTCGTTATCTCCGGCACGAGAGAGACTAATACCTTTTCCGATAGTACGCAAGCTGGCTAATCGTCTTACCGCTACGTACTGCCGTAAAAAAGAGATCCATTTCCAGATTAACGATCGGCGGAAGGTGCTGTCCGTGTCGGCGGATCGATAGACGGCGCTTTAATAAAATAAAGTAACTAAAAGATGCTCCGGCGAGGGGGAAGCACGCCCACGTATCGTTCGACCGACGCTCGCTTCGTCCGGCCGGTGGAAACCGATTCTCGTTCCATCGACGGTAACATCCGTCACAAACAAGCGTAACTACGTACGTGGCTGCCTGGCCGACTGGGCAATTGCTACAGTGAAAACGAAGTTAGACTCGGAGGCCCTCGAAATGGGGTTACCTTTGCAAAGCCGGGGGCGGTCGGTCGGGTGCCGCGGCCCTCCGCCAATCTCTTCCTCGCAAACGTAACCGTTCTGCGAATTTCCCCACGGATAAATAATGATAATCCATTTCTCGAGACACTTTCGTTTCTCATCCTTCGAGGGACGAAGAAAAATTCGACGCTGCGTAACGTTCGCAAGTGAAAAACGAGGAAAATCTCGTTCTCGCGAGTTTCAATCGTCGTTGTTCGACGATAGATGAAATTAATTCGACGTAAATACCCATTCGAGGTGGATGGAGCTTCGAACGATCCACGATCCCCTAATGAACAGGCCAACGAGATCGAACGTGGCTGAAATGATCCCTAAACGATGAGCGGCATTCACCGCGGCATTCTCGGCACGATGGTGGCCGGGCGGCGCATCGGTATTCATCCTTCGGCACGTATTCGTCGGGGTAGATTGACCTCCTGAGAAAAATCACGGCTCTCGTCCGTGACTATATTCCGACGCGACGCTCTGCCACTCGACTCTCTCACCCTTGCTCGAGATCCGCGCGCGATCCACCGCCCCCCCCCCCTCCCCTCACTTCCCGTGACTCTTTTAGCGATTCAATTTTCGTCGGATAGCACGCGCACGCGCTCGCCACTGCCTGAGAATATATATACTCGTCTCTCGAACGGGGAAGAAGCTAGATGAAAAGGGTTTGGATAGGCCCTTCTTGCCTAGGGTATCGTTCCCCTTCCCCTTAGGCGAGGTTGTTCGAGTCGGTCACGAGGCACGAAGCCAGCCTTACAGGAATTTACCGCTTACTCGACCGTTTTAAATCCATCTAACGGACGAGCACCGGCCATTTGCCCTTTCCTACGTCAGCCGTTTTTCACCCACCGTGTTCGCCGATTCTTCTTCAGTTCCGACTCCGAGCCGCGCCACTCCAACGCCCGACCAGCCGCCAATTGCCGGGCCTCTGCTCCCTTCCGCCTTGTTCTTCCTTCTCGATTAATATTCCCGCGAAGCGCGAGAGGCACCCGGACACGAGTATTTTTTTTTTCTTTTTTTCTTTTTGCTCTTTCGCCACGACTGATCCCGCGAGTCGAATCGAAACCTCGACCTCGTTACTAATCGGTCCCGTGAAAGTCGGTAATGGATTCAGGAGTCGCGGCGAGGCCCGCCCTCCTCCCATGAATATTAAGTCGCTGATTTTCGCAAGACGTTCCCGCCGCATCTTCGCGGTCGAATAATATTTGCGGCTCGCGCGTTTCCCTTTGAAAATTCACTCGACGAGTTCGAAGCTTCGATTAACGTTCACATGACGGTGGCTGGGTCTGCGGTGACCCGTTTGAAGTCTCACTTTGTGTGTGAGTCATACAAAGTTAGCCTGTACGATTCGGCGATTAAAAAATGGGATCATATTAGGAGTTTCGAATAAGAAGTCAAATCGGTGACGAACGCACGTACGAGTCAGTTCTGAGGAAGCAATCACAACGAATGATCGGAAGTGTATGTCAGTGCATTGTTTTCGATACTTTTCATTAGTAGTGTTCTTTGGTAATATTTTTCATTTTTTGTATTTTTCAGCCTCTTAGTGTTTTCCATTTTGTGAAACTTAAAACTTCCAAACTTAAGACGATCGAGATGTTTCATTTGCACTGGCAGTGACAACAAATGTAGCGCTAAATGTCACAATTTCGTTTGTAGCAAACATAAATGCAATCTAACGATATGTATCAGATACAACGAAAATAAATAATATTATTTATACGTAATAAAAGTAGCAAAAGGTGTTTCTATTTCCTACTATCCTATTGTTATAACAATCGTAATAAAAGTACAAAAAAGAAATAAAATTGAACCAGCTACTAACGACTACACATAGGCGTACATCGTTCCACTGGAACGTGTATGTAAATTTGTAGTCAGTAGCTTGGGTCTCGCGGGACCCGGCCACCGGCCAGTCATGCGACGGTTAAAATACACTTTCAGGATACTTGCTTGCGTCTCTGGACGATCTAAACCAGAGATGAACTGTCTGTATACTCACTCATTAATCGGTACCGTGAAAATTAGTTCCCACTCTGTTGTGCAGCCACTTTCTTTCACTTTCACAGCTACAGTAGAGAAAACAATTTGTATGTATATCTAACGCGAATGTTGTGGCCGCGACACTCTCGACAGAGTGGGGGGATTGACGCAGTGGAGGGGATAGCGCTAGCAATCAGGAAAGTGGAGGGGATGAAGGCCGCCAGTTCTAAGCCACCTCTGTTCTAAACTTAGTTAACACAGTTAGATAAATCCTTTTAAGTTCGATCAAAGTATTCCAAGTTATTGTTCATTCATTTCATTGATTGTCAAAGTCTGACATTATCTGTAAACCATTTGTAGAATAATCGCTGTCTAGATAGCGTCGTAAATAACGATCGTTCTAGGAAATTTGAAAACAAATCGAATCTGATTGGAAGAATCTGTAGCAAAATCTGTAACTTTCAGCTTTTCTACGAAAGAACGGCAAAAACACACTTCTTTCCATTCATTTTTCAAGAATTCTACACTCTACGAATAGTCGCACGTTCCTCATACTTGAAAAATTCAGGCAACGCTATCGAAAACTAAGCACCATGTACTCCAAGTTGTAGATTAGTATACTCACGGATATAACTTGGTCGACATCTGCGGAATTTTATTCCGTTACGAGTACCAATACATCGACTGATTAGTTGATTGATTATGGCATTTATGGATAGCCTAATGGATGTTCCGAAACTCGGTACTTGTAACGTCGCTGTGTCAAGCAATTTCCAGTGGTTCATCAATAACGTTGTAACGCACATTTGCTTATCAATTACGTGCAATTTTTACGGTAGAAAAGAGCTCGTCCAAGTTTGAACAACTTCGCCGTCGATTTCACGCGTATTTTTTCGATAGTGATAAAGCTACGCCAACTATAGGCTAACTGTAGGCTAACTATAGGGTGTCTCTACTTTTCCCAGCATAACTTTGCCAGTAGATTCTACGAATAAAAAAAAGAGTGTAAGAACATATAATATCGTACAAACATATGCTCAGAAATGTTTCGTCAAGAAACCAGAACGAAAATTCGAGATTCATTGTATTTTTACTTGTAGTATTAACAAAAGCTAAAATTTTAACATTAAAGTGAAACTAACAAGAGTGAATGAAATAGAAACTCGAAACGTGGTAAATTCAATCTTCGACAGACGAGCCCTGTAATTCATGTAAAAATGGAACAAACGTAGGTAAACATCGTCAAACTCGTATTTCGAATTTTCGTCATAATTGACGTGACATTTTCTTTTTTTTTTTTTTTTATTTTCAGACATCATAAACTAAACTCTACTGGGAAAGTTACGAACACCCAGTGCGTGAACACCCTCTATATATAAAACCGCGAGTTTATCTACAACGGCGGGCGTAACAAATCATTTACGACCGTTATAACGCAATTAACGATTATCCGAATAATAACATTTTGACAAACGGCGACGCGAGAGTAGCAAAGTCCGTTTAAATCGGTGAAAATTCACGGCCGGCCGTGGGTGTGCTAGTGTGACAGAGTGCTCGAAATAATTGTAAATCGGTGTTAAAATTTCGCGATGTTAGTGTCTGGAGGGATTAAGCAGCTTTCGCCGGGGCAGACTATAAAAATCAATCGGCTTTGCGCTTTTCTGCTGGAACGATAAATTCCGAACGCAGATCGAACAGCGAAAGGCTCGTCCAATGAAAATTAATTAAACCACCATCATCATACGCTCTTCCCAGCGACATAAGACACTCGAACACTCGTTTAAACATTCACGTTCGTGTTCATCGAGAAGACCAGTCCTCCTAAACTTAAAATTATATGCTCTCGTGATTTTTCTGGATACGTTTATAGAGCTGTCGATGGGAGGGGAGGGATCGATGAATTATCGACAACGGTCGCGCGAGACTGTTTAATAATTAAAAATCAGTCCGTTGTGTATCTCGCCGCGTGGTCGATTTTATTATACTTTCAACCCCCCATTTTTTTCAAAAATCGGCCACGAAATTTCAGACGAAATTTCATTTTGTACTTTATTTTGTTTAACTGGAATTAATTCGTCCCCCTCCTCGATCATAGGCCGTCTACGATTAAAAGTGTTTTCGGCAAAGTGATGTACGCGAGCGCGATATCTCGTACGACAACACATGGCCGTGTATTATAAAGTCATAAAGGTTATTCAATTTCCATTCAAGACACAAATGCAGTTCGGATAACTTTGATGCGGGGATTATTCCATTATAAATTCCACGTACGACGCCGAGCCGGATATATATATCATACATACCGCGATAAAACGAGCGTTGGCCGTAAATAAAAATAAAATATCAAACATGGTATCGTGTAGAGTGACTCTCATTAATATTCGGATATCGAATATTTAAACTTGTTGAAGTTCGATTTGAAAAAGATCGTTCGCTTGGTTCGTTATCCTGCTCGAAGCTCGCATCGTTCATTTTATTCCAAGATATCGTTCTTTTGCATTACGTAGCGAATGGGAAAGCAAAGATATTTTTCTCGCTGAAAACATGAACATATATATATTGTTGTAGTGTGTAGAAATGGTGAACAATTTTTTTCACAGCTGAATCCAACGTGTACGATCTTTTTCACGACATTTTATTGAACTGTGAACGTCAGGCTTGGAAAGTTCGAGAAATTGTAAAAAAGAATTTTCCTCGCGTATTCAAGGTTCGATAAAACCAACGCTGCAACGAGGAGGCTTCGATCTTTCGGATCCATCGAAGATTCAGTTCGATGATTTTACGACGAATCGTAACATTCTCGAGAGTAAAGCCATCTTCGCTTCGCTACGATACACGATGCGAAAACCAAACGTTGGAACAAAATAAACGATGCGTTTTAACGCTAAACAATATCGTCAAACGACTGGTTTGGAAATTTGATTTCAAATTCTGTGTTCGTATAAAAAAGATGAAAATATATATATATATATATATATATATTCTGTTGGCGTTGTTCCCTGTATTAAATTGACAAAATAGCTGTCATTACTTGTATACATAAAGTGCCGGTTAGTGTCAAAAACAGAGGCTTCGAGTTTTAACCTCTCGCGGCGGAATGACGTGTCACGCACGTCGAGAATTTTTTGTCCCAACATTGCAATATTTTTCTCAGTTTTATGTATAGTTAAGTAAAACAAATAATAAATTTATCAATAATATAATAATTTATATTAATAAATATATTATACAATATTTAATATATTTATATTAATATATAACACAAATATTATATTTAATAATATATAATATTTATATTAATAATACGACAATTTACTTCTCAATAATTTCTATCCAGTGATATCACATCGACGAGTACGAAAAAGAAAGCGACAAATTATTGTGTACGGTTTGGTCACTCGTTACGGTCCGCAATCAGTTGGTCAACTTCTTGCGCTGGAATGACGTGCCACGCACGTCGAGAATTTTTTGTCCCAACATTGCAATATTTTTCTCAGTTTTAAGTATATTCGAGTAAAACAAAATAGGCAAAATAAATAATAAATTTATCAATGATATAATAAATATATTATACAATATTTAATATATTTATATTAATATATAACACAAATATTATAATATATTTAATAATATATAATATTTATATTAATAATACGACAATTTACTTCTCAATAATTTCTATCCAGTGATATCACATCGACGAGTACGAAAAAGAAAGCGACAAATTATTGTGTACGGTTTGGTCACTCGTTACGGTCCGCAATCAGTTGGTCAACTTCTTGCGCTGGAATGACGTGCCACGCACGTCGAGAATTTTTTATCCCAACATTGCAATATTTTTCTCAGTTTTAAGTATATTCGAGTAAAACAAAATAGGCAAAATAAATAATAAATTTATCAATGATATAATAAATATATTATACAATATTTAATATATTTATATTAATATATAACACAAATATTATAATATATTTAATAATATATAATATTTATATTAATAATACGACAATTTACTTCTCAATAATTTCTATCCAGTGATATCACATCGACGAGTACGAAAAAGAAAGCGACGAATTATTGTATGACCGGTCACTCGTTATGGTCCGCGAACCGGTTGCCACAGCGCAAGGCGGTTAAAATGAATCCAAGTTTTCTTCTCATTGTCAGCGCGATCTCGTCTCATCAAAATTACAGCAGTTTGAATATTCAAGCGGCCGAATATTAACTGGAGTCACTGTACGTACGTACTCGAGCTCGGGTGTGTGCCAAAAGTTGAAATATTCCCTTCTTTCTCTCCTCCTCCTCCTCCTCCTCCCTTTTCCCTCCCACTTCGTATAAACCGTAGATGGACTGAAAAAGGACTCGGCGAGCGTAGAGCGGGCCGATTAAAAATCCATTAGACGAATTCAATAGGCAAGAGCCGGGCGAATTACGACGTTTCGACGAGAGGTTTCGCGAGGAGTCGCGCGCGCGTTCGTGCGACATCACGAATAGTTGTCTAGGGGATGGAGATAGGTGGTAAGATAGGTGGCGCAATAAACGTCACTACGGACAGAGCTGAAGGCTGACCCACGGTGGGCCGTTTGCCAAACGAACGTTCCACCGTCAGCTTCGCCGATCGTTTCGGCTCGTTTATCAGAAACTCGGCCAGCTTTCTTGGCATTCCCACACTCTCCCCTGGTATTCCTCTCTTCCGCTCCAAGTATCGTTAGCGTCGTCTAACAACCACGCGGGCGACACGTTCGCCTCACACCCCCGTTAGGCTTAGTTTCGAAAGCTGCGCGCCGCGTCTCGTCTGGAAAACACGAAGGCGTCATACGGGCATCCGTTTTCCTCTGTTCCAAGTTCCGGGACCGGCATCCGGTTCGCAAAGGAACTCGACGAGCTGAGCTGTCGTCGTGGTTCGAAACACCCCTATTTTTGCAAAAATCGCGCACGAATTTCGATAAATTCGGAACAGAATTTCGACTAACAGAACGAATTGGCCGAATGTGGCTAACTTTACATCCGAGTGTAAAATAATAACACTGATGTTTAGGTCCTCTGACGATACCACGCAGTTCTCACCCTCGAGACAAATTATTGTAAAATATCTCGTTAACTATTATTTAGGACCAACGTAGGTTAATACTTTTTTTACTTGGAATTTTATATTTTCTTTCGATTTGTGATGAAAAAGAAAATATATATATAGTTTAATTTAAACACGCAAAAAATTGACACGCCTCCCTTAAAACCGTACGACTCTTGTATCGAATAATTTTTCATTAGACACATAATCAAAGGGTTGCTTCAAGTGTACAAGTTACGTGAATCACTCTGTATATATAAACACAGCAAGAAAGATTCAGAGTCAGTCAATCAGTGACATTGCGGCTAGTATTACAGTTAGTATAAATATATATACACATAAGTATAGTATAGAGATATACACATAATCAACAAGTTCCTTCCGTGGAAAGTCTCGCTTTCGAATAAAAGTTCTGCAAAATTGTACAATACAACTTTAATATAATAAATACATTATAATACATAATATATATTATATTATAATTATAATATAATATATTAATTATATAATAATTGTATAATAAAAATATTATATTCTTTATAATATTATAAAATATAATATATTACAGTATAATTATAATATTTTTATATAATACAATTTATTATAGTACATATTATTATATGCAGTGTAACTTTAATATAATGTAATTTATTATAGTACGTATTATTATATACAGTGTAACTTTAATATAATGTAATTTATTATATTACGTATTATTATATACAGTGTAACTTTAATATAATGTAATTTATTATATTACGTATTATTATATACAGTGTAACTTTAATATAATTTATTATAGTACATATTATTATATACAGTGTAACTTTAATATAATATAATTTATTATAGTACATATTATTGTATACAGTATAACTTTAATATAATATAATTCTTTTATATAATATATATTATACATAATATTATTTTTATATTATGTAATTATAACACAATATAATTTTTAATTATAACGTAACACTGTCGCTCTCCCGACCGGAAGCAGATTCCAACCCGATTCGTGGTTCCCACGATTTTCCAAACATTGTTATTTGCCCCCTCCCGTTCATTTGCCCAGAAGATCAGAAGTTTTCTATTAGAAATGCGACAGCAGAGGGGCGAGACAAACGGGTCACCCCGTAAACCGAAACGAACGATCAATATGCAGCAAGGTTTTCAAACCGTACATCTTACTTCGAATCCGTGGCGAACTCCGAGGGGGGAGCTTCGAAGTTAAACGATCGAACTTTACCGCTCTGTTCTACGAGCGGGAGCAAGGAGGGGAAAAAACGTGTAAACGTACGGCGGAGAGCATAACTGCGCCAACGACAGCGAGAAATCGTCGATGGGTAACTTTGTTACAAAAAAAAAAAAAAAAAAAGAAAAAGAATCGCGCAACGATCCACTCGATCTCGGTTCGTCTCCTCTTTTCGAACATGATTCTACGTGAAAATTATTAAAATTCGTAAAACTATTTGCAAGCGATCGCGAAACATAACGCGGTGCGATGAGAAAGTTCGAAAGTTAGAAAATTTCTTCGTGCGTGTACGATTCTTTCGTTTCATTTTAACTTTGAACGTCAGTGTTGGAAACATTTCTCGAATCCTTTAACTCTAATACTCGTGTCAGTGTTAAAATTCAATGAAAATGCTAAAAAGAATCGTGCAACGAGTTTTAAGGGGAGTTATCGATCTTTAAAATGACGATGGATCTAACGTTTTTAAAGTGTGATATCAAGTGGATTATTTTTTCTTCCTTTCTTCTTTTTTTTTTTTTTTTTTTTTGGGCGAACTCACTTGAAATTATTGACAAAATAATTTTTCATTGTCGTTGGTACAGTTATATTCTTCCCTCTACAGATACGGAAACTTCCTGTTAAGAATTTACAACGAACATTTATCCCGCCATCGAGAATATCGCCGATTTTTTTTACAGTGAAAGCGACTCGAGAAAGATATTAACTTCAGCTTTTGAGCACGCCCGCGTCGCGATAAGTATTTCCAACGTATCGCGTCTCGCGAGAGGAGGATCCACTCGAGAACATTGCTTTCAAAACAGAAACTTCGATTTATCGGGCACGAGCTGTTATCGTTTCATCTTCGACAACCGTGTCCCTTCAATTTTAGATTTAAACACTACGACTTACACGCGCATATACGTTTCGATTAAATAAATATATTTCTTTAAAAAAAAAAAAAAGAAAAAAGAGAAACATCGGACGTAAGTAAAAGTTTACAAACGTACATGCGATACCTGAATACGTAAATAAATGTAACGTTTATGTGAATTTCCAAGTTGGGAATTTGGCTCGATGCAAAGTCGACACGTGGGTTTTTTTCTTTTTCCATTGCTGTACCATTTTTCATACCGTCAGCTGACATTCGTTCCAGTTTTCGAGCAATTTCCGACTATTTTTGTCACCGGCGCGTGTTCATTGCTTCATTCGTCCCGAGTATGCTTGACGTCCGACAGTAATCTGAAAAATTCGAAATTTTCAAACCGACACAAATACCGATACCTTGAAAACGAAGCAATGCTGGCGATGGCCTTGACTCTGCGAGCCACATCCCTCCAATTAAATCGTCGAGAACGTTAAATTACTTGAGAATGAGTTGTAATTAAGAAGAAAAAAAGAAAAAAATGATACTTTAATTTATAGTAAACGTAAAAACGTCACTTCAGGACGACTTGTAACGACGTGACGAATTTCTAACAACGAGATCGAATTTCTGGAAGATTTCCACGTGGAAAAATGGCGACACCATGTCAGTTCGCCACTCTAAGATTATGAGACAAACATACACAATAAAAATAGTCAGGAACTTGAAAGCAAATTCAATTATTAACCCCTTGCATACGACTTGGACTTGGTGTGCATGATACCAATGAAACAGGATCAGTTGCAACAAAAAGGCAAAAAAAGTTCAAAAGTAAAACATTTTTATTTTTGTGAAAATTACGAAAATAGCAGCTATTTGTTTTCGATGTTATCGAATTTATGCGAAAATTTTCTACGTCTTTCGTTTATATTTCTCGAAATTGTAAAAAATTAAAAAATGTTCGATCGTCAGTCCCTAGTAAATGTTACACTAAAGATACGTACCAAGTTCCACAGTAATCGGCTGGTTAGATTCCGAGACATCTTGCACACCGTTTCTGAAAACCTAGTTTCGATAGAAACGCGTTTAAAGTTTCAGAACGTCATTTCTCATACGTGTCCTTCACTTACTTTTTTTTACTTATATATCGCGGCTCACAGTTCTTACAATTCGCAACTAAATCCAAGTCCCCTAATATTCGATTCGCCGAAAGTAATATATGAATCGCACGATTTACGCTTTAATAATACTGCTTCAAGTAGTAAACAGTGATGCAAATTCAATTATCCGCGATGGATTTATCATTGTACCCCAAAATAAGTCGTTTTGAATCTGATTTCTAAGACTTCGAAGCTACTGTTTGAAACAAAACAAAAAAAAAAATCGATTTTTTTGAACATTTCAAACTCTTAAGATTCTACCGACATCTCTCGAGATTGATATCGAACATTTTATCTTCGCGTCTGTCACCGTGACAGAATCGTCGCAGTCCAACTCTCGCTCGAAAGTCTCAAGTCCAAACAGTCGCCAGTTTCGAGGGCGAGAGCGAAGCCTCCCGCCAGCTTGTTTGTCGCAAGACGTCGGCCGGATTTGTAAACCATCCTGTTCGAATCGGCCGAATTATTCCCCGAATCGCGGGGGATAATTAAGGAAGTTTCACCGAGGGGACAATCCGTCTTGGCTCGCCGGAAGAGGGTGGTTGGGAGAACAGACATGCTGGTCCGTAACGATCTACGATCAACACTCTCTCTTTCTATCCTCGATGAATACCAACCGGTTCGATACGTCTTCTCTCGTCTCTGGGGGCTAGCCTCGATCTACCAAAGGGACAGGCGAGGGACGTCAGCAACTTCTCGAGATCTGCTCCTTCGAACAATACTAACCACCCGGTATTTACTCCTGCCGCACCTTGTAATTTCGCAACTTTCTCGGTGAAACAAGTGAAACGCGGAAGCTTCCCGGTATTGGTGCGACGGTTTTCACTGATAAAACGTCGAGTGTCGACCGAGTTTGATAAATTGGAACGGAAAATTCCGCGAGATCCCCTTGCGAAATTTGCCTTTGCGAAATGTTTATACCGGGGAGGGGGACAACTGGAAAGTTGTACGCGTCGCGTATCGGCGGAATTTGACGGGGAATTAAAGTATCGTAATTAATTTCGTAGATACGCGCCCGTCGTTTCCAATTACTCGTTGCACGTGGCATTCCACTTTTACGTCGCGCAATTCCCATTCCCGTTGTCGCAGCTCGCCTTTGTACTGAAAGAAAAGGACCATGCGAAATTTACATTAAATAGCCGCGGCAGGGGAAAAAGAAGCGAGAAAAATCGCGACTCGGTTCGCTATTGTCGGCGAGAACGCGAGCCAAGGAACACCGTGACGCGTCGTACCGTGACGTTTCTCTGTCCCCGTGTGAGTGTATACATATACATGTACAGTGTGGGCCAACCGAGCAGCGAGTGATTCTACGTCAAGAGATACGAAAAAAATTTGGTACGACATTTTTTTTTTTTTTTTATCTGAGCCTCGGTTTTCGAGAAAATCGACTTTAAAGTTTGTTCGCTTTTGCGAACGATTTAGTTGTCTATTCTTCTACCGCGTTTGCAAATATTATTTATTGCGTGGTTAAAGCGGTGCAAAGTGTCCCTACTGATAATTAATTTTTCATTCCTTATTACTACTTTCTATCGCGATACTACAATACGGTACACTGTTGCAAGTATCGTTGAAAACGTCCTCCTCCGTTGCTGCGTGCACAAGTTTGCTCGACGAATCGACGATGTCTGAACAGAATGTAAGCCGATGTCGTTTCTTTCATTTCTCGAATTCCTCCATGATCTTTTGCTTCAAACGTGTAACGTTTGAAACGCTGTCTTTATAAACTTGTTCTTTGTTTATGCCACCATAAAAGAAAATCTAGAGGCGTGAGGTCCGGAGACCTTGGTGGCCAAACGTACCTCACCATCGCCGCCGATCCAACGCGAATACGTTCGATTTAAAAAATTCTTAACCTCCCTCGTGTAATGCGGCGGTGCACCATCATGTTGGAAAATCATACTCCTTGTAGCAGCCAAGGGTACATCCTCCAACAACGAAGGCAACTCGTTGCGCGGAAACTCAAAGACGAGCAAACTTTAAATCCGATTTTCTCGAAAACTGAGGCCCAGATAAAAAAATGTTATACCAAATTTTTCTTGTGATTTTTTGACGTAGAGTCGCTACGAATTTCGGCCCACCCTGTATATGAAACAAGGGGTTACAGAGGTCGCGGCAGCATCAAAGTACGAACCAAGTGCCTCCATCCTCATCCTCGGTCTCGGTTTATGGCCGAGCGTCTCGGTGAACGAGAGAGCATAAGCGGTGACGGAAAAGGGGAAATTTCATTTTGCATGCCGTCCCGTTTTCTTTCCCTCGCTTCCGCTGTCCTCCCCACCCCTCTCTGCTCCTTTTTTTCACCGAAATTATCTGCGAACCACTCTACACGCAGCGCTCTTTGCTCGTTAAAGCGGAATATCGAGCTCCATGCAACCTCTGCCTCTCGTCGATTTTACACACACACACACACGCGCGCGCGTATACGCTCGGTCGACGAAGCCTCTGTACCGTTTGACGACGAAAATTTTCATACTGTAGACGAATAAACCGGTACTCGCGTGTTCCGCGAATCTGTCGATTCTGTGAATAAATGTAAGAAAAAAATAACGTGCGTAGGAAGGAACGTATCGCGGAAGCGAAACAAGCGAGGATATTAATCGACGGGATATAAATCCTCTATTTCAGACAGCTTTGAAATCTACTAATTGGCCCGGGGCCATTGGTTTTCCAAAACAAAAAAATTTGCGATAAATGCCCGCGCGCGTTTTGCATTTCACGTTTTAATACACGCGTTTTCGCGTGTTGGGGATTACTGGGCGCGCAAATTTGCTGGCTTTCGGTTGCTACCCCTTGATGACCAGAGTAATCGATTGCCAAATAGTAATCGTATTAATTATTAATCAATCAGTCATCAGTGATCAGTAATCTTGATTGACTTTTGTAATTCGCGATCGTCGATCAGTAATTTTTAAATCGGTCGATCAAGTGATTAACATGTATTTACACTTCCAAACGTGTTGATCACTTAGGGTTGTACTGCTCAGTGTGATGAAAATTGTTGAATCGCTTGCAGTTTGAGCAGTAAAGGGTATATCTCTTCTTTACTGGATAGAATCTATTATATATCTATTATATTATATTACATTGAATTTAGAATAACTTGTCAAAGTTTATAATTCTCTGATATATATTTAGAGAATGAGCGCGTGTAAAATTTCGATCGTTTGGACAAATTTGTCATTAAAGTTTAACGATCGTACCAACGACAACCCAAAAATAATACATTTTCTTTGAAAACTTTTTTAACACTCGGAACAAATCCTAACAAAATTATAGGATTGTACACATTGCAAAGAACATGCAAATGATAAATAATTTGCAGATGGAAGTAAACTGCCGATACAAACACGATCAAAAGTGTAGTCATTTTAAGATTAACGATTGGTGAATTAATTGCAACGATGTCGATTACTTTCCTCGCACGTCGACTAATTATTTCACGATCGATGATAGCGATTAACATCTTGATTTCAGATTAATCGTAGTCAGATTTTCACCCTTGAGAACATCCCGAAAACTGGTTGAAATCGTCAGTGTAAAAAGATATCGTCAATGTCCAAACGGAAAGCGCTTTCGATAGAAATTTTCCACGAGGGGCGCGACGTTGATCCTAATTGATCATCCGGACTTATTGAAACGGTTCAACGAAAAGGCAGAAAAGAGAGTGCATTTTACACTTTATCACCGGTGTCTTGATCCCGTTGAACGTCCCGCGAGTTCCATATTCTTCCCCTTGTCCGCACTCGTCATCCATCTTTTGCTTTTTTTTTTTTCTTTTTCCTTTTCAAATACGAAGCTTCATGATTCACCGCTCTTGTTACACGTTTCGCGCAGGTTTTTACCTTTTATTTCTCTGCTGTTTCGATTTGTTAGAGAACCGCGATGGGAGCTGCTATCGCTCGAAAAAAAAGAAAGAAAATTAACAAAATAATAAAATAATAAAATTAATAAAATAAAAATTCACGCATAATACTGAAAATCTTCTCACTCCAAAAAAAGAAAATTTTTAATTAATAAAAATTCACACATAATACTGAAAAAAAGTCGACGAATTATATTTCCAAACAAAAAAAAAAAAAGAATAAAAAATTAAAAAGACACGTGTTAGAAGAGTTACTTTTGTTTTATGTCGTTCAGTATTTCCTTGTTACCTAATCGGTCGTCGCAAGCCAACGACAACGCGACCGAATCGTTCAGCGCCGCGCTTTTATTGCCCGCGAGTAACCAAGGCCCAGCCACGAAGACAACAAATTTTCTTTCGTATCTTTCCAGACGGGCTGGCAGGAAATGGGAAGCGGGCGAAGCTTTTGAAAAATAACTCGAGGCATCGCGGCGCAGCCGGGGAATCCCGTGACTCAACCATCTCATTCCATTGTTCAGCGAAGCCGGGCAACAGCCGAAGGAGACGCAGGTATTTTTCAAGATTTTACCCCCCGTTCTGTGTTCTCTCCTGACGATGCTGCGGTGTTCCTCCGCCATCCTTCCAGTCCACGGTCATTTTTCTTTTTCTTTTTTTCTAACAACGTGCGCGAGAGCGATCCAGAAACCGCGATCGATCCGGCCGGAGATTTTATTAGACCGTTCTCGGTAGATTGGTCACAGGTCGGCATAACCATTTATTGTACGTCGAAACAAAGTGATTCGGCGAAAGTAGAGCGAGCCCGCGGATGACACGCTCCACAGAGTGGAATGAATTCGAAAGTTTTTGATCGCTGGCGCTTCTTTTATTCGGCCGTTCGGTCGTTAAGGCGGCCGACTCGGGAAACGGGCCGCTGGACACCCGCTCGATTCTCGTTTTTCTTTTCTTTTTTTTTTCTATTTTCTCGTTTCCTTCGTTTTGGAAATTTCATCGACGAAACTACTGCCCCGTATCGAGGCTTCTCATCGTATGAAAAAGTATATATAAATCGTGTCGAAAGCAGACGTGTTCGATTCATGCTGTATAACCAAAATTGGAATGATTGAATAAGAATTTTATTATTTGAATAATTTTAACCAGGAATATCCATAGTGTCCCTTTTGGAGAGTACTTGTATTTGCGAGCAAGTTTTCTCTTATATAAAGCACACGGAAAATAAAGTGAAAACAAAAAATGTAGAGTGTCTTGAAAATACTCTTCGTATTGCCATTGCCTGTATCAAACCAGATATTGACGAACTGGTGTCTAAAAAAAAACTCAGTGTTTTCGTTAAATAGTTTTCATATATTCTTTCAATTAATGTAAATATATTTTTTTTAACCAACATAAAAGTTATTTCAACATCAACCTCGTAAATGATATAGGTTACATTGAACTGATAGAAAAATACAAATCAACAAATTTTTGTTGGCCAATGAGGCCGAAAAGATCTAAACGATTTAGGTTAAGTTTAGGTTGGTCCCTGATCTCCCCAATGTATAAAACTTAGATCATTATGGAGGTTTTAATCGATAAAAATTTAGGTTAGGTTTAAATTGGTGCTTGATCTTTCCAATGTACAAAAGTTAGGTCACCATCGAGGTTTTAATCGATAAAAATGCGACATTGGTTTAGATTAGGTTTAAATTGGTGTCTGATCTCCCCAATGTACAAAAGTTAGGTTACCATGGAGGTTTTAATCGATAAAAGTTCGACACTAGTTTAGGTTAGGTTTAAGTTGGTCCCTGATCTCCCCAATGTACAGAGGTTAGGTCATTATTGAAGTGTTAATCGATAAAAGTTCGACACTAGTTTAGGTTAGGTTTAAGTTGGTCCCTGCTCTCCCTGCTCTCCCCAATGTACAGAGGTTAGGTCACCATGGAGGTTTTAATCGACAGTAGCTTAGGTTAGGTTTAAGTTAGATTTAAGTTGGTGCCTAATTTCCCCAATGCACAGAGGTTAGGTCACCATGGTGGTTTCAGTCGATAAAAATCCGACACTAGTTTAGGTTAGGTTCACGTTAGGTTTAAGTTAATCCCTAATCTCCCCGATACACAGAGATTAGGTCACCATGGTGGTTTCAATCGATAAAAATTCGACACTAGTTGAAGTTAGATTTAGATTTAGGTTAAGTTAGGTTTGGGTTAGGTTTACGTTCGGTTTAAGTTGATCCCTAATCTCCTCAGTGCACAGAGGTTAGGTCACCATGGTGGTTTCAGTCGATAAAAATCCGACACTAGTTTAGGTTAGGTTCACGTTAGGTTTAAGTTAATCCCTAATCTCCCCAATACACAGAGGTTAGGTCACCATGGTGGTTTCAATCGAAAAAAATTCGACACTAGTTCAAGTTAGATTTAGATTTAGGTTAAGTTAGGTTTGGGTTAGGTTTACGTTCGGTTTAAGTTGATCCCTAATCTCCTCAATGCACAGAGGTTAGGTCACCATGGTGGTTTCAATCGATAAAAATCCGACACTAGTTTAGGTTAGGTTCACGTTGGGTTTAAGTTAATCCCTAATCTCCCCGATACACAGAGATTAGGTCACCATGGTGGTTTCAATCGATAAAAATTCGACACTAGTTCAAGTTAGATTTAGATTTAGGTTAAGTTAGGTTTGGGTTAGGTTTACGTTCGGTTTGATCCCTAATCTCCTCAATGCACAGAGGTTAGGTCACATTAATCGATAAAATTTCGACACTAGTTTAGGTTTAAGTTAAGGTTAGGGCACCCATGTAATTCGCAGGACGGAAATTTCGAAAAAAATTCCACGCGAAACTTCGTGTCTGGAATCATGTGTGTGGGGAAGACCGTTACCTCGGGTGGGGTTAAACGGCTGTATGGTTGATAAGATAGTTACTGCCGGGGAATGCCCGGCCGTTGCATCGAGTAGCCGGATGCGCGGAGATGGTAACACGTGCGGAACGTATCAACGCATATCTTGGACAGTTCTATTTGTATTCATAGCCGATACGTTTCTTTTCCTTCGATTCGCGTTCAATACAGTTTCCCGCTGCGGAGGTGGGGGGGAGGAAAAATAGGACCGCGTGAAACTCAACCGACATTTCGAGGTATTGTAGCCGAACGAGCACGACGCAAACTGAATACCTACTCTAATGCCTACTCGAAACCTTGATACTGGTATTTACATGGATCCTGCTGCGAAAGCCTCGAGTCGATTCGATAGACATTCATGGCCGTGGCAATCGAACGTGTAACTATTCACGGGGGGGGGGGAGGGGGGGCAACGCGCGCGCAACGGTTCGAGTATTATCTTGACTGTTCGTCCCTCTCTGCTCGTGCCAACCATCCGAATATTCGATATCGAAGAGATAGACCTCTTATGCCGCTTCTTCTTCCTTTTTCTTCTCTCTCTCTCTCTCTCTCTCTCTCTCTCTCTCTACGTTTCCAATGGGAAATTTTTAACTCTGAACTGTGCGCGTTTCCATTTAGCCAAGGGGGGGGAGAAAATCGATCGAGCCTTTTCGCAAAAGGTCTCGGCTTCTTGGAAATTACTGTCGATAAAGTAAGTGTCCATTTGCACCATCGACGTACCGAATGGAATAAAACACATTATTAATAGTGTTTATTATTGCTTTGTTCGCTAGTAATTTTCTTTGTTGTAACGTAGACTAGCCACTTACTTTAATTTATGGATAAATACTTTCCCGTGATCTCCTTTCACGCATGCATTTTTCGTAACTCGTAATTCAACTGTCTATACTTTGTAATTAGAGTGGTAGATCTCAACGAACGATTATTACTTTATTTTAAACGAAAGAGTATTAAATTTATTTATTTAAATTAATTTAAATTTAATATTTTATTTTAGACACAGGAAAGTATTTCTAATTTTTGTCATCAAAAACGGTTGGTGAGGTTCGACGACAGAACAAAATAAGTATGGAGGGGGCTCGCAAGCCGACAGTTCGACAGCCTCGTATTAAAGGAAAAAAAAAATCGTAAGGAAAATTTCTTAACCAATTATTAGATCGCGATACGAAATTTTTGACTTCTTTAGAAATTCTCGTCTTCCAGTAGCACGGACACCTGAATTTGGCGGAAGCCTCGCCGAATTTTTATCATAATTCGTCAACGAGCGTTCGCGGCCGGCTATCGTGGCTCGAAGGATGCCACTCGTAGAAAAGAAAGAAATGTTTTTTACGTGGTGCGCGCGCGGCCGGAAACTGTATTCTCGCGCTCGGCGCTCTTTCTTTTTTTTTTTTTTCTTTTCTTTTTCTGTTAGCACGTCCGTGCTGACTTTTTACGAGGCTCGCGAAGAATGGTTTCCGCCGCGATAAAATTCACGCGTCTAACTGTCCGTCTTTGTTTCCCGCCGCGGTCGTACGCCTGTTTCCCCCGCCTACAGTTTCGCGCTGTAACGTTTAAGTACAGTAGTGCCCACTTAGCTATCCCCACCAAGTCTTGAAACTGAGACTATCCCCACTCTACCTTCCCCGCGCGACCGTGTAAAACACGAATCGAAACAAACGATACACGACACCGATATTTCGCCACGTGACGATTGTCGGACACACGTCGATCAAAGTTGGGCAAATTTTATATCAAATACCAAACGCAATATCCAATTTACATGTATTAATGCGATTATACAGAGTGTATACTGTGTACACTGTTAATTTAATATTGATGAAAATGTTGCAAGATCTATATTCAAGGTTTCCATTCAGTCGTTGACAATTATTGATTAACAACTGCTTTCGTAGGAATTTCAATCCGAGAAATTTAAGTTAATCACAATCATTTGATAATTATTGTTTCATTCAGTTTAAACGTATGTACGTATTTAAATTTAAGATAGTTTAAGTACATTAAATTTAAAGTAGGTTAAGTCAGTTTAAATAAAATGTTAAAATGTTGATGAAAGTAATAGAATTCGCCGCAATGGTATATAACAATTGACGCTTATCAAATACTTCAAATATTCAAATATTTCGTTTCATTTCGCCAGAAAAATCGCTGGCCGATCTAATTCGCATGCGACGGCGCCAACTTCGATCAAAACTCGACAGTTCCTAGTCTCTCTCCCTTCGAGATTTTCATACGAGTCGAAGTCTTATGTGCGTATATATAACCTTGCAAGATCATATAATCGCGCGTATATAATCTCGCGAGATTCTTGCTTGTTGCAGCAAACTCTCGTGGAATTTTCTCGAGGAAATTCGAGACGGAACCTGCCTTCCACCGAAAGTGGAAGACGCGGTTTAAATAGCGAACAAGCAATATTTTGCATAAAACCGCGACGGGGTTGGGTGTATGTGAAATACGTTGCGAGAGGCAATATATTCCAAGAACACGTGAGCCACCACCACATAACGGAGAACTGCATAAAGTGTGTTTTTTTTGAATTCACACCTGGCTTATCTGGCCTTTGTTCGAAATATATGTACACACGTGTGCCACTCGCGCGTGTACATATATGGAGGAGGAGGAGGAGGAGAAACGAAGTGACACGTGTATGTACGTACGTACGTTGAAATGGTAAAGCGGGCAGAACGCAGAAAAGAACGTTCTATCACTTTTCATACTCCTTTCGACCCTCCCTTTATCGCGACGAACACTCGATAAACGCCTTCGATTTTCTTCGCTGAATTTCCTATCAATGTCGCGTTTATACCCCTTGCGCTATCGGTTCGCGGACTGTAACGAGTGACCGAACCGTATACAGAAATTACTAAATAATAAATTACCAAATAATATACTTCGTACAAATTACTAAGTAATAAATTCATTATTTGTTTTGCCTGGGTTATATTTCAATATACTTGAAACTGAGAAAGCATTGCAATTTTGGGTCAAATATTCTCAAATTGGGCTTAACCTCTTTGCGCTGATAATTGGTTCGCGGACCATAACGAGTGACCGTATATAAAAATTCGCCTTCTTCTCGAATTCATCGGTATATCGCTGGATAAAAATTACTTAAAAAGTAATAAATTTATTATTCGTTTTGCCTGGGTTATATTTCGATATAATTAAAACTGAGAAGGTATTGCAGTTTTTGGCAAGATATTCTCAAAGTGTACTTAACCTCTTTGCGTTGGTAATTGGTTCGCGGACCATAACGAGTGACCGAACCGTACACAACAATTCGTCGCTTTCTTTTTCTTCTGGACTCGTCAGTATGATATCACTGGATAGAAATTACTAAGAAGTAATGAATTTGCCATTTGTTACATTTATAATATATTTAAAACTGAGAGAATGTTGCAATTTGGGACAGAAGATTCTCGACGTGCGTGGCACGTCATTCCAGCGCGAGAAGTTGAACGCGTTTCACACGTTTAAAACCATCGTTTCCTATTTGCGTGTTCGTGTAGGTTTCCCTTAAAAAAAAAAAAAAAAAAGAAAGAAAAAGAAGAGGCGCTAATAAAACTGAAATCGAGTTTCCCTTTGGTCGTGCAAATTTGAATAAATTAGACTCGCGCAGGACACGAAAGTGGCTCAAAAGATTATACTACGGCATTAATGCCGGGATTTACTGGCGACCGCCGCTTCCTACCTGGCGAAGCTGTGTAACAACCATAATAAAATGACCAACTGACCACCGTAAGAGGGTCGTGTCTGGCAGGATTTCCGGATACACTTACGGTTAATCTAGAAAATGGCTCCGTGGCACTTGAGCAACGTTGAGAACATTTCAGTTTTCGTCGTATTTTCACTGGATAACGTCCCGTAACTCGCCAACGAGGACGTATCGCCAGTTTATCGCGCGTTTCCTAATCTCTTGCTCGGGAGGGAAACTTCTTCCCTCCCAACGATCGCGAATAAGTATCAGGTTGTTTGTACCCGGAGTTCCTTTCGTTTTTATTAATGAAACACCATACGCACGATATTTTTGTTATACTTTCTCTGTCTCGTAGCCTACTAATTTAGAAAAATATCATGGCGTACGATCAAAAATATCGTTCCTATTTATTTATGATTGTTAGCAGGAATGTATCGTGTTATTAATAATTACTCGGGTATAATTTAGTGAAATAATTATGTGCATATATTGTATTGTAGATAATTAATTTTAAAATATCACATTGATTTTAATTTAAATAATTAGTTTTAAAAAAGATATCATATCGCACGATTAAAAAAAATCGTTGTTCCGTGATAAATTTGGCTCAATAAATGACATGAAAATGCACAATACTCGAACAATATTTCGTAAATCCGAGAGTTTTGGAGAGATGACACGGCAAAGCTTCCGGAACGACGGAGGAATGTAATAAATCAGAATGGATCGTGCATAATTCAATAACACGATGTTATTGTGAAATATGAAATATCGTGCGTACGTTATTCATTAACAAAACGAAGAAAACTCTGTGCACTGAACGAAACAACGATGAAATCAGTTTCCCCGAAAAGGAAGAGAAAACATATTCGTGAATATATTTAACATTAGAACATAAAAATTTCCATGAGAGACATTGAAGACAAAAAAATATCGAAACTTTATAACGCGATGAAATATTGCTTCTATTCACGTATTTTACGAGAAATTATTTAAATCTTTGAAACATACGTTGCCTATAAAATGTCTAACGAAAATTATAAATTATAAATTACAAATCTTTAAAGTTAAAATTATTTAAAACTATAAATTATAAATTAGAAATCTTTGAAATTAAAATTATTTAAAATTATAAATTATAAATTACAAATCTTTAGAAATACATTGTCTAACAAAAATTATAAATTGGTCATTTTGACTACTTTTCAGCTTTAAGAAAATTGACATTACGTAAAAAAGAAAACTCTAATTTCACGCGACCAAACGTATCCTTTTACACGAAACGGAAAGTTTAATCGAGACTAGGCGAATTGATTACACAATAACTCGGATCTTCGTTGCAAGACATCGGTGGTGCGACGACGTATGCATTAATGCATGCGAGGGAAGTGTGGACAAAACTTGGCGAATGAATTATGTTAATTACATGACTTGTCCCGGCTAAATTACGTATTCCGGGTTGCCGTAAATTCGTTAATTAAAGGCCAACCGTAAGTGCAAACACGTAATATGCAACGTGTACCTAGCCGTGCTTGGAACTGCAACGGTAAATCTCCAAGTTAGATAAGTGAAACTTCTATGTGCCTTTAACGCTAATAAGACGACTCCTTAGCTGAACAATCACATCCCGGGTAGACGCTCTGCGAATTCGTACGTGCTTGTTCCCAATCTGTGATTATGGAAACCACGTCTTGGCATGGTTGATAGTAATAGAAGAAAATGTCCTTTTGAAAACGAACAAGTTTTTGTTAAATATAGTCACTGTGGTGAAATTTCTTTGGCAGGACGTGAACTAAATTGTATCCCTAAATTGTATCCATTCGCAGTAATTTCCAGACGTATTTATTTATTTGTTCGTCAAGATGCAACAATTTGAAAGAGATCAAAAACATGGTAAATTGAAATAACGAGATCAGTCAAGGAGAATAATCTGCATGGGATCTCAATCTCTCTGTTTACGATCCGCGGCAAGATATCACGGGAAGAGAGAATATTTATCAGGCGCTGTCCAGAGGTAGTGAAAAAAAGTTAAGACAGAAACAGCAAGACAATACAGATTCTGCGAGTTGGATTCTGGTGTCATTGTGCACGCAAGTGGACTTCAGCTGGCAACTGA
Organism: Tetragonisca angustula; assembly: GCA_036937485.2. Lineage (NCBI taxonomy): Eukaryota > Metazoa > Arthropoda > Insecta > Hymenoptera > Apidae > Tetragonisca > Tetragonisca angustula. The sequence continues at coordinate 681,700 of JAWNGG020000026.1, read as the reverse complement.
TTGCGGACCATAACGAGTGACCAAACCGTATACAGTAATTTCTAATTTTCTTTTTAAACTCGTCAGTGTGATAGAAATTATTGAGAAGTAATAAATTTATTATTCGTTTTGCCTTATTGTCGTGTTATACTTAGAAGTGAGGAAATATTGCAATTTTGGGACAAAAAGTTCTCAAAGTGCGCTTAACCTCTTGCGCTGGCAACTGATTGCGGACCATAACGAGCGACCAAACCGTATACAGTAATTCGTAACTTTCTAAACTCGTCAGTGTGATAGAAATTATTGAGAAGTAATAAATTTATTATTCGTTTTGCCTTATTGTCGTGTTATACTTAGAAGTGAGGAAATATTGCAATTTTGGGACAAAAAGTTCTCAAAGTGCGCTTAACCTCTTGCGCTGGCAACTGATTGCGGACCATAACGAGCGACCAAACCGTATACAGTAATTCGTAACTTTCTAAACTCGTCAGTGTGATAGAAATTATTGAGAAGCAATAAATTTATTATTCGTTTTGCCTTATTGTCGTGTTATACTTAGAAGTGAGGAAATATTGCAATTTTGGGACAAAAAGTTCTCAAAGTGCGCTTAACCTCTTGCGCTGGCAACTGATTGCGGACCATAACGAGCGACCAAACCGTATACAGTAATTCGTAACTTTCTAAACTCGTCAGTGTGATAGAAATTATTGAGAAGCAATAAATTTATTATTCGTTTTGCCTTATTGTCGTGTTATACTTAGAAGTGAGGAAACATTGCAATTTTGAGACAAAAAGTTCTCGATGTGCGCTTAACCTCTTGCGTTGGCAACTGATTGCGGACCATAACGAGCGACCAAACCGTATACAGTAATTCGTAACTTTCTAAACTCGTCAGTGTGATAGAAATTATTGAGAAGTAATAAATTTATTATTCGTTTTGCCTTATTGTCGTGTTATACTTAGAAGTGAGGAAATATTGCAATTTTGGGACAAAAAGTTCTCAAAGTGCGCTTAACCTCTTGCGCTGGCAACTGATTGCGGACCATAACGAGCGACCAAACCGTATACAGTAATTCGTAACTTTCTAAACTCGTCAGTGTGATAGAAATTATTGAGAAGCAATAAATTTATTATTCGTTTTGCCTTATTGTCGTGTTATACTTAGAAGTGAGGAAATATTGCAATTTTGGGACAAAAAGTTCTCAAAGTGCGCTTAACCTCTTGCGCTGGCAACTGATTGCGGACCATAACGAGCGACCAAACCGTATACAGTAATTCGTAACTTTCTAAACTCGTCAGTGTGATAGAAATTATTGAGAAGCAATAAATTTATTATTCGTTTCGCCTTATTGTCGTGTTATACTTAGAAGTGAGGAAATATTGCAATTTTGGGACAAAAAGTTCTCGATGTGCACTTAACCTCTTGCGTTGGCAACTGATTGCGGACCATAACGAGCGACCAAACCGTATACAGTAATTCGTAACTTTCTAAACTCGTCAGTGTGATAGAAATTATTGAGAAGCAATAAATTTATTATTCGTTTTGCCTTATTGTCGTGTTATACTTAAATATACCTAGAATTGAGGAAATATTGCAATTTTGGGAGAAAGAATTCTCGACGTTGCACGTGGCACGTCATTCCAGCGCAAGTGGAAAATTGAAAAGCAATTGTCAGAACTGACAATGACGTATGTACGTCGGTTCAAAATACGCGTCACTTATGGTCGCACAAGTGTTCAAAGTTTCGCCGTAAATACGGTCCGCGGTGAATCGTTTGACTATCCCCATGAATTTCCCGAAAGAAAGCTCGCTTGATTCCCCGCCCCCCCTCCCCTACTCCCCCTTGCTCTTGCGTTTTCGGGCAAACTTTGGTGCATATCCCCCCGGTGACGCCGATATACGTACGTATAAAAGCGGACCGTCTTCCCGCGGCCATAAATTTCGCCCGGGGATTCCGAAATCTTTGACAAAGTTTCCAACGCGAGTTCGAGTTCCGTCCGCGACGTAAAAAGCGGCCGGGATAATGCACGAGGGTTTCGAGAGTGGGAAGCGTTCCCTCATTACTCTTGGTTCGGCCCGCGGGAAAAATATTTGAATACTTGCCCCCCTTACTGGGCTTATCGTCGACCTTCAGCCGCCCGTGATATTACCGAGTAGCAGTAGCGGCGGGCTGTGAGAAGAGCGAAAGAGAGAGATAGAGACAAAAGAAAGGCCGATTTGTCTCGGGGAAAAGTTGTTCGTCTCTTGGCACCGGCCACGCTCGCCCTCCCCCGCCGTAATGGGCGACGCTTCTCGAAATAACGAGCAAACAAAAATGGGGATGCATTTGCTTTTATGACTGCCATCTGACGACAATTTTTATTGAAAAATTTCGCGCTTCGAGGAGGAGGCGCGACACGACAGTTTTTAATAAAAGTTCGCCCGACACGTTCGGCCTTCTCTGCAGTAGCCGCCGATCTAAGGGGAGGTTCTGCCGCGAATCGAGTCGAGAGCGAAACAATTACCCACCGGTATTGCCTTTGGACCTCTGTTTCGTCTCCTCTGGCCATTTATTACCCGCGAATCTCGCGCTTCCGTTTCGTTGCGTTCGAACGAAGTGAAATTGCGAAGCAAAGTTACAGTATGTTTCATTTGGAACGTCCCGCGCAATATTGTCTGCCCCAAGCTGTTCGGCGTAGAAAGAAATAGTTTCAAGTAAAACTCAGTTTGTTTCGAAGGGAACATCTTCTGATTGTAAGTGGAAAATCTTGATCCAAGTGCTGCTGATTTCAAAGTGATTTCTTTCTAATGAAACTACGTACTTTTCTTCAAACGTAACCCGCAGTTTCATTTGTCGAGTTCAGCAACCTTTATATGTTGAGGTATCAAGGTTATTCCAGATGGTTTCAAAATTGTCTGTTCAAAAAGCGATGAACGTACCAAGAAATTATTACCTTTCGTATTCGAAATAGTAAGCTCAAACGTCAATGAACTGATTTATTCAGTCTCAACATGGTTACATCCTCTTCAGTGTTTCTTCAAAGTTTCAAGGTGTTTCACGTATGATAGATAGACTATGAATTTGTCATTTATAGTTTCATTTAAAGAAACAAAGATCGTCTTGAGATTTCAAAAGCACGTCCACCTAGACCGAGATTTGTAATCGAAATAAAGTAAATTTTACTTGAAACATTCTTTCTGTAACAAAAAAGTTTAAGAGACAATTGCGGACGTTTCAAATGGCACGCTATGTACGTATGTACGTACATGACTTCGTGATATATATGTTTTTTTAATTTACAATTGGTAATTTACAATTGATAGATTACAAATAAATTGATAATTTACAATTGACAGATTACAAATAAATTGATAGTCTACAATTGATAGATTACAAATAAATTGATAGTCTACAATTGATAGATTACAAATAAATTGATAGTCTACAATTGGTAGATTACAAATAAATTGATAGTTTACAATTGACAGATTTCAAATAAATTGACAGTCTACAATTGACAGATTTCAAATAAATTGATAGTCTACAATTGACAGATTTCAAATAAATTGATAGTCTACAATTGATAGATTACAAATAAATTGATAGTTTACAATTGACAGATTACAAATAAATTGATAGTCTACAATTGATAGATTACAAATAAATTGTTAGTCTACAATTGACAGATTACAAATAAATTGATAGTCTACAATTGACAGATTTCAAATAAATTGATAGTCTACAATTGATAGATTACAAATAAATTGATAGTTTACAATTGACAGATTACAAATAAATTGATAGTCTACAATTGATAGATTACAAATAAATTGTTAGTCTACAATTGACAGATTACAAATAAATTGATAGTCTACAATTGACAGATTACAAATAAATTGATAGTTTACAATTGACAGATTACAAATAAATTGATAGTCTACAATTGATAGATTACAAATAAATTGATAGTCTACAATTGATAGATTACAAATAAATTGATAATTTACAATTGATAGATTACAAATAAATTGATAATTTACAATTCATAAATTACAAATAAATTGATAATTTACAATTGATAGATTACAAATAAATTATAAACAGATAGATTACAAATACAGTTTTTCAAGTAACATACTCGGAGATAAGGATAAAGAAGTTTGTGAAAAACGGCGATAAAAAAAAATTCGATTAATTACCCCGAGATAAATGTGACGGTGACTTATCGAAGAAAGAGCAAGTGGACATAGTTCCAAGTTCTTTTTTTTTTTTTTTCAAAAGTGGGGAGGAGACCTCGACCGCGATGTACAATTATAAATCTGGCATTCGAACACGTTTCGCGGAAGTGAAAGTGGAGATCGTCGCTAATTAGCAAGGGTGTTCCTATCCTGCTGATAAAATTCGAAATTCCTTATCTGAACGTGGCCAAACCGACGTTACGCACGGGCAAACGGGAGTTAGGCTAACCAGGAAATTGCCTCTCTACCTGCAGACAGGTGTTTCCTGCCAGTCAGCCAACGTTCGCGATGATTTCTAATCGCATTCGCGGCATTTCCGATTAAGTTCACAGACTGTCGGTTTCCGATATCGATTTTACAACCGATATTATATCGCGCGTTCGCTGATATAAGTTGCGCTCATTTATCGTTCACACTCGCGGACACAACTTCCACGTTGCGACATCGCGACATTGTGCTTGTTTCACGAGTAATTCCGTAATTTTCTCGGTGATTCTTTCAAGCTTTGCGTTTTTTAGTTCGACGAATATTTTTTTTTCCTTTTTCTCTTTTTTTTTTTTTTTTTTTTTAAGTTATCCGACGAGCAGGTTTTCGCGTGATCGAGCCCGTAAGATGTGGTGGTACGCCACGGGGGTGCTTGCTTCTTTGCAGAGCAGCTGGGTAGTTATGAACTAGTTGCATGATTTATTAAGTACTATCTAAGAATTTGTTGCGAACTCCACCGAACTTTAAGCATATGTAATTTTGCGGCGATAGACCAGATTCGAGTATCGTGCAAGAGCGCGAGTGTGCTTCGAGGAGCATCTTGGTTTCTTAACGGGCTGTTTCGATATTAAAGATGCTAGCTAGATCAAAAGATCGACGGTTAGTCGGGGAGTGACGAACCACTTTTCTTTCGAAGAGTTATTACAACTTTAGGTACATATAAATTTATAATCTATAATTTATTTTTATCGTTACAATTATAATTTGATAATAACTTTATGATTATAGTTATATTTTAATAATATTTTTGTAATTTATAATATTTATGTGCATGTTTGGATACACGTAAATTTATAATGACACGAACGGAGAATTAAAAAATAATCATAGAGTTGCAAAGTAAAAGAAATGGCATCTTATGCAAGAGGTAAAAGATACATATTTTCAGGTCAATTTTTCGTTTATTATTCGACCACATCGAGTATATTTCTTGGTTGAGATTTTGCTCACAAACTCTGCCCCAACAGTTGAAAGGATGGGTCAACTTCTGCTCTATTCATACCCTGGCGCAAGAAACACTTTCTAATTTTCGGAGAGTGAGATCTGAGATCACATAATCTATAAACGTTGTGTACACTGACACACTCTATTCCGAAGAAATGATTACTTCTTGGCAAAATGTTAATAAATTACAGTTAAAAAGATAAGCAGGAAATTTTAACATAATTATACACGTAACCTAATTTTTCAAATGAAAATGAACAAGAAAAATTGATGGTCAATATAATCACTGTAAAAATTGATCCCTCACCAGGACTTATCCTGTTTCTAGAAACGAATACACCAGGAATTTTTTCGTAGGAAGATGAAAGAGTCGCCGCTGTTGTTAAAAGTATAGTCTCGCGAACAGATGAACTAGAAAAAACTTCGATTCGATTAAAGTTCTTAGTTAATCACTTCTCTTGGTCGGCCATGTGGTTAATTTCTTCTTCGAGTTTATATTTTACCGCGGCTTTAGCTCATCCTTTCCCCGGCGATTGTTCACAAAAATTCAGAAAAAAGTGGCAGAAACACGCGTTGATTAAACGATCGACGAGATCAAGAAAGAAACTCGTGTAAATCGGGCCGAAGTGGATCGCGGGGAGTGGACGTCCGGCACTGACGACAATTAAAATGCAAACAGAGAGCAATTATGATTTACTATCGCACACCGGATTCCGTATAATAAATTCCGCGATGAAAGTTGGCCGAATTCGCATTGGTGAAATTTGCATCCACCGGGGCGAAATTAATTTAACCGGCAGTTCGCTAGAGGTATTTCCGCGTAGTTAGCCGTCGGGAAAAGATGGTTTCGAATTATGCATTCCGACTGACTGCCACCGCCCGCACGCGGTAAACATCTTGCAGATAACAATTATTACGCCGCGAGAGAGGCCGAGTCCACGCTTTGTTGTCCGCGTGACAATCTTTGAAAACGTTGTAAACGTCGACGAAGTCCCGAGAGAGGCTTCAACGAGTAAATTCAAATTGAACTTTTAAATGCAATAACTGTAACAGGCACGTAATATTTGAAATAATAACGAAGTGCGCTTAACCTCTTCGCGCTGGTTCGCGGACCGTAACGAGTGACCGAACCGTACACAATAATTCTTCTTTTCGAATTTATCGGTACGTCACTGGATAAAAATTACTAATAAGTAATAAATTTATTATTTTTGCCTCGGTTACATTTAAATATACTTAAAACTGAGAAAATGTTGCAATTTTGGGCCAAATATTCTCAAAGTGCACTTAACCTCTCTGCGCTAGTAACTGATTGCGGACCATAACGAGTGACCAAAAACCGTATTCACAGTAATTCGTCTTCTTTTCGAATTTATCGGTACGTCACTGGATAAAAATTACTAATAAATAATAAATTTATTATTTGTTTTGTCCGGATTATATTTCAATGTACTTGAAACTGAGAAAGTATTGCAATTTTGGGCCAAATATTCTCAAAGTGCACTTAACCTCTTTGCGCTAGTAACTGATTGCGGACCATAACGAGTGACCAAACTATTCACAGTAATTCTTCTTTTCGAATTCATCGGTACGTCACTGGATAGAAATTACTAATAAATAATAAATTTATTATTTGTTTTGCCTCGGTTACATTTAAATATACTTAAAACTGAGAAAATGTTGCAATTTTGGGCCAAATATTCTCAAAGTGCACTTAACCTCTCTGCGCTAGTAACTGATTGCGGACCATAACGAGTGACCAAAAACCGTATTCACAGTAATTCGTCTTCTTTTCGAATTTATCGGTACGTCACTGGATAAAAATTACTAATAAATAATAAATTTATTATTTGTTTTGTCCGGATTATATTTCAATGTACTTGAAACTGAGAAAGTATTGCAATTTTGGGCCAAATATTCTCAAAGTGCACTTAACCTCTTTGCGCTAGTAACTGATTGCGGACCATAACGAGTGACCAAACTATTCACAGTAATTCTTCTTTTCGAATTCATCGGTACGTCACTGGATAGAAATTACTAACAAATAATAAATTTATTATTTGTTTTGTCCGGATTATATTTCAATGTGCTTGAAACTGAGAAAGTATTGCAATTTTGGACCAAGTATTCTCGACATGCGTGACACGTCGTTCCAGCGCAAGAAGTTAATCGACAGTGTACCATTTATACGCTAGTAGCGTAAACGTTGCAGCGAGACACTCGTTAATTGACTCTGATCAAGTGCAATCAACTGCACATCGGTCTGCAAATGAACGAGAATTGAACTCTGTCTCTCTGTCTCTCTCTCTCTCCCTCTTTCCGGGTAAGATATTTCGAAAATAAGATCGACGAGAAGCAAACGCGAACTGTAATTAGAACGTTTCGAACGGAAGCGTTCTAAACTCGTGGAATCGATCACGAAATTTTCCCTCGACGAATTCTTTTCCTTTCTAGCAGGCGAGGAATTTTCGCGCCGACTACGTACACACTCGCCTTAGGCGAAACGTATCCGCGAAAAGCGCGGTCACGCGAGCTTCCGGTCAGCTTTAATCGAGGCCAATTTAGCCTCGTTCTTGAACTTTCAACAACGCGTTCGCGAAAATTGCGCGCGTTCTCTCTTCCCCTTCCCCCCCTTCGAGTAAGTTGAAGTTGCTTCTGCGTTTCATCTATAAAAAAAAAAAATAAATAAATAAATAAATAAAACAAAGAGGAAAGATCGAACGACGATAGTTTTGACGTATATCGCGGGCAACGTTATTGCAGGATGGAGGAATTACGAACGACGAGATACGACAGCTTCTGAGGTTAGATCGCATTAAAGACGAGCCATATTAATAACTAGTGTTATCGAGTTTGGGCGTTGGGAGATAAGCCAAGGATAAGAGAGCAGGTTCGACGGCGACTCTTCGGTCTAAACCAGATCACCATACCTCAAGTAGTTCCGGTAAGGTAAGTCACTCACGGCCGCTGCCCTTTGTGAACCTAAGTAGCCATAACTCAGACTACACGGCTATATCACTTGGTAATATCCTGGTAATAAATTAAATCAGCGAAGATAATCCAGATGTACTCTGGACTCGAAACCTGTGGGTTCGGTGGTAGCTTCGGTGGTCGATATCGATAACGAAGAATCAAAACGTTTTAGACACAGCTCGGTAATCCTCGCGTCTTTAGGCTCGTTAGACGGGATTTTTCCTGATCAATCACGAAAATTACCACTCAAAGGACGGAGAAAGCACAAAGGGGACAGCGAAAACGAACAAATCATAAAAATTATTTTCGCAGATACAAAATGTCTTAGAAATTGAAGAAGTCGTTCGACGAAAAGAATTAATGAATTTGCTGTTATACAAAAACAATTCATTCGTTCTTAAATGCGCTACATTCTGATTTGAAATATCATTTTATTAAATTTCTATTGACAAATCTAAACAACAGTACGTAAATAAAATTTAAGCATGTCCTATCTTGGATTGTGTCAAATTGAAATACTCAAGATACAAGTGCAAACTCAAATTAATCCGGGTCAATGGACAATCACAGCAGCAATTGAAGCTTCTTCCGATTTTTTTCGTGATTTCAAGCACGCACGTGCGCGTGATCCCCGGTTACATGGCGCGATACGATAGAGAATATTATGTACGTTTAGCGTGCCTGCAAAACGATACAGCTGTACAGTGTGGAATCACGCAGAGACTGATACACGCGTACACAAAGGCGAACATCTATGTGGTACGCATATACTCCCTTAACAATGCGTACATAATAGATACGCGGTCGTCTATGAACGCATAAATCTTACGTGTATATTTGCCGGGGCAAATACCACCTCTATAGACCTCGCAGGGCCTTGTGACCCTTTCAGCTCGTTCTAGCGTAAATTACAGTTAATTTGATTACACTAGGTTCCCTCCTTTCGCGTATAGACGTCGAACAAATCCTTCAAAATGGCCGTGACAATGAAAAATCGTCGACTGTTCGGACTGATGCGTAAAATCGTACTTGGTCTCGTTTTTTAAAAAAAAGGCGAAGCTTCTACTTGGACTCGAAGACATTAGACTTTAAGTAAGGGACACCTTATTCTCGAAAATCGTCGAAACTTAAACGTGCTCAAATAGAAAAGATTTTTTTCACAACTAGATTGGCAACTGGAGTGACCGAACCGTACAGAATAATTCGTCGCTTTCTGTTTCTTTTGTACTGGTATGATATCACTGGATAGAAATTACTGAGAGGTAATAAATTCATCATTTCGTTTCACTGGCTTACATTTCAATATACTTAAAACTGAGAAAGTATTGCAATTTTGGGCCAAATATTTTCAAACTGCGCTTAACCTGTTTGCGCCAGTAACTGGTTCGCGGACCATAACGAGTGACCGAACCGTACACAATAATTCGTCGCTTTCTGTTTCTTTTGAGCTCGTCGGTATGATATCACTAGATAGAAATTATGTAAGTAATAAACTTATCGTATTGCAATCTTGGGACAAAAAATTCCCGACGCGCGTGACACGTCGTTCCATCGAGGTCTCCTCTTTGAAACTCGCAGTACGATGTCTTTCCTTGAATCAGAAATCGAAGTAGTGAGAAAAGAAGTCATGCAGTGAGTTTGGAAAGGAAAAGTTTCGATCTTGAAGTCCAAGCGCTGGACTTTGTCACGATAGAGAATTTTTTTCAACATTTTTACGCAAGTTTGAGTTTTTGTGATTTCCAAGAGTAAAACAAAAGGCACCTTTACACGAAAGTAAAGTCTTCTTCGAAAAACAAAAACTCGCGCTATCAAAGTACGCTTTGAAATGAAAGAGCATCGTTGTACGATTTCTCTTTACGAAGTTACGTTATTTCACATGATCGACAAATTTTTATCTTTCGTTTGGTACAGTTCTGCTCTTCGCTGCACGTATCTGCCCGTAAATCCTCTATAGATTTAATAAACCGTCCAGATTCCTTTTCGAACGTTACCTGCCGAGTTTGAAAGAGGATGATGAGAGAATAAGGAATGTACGGGAGATTGACGAAGGAAAACTCGACGAATGAACGAAGCACGACGTAATAGAACTACGCACGCTTCTTTGAAATTTTACATTCGAGAACTTCAAAGCATGCTTCGCCCCTTGTTTCCGAGAAATTACATCTGAGAGCTTGTTTACTTTTATTTCTCAAATACTTGCGCCCTGCATCTGCAAACAACTGGGATAAAAATTTACCTCTGTTCATCCATCTCGTCCAAAGGAAAGAAAAAAAGAAAAATAACGTGTGTGTAAATTTTCAATGTTCCTCGCGCGCCGAGAGTTTCCAGGCAAGAAGAAGAAGAAGATCGCACGGCTAGGAGATTCACGAGAGGAGCGTATATCCCTCTTCGTGAATTGTTACTCGTTCTTCCGCTTGTGAATTATGCATCGTTCAAGGCCGCTGAAAATTCGAAACTCGCGATTTATCGCCACGTGTCCCGCTTAACCCGCCAGATTTTTCGTCGCTCTGACTTCCCATCGGATCCAAGGAGTTGAGAAAATTCCCCGCTCTGGAGGGGAAGATGATCCAAGAGGAGTCGAGTTGAGAAAACTCAAGTCGAAGCTCCCTTGGGGCATTGTTGAGCTTTACAAGAAATTAAGTCATACTACATAAAATTAAGAAAGTTAAAATTACGTATATGAGAAGTGAAAATAAAATTATAAAATTGCACGCGATGAAAATGAAATTATAAAATTGCGCGCGATGAAAATAAAATTATAAAATTGCGTGTAATGAAAATAATATTTTAAAATTACATATGACAAAAATAAAATTGTAAAATTATAAAGAAGACAAACAAAAGAGAAGAAAATAACTCTCTCCTCGGATCGAATATTTGTCACGAATGAAAGTGGAATTAACTGGCTGACGTTCGAGTGCAATTTGCATAACGTTGAGTAACGGCAAATTGCCGACGATTTAATCGACTTCCCCAGTATGAACCCGCGGAGAAAGACGTAATAATCCGCGGCGCGGTGCACGCGGAAAATGAATATCGCCACGCGGTAAATTGTTGGCGTTCCCGTGACCTACAAGAACACGTTGGATACAGATCACGTTCGCGTTCCTAGCATGAAACGTTCTCGTACACACACCTGCACGTCGCCGTATTTTCCCGCGAGAAATGATGTTCTCGCTCGTCTCCGGCAATTCGCGCGTATAATCACGCGCGGGAGAAGCAAAAGGAGAAATATTCAAAACGTCGTCGTATCGATCGCCACGCACCGATACGCTCTCTTTTTTTTTTCTTTTTTTTTCTTTTTGCTTTTTCCTTCCTCTCTAACGCAGCGCGGCGGAACACCACCGGTTATCACGAACGCGAAAAGGAATTATTCAGAGAGACAAGGGAAGGGAAGTGCACGACGATTCAAGACGAGAGCTCGAGAGGAGAACGAGGTCTTTGAGAACGAGAGTGAGGAGCGGGTCGAAAAAAAAATAGAGAACGCAACCGGTTATTGTTCGAGGGCTCAGAGTGTCCCGATGCAGCTTCCAACGTCGTGGCGTTAAGACCCGCGGTGAACCGCGAGATTTTAACGACGACATTGCCGTTGTTGCTCCTTTCTGTTTGCTCCATATACCGGCCGAGCGAACAGGTTCGTCCCGGTTCCAAGCTTTGGGAGTTTCGTCGCGGGCCATCAGTTTCGATCGGATACCACCATTGTATTTCCTCGAAAAGGGGCGAATTTTAGACAACAGATGATGAAAGAAACAGAGAGATCATTTCTATAATCACCAGGTTCAGTCGTCTTTGACTTCTTTTTAACCCACTTGCGCTGGCAACTGGTTCGCGGACCGTAACGAGTGACCGAACCGTACACAGTAATTCGTCGCTTTCTTTTTGATCTCGTCGATATATCACTGGATAGAAATTATTGAAAAGTAATAAATTTATCATCTGTTTTGCCTTATTATTGTGTTATACTTAAATACACTTAAAACTGAGGAAACATTGCAACTTTGGGACAAAAAGTTCTCGACGCGCGCTTAACCACTTGCGCTGGCAACTGGATTGCGGACCATAACGAGTGACCGAACTGTACACAGTAATTCGTCGCTTTCTTTTTGATCTCGTCGATATATCACTGGATAGAAATTATTGAAAAGTAATAAATTTATCATCTGTTTTGCCTTATTATTGTTATACTTAAATACACTTAAAACTGAGGAAACATTGCAACTTTGGGACAAAAAGTTCTCGACGCGCGCTTAACCACTTGCGCTGGCAACTGGATTGCGGACCATAACGAGTGACCGAACCGTACACAGTAATTCGTCGCTTTCTTTTTGATCTCGTCGATATATCACTGGATAGAAATTATTGAAAAGTAATAAATTTATCATCTGTTTTACCTTATTACTGTGTTATACTTAAATACACTTAAAACTGAGGAAACATTGCAACTTTGGGACAAAAAGTTCTCGACGCGCGCTTAACCACTTGCGCTGGCAACTGGATTGCGGACCATAACGAGTGACCGAACCGTACACAGTAATTCGTCGCTTTCTTTTTGATCTCGTCGATATATCACTGAATAGAAATTATTGAAAAGTAATAAATTTATCATCTGTTTTGCCTTATTATAGTGTTATACTTAAATACACTTAAAACTGAGGAAACATTGCAACTTTGGGACAAAAAGTTCTCGACGCGCGCTTAACCACTTGCGCTGGCAACTGGATTGCGGACCATAACGAGTGACCGAACTGTACACAGTAATTCGTCGCTTTCTTTTTGATCTCGTCGATATATCACTGGATAGAAATTATTGAAAAGTAATAAATTTATCATCTGTTTGTGCCTGGGTTACATTTCAATATACTTAAAACTGAGAAAATATTGCAATTTGAGACAAGAAGAGGTTAATAGACGGGGAATTGGAAAATCACTGGATCAATCCATTCTTTTTGCCCATTTCTTTTATATTTAATTTTAGTATTATTTAGTATTTAAGTATTTTAATATTTCAGTATTATATTTAATTTCTTGTTTTTTTCTTTGTAATTATGAGGATCTGTGAATAATTCGGAAATTTGGCAAGTTAAACTCTTGACCAAGGTATAATATTTCCGAGTAGAAATTTCGAACATTGCTCCGACAAGCATTGTTCTGTTTAATTTTTGTGGAAATGTATATTTCTACGAAACTCCACCGCGGCTAAAATTCCCAACAAAGTGGCCAACGCTTTGAATACTCGGTAGCGGAACATTCTAGAATAGCCTAGAATTGCGTTTTCCGAAAAACTCCTTACGAATGGAGGCAGGGGATTTCCCAATATCGCAAAGTTAGAGGCAACTGTCTTTCGCAAGAGAAGCGGGGTTCTCGAATTTTTTTTCGCCGCCGAGATCTCTCAACGTCGGGGGAGAATTTACCGGAAGTCGATCTTCCACGTTACGAGTAACCCTGACTAGGTTAGGCCGCCGCGCACCGGAGATAACTACCGCAGTATCCGGCGCAAGTAGTCTCCACCCCAATAAAAACTTTCGCCGGGAAGCCTCTCTTCATTCACCGGTGTATAGATCTCGTTCCATTTCGCGCGCGCAAAAAAAGAAAAAAAAGAAAGAGAGAGAAAGAGAGAGAATCCCACCTTCCGCCATTTCCGTCCCGCTTCGCGCGATCCCGCCACGAACTTTTAATTCGTCCCTCCCCTCCCTCCTTCCCTCTCCGCACCACCCTTTTACGCCGCGCCTCTCCTATTTCCTCTTTGACGGTTGTTTCCGGTTGCTGAAAAGCCGACACGCTCCGCCACGTTCCGATTCCCCGCTCTTCTCTTTGACTCTTCTTGGATGAAATTGTTACCGGACAGGTAATTGCTGTCCTCCCCTCCACCCCACCCATCTCGCGGCATTTCATTTTTATATACGGCCAGAGAGGAGGGGAAAAAGGTCGACGAATGAAACGGCAAAATAGATACAAATGTTTGGTTAGTATAACGGCAGACACGGGGAGAAAAGCGTCTGACGCGCCCTCTCGGTCGCATCTCGTTCTGTTGATCTCTCTCTTTCTCTCGTTCTCGTGTTTCTTTGTTTCTCATTGTCGTTACGTTCAATACACGCGTACACACGATGTAATATATAGTACCAATTTGCATGTACTATATGGTGCATATAGTGCATATAGTATACTATATAGTAGCGCTCACTATATAGTAATAGTATAGTATATAGTACCACTTGTGGTACCATATAGCATAGTATATAATACCACTTGTGGTACCATATAGCATAGTATATAGTACAACTTTGCATATACTATATGGTGCATATAGTATACTATATAGTAGTGCTCAATATATAGTAATAGTATAGTATATAGTACCACTTGTGGTACCATGTAACATAGAATGTAACATCACTTGTGGTACCATATAGCATAGTATATAGTACAACTTTGCATATACTATACTATATATGGTGCATATAGTATACTATATAGTAATAGTATAGTATATAGTACCACTTGTGGTACCATATAGCATAGTATATAGTACCACTTTGCATATAGTATACAAGGGTTAGACGAAATAATGCGAATACTTCATTTACTTGAAATATTGAAATATTGTTTATTAACCTCTTAGCTGTATCACTCTTAAAATTGTGTATTTACATTGTGTCGTTAGAACGACGCTGTGACGATTACAGGGTGGCCACTGAAATACTGATGGGTTTGAAAATGTCATAACATTTTCATTTTCAATCTTTTCTTGTACGTTTCACACATAATACTGAAAAAAAATCCATTAATTATATTTCCAAATAAAATAATAAAAAATTTAGAAAAAACATGTGTTTGTAAAAGTTATTTTTGTTTTATGTCATTCAGTCTTTCAGTGATCGCCCTGTACTGTGTGGCAGCTACTGTAAAATTATACGGAAGTATAGCACTAGTTTTCTTGGAAAAATCATTAACTATTGTTTTTATTAATTTAATTGATACTAATTAATGATAATTAATATTTAGAAATTGATGTAGTCTAGTCTCAAAATATTGTAAAACGTCTAAGATTTGCAAATGTGTTTCATTTTCCACGAGAAATTTAATTCAAGTAACAAATTTTAATTGCTCCTCTCGCATCACGAGTATACTCGTTCATAGTTAAGAGGTTAAGAACGCGTAGGACATTCAATTCCTGTCGCACAAGAATAGATTCGTACAAATCTTGAATGATATTATGCCATTCTTCGTGTAATACCTTCTGAAGCTCCACTGGCGAGGCCAAAAGATGGGATCTGCTTCTAACTTTGTTTTCGAGAACAAACCATATTCGAGACTGTGCCGGCCAAGAAGGAGACGCTTAACTTCGTTTTCATGTTCCTCAAGCCAAGGATTTATGGTCGCAGTGGGTTGTCGTCTTGAAAAATTCCTTTGTAAAGATTCCTCCGAAAATAACGATCGCGCCACTTGATTGCACGAAATGCTTGAATGACCCTTGGAGTCGACAACGAAACATAACCTCAAACGTACATAACCTCAATACACACGTTTCTTGCACACTCTGAGGACTCGAGACATAACCTCGATACGTATGTACTTCACACACTTTGAGAACTCGAAACATAACCTCGATATATACGTATTTTACACACTCTGAGGATTCGAAACATAACCTCAAACGCACATAACCTCAATACACACGTTTTTTTATACACTCTGAGGACTCGAAACATAACCTCGATACACACGTATTTTACACACTCTGAGGATTTGAAACATAACCTCGATACACACGTATTTCACACACTCTGAGAATTCGAAACACAACCTCGATACACACGTATTTTACACACTGTGAGGACTCGAAACATAATCTCAATACACACGTATTTTACACATTCTGAGAATTCGAAACATAACCTCGATACACACGTATTTTACACATTGTGAGGACTCGAAACATAACCTCAATACACACGTATTTTACACACTCTGAGGACTCGAAACATAACCTCAAACGTACATAACCTCAATACACACGTTTTTTTACACACTCTGATGACTCGAAACATAACCTCAATACACACATTTTTTTACACACTCTGAGGACTCGAGACCCAGTATTCCTCGGGGGAAGTTTTCGAATATTCGAAATCGTCGCACGGATCCGCAAATATACGTATCATTTTCATCGCGTTTTCAAAGACGTCCCGATTGTTTCACGAGAGTTCGCGGGCTCATCTCGAGCGTTTGCACTAAAATCGAACGCTATTAAACTTTAATAGATCGGCGGGGGGGCAAAAGTTCGATAAACATTTGCGCGCTTAATTAGTTTCGAGCAGCGAACATTTTCTCGGGGTTGCCTTTGAAGCAACGTTTAATCTAGTGTTTAATGAAACTCGCGTTGAAAACGAAGATGCCCGTTTCCGGCCGAGCAATAATACCCATTGATAATGGCAGCGCGAGAGAAATGAGAATGGTGTACAGGATACGCCATTAAAATCCCGTTTATTTATCGAAGTCGACCTCTTTCTTCCTCTACTCATTTTCAGACCGACGATACTGCGATACCGCGTTGTTATCCGTACATCCAAGTGCAGATCGCGTTGTTATTCGCGTCAACGAAAATTTGTCAAAACGAGGAAAGAATGCAACGTCTTATCCATCGTCCGACGCGATCCCAAGAATAATTCTCGAGGACGAAACCCCTCGTATATTCGAGTATTTGAATCCTCGAACCGTGCTCCGCGCGGTCTTATCTGAAATTATTAAAATGAGATTTAATTTAATTTTCTTAATTTTAAAACGAGTTTCCCTCTCTCTCTTTCTCTCTCTCTCTCTCTCCTTCAGTTTCTTTCTGAAGCGTTTTATTAAAGCCGAGATTAGCGCTCATCAGCCGCCGACATCCGCGGGATGCTGAAAACGCATTAAGACTTTCAATTAAGAAGTTTTAATGACCAATTAAGTATGACAATGCTAATGTCGGTTCGGACAGATTTCGTTTTCTCAGATTTCATTCGCATAACGGCGGGGAACGTGGAGCAACGCCACGAAGTTCAGGTGTCCCTCGCTCTTTTCAACGCTTTCGAAAATTCGATCATTGTCGCGTTTCCCTCTTTCGTCGGTGTCCCTTTTCAGCGGTGGATCTTCAAACTGCGGAGCAACGTTTCGCCTCGCGTTAATTACCCAGTGCATTAGCTAGCGAATATTATTTTTAAATGATTCTGCCTCGATTACCCGACGCGCGATAATTTGTTCGCGTTATTTGAAGAGGTGAAACGGGGCTGCTTTATATAGAACAAACGAATTAAAACCCTGTTTGCTGGAGCAAGAATAACAACGCGAATATCCTGAATATTTTAATTGCCAATAACTGGAATTCACGCAAATGAGGACAGGAATATCACGCTAATAAATATTGAGGAATAAAATCGTTGACCTTAATTACCGTGGTGGACTAGCCACCGATGAAAACGGGAAGGAAGCTCTTTCCAATTGGAAATTGTTCCTCTGTCGAATCGTTCGCCATCGAGAGATTTTCATTTCTTTTCCGTTCCGTGCAATTTGCGCATAGATTCCCCACCGAATAAGAAGCACAACTGGACACACAATGGCGAGAAATTGTCGATAATTGAATAAACTGTCATAACTTTGTAAAGGAACATTATGTAACTTCATTACGTAACAATCTACACTTTGAAGCGCAGAAGTTTCTACGTTGTTCCTGTTGTAAGTTCGTTTCTTTCAGAGTGGTTTTTACATCGTGTAGCGAATAAGAGAGCAAAAAGGGGTTACCTTTATTCACGAAAATCGTCGAAATTCAAACTTTCGTTGGAACGTTGGGAAAAAATTTCTTCCCACGGTCCATCGATGGCTTTGAAAAATTGAAACTTGCTGAACGATTTCATTCAACTTTGCACGTTAAAATAAAATTAAGCGAAATGTCGGGACTTTTCGAATTTTTTTCTTTTTTTTCGTCGTTTAATCCAAGTGTTCAAAATGACGGGTGGGGAGGGGGGGGGGAGAGAATCGCGGGTTTTCAAAAGGTCGTTGCGCGTGGGAAACTTTAATCTTCAAGAGCGTGATGGATTTAGTCGTAAATAGAATTTCTACAATTTCTTTTAAAGAAAAGAACACTTTTCCATTTGCCGCGCGATGTTAAAACATCTCGGGGGGGGGGGGCGAAGAAGGAGAAATGGAATACTTCAGTGTGAATTTTTACAATTTCCTTCGAAGAAAAGAACTCCTTCCATTTGCTACGTGGTGTTGAAGTATATTGAAAGAGAAGGCAAATTCTCCAAGATAATCTTCAGTCGAAATAAAGGACAAAGAAACTTGAGACCAAGTAGATCGTCGCACGATTCCTTTTCATAAAGTGGCAACGTAATTTTTTAGTTATCGATGATCTCTCGATTCTTTGAATTAACTGATTTGCAGCGCGAAATTGAATCGAAAGAGATAGTTCCAAAATTTGTTTCCAATCAACAGAGCACTACGGTGATTTTGCCTTTCCCTTGTGCCTCACGCGCAAATACTCGACAAGATATTTTTCAGAAAATTTGTCAAGCAACATCCATGTACGTTAGTTTTTCTCTTCGTTGTGTCTGCCTTTGCAAATTCTTCTCCCTCGTTTCGCCGATTGATCCGTTTCCGTGGTCAGTCGTATCGCGATTCAAACGAACTCGTCAACACCAGGTGTAACCGTGTTTGTTCGAAGCGCCATCTCCAGAAGATCGCATCGATCGACAGCAAGTTTAGGAAAGAAAATTGTGTAGAAGGTGCACTGGAGCAGCGTTTCTGAGCACCATACGCACGCAATATTCTTCATGTAAATCGCGACGGGGATTTCCCTTATCAGGTGAAACAATAAGGTGCAACAGGGGATGTTATCCAGGGGATGTTCTCCTCCTGAGAGAAAGAGCATCGCGAGGTCAGCGCTCCCCTCTAGTGAGAAATATTCATCTTGCCGAATCTACCCGTTCTTCCGATTTTCTCCGTGCTCGTCAAGGATGTATTTATAATGGTCGATCAGTTTTAAAATTGCGTGATTAGAAAATTAATTCGTGACGTGAAAGCTCACTCGTGTTTAACGTCAGAAGTGGAAAATAATATTTTTCAGCCGTGACTTTTTTTTCAAAGAAGTGGTGAATTTGTATCGTTGGATATTCTTGATCGTCGCGTCGATATTTCACCTGCAAAAAGAAGAACGACGTCGATGAGACTTGATTTTAAACGATCCTCAGGTCAGATTTTGGTTGGAAATTATTCTGCAAGTGTACATTCTTCATGTTTCAAAATCAAATAAAATGCATATTCTTTTCTGACTGTGTTAAAAATAGGCTGTTTAATCTAAATTTATTAAAAATATCCACGAAAGATAGGCCGAGTGGAAGATTTGTGTCGTTAGAAATTTAATGACACCTTGACAGTTCATTGCAAAAATAAAAAGAATAATAATAATATGGATGAAACTTGATTTTGATAATAATAATATAATAATAATTAATATAATATATAATATATATAATAGACTGTTTATTTTAAATTTATTAAAAATATCCACCAAAGATGGGCCGAATGGAAGATTTGTGTCGTTAGAAATTTAACATCTCTTTCTATAAAAAAAATAATAATAATATGGATGAAACTTAATTTTGATAATAATAATACAATAATAATTAATATAATATATAATATATATAACAGACTGTTTATTATAATATATAATATAATTAGTTTATAATAGTTTATAATAATATATAATATATGTATAACAGACTGTTTATTTTAAATTTATTAAAAATATCCACGAAAGATGGGCCGAATGGAAGATTTGTGTCGTTAGAAATTTAACGACACCTTGACGTCTCTTTCTATAAAAAGAATAATAATAATATGGATGAAACTTAATTTTGATAATAATGATATAATAATAATTAATATAATATATAACAATTATATATAACAATTAATTGTAATAATAATAATATTAATATTAACAATAGCTTAATTTTAATAATGATAACATGAAACTTAATTTTGAGAGTAATGAGAGTCTCGTTCAAGTTATTCTGCCCGCGCAAATGAACAAAACTTCGCCTCCCTGCTGCGAAATCAAATGAAATACATGTTACTTCCCGACGTGAAAATAAAAATTGTTTATTCAGTTCTGAACTTTTCTGCGCTCTCTTGTTTCGTATACGCGCGTAACAGCGTGCACTTCGCGTTACATGCAGAGCGAAACCATAGGAAACAGAACCCGCCGCCGGTAATGTAATTCCTTCCTCGCTTGGCGTTTGCGCTCGTTTGCGCAAACCGCCGAGTAATTATCGCCGTGGAGGCCTGTTAGGCCTGTCAGCTATTCGACGTCGCTTTTAATTAATAATCGAGCAACGACCAAGTCGATTTCCTTCCTTTCGCTTCCGAAACTTTCGTCCTGTCGAACATAATCGATTCGATCGAGGGAGAAAAGAAAAAGAAAACGAGGCAACGGTAACAAACGGGGAGGAGAGGGGAGGGGGTGGGGGGAATCGGTTCATTGGACAGAATTGGTTTTGATTTTCGATGCGTCGTGGCCGTGGGGACGTGGAGTTTCGGCCGGAAACTTTGTCTTGTTGCTAAATTCGGTTTAGCGAAACTGTGCACGTGTATAGACGGTCGCGTGTTACAGGCGGCTGTTTCGAAAAGGACACGGTGAAAGCGGTCGCGCAACAACCGGGAAAATTGATTTTGGGGCACTTGGCTCGGTACCCGAAATTATTTCCCAGGCGTTTTGCCCCTCGATCATAGTTTACACGGCGGCGACTGAAGACCATGCACTTCCCGGGCCAATCTGCATCTACTTTCCCAATAAATACGCTCGCGGGGCACGCGGGCTTTTCGCGGGGCGATGAAATTTTAGAAGAGGAACGAAACGAAACAGTTAGTGGGGTCAAGCGACCAAGTTTGTCGTCTTTTCAAGCATTTTTAATATCTATTCGAAACTGGATCTTGAGAGCTTAACGACGATCTCTAATCAACGTCTCGCGAAAGAGAAAATTTCGCAAGTAAAGGAAATTTCTGGAAAGGATGCTTCTTTTCTGGGGTTATCGAGAGAAAGTGTTTTTTTAATTTCGCTGCCTTAGCTCCGACGGGGAAAAGTTTGAAAGTCAGCGTAATTGCGTTGAGAGCTTTCAGGTTTTTAGGTTTCATAAAAGTTCGTAGAAACGAAGAAAAAAATTAATATGTAGAACGAGGCATTTTTATGTTATTGAAAGAAAGCTATTCCCAACTTCGTTCTCTCACTTCTAAATTGAAAAACACGTTATTCGCTGTTTTTTGTGTCTCTGAAAAACATTTTATCGATGAAAATATACATATATATATATATATATATGTATTAAATTAGGAATTTATGCAAAAACAACTTAGATTCTCGTCATTGATAAAGTTTCATTTCATACCACGATTTGCAACAATAGTCGTAGCCATTTTCGCCCATCTCTTAATTGCATAATAAATATTAACTTGGGTCATTAAGATTTCATTAATATATATTATATACATAAATATAAACTTGCATTAACTTATTCATTCTTATCATTACTTTAATCTTAAAAGTTGCGCGTAATTTTAATTTCAAAATAGATTTTCATATTTAAATATAATCACTATAAATCTTATCTTGCATTATAGTTTATTTCTCATAAAAAATACTTTGAAAACGAAGCTTTATAATTTTATTTAAATCTTGTACCGATTTATTACATATTAAATTATTTATTACTTTATATTGTGGATAACGTTCAACTCAAATATTTAAATCAATTTTACATTGATATATATTTTTGCACGTTTAATGCTACTTTCGTTCGCAACTTCAAAATACTAACTATGAAACAAATTTGTCAAAGTTGTTTATAAAGTCAATGAAACAGCAGTTAAACAGACGTGAGACATGTTATATTGTATGTCATTGAAGAGGAATTTCTATTATATATTTATTTTATACGAGTCAAAAATTATTCAAAAATATCCTGTGAATTTTCAACGGGACGAGGCGAATTATTCTACAGAGCTAACTGCGAGACCACGCGCCTTATATCTCCTACTGGTCAGTCCACAGAACAGCGTTCCATTCTCCACGAAAAAAATTATTCAGCCAACGTTTTCTCCAACTCTCCTGTGAAAATTGTTGGCCGATCGATATCTCTTCTGGCCAGTACCTCCAAACAATAGCGGTGATTTCACATAATTGTTTAATTCAAGGCTTCCGACGCTGCGCCCCGTGGTCCATTTTCTTTTCCCTCGCTGCGTTAGCAGCGTTAATCATACCCTCGGCAAAAATTCCACATTTTACGTTTTTTCTCATCCGCGGCAAGCGTCTGAATAAGTTAGTACTTTCATTAGTATTTACAGTCGGAAAGAAAGAGAAAATATGCACGTAATATCGTCGTGATGCCTTGGGCGGAATTAGGTACAAAGCCATTCTTTTTTAACACAGTTGTCACGCCTTCGTTTCGAAATGCGAAAAATTATGCAGGTAAGAATAATACAAATTTCTTTAAAATGCAGATAGAGTTTATTAACAGATAGTGAAAGGTCCCGATACAGCGACGAGAAAAGATATTAAGATGTATACACACACGATATACACACAACCCTAATGAAGTCAGACATGTGTAGCTCTTACCTTTATTTTCTCGATCGATAGCGTTGTCCTCCCCACTGTATCGGTATTTTCACACATCGATCTCTCCGCTACATTGAAATTTCCTCGCCGCGCGTGATCTCCCACTCTTTCACTCTGTCCCCGCTAAGCAAGTGGACGCAGAAAGAAATCCCAGGCAGCTAATTAAATAATTTCCCCCAGCCCGCAGTTAACCTGCTGATTGCGGACCGTAACGAGTGACCAAGCCGTATAAAACAATTCGTCCCCTTTTCGAATTCATCCAAGAAGCAATAAATTTATCATTTGCTACATTTCGCTATACTCGAAACTAAGAAAATACAGCAATTTTGCATCTTGGACGATAATTTTGAGATATTCCTTCAAGTATCACGGAATACTGTATTACAAAGAATGAGTCGGAAAAGGCTCCGTTCGTTTTCACCGCCAGCTCGCTATAATTTCTGTTGTGAATTACGATTGTCGCTGATAACTCTGCGGCAGTTAATAACACGGATAAACTATAACCCGGAGGGTTAAGGGGGGGGGGGTCAAAATTCGGGCACATCGCCGTATCGAGAGAATGATCGGAAATTACGATAAAATTCCCAGAGCAGAGTGAATGTTGCCCGCGTCGCCCATTGAAATTCACATTTGAACCGTATCCAACGACCGGAGAGCGGAATTAGCCGAAATGGCACCTAAGAATCAGTTTCCCCAGATCTCGAACGCCGTACGGAGAGATTAATTTCAACTGCACGGCGAATTCGGCTGTCCCTGCACGCACGAATCTCCGTCTCCCCTTTTACGAATTTTTCTCGTACTTCTCTCGTATATCCCACTGGTTCTCTCAGTCGGCCAGTATCAAAGCTCTTCTCGAGCACGGTCGCGCACGACCAACGATAAGGTTGACGCAATCGTTGCCTTTTCCAGCGCACACACACAGTTCCTTTTCCAAAACGTTGAACATTCGTCCAATTTGTACGGTACAACGTGAGATCCGCTTAAACCAATACTTGACGACGACGACGACGCTCCTTTTTCCTCCCCTTTCGCGCAGATACGTGCTGCTGGCACGGTGTGTTACTTTCTTCCCCGGTAGCCGGCCTGGGTGGGTAGTTTTGAAACTCCGGACAACGGTGGTTGTCCGTGCAAGTTGACAGAGGGGGGAGGACGGCCGAAAATGCAGCAAGCGATTCGAAAGCGGATTAAATAACGAAATCCGAGCGGATTTTCTCGAACGAAAGAGAGAGAGAGAGAGAGAGAGCTCTCCTGAATCTCTACCTCGTTTCTCTCCTAACGTCCCTCGCCACTTTCATTAAAAACGAATCGTTCGAAAATCGTCTCTCTCGGCGAGTTCCACCTCCGGTGAAAAATGACGCGAGGCACCGTGGACTTTTGGAAAAGAATTGAAATTGGAACAGACCAGGGAAATTACGATTATTAAGACTGTTAACGACTGAGGCGTAGAAATTTTCATCGGAGATGCGTGAAAGTAGGTGAAATAAGGGATAGGGAAAATGTAAAATACGATGGAACACGCGAGCTTTTGTCTGTGTATTTTATTAACGAATCATTTAAATCTCTAAAAATACACTGTATATAATATCTATTATATAGTATCTGCAGTATAGTATAGTATCAGTATAGTATCCAGTGTACTACATATGCTAGTATAGTGTAATATAATTTATTATATATTATATACAATATATACAGTACGGTATAGTGTAGTATAGTATCTATATAGTATCCAGTATACTAGATATACTATTATAGTATAATATAGTATATATATAATACATTGTTATAACGTATCATTTAAGTCTCTAATAATACTCAAAAAATACACCTACAATGTATCTAACGAAAATCAGTCATTTTGTGTTAATACTAGAATCACCGACGACTGAAGCACGAAATTTCCAGGAATATTAAAGTAGAGAAATAGAAAAGCATTGCAGTGCAATAAGTTTAAGCTTTTATTTATTTACTTCGCGAGAAATTATTTAAATCTCGAAAAATACACTGTTTCGTATCTGTACGATTTTTAAAATAAATTGCAAACTGGACCATCTCGACCATTTTGGTAAATAGTGTTAACACTAGAACCACCGACGACTGAAGCATGAAATTTCCATTAAAATAGAAAAATAGAAAAGCTCTGCGATACAGTGAATTACAACACAAGCTTCTATTTATATACTTGACGAAAAACTCACCGTTCCGTATCTGTAAAATTTTTGAAACAAATTGATCCATTTCGATTTCAGTCCATTTTGATAACTTTAGTGTTAACACTGGACGACTGAGGCGTGAAATTTCCATCGGTGACGTTACAGTAGAAAAGCTCCGCGATACTGTAAATTACAACGGAAGCTTCTGTTTAAAATACACTGTTTCGTATCTTTTCTAAACTTTTAAAACAAATTGCAAATTGGTCCATTTCGATTTTAGTCCGTTTCGAATAATTTTAAGAAAAGCAGGAAACCTCTAGCAGCACAATAAATCACAGCACAAGCTTTTATTTATTCACTTCGCGGCAGAATCATTTAAATCGCGTGAAACTACACTGTTCCGTATCTCTGCGGAAATTTTCCAAATAGATTGCAAATCGGTCCGTTCTTTTCAACCGCTTTATCGCTTTACAGGGCGAAGCTGAGGGAAAATGAAGAAGAGTGAGGAAAGCCGTATATTTACGTATTTGTATCAAATATATCTTTGTACGGATTTTTCCAAGTCGCGCGATACAGCCCCCCTCGCCCCGTGTATATGTACCGGGACTATAATGGTGTAATTGAAATGGCTTTTCTGGATACGTGCCAGTCTGTGCAGAAATCTGAGGGATTCTTTCTTTCCGCTGGCACACGCCCGCGAGCCACCCCCCCGTACAATAAACACGGATCAGCGAAACGGCTAACGTCCGTTCCAAATCTAAATGGACGAAGTTGCATTAAGTAATTAGTAATCACATTTAGCCGGCTAAATATCGAGACTTATCGTGACTTATCGCCGTCGGGAGTGTTTTATCGCTTTATTTGGGGAATAACCAGTCCGATATCGATGCGCTCTTCCTATCCTCTGGCACTCGATGCCATTTCATACAATTCGATGCTTTTCATGCAATTTTTCCCTTATCCGGCCGATTTTGCTTCGAGTCACGGTAACAAGACCGACAAGCGCATAATTCGTCGAGACAACGGGGTATCGATCGCCGATAATGAAACAAAATCGTGCCCGAGGAGATGCACCGGGTGTCCCGATATATATATATATATACATATATATTTGCGGTGCAATCGATTCTAAATGAGTATATAATTTCGCCCAAAGAAACGAGCCGGGGAGAAAGGATGGGATTTTTTTTCATCGGAATTTCGAAGTTCTTCATTTAACTAATTCGTGATAAGGTGATCAGGAAATATATTCTACGTTCGAGAATAAGTGAGGGATAAGGGATGAAATTTTCTCGTAAAACGCTTCTTCGTTTCCGAGAGAATCGAGTTTGAAAATTGACCGAGCATATTTCAATTTGTGATAATTAACGGGGGATTGATTCCACAGTGTGAAAAATAAATAAGGAACGTAGAGTGAAATTTTCTTCGTAAGACGCTTAACGATTTTTCTCCTCGGAAAATTTTACTCTATGAATTTATTCTTTTTTCATTTAGTTAATTTTAAATTTATTTCTTTATATTTGTATTTTATATTTATTTAATTTTGAATTCATTTCTTTATATTTGTAGTTTATATTTATTTAATTTTAAATTTATTTCTTTATATTTGTATTTTATCTTTATTTAATTTTGATTTTATTTCTTTATATTTGTAGTTTATATTTATTTAATTTTGAATTTATTTCTTTATATTTGTACTTTATATTTATTTAATTTTAAATTTATTGCTTTATATTTGTACTTAATATTTATTTAATTTTGAATTCATTTCTTTATATTTGTACTTTATATTTATTTAATTTTAAATTTATTTCTTTATATTTGTATTTTATATTTATTTAATTTTAAATTTATTTCTTTATCTTTTATATTTAATTAATTTTAAATTTATTCCTTTATATTTGTACTTTATATTTAATTGATTTTAAATTTATTTCTTTATATTTGTACTTTATATTTATTTAATTTTAAATTTATTTCTTTATATTTATGTTTTATATTTATTTAATTTCAAATTTATTTCTTTACATTTATATTTTATATTTATTACATATTTAAATTCATTCCTTTTTTCATTCTTATCCTGTTTCACCTTTGTTTTTCGGGATTATTCTTTTCCATTTTCACCACGTACAAACTCTCAAACTCGATTTTCTCGAGAGCTTCAGCGAAAAAAAAATTGCATTCTTTCCTTTGATACCACCAGTTACGAGACACCCGATATATAGAGGAAACGATTTAACGAATCTATCGCTTTTAGCTGGTTCATTCTTTTCTTCTTTTTTCTTTTCTTTTCTCTTTTTTTTTTTTTTTTTTTTTTATTTATGTGCACCGGTTACACGCGCGGATAACTCGGATTTTCGGGATAACGAGGTTGGGAGCTGGCGTCAGTAATAAGATCCCTTCAAGTAGCGTTGTATATCAAGAAGGATGCCTTCGTTATTCCACCGTTATGGGTTTTGTTCTTCTAACGAGGCCGAGTAATCTGTCCATTCGTTCGTCTCTCTCTCTCTCTCTCTCTCTCTCTCTCTCATCCTACGACGCGGTTCTTCTCATTTTATCGAAATAGAAAGAGAATTCTCGTGAACTCTAACGAGAGAGCGATATCCATTCAAGTGTGTGCTCGACGTTGCATCCGCACGGAGGGAGTGTCGGTCGAAAGAGAAACTGAGAGGCGAACATCGAATCAATACGCATCGACAAAAATAATATAATCGAGTCTCGTCTTCTTTTGATTT
This sequence comes from Tetragonisca angustula, assembly GCA_036937485.2. Classification (NCBI taxonomy): domain Eukaryota; kingdom Metazoa; phylum Arthropoda; class Insecta; order Hymenoptera; family Apidae; genus Tetragonisca; species Tetragonisca angustula. Next base: position 653,782 of record JAWNGG020000026.1, on the reverse strand, counting down.
TGAGTTTCCTTCTAACGGTAAGGAAGGAACCTTGATGGCCAGGCTGCTGGAAAGCGTAGCCCCGAGGAGTGCCTCATCAATATTCAGCTCGATCCGATCGACTTATGTCCCTTTTCTCTTCCCTTTTCTTTTTCGGCGAATACGGAACGCGTCAGTGCATTACAGATGTAATAACCTTAGCACTGGCGGATTATTCTCTTGAAAGGATTCAAAAAATGTTCCAAGTAAAAGGGGAGGGGGGGGGGTGAGCGGTGTAACGAATTCGCGTCGAGTTTGAAATCGAATTACCAAGAGAGAGAGAGAGAGAGAGAAAGGGGGGGGGGACTGCCTTCATCTCGAAGAAGGAAGAAGAAACGAATGGAAGAAACATCAATGTAGTTACGAAACAACGTGATTCGCATAAATTTATCGTTGGATTCGACAGGCGCCCGGTTAATTATATACCTCGGCCAGACGCGCGGAGGCTGTTGAATCGAGTAGCTACAACCCCTCCCCCCTTTTCGAAACACGCTCCCTCGACTGCTACTACTACTAGTTCCAACGAACGCCCCTGCTTGAAATATGAAGAGGTTGTTCTCAAGTTATAAGGACGCGGCAGGTGTGCCACCTTTCGCCCTCTGTTTCCCTTACATTCCGCAGCCTTCGAAGCTTATACTCACTCGGCCGTTTCGAGGACACGACACGCTCGACTTTATGCTTCTGATCCGCCGCCGCCGCCGCCCCCGTGAAGAATGATCGTAATTATGGAAGGCTGCGTCCGAACCTTCAAACTGCAAGTTTACGTGTGTCAGGGTCAAGTGGCAGAATTGATCGATTGATGTTTTAATAAAATCCTATTGAAATATATAAAATTGTATATGAATGAATAAAATATAAGTAGAAAATAAATACATAAAGATAAATTATAAATAAATGTATAAATAGAAAATAAATAAATTGAAATAAATATATAAATGAAAAATGAATTGTGAATAAATATATAAATAGAAAATAAATTGTAAATAAATATATAAATGAAAAATAAATTGTGAATAAATAGAAAATAAATAAATAAATAAATATAAATTGTAAATAAATGTATAAATGAAAAATGAATTGTGAATAAATATATAAATAGAAAATGAATAAATTAAGATAAATTCTAAATAAATGAAAAATGAATTGTGAATAAATATATAATAGATAGAAAATAAATAAATTAAAATAAATTGTAAATAAATACATAAATGAAAAATGAATTGTGAATAAATATATAAATAGAAAATAAATAAATAAAAATAAATTGTAAATAAATGTATAAATAAAAAATGAATTATATATAAATAGAAAATAAATAAATTGAGATAAATTGTAAATAAATATATAAATGAAAAATAAATTGTGAATAAATATATAAATAGAAAATAAATAAATTAAAATAGATTGTAAATAAATATATAAATAAAAAATGAATTGCGAATGAATATATAAATAAAATTCTATAAAATACATATCACGATTAAAACATAGGAAATTAATCGTCGAAAAGTTGACGATCAATTTAGTGTTAATCGTTAATTAACAATTATAGATAGTACGTCGAATTTGATCGTAATTTCGTTCAGATTGAAAATGAAGTTGAACGCTAATCAATTATAGTTTCTAGTTTGATCGACTGATTAATGTTTACGGCCAATAAAATAAATCGGCAATCGATTAACGGTGTTAATTATCAATTACTAATTACTATAATACATCGAGTTTCACTGTAATTTCATTTAAATTGAAAGTGTATTTTAAAACTTTAACGTTTTCAGCAACGACGTTTCGAAGTTGGGACATTCAATCGAAATGAAATATGTTTCTCTATTTATTTACAGAGTCGAGTATTTATTTACAGTGATTCCAACTAATTTATTTCGAACGCCTTTAAAATTTATCAACCAAACAAACAATAATTGAAAATAGAAAAGAAAATCTTTACCTCGTCGCATAATATTATTTCACTGTTCACGGGCTTGCAGAGTCTTCACCGTCTCTTTGTACATTATTTCAAGATGGCCGCGAACAAGAGGATTAAAGTCGGAATTTAATCTTTATCTTTAAAAGATGCTTAATCTTCATTTCAAAGGAATTTAATCGTCGCGATTAACAACGAGAGTTTGAATGAAATCGTCGACCACGACGGTAGAAAAATTTCATTGCTGGTCGCCGATTAATTTTCTGCTTCTTTGACGATCTAAAAGATGTTTCATTGGAACACGACCAGAGGTTTTGCCTCGTTTGCTCCCGTATTATTCCTGTAAATACGAAGGAAATCGTTTTGCGAATAGTCGCGCGATACTGAGAAACCTCGCGACGTAATGATTCCTTTTTCCAACGAAGAGGGAAGACTTTCAGGTTTCACGTTTTTTTCTTTAAAAAAAATCTCACCTCGCCGCTTTACCATTCCCACCTTGACGCAGCGACGTATTTAGAGCTTCAAAAATTTTAATGATCTACAGTTGTGGAAATGAGCAACGCCTGAAAGGTAAAACGATGTGTGCACGTGTGTGTGTGTGTGTGTGTGTGTGTGTGTGTGTGCATGCGCTGATTTCGGCGAAAAATGAAAAACAATGCCGCGGCTTTAGCGAAATGAACGCGACGAGACGAGAGTGCACGCAATATATATATATATATTACAAATTTATTTATATATATATTTATAATATATATATAAATATTTTAATAGTATATATAATATATTTATATATATTATTAAAATATTTATATATGTATTAATGAAATATTATATATATATATAAATAAATATAAATAAAAATAAAAGATATATATATATAAATTTATATAAATTGAAAAATATATATGTGTAAATAAATAAATATATATTAATAAAATATTATATATATTATAAAGATAATATTGTTATTAAAATATTTATATATGTATTATAAATACATATATATATATATAAATTTAAAAAATATGTATATTTTTTATTAATATATATATATATATTTCTTTTTTCTGAAAAGGAGAAAACACCGAATCGATTTTATCATTAATCTCGCACAACGTCCATTGGCCGCTCGCTGGCGAAGAGAGAACGAAACTTGCGTGCGCCGTTCGAAAGAAACGGAAACGAAAGAATCGTTAGAGGTTCGTTCGCGGAAAGTTCACGGGGAGATCAAACGAAAGGAGGCGTGCCCGAGGTACGATTACTTTCTCGAACGAGTAAAGAGAATTACCCGGCCACGTTTCTTCGGCGAGCGAGCTTCCCCGCGACAAAGAGCCTTGCACCGTCGACTCTCCGTCCGCTTCGTACGTTCCTTTCCAAAAGAAACAAAAACACACCTCCAACCCTTTCTGTATGTTCCTCTCTGAATATTAACAAGAATATCAAATGCCTTCTTTATTTTTTTGTCTCGAAGAGAGACAAAAGCAACACGCTGGCCATTAATAATGCAAAATTTAATCTCCGTCTCGCGAAACCAGCCGGGCTGGTAACCTTTGTTTTTGTTTCTTTTTTTTTTTTTTTTCTTTTTATACGTATTAAGCACACGCACGCGCTCCGCGTACAACAAATTGCAATGTAATTTAAAATAACTCCGCCGCGCTTTTCGAATAACTTCGGCCAGGTATGTATACTTGCTCTACGTGTGTTTGTTTGCGTTCCCGTACGGTTTTTTCCTGTTTTTCTTTTTTTCGCTTTTCGACGTTAAAAGGTTCGCGATATTAAGAACGAACGAAACGCGCATACGGAATTCAAACGGACGAGGTGTATCAATTGATATCCGGGAACTGCTATTTCGGGAATCCGGCGAAAATCACGGGTCTGTTTATTCAACGATTGCGCGTTAGGAGGAGGGGGGAGGGAAAAATCAATTTCATCCTGCGTGTGCGTGCAGCTAGACGGCGAAATTGAATGAAAATCATGGCGTAACGTGGCAAATATAAATTTCCAATTACTCGCCGTCGCGTCGAATTACGAAGCGGGTGGGGGACTTTCGTTCGTGAAATCTCGCGCGCCGCGAAATCGATGATATTTACGCTAATGAGAAATTCGTAGCGAGTTGGAAGACGCTACGAAGCCTGTCTCTGTTTTATGTTTGTATTTATTTATTTATTCATTTCTCACGGGCGAAGAAAAATACCCATTAGTACAAAGAGTGACACAATTATAAAAATTTTAATTGAAATGAGGTATGAGACCGAGTGAAAAATTACTGGGAGATACTAAGTGACGAGAGTTTAAATGATGGTTAAAAACATCGATCAAACAACGTGCATCGTTAGTGTTAATAAATATACGATTATGCGGGTTGTACGAGTCATATGTTCGATGGTGTTTAATGTGAAGCAATTCAGAATGACGTGGTGATCTGGAAGGAACATCAAGCTTAAACATTTCGATGATATTTGGACACGAGATCGGACCATTGAATATCCTATTGACAAAGACCAAGTCAGCTACTTTCCTGCGATGTGCAAGTGTGGTCAAATTTAATTTGGTTAGAACGTACTCGTAATTGTGAGAATATCTTGGCATAGGATCGCCACTGTGACAAGCTGCCAACCGTAGAAATTTGTGTTGCGGTCTTTCAAGATCGTCAATGTAGGTATTGCAGTAGGGTGACCAGATTAGCGAGCCGTATTCCAAGATTGGTCCAAGCAATTTGCAGTAAAGTAATCTTGGTGTGTTCGTATCATTGAAAAGTCTAGCGGTTCTTTGAACAAGACCTGAAAATCCAAAGTCACGCGATGTGATGTCTTTGAAATGTTCAACGAGGGACAAATCATGTGAGAAAAGAATTCCTAAATCACGGCTCGAGTCAGGATTATCAAGGACCATCCATTGTGGGTCCATTAAAGAAAAGAAAAAAAAAAAGCGGAGTAACATAGCTTTTTCAGAAATTAAATTCTATGCAAGAAGTATTTTGATTGATCCTTCAAGCATGATGAATATTTATCGGACGTTCATTTCTAAAGATTGTCATAATTATTACAGGAACGTGTGTACAAAACCACAGATGAATCTACAACAGTGTGTGTATATAAATACGTTTAGTATTAAATAAGTAAATATTTCACGTCGTTTCACGTGATTTTTCGTCGTCAATGCAAGTGATTAGCGAGCCGTATTCCAACCAATGTGCAGTAAAGTAATCTTAATTAATACGTATGCATTTGGTTGGAACGTACGTTTAGGAAAGGACGAAATAACACCATAGAATTCCCATAGTTGAGGGATTGTTAGCGAAATCGTTCGGTATCGACGGTGCCAGGGAATTATCGAATAAAAGTCGCGCGCGCTCGCGATTGCGGGACGAGACAGTTTAACAAGCGCGAGACTCGCGCAAGTTCGCAGCTTCGCGAAGTATTACGAATTTGATAAGTTTAGACAAGCTTCGACGAAAGTTTCGAGAACGGTGGGACGGTGTATTACAAGTTACGATCTTTGTGTCGTTATCACCGCGACGAGGCTCTGTCGACACTCTCGTAGCAACGTCGCCAGTAGATTCTGCGAGTGAGAAAAGAAAACGTGAACGCGAGAGGGAAATAAACGTGTGGTTAACAATTTTTCGTCAAGGAACTAGAACAGCGTGATAGGTTTTGGCTAAAATGGACAGGTCGAGGAGAGCCTTTCTCTTAGTCTTCATGGTCACTTCATTGGATTTTTGGAGTATTAAAACCAAAAATTTTAAATAATGAAGAAACTCTAGACTGAGTGAAAGAATTTACGCTAGAAACTCGAGATCATTGACAGACGTCGGGCCTAATTCATATAAAAATAAACGACACTGAAATGGAACGAATCTTGAAGGTCGTCAGAAACTCGTATTATCGAATTTTCGTCGTAACTACTTGACGTACAGACATATTTTGCTTTCCTTTCGTTTATAAAGTTAAAATTTGTGACTAGAAAAAAATTGGGGCACTCTGTAACATCGTTTTCATTTGCTGTAACTTGACAAAAATTTTGCCATAAATTTTGCCAAATGCTAGAGTTGGGCAGTAATCGATTTATTTTGCAATCGTTTCTGTATAATCGTGATACTCGATTGATCATCGTTGAAATAAATCGGTAATCTCGATCAACTTTTGCAACTCGTGATCGCCGATCAGTGATTTTTAAATCGTCAGGTGATTAATTTATATTTCATTGCGATCTGTAATGTGTTATTTCGTCGTATTGCTGTGACACGTATAATCACTGTTGGCACGCGTCAATCACTATTCAATATAACTGAATGTTATTATTAAATCAATTTGTAGTTTGAATAGTAGACACGCTGGACAGTATACTTGAGCGTACTTTCTACTGAATAATAGTATCTAATCAGTATCATTGAATTTTATAGAATAGTTGAAGTTTACAATTCTCTGATGTATTTTTAAAAATGAACGCGTGTTATAATAAAGAATCTGATCCTGAAGAGTTTTTGATCGTTCGGCAAGTTTATTTTATCATTTCGTTAAAACATACGAAAAGTGCTGCCAATAATAATTCAGAGAATTACACGTTGTAATTGAATTAAAAGAATTATACATTATAATTAATCGAAGATCTTTGATACTCGGAACGAATCTTGATAAAATCTTGATAAAATTGTTGTACACCACTTGTAAACTACCGATACAATTACACTCAAAAGTGCAATCATTTTACGATTAATGATATCGATTACTTCCCTCACACATTAATCAGCGATCACTGATTATTTGATTGATGCTCTGATTCCGCGTTAATTATAGTCGTTGATCGTGGATCAGATTACATTTTGTTCAACTCTGCTCTACGCGACACACACACACATACATACATATATATGTTTCAGTCCCGTGCTTGTTAACTCTTTGCAACTAAAAGTTATATTTAATATATAATAAAAATTTATATATCTTAAATATAAAATTATAGGAATTATAATAATTAAAATAATTTCAGTATCAAAAATTAAAAATAATCATCTAGTTTAAAAAAAAGAGGCATTGAAAATGGTAATACAAATTTTGAAATTGGATTAAATCCACGTTCAGATAGAATGTCTTTTCTAAATTGATTTTTTAATCTATTGAAAAAAATTTATTCAAATTAAAAATAATTGTTGAAATTAATATAATTAATATAATGAATAATATATATAATATATTATATATTATAATTATTATATTTTTATAATTAAATGTGATATATTATATATTTAAATAGATGTATATATATATATTATAATTAAATAAATTTTTTAATTGGAAATTAAATGTAACATTTATACTATATATATATATACACATTTGTATTATTCATTCGCTCAAAGTTTCAATTCAAAGCGACGAACATTCCGCGTGTTTTAAAAATCGAGGCAAATTGGAAATTATCGATGTTGATAAACGAACGATTGATAGCGCTTTCTAAATTCTTTCTCTCCTTTAAATTTCTTTTCAATTTCGCCTCCAACAACGGAGGATCAGCGAAATGAAATATACCAATTGTCGGAGTTTCATTTTATTATATCATCGTTGGAAGTTTTCTAACGCTATAGTATCGCCGATAAAGCAGTTTTATATTTAGCGAAAAGTAAAAGGAACCTGCCTTTTCGCGTTATTTCCGTGACCGATCCGTTTCGTTTCGTTTCGTTTCGTCTCGCCTTTTCAGTACTTTCCTCGTTGAAACTTATGCCAGTGGGAAATCGAATTTGTCGTTCACGGGCCACGTGTACTTTTGAGCCGGAGAAAGGATTAAGAGTCGGAAGTGACGTAAGAGTAAACGGCGCCGTGTTCTTGAGAGAGGGCGGAAAAAAGTTCGCTCCTTCGACGGCGGTGTGTTCTTCGCCCGGGTGAAAATTCAGTTTCGCGTAACGCGTTTATGGAATCTCACGGGCGAACTTTCTCCTTTTTTTCGGGGGATCAGACCTGCGTCAGCCGTGGTTTAATCGCATCGGGATGATTTATTTTCGTTAATTACGCTGAACGCCTAAATAAATCGAAGCTTGCGAAAATTATTCTGCAACTTTTATAACAGCCGCTTGCGTCGAGCATCTATGTTCGAAACGTATTTCCATTAGCACGAACAACGGCAACGGTATTTTCCTCGTATCGTCGCCGTTTCGAAACTACAGCGAATTTTTAATTATGAAAATTCAGCTCGCCGCTCAGTCCCGTGCTTATTAACAGTAACTCGTTATCTGAGCTCGTTTCAGTAAAAAAGTTATATTTAATGTATAATAAAAATTTATACGTTTTAAATGTAAAATCATAGGAATTATAACGAAGTAATTTCAACGTCAGAAATTAAAAATAATAATCTAATTTAAAAAAAAAAAAAGAAAGGAATGGTATGGAAAATGGTGATATAAATTTTGAGGTTGACGATTGAATTGATGTTTTTATTTATTTAAATTAAAAATAATTATCAAAATTAATATTATATATATTATAAGTAAGTAAATTTTTTAATTGGAAATTTAATATTCATACTATATACATATATATATGTATATTATAAATTTAAATTAATGTGTAATAATGTGAAAAGAAAAAAAAAAGAGTCGAGCAATTTTCCAGTTAATATTTCCTAAGTTCATTAGCGGGAATAGTAAAGTTATTGGTAATTATTGGATACCAATGCCGTCGAACTAAACGGAATTTCAATTTGTGTGCGCCGGTTATCGATATTTCACAATTCTGTCGGAACTAATTACGCGGTTAGTCGTCCGATAATGTTAATGTCGGAATTATATTATTCATAATAACAGTCCCAGCAACGAACGATACCGAGTAACGATAAATTTCATGGGAAAGCTAAGAACAATCTCTGTACCTCGAACGACTGCAACACCAGAAATAATAAAACGCCAAACATCAACTATACCGTATGAAAGATAATAAAACATTGTCAAGCTTCTGGATATCGTCAAGGGAGGTCAAATGCACTTGTCAGGGACGAGCTTTTAGAGTAGTTGGCAGAAGTTCACCGAGTTCGTTTTAATTTCTCGATCCACGCAGAATCGCGAAACCCAGAATGATGATATCGCCACCGACGGAATGAAATTTCGCTGGCACGTCGACGCTCTTCGAAAAATTCAACCCCCCCAGGAACGAGAATGATCGTCGTTGATACTCGCCGATGTCACTCGAATCGCAATCTTGTCCTAGGGGCATTCGTCGCCACCAATTTCTCGGAAATTCAGCGTGCAATCCTCGATCCGAAACACGATATTCTACTGCTATTCACAGTTTATCCCATAAATTTTTTCATATAATAAAATTAATAAAATAATAATATTTAATTGATAATTGTTACATGTAAATTCAATTGATTGAAAGAAGAAACTAGATATAAATAAATACGACAAACATTTGATTTTTAACACATATATTTATGTTTTTTATTCAACAAAAATAATAATACATTTATATATATTTAGATCATTTATTTTCGAGATAATTAAATTATCAGAATAAATTGATTAACCCTCATACAAAAGGTGCAAATTTTATTTTACTTGTAATCTTTTTGAAAAATTCATTTTCGTTACTTTTAACTATTAATAATTTTATTAATTTTAAATTATTACTATAATACATATATATTTATTTATTTATTTATTTATTATACTATTTATTTATATTTATTCGTTATTAATAAATTTATATTTTAAAATGAAATTTTTAATTAAAATCAATTCTGTTTAATGTAAATAAATAATTTTAATTTTTATCTAAAAACACTTTCCAGTACTTTTACTATGTCACGATTTATTCCTATTAGAAATTGACTGGCAATTTGTACCACCAATTAATACTTTATTCAATTGAAATAATTTAATTAATTTACTATCTAATCAAATCGAGATCTAGTTAATTAAAGTGGAAATGTCGCAATAGGGAAGAATCTTTTCCTTTTTTTTTTTTTTTTTCTTTTCATTCCTAAAGATGACCAACCTTCGAAACGTTCCGAAATCAAGAGTATTTCATTTTCAACTAACGTCGCGCAATTTCAAATTTTTGTGAACACGACACAGAAAATTTAGGCAGAAAATTCGTCACTGAGGTGCCGATTATTGCAAGTACTCTAACTTTCAATTTCCCACAAGCGCACCAAAAATCCCGCGGTCTAGTTGCGACGACGCATAATAGAATCAAGGACGGTGGGGCAGCGAGGGAATTGACAAATAAAAGTGAAGTAATTAAGCGAGAACGCAATTACTACTACGCAGTGCCGATATTAATAATAATAATTAACAACGTTGGCCGTGCACGCGAAATTTTCCACGTTCCGTGTCCGCGGGACACAAAATATTTAATTTCCGCAAGATATTACACCGCGATATTGCGTTACAAAGCGTATTTTTCGCTTCGTAATATCATCTAGTTACTGTCGCGTTGTTTCAAATTCATTGTTATATTCATCCCGCTTTAATTACCTTGAAATATTTATAGAAGTAGAAACGAAACGTTTCGCCGGGCGGGGCGATCGTAACAATCAACGCTTTGTGTTATAATTCACGCAAAGGAAACAATACAGCGCGATTAATTAACTCGCCGGAGACAAATAAAGTCGCGTGTTTTAACAGCGTTTTCTGAAGGACATTTACGCCAAAGGGTAGTAATTAAAATCGTAAGACATTGAGAAAGACGCGAGAGAAGCACGTGAGAAAATTGGTCGAAAATGAAAAGTTCAACATCTTGACTTGTCGAAGACGTGCGGTGAGAAGAATCTGTATGGAATATGTAGAATAATTTTCGTTGTAGAAAGTTGAAATATAACTCCTCTCATTTATGACAGAACTTTGAAACACTCCTTCGCAGAGTGTTACACATTCGCATTTTCTTTTTCTTTCTCTTCTTCGCTTCTCTCTCTCTCTCTCTCTCTCTGTTACTCGAAAATCATGGAATTTTGCTTTCGAAACTGGAAGAATTGAAAATTGAAAAATTACATTTTGTTTCGAAATATTTTTAGAAGATTTGAAAATTGAAAAATTACACTGTCCACCATGATAGAACTATATATATATTATATATGTTATAAATAATACTCTATGCGAGAAAGAATTTGTCGAGCGTTGGTGCATTGATAATTGCATTTCGTGCATAGACAATTTTATTATAGTTCAATTATATTATTCCTATCATTTCATTACACGAATTACAGAAAGTGTTCCAAGATTTTTGAGCGAGAAGCGCACGCTTAATTTCTCACCGACGTTGTTTTTAAACGTTATTAATTTGGAGTGCAAGTTTCCTTTATTCCTACGAATAAACACGCGCGATCGAAAGACTCTATCGTCTGCAATAAATACTGGAAAGACACCGAAATGGGAACAAACTAATTTCTTTACTCTCGCGAGCTTCCAAAAAAGTGTAAAAATATTTCCAAGCCTTTGCCGTGTTGTGCACAGTCGAAACCTTCGACCCCATCGCGCGGACCATAACGAGTGACCGAACCGAGCGGTACAATAACTCGTCGCTTTCTCTTCCTTTCGAACTCGTCGGTACGATGTCACTGGATAGAAATGACGAAGAGCTAACAAACTCATTTGTTTCGCCCGGGTTACATTTACACATACTAAAAATGTTGCTATTTGCGACATCATCGACGTGAAATGTTCCTCAGGATAGAAATTTGCCACGAGCGTGCCAAAAGAGATAAAAGGTGTCCTGCTATTCTTGATAGTATCCACGTGCACAAATAATCCAAGGTCGTTCGTATTTCCATATTTCCGAATTTACAATTTCAAGTCTCTGCTCATAAATCACTCACGGCCGACCCGTTTATTTCGAACGTCCAGCGCCGTTTTATTTCGTTTCCGAGTTGCTAATAAACTCCTCTCCGCGGTGAGGGGAAAATCGGAGAATCGCTATCGGCGTAAAAATGTAAATCAGGAACGAGTGTAACAAACGATTCTTTCGCCAGCGATAATAATTTCGCGTGGCTCGTGATGTTTGCTTAATCCATTGGTATGCAGTAGCCGGGGTAACTCGACGGGAGAGGATAGCGGAATGCCGAGTTCCGCAAACACGATTACGTTCGTGAGGATTATTACGGGAATAACTTGGCTACAGGATACCCGATATTTGGCTATTCCACTCACTTAATGTAATCGTCTTTCGCGAAATTCGAAAATCCAACTCTCGGCATGTATCCAACTCTCAATGTTTCGTGCAATCGCTTCAACGTTTCGTTTCGTTTATCTCGAGGTCAACTTGAATCTCGACGAAGAAACGCGCCGTCCTTGAGGAGGCATTCTAGTGTGAACTTTTGAAAAAAATCGATTTCTTTTTTTTTTTTTTTTTTTGCATATTCTCAAAGGGCATAGTTTATAAACAAATCTCTGTAATAACCTTGCATCGACTCGTAAAATTATCGAAGTTATGGTCGTTTGAAGAACGCGATAGTAAACTTTAAAGGCATTTTTGCGTAAACTATGTTTTTCAGAAAGGTGTCCGTGATATCTCAAAATCTACTTGACCAATTGACTCGAAATTTTAAGTACGCATTTAGTACACGTGTGACTATAGCTGCTACCAGAGTCAACCAAAAAATTTTATTTTTTTTTAGGCTTCCGAAGTTTTAACAGAAACGTGGAAAAATCGATAATCGAACTTCAAAGTATCGCCACTTTTTTAATTAATTGGTACCTGCTATAGTCAAACTCGTACTAATTAAGGAGCATTCACGTTTTTAAAAGCGACTATGTTCGATAGTATGCAGTGCCGCTAATTTTAACAATTTTTTATTCGAAAAAAATTTTAAAACGTCGTTGAAGTACGTACAAACGAACCTTGTCAACTCGACTGCAGAAAGGTATGGTAGTTTCCTTGCAAGAAATTCCCGAGCAAAGTTGAAAAGACACGCACCTCACACTAGAATACCCCCCTTGATCCATTGTCCGTGGATTATTGGAATTCTCAATTGTTTACAATTGCTCGTCCATCCCGGGATGTGTTTCGCTGGCCCCGGGCAATTCCGAAGGCAAGATTAAAATTCTAGAAATCCGCTTAATAACATCGCAGATTTAATAACTTGGCAGATACTAGGCAAAGGAACATTCATAACTTGTTAGAAAGTTGCCGGTTATTACGGTGTGTAAGGAAGGCACGATCGAGGCAAGTTTTATCAAAGGATAAGGGTACCTGCTGATAATCCTCTTAAGCCGACTTTTAATCTAATTTGCTTCGTTTTAAATGATCGGTAAACTATGCTCCGCCATTCTCGAAGAAGCTTGAAGGTCCAATTGTCATTGGTGCGTGTGTTCGATATCAACTCCGACTGAACGTCTCTCCGTTTTCAGAACGTTTCGTTAATCTCTTAGCTGTGACAATGTGTGTCTACGTTGTGTTGCTAGAACGACGTTAGACGATTACGCTCGTCAAACACAGAGTACAGCTGCTGGTTATAAAATTGAATTAAATTGCGAGGAAGTAACGCTTTCCCATTAATTTTATATTCGTTCAGTTTGATCGGTATTATTTGCAAAACTTGAACATTCGTAATTTTCTAATTGCTCAAAAAACTCTATAATATTCGGAGAAAATGAAAAGTGTGTATCTACACTGCCAGATCACTAATTTTTTTCCTTTTTAAATCAATTAATTTTGTTAAAGTTCAACTGGACTGATAATTTCAAATTTACGACTGAACTTTGAAATTCATAATTTTGTTAAACAGAAGAGTCAGATGTTTGGAAAAGGTAAATTAGAATTATCTTTTCGTATATTATTTTTTGAACACGCGTTCATTTTCCATTGTTCTTCCTGTGTAACAAAAATGAATTCAAACGAATGATGTCTAGAGGATGATTTTTCCTGTGTATGTACGGGAATTACAAAAGTATTTAAATAGATTAAAATATTCATACAATGTATAGAAAATTTTTATATTATAATTTACATAATATCCATTTATAAAATATTTATATAATATTTATTTAGATTATAATTTATATAACATCTATTTATAAATTATTTATATAATATTTATTTAGATTATAATTTATATAACATCTATTTATAAAATATTTATATAATATTTATTTAGATCATAATTTACATAATATTCATATAATTTATATTTAAATAGAACTAGCCAAGTCTAAACATTCTAAAACGACCTGTTTTATCTTCCACAAGAAATTAAATTCAAATGAATTTTAATCACGCAAGAAATACTGTCACTCCCTCGTATACTCATCTATACACACCTCAACGATAAAAGGTTAAATTCTCGCGACGAAAAGAGTAGGGAAGAAACTGGCCGAGTTTTATCATTGATCCTTCTTCGTTCTCTTGTCTCTCGAATCTGAACTGTGACAAAAATTCCGTGGATATCCTCTCGATCTTTCATCACGAGACTGGGATAAGTAAATAAATTCAACTAGATGCAAGTACTCTATCCGACAAAGGATCTCACAATCGCGATAATTTATGGGATCGTAAATGAAAGTTGAACGTAACATTCAAAAGAGTTCTCTCTCTCTCTCTCTCTCTCTCTCTTTCGTTACTTATTGGGAAATAAAACTACGTGGCCTAGTGTGTTCGTGGTTTCCTCCGTTTGGTAACGGTGAACTTCCTCTCTATCGCGAATTTCTCGTGGAAATCGACGCCCCCTCTTGCCCCCCCCACCCCCTCCCTCCGTTATAAAATACTCCCGTTTGAATTGAATTTTTCCAATTTCGAGGAAGATCGTTGATGGCTGGCCTGATCCTTGGAGCAGCGGGTGATTTGTGATCGACGAACTACGCATTGGCGAGCGTATTTTTGCGACTCTCGCCCGTGCCAACCGTTGATAGAACGTAAAGATTATTCGTTCGTTAGTTAAATACGCCGCTAAGATAAACGAAAAGAGAGACGTCCACCTAATACCCTGGAAATCCGAGACGCAAATTTACGTTTCTGCGTAATTAATGCGAGCCGTGAGCAAATGTGTATCTTGATGCAACGTCGCCGGTGTTTGTTATCTTATGGCTGGGCCAAGCTTCCCGGAATTTGTCCTTCGCGGGGGCTTTGCCCGCAAAAATTAGCGCGACGTGTTGCTTCGTTGTTGCAAATTGGACGTACGTTTAGTTGAACGTCGTGCTGTTGCACGAAGCGAGCACGTAAATTGTACGTAGATGACTATGAGAAATTGTTCGTAATTTAAATCGATATAACTTTGTGAGGAAGTATCAGCGTTCGTTTTAATTTTGGACCGTGAAATCTCTAGCTTTCTTCTTTCTTCTTCTTCTTCTTCTTCTTTTGAAGATGATTTTACATCGTCGGGATACTTATCTTTTGAAAATTGTACAAATTCAGCGTTTTTCTCCTGACTAAATTTACCACGGTCTTGACAATTCAAAACTTTCCCTCGCCAATTTAGTTGAAGAAATCCTAATATTTCGTCATCTGTGATTCTAACGTTTCGAATTCGATAAAATGAGATCTCTGGTCTCACTTTGAAACACGAAGTCTCTAGTTTAACAGACGATTTCACGAGGATGTTGTAAAAATTCAAACGTGTGTAAAAACATTGGAAAATTTTTTCGTAGCTGAATCTCTCACTGTCTTAAAGATTGAAATCTTCGATCCTCACAACAAACTCTTAAAACTTGCTGTAATATTTCTTTTTCTTTTTTTTTTCTTTTTTGTGGTAAAACTTTGAACATTAGAAATTTGAAAATTTCGTGGATTGGGGAAAAAAGTCGTGCAGAGATTTCGAGGATTCTCGTTAAAGACTCTAATCTCCAAAATGTCGCGCAGGTTCGAACTTTTACATTGAATAAGCAATGTTCGAGAGAAATAATAAACTCGCGACTGTGAAAGTTTGACTTTCAACTACAACTTCGTGCTTCGAAACGAGACGAAAAGTAGATGATCTCGCAATCGTGAAGTTACGTCTTAATCGGTTCAAATCATCGACGAATTTTCCCCGTTCAAACGCAATTATATTCTTCGTCGTAGATATCGTTCGCCGTTGAAACCAGAGAGTCGCGTTAAAATTTCTGTCGGATGATCGAGGGAATCTGAGAGGATCACTTTCCCAAGACTCGGAAAAATCAATGGTGTTGGGGAAAATTTTCTGACAAGTGAAAACTTCGCTGGTAAGTGACTATGGCTCTCGAAAGTTCAGGCATCAGTAATAATTTCAACGTTCGCCGCGTGAATGGCCAAAGTTAGGCTGCGTTTCTCTCAAACGTGAGGACTCGATTCGCCATTTCCATGAGAAAGCGATACCGTAGCCGAGTTACTCGAGCGAGTAACCACCTGCTGGAAATAAACCGAGAAGAGAGAGAGAGAGAGAGAGAAAAGAAAGAAAAAACAAAGAAATCTGCGAAAGTTCGGACCTTCGACTCTTCGTTCTCTTCGTTCTCGGTTAATTCGCCGGGGAGCTCCGTCGGTAATGAGGCGGTGACGTTTATTTTCTCGCTCCTTATCGACCGAGAGAGATCGTTTCCGCGAGATTGGCGTCGGAGTTTTGGAAATTGTCAGCACGGTGTTTGCAAGCTGGCGAAATCCGTGCTAAGGAGGCTGCTCGAGAAGTTCGCTGACCAGTTTTGATTTATCTGTGGCTGCAGGCGGCCAAGTTTCGCCGATAAAGTAAAGAGGCGCGATTTCTTCATCCCCGCCTGTTCGCCATTTTTTTTTTTTTTTTTTTTTTTGCTGGCGCGCGTATAAATCCATCAAACGATTGTTTAACCTTCTAAGGATTTAAATCGCCAGGCAAAGTTTAATTTCACGTGTTTTCGTATAAATTATCGCAGTTCCTATATTTTCAAAGTTAATCAAATCGAACAAAGACTCAAGCTGCTCGAAACAGGAAGTGAGAGGCCGTCGATTTATCGGACATTCGGCTTTCTCAGATATTATATAGGTGTCGATATTGTTAAGTATAGCAAGGTAGGTAGAGTATATAATAGATATGAAGAATGAAGAGCCAGAGTGAGAGAAACAGAGAGAATGAAAAAGAAAAAGAGAAAAATAAAATTATCTATCTATCTATCTATCTATCTATCTATAGGTGTCGATATATCGGACGTTGGTACTTAGAAGGTTAACCCTTTGACTACGGCAAACTTTGAGACGTAGAAATTCAGTCGCGACCTACACACCAAGAACGGCGAAACTTTCTCGTTAGACGTGCATTTCTGAGAAAGTATATCGAAATAATCGAAACACTGGATTCCACTACGCTCGACCAATATTATTTATTTAATCGTATTCTGCATCGAATCGTTACGTACTAGAAATTTAACGTTAACATTGAGCTTTTTATAACAATCGTCAAGGAGATTTATAAATAATCGTTAGGGACATATATAACAGTCACCAAAGAGATAAACGCACACATTCGTCGTCAAGTAATTAGAAGAGAGAGTAGTTCAGTTAATTTGTTGTATTTTACATTGTATAAGAATATATATTTTGTTCCGTACATCCTGTTTAATATACGTTCTAAAAATAAAGTACGTAGTTGTTCTTTCTCTTTATAGTACAATTAAAGTGTGTAGTATCTACAAAATATGAACATACACATACATGAATCATTTACATGTACTTTCTTCTGGGCATCCCAGTTTTTCGTTTCGAGGATATAAAAAAAAAACTGTAAAATAAACGTATTTATAATAATAACGTACGACCAACGGAATATGCAATTGTTGAATTAGCATACACTTACGTCTGATTCAAACGAGATTTGCTGGAATTATGGTCGGCTATGGGCGTCTCTCGTGTCAGCGGATCAAAGTAGGTTAAGGCGCCAACAGTGTCGTAAGAGCAATTTTTTCACAGTATCACAAGCGCAAATTTAGTCAAACGCGTCATCTTTAACCCTGACTGCCGTTTTCGAATCTCCGTTCCCCTAATTCTCGACCATTCGCGACATTTTCGCTGTTAAAATCGTAATTCCAAGTTACGCCGCGGAGAGACAAAGGCGACGTCGCGAAAATGGCGAATGTTAACGTCTACCGGCGGTGGCGAACCGGGTCAAACAAGTTACAACGGTCTACCGCTATTCTATTTAACTTTCGATAACTTTTCAATCGGTCCAACTTGCGCGCAGAAATTTCGCGGTGAGAGAACGCGGCGGTACAACAAGCGGCGTAAATGAAAAATTGTTCGATAACTCGAGCCGTTTGTAATGTAACTACGTGAGAGGAGGTCGTGTAAATGTGCGCCTCCGCGTAAAGTGTTTGAAAAAAGAAAACTCGAGACTCGGCTTGCTTGTGCGTGTGTTATTTAAAAGACACCCGACGTACGGCGAAGACGCATAACGTCAAGGAGGATGAAAGATCGTCGATCGTTTTAAAGATCCATTCATTGGTATTTCGATTTTCAAGCTTGAAGCGAAGCGTTTTTCACTTTGACAGTTTGATTCGTGACGTTTGTCTTCTTCCCAGGTTGGCTCTGAAATTTCTGCCCTTTGAAACTCGCTGTACGATTCTTTCTTTCTTTTTTTTTTTTTTTCATTTTGTTGAAATGGAATATTACGAAATTTTTACAACCCTGATATTCAATATTCAATTGTAACTCAGTGTTCAATAAAATGGTGGAGAAAAATCGAAAAAGTTTCAAGAAGCTTGCTCTTCAAGAATGAAGCTTTTTGACAATGATTTCAAACAATTTTATACAATTTTGAAGAAAATAAAGTGTCTTCGACGTAAAGTGTTCGTAAAAGAAAAAAAAAAATAAACTCGTGACTGTCAAAGTGGAGATTTCACGTTTTAAAGAAATAAATGTCCACCAGGTGAATCGTCGTACGATCGTCCTTTACGAAGTTATTACATCGTACGAGGTCAAATTATTAACAATTTTTCATCGTCGTCGATATAGTTACGTTGTCGCGTAGTCGCGTATTTTTTCAAATAACGTACACTGTCGAAAAAAAATCATGATTACTCTCGTCGATTAACCTCTTGCGCTGGCGGCTGATTGCGGACCGTAACGAGTGACCGAACCGTATACAACAATAGAACTAGATGATACTTTATGCAAGAAAGAATTTGTCGAGCGTTAGTACATTGACAATTTTATTATAATCCAATTATACTGTTCATATAATTTTATTATATGAATTATAGAAAGTGTTCCAAAAATTTCTGAGCAATCAAACTTTACCGACGTTGTTTTTAAACGTTATTAGTTTGGAGTGCAAGTTTCCTTTATTCCTACGAATAAACACGCGCGATCGAAAGACTCTATCGTCTGCAATAAATACTGGAAAGACACCGAAATGGGAGCAAACTAATTTCTTTACTCTCGTGAGCTTCCAAAAAAGTGTAAAAATATTTCCAAGCCTTTGCCGTGTTGTGCACAGTCGAAACCTCTGACCCCATGCGCTGGCGGCTGGTGTCGCGCGGACCATAACGAGTGACCGAACCGAGCGGTACAATAACTCGTCGCTTTTTCTTCCTTTCGAACTCGTCGGTACGATGTCACTGGATAGAAATGACGAAGAGCTAACAAACTCATCGTTTGTTTCGCCTCGGTCACATTTAAATACATTTGAAACTGAGGAAATGTCGCAGTTTTGGGGACGAAAAAAAATCCTCGACGCGAGTGGCACGTCATTCCAACGCAAGAGGAATCTTAACTTCGCATAGGTAAAATTGCCTGATCGTTCGTGCACGTCGCGTATCGATCGCGATTAACCGGACGTTTGAATTCGCGCGCACGAAAAAGAGTGGGAGAGGGGGGGGCGGAGGGGGCGTTTGAAGAGTCGAGAAAAATCGCACGATAACGCCGGAATTATTCACGGGCGAGTAGCTTGGAAAATAATAAAAGTTCGGAACGGCCAAGTTCCGTGTACAATCCTCTCAATACAAACGCTCTGCGTGTTGTGTATCCGACCGGGGGAACCCAAGATATCTGGTGTCCACTCGATCACCGCTCAACTTCTCTATTTCTTTTGCGAGACTTTTCTTTCCTCCTGCCCCTTGGGCGGACTTGGTTCCAACTTTCTCCACCGAAGAAAGGGGAACGGCGAGAGGGGGGGGGGCGGGATGGAGACCGCATCTTCGGGGCTTAGCATCTTCGATGGAAACCAGGGCGAACGTAAGCAGAAAATGCGAGAGGTGGAAGCGCGGAATCGCTGAAAGTTCGTCCCGGGAGCCAATGCAAGAGCGCGTCTGGGATATTCGAAATCCTGGCGGACCCTGTATCGACGGGGTTGCATAACTAACGAGCACTCGCCCCGGAGATCCGTGAAACTCGCCGAGGGACGAGCTTTTTGTCAGAAAGGCGTAGGGCTGAAGATGAAGGTTCAAATTAATTTAAATATGCAGATCTCGAAGGCTTTCCAAAGGCATTCTGCCTCTTTCCGTTTTGGGGAAAGGAAGGAAGCTGCGGTCGGGCACGGAACGGAATGGAAATCGGTCGTTGCTTCTTCTTTTTTTTTTCTTTTTTTTTCTTCAATTTGCTTCGCTTTTAATTTAAACGAAACCAAATGCGAAGGATTGTTCGTTCGCGGCACGGATCGATAGTTTTCGATTAAATCGAACGTTCGCACGGTGTTTTGTCTTTCGCGTAAACGCACGCCGAAGAGTGCGTTCGACAGTTCGAGTTGGCCGGAGACGTTTCTCGAATCGAACCTCTTTCGATTCGTTAACGGGAAGCGGCGAGTAATTTGCAGGGAAATAGCGAGCGCCGGACGCTCCTTACGACGCTTCCCGAAACTATCGGGAACGTGGGGAAAAAATAATGACCCCGGGCGAACAGAACGAACGCTACGTAGAAAGAAACAAAAGGGCGGAGAACCGGCGGCGTTTCGATAACTCGGCCCCTCTTATCCAAATGGGGAAAGAAGTCGTCAAATAGGCGAGAGAAATAGTGAGAGAGAGAGAGAGAGAGAGAGAGATAGAAGGGGGAGGGAGGATGAAAGAAGAAGAAAGAAAACCGGGGAAAAAAGATTAAAAGTATGGAGAATGCAAAGTGAACGGCGAGAGCGGAGAGCAGAGGGGTAAAGTTAAGTAAGGAGCTCGCTGAAAGAAGAAGGAATTTTATTAAAATATTTAAGTAGCGAATCGCATTAGGGAAATGGCGACACTATTGTTCGCCTGAAATCTCATTATGGTCGAACGCCCCGGCGCGGCTGAAACCTCGGCGTACGAACTTTTCCATAGAAGTGGAATAGAACTAGCGTTCAGCCTCGCTCGAGGCTAGAAGGGGCGAGGGGGAGTGAACACCCTTACGGGGAGAGAGAAAAATGGGGGGGGAGAGGAGGAAACAGGTCACTTCGTCAAAATTTCCGGTGAATCGCGTATCTCTTACGAGGATCGTGACCTCTTGCCCCCGCCAGGGGCTTTAAGGCGCTTTTCGTGTACTCGCCAGAAACTTGCTAATCTCCGACTTTCAAGGCGTCATCGAGTCTTGGATTAATTTATTGTCTCGTTCAGAGAGACCGAGGGCCGCGATAAACCAGGTTCAACCTGGCTCAACCGACTGCCCTCCTCGCCGAGGAAGAACGAATCTCGAATTTCGAATTTCGAACGATCGAACGTTTGTTTCGAGAGAGAGAGAGAGAGAGAGAAGGAAAATTTTAAAAGAGTGATAGGTACTAAATAAAAAAATCTCTCGGTTCCCAAACCGAAGAATCGAACGAACGAATTAGGGCCTTAACCCCCGTTGCGCCGGTAACTAGTTCGCGGACCATAACGAGTGACCGAACAATTGACCTCCTTTTTTGAATTCATCGGCACATCACTGGATAGAAATGACTGAGAAGTAATAAATTTATTATTTGCTTTGTCTGAGTTATATTTAAATATTATTATAATAAATATTAAATATCTATTTATATATCAAACGCACTTAAAACTGAAAAAAATATTGCAACTTTGGGATAAAAGATTCATCCGAGCGCAAGAGGTTAATATGCGGGGGAGAGAGTAAATTGCGCGGTTAAAAATCTCAATTTCTTGGAAACTGCCAGGAGGAAGGGAGAGGGCGAGAGAAATTTCATCCGAATTACTTCCCCACTAGCTAATTCTCGCCGAATTGACGGTTCGTTATCTATGTCTAGTGTCGATCGATTTAATGAAAGGTTCCCATGTGCTCGCGAATCTTACGTTCTTTCTCGTTTAAGCGAAACTCGATGTTGAAACGATACGCGTGATCATGGTAGAATTAACGAGAAACGTCTGCTACAATGGAAGGATGTAAAATCACCTTTAAGAGTAACTAGGGATCAGAGTTGGCCATCGATCGATTATAATTTTCAGTGGTGATCGATGATTGCGATTGACAAAATTAATCGTCAGTTAAAGGAAATTAATCGTTGAAAAATCAATGACTGATCTGAGTAATAAATAAAACTGGCCAGAGGGAATTAATCGTCGAAAAATCGTTGGTTGATTCGATCGATGAATAACGCCGATCGTTAATTATTAATTGCTGGTTGTTACATCAAATTTGAATCGGAGGCAATGTACGAAGGCATTAATCAATTAAAATTTCCAGTTTGATCGACCGATTAATGTTTCATCGACGGGCGAAATTAATCGTCAGTCGTTGGCTAAAGTTTAAATTAATCATTGAAAAATCAGCTACTGATTTAATTAATCAAGAGCGTCGATCGTCAATTATCAATCGTGAATTATTACATCGAATTTCGTTAAAATTTCACATAAATTACACTTTGAAATTTTAATGGGGCATCGGCGCTTTGAGGTTAGGAATTTATTCAATCGAAACAGAATGTATCTCCGTCGAGAGGTATGAAACGATTAAAACGCAAGTTAACGATCAATTTATTTCGAACTTCTTCAAACAAACGACAGTTGGAAGAAACTTCATCTCGTCGCATTAGGCATTAATGCTTTGTCATTAGCTCGCTATTCACGAACTTTCAGGGACTTTATATTCTGTCTGTACATGACTGCAAGATGGCCGCCAGCAAGAAGCTACGCCCCCACTACGAAAAGAATTTCACCAGTTAATCGCTAACGATGTATCCAACTGAAGCGATTAAAATCGAAAACAATTGACGATCGAAGCAAGAATCGAATCTCCAATCGCAATTGACGATTAAAGAGATACTTGAGATCGTCGCAGCCAACGGCCGATGGCAGAAATTTAATTCAAAATTCAACCAATGTACAAACGTGAACGTTATCAACAGCGAAACTTTGAACGCGAATCGTTAAGACTGAAGATTATTGGAAAACTTTCGTCAGTCGGATGGCTGATGAATTTTTTCGCCCTGACTCTGCGACGTTCGGTGCGATTGCGCGTTTCCTCGTAAGAACAAGCTCGCCTGAAAAGAGTATCACGCTATTCGACGCGTTCTGCCCACCTTTTAGGCCACCGCCAGCTCCTGCACGATCATAATCAAGAAGCCAGGTACGTAATCCTGCTTCGGGACCTGGTAGGCACACGCCAGTCCGAACAAAGCATAAATCACAAAGCGCCGAACATTCGTTATACGGTATGCGGACCATGAAATACATGAACTCTCTCTCTCTCTCTCTCTCTCTCTCTCTCTCTCTACGCGCGTTTACGTGCAACGGGCGCATCTGGTTATGCTCGGTATCTGCTCGTACGTATACACACAGTAGCGCGAGTGCGTTACGCTCGGCCAAGCAAATTCATCCGATTGGATTCCGAGTTATTCGCCGGCAACAGAGATGCAGGGAACCGCTAACCGAAGAACTGACGAATCGTGTCGATGATTTTTATGAATCTCTCTCCTTCCTCTTCCAGATACGCTCGACGACGATCGTTCGTCCCGCTCCAAGCGAAACAAAATTGCCGTGTCCGCCTCGAGAGGATTAATTCGACATTAATAACGCGGTGGGGTATGAAATCTGGCGGATGTTCGGACACGAGCGTGGCGGGTCAAAGAAGCAGCGATTAGTGCGTTCGAGCGGAGAATCCTACGGGTCGCCTTGGACCAATTATACCTTTCTAAGAGGATTCGCGATAGTGTGCATGCCTCCTGCAAACCCGACCCTTTGTGCCCGGGCAAACAATAACAACTGGCCGCAGTTATCCAATTCTCTGACGAGCGAATAATCAAATTGCACAGTGTTATTTGAATTTCCTTGTAAGACGATACTCGCGGCTGTCCGGTTAACCGTTAATTAATATCCTCCTGTCTGTTCTCCGGCTGTGATTTTCACGGTCCCATTGAAATCATCGACACAGATTTCACCGACGATGTTTCATCGACTCCAGATTTCGACAATTGCACGTCGCCTCAGTTTGCGGTCAGCCATGGTCTTTTATTGCCTCTGGCATATCGAATAGAGTTGCGATCGTTCTTGTTGTTTGTGAAAATAGTCAATTATACGAAGGTGTCTCGACCATGTCCAGAAAATGATGGCTCTGTCATTGCAGAAGTTATCGACTGAAAGTCAAATATAGCTAAACCTAACCTAAACCATGCGTTGTCGTTAGAAAGACAATGATGAACAAATGTCACAGTAATGTCATCGGTCATCAAATATTATTGTTAGTTGATACTGTCGTCGGCTGAAATTGTTGTCGATAATTTTCCATTGGGCGGGAAAAAAGGGAACAGGTTAACACTGTTCGATGAAATTGTAGTTAAAAATTTTCGAAAACCTGGCGTTTTCGATCCCTCCTCGGTTGCTGGCCGCGTTGTCACTTATTTTTTATGCCCTGCCTTTCGAATCGAAACTCGTTCGCCAGCCCACGCGCGAACGGAAAGTAATTATTGGCCGGTGGATTTTATTTAGAAACGAGTAATTAAAAATCTGTCCTTGGCAATCTATATTCAATTTAACGAAAACGGACAAATTTATACACAGGCGGGCGAATTCATCGCGTGCAAAAAACTGTTATCCAAAGTTGTTTCCCAATACACAACTGTAATTTATCGTCAGCTGTAATAACTAGTCGCGTTACACATCTCGAAATAGAAAACCGGGAGAACGCGATCCGCGCAATTCGTACGCTGGCAAAAGTATATGTATGAAGCAGGAAAAAATCGTTTAAAATATAGCTGGCCGTCGATAAATCCTGTTCGCCGTGAAATGAATTTGCGTTCCTTTTTTTTTTTTTGTATTTTTTTTGTTTTTTTTTTTTGTTTTCATAAATCCGGCTCAGTCCGAGCGTGAAATTGGTCATCTCAAAATCCAGCCCCTCGACACTCGTTTGTTACATTGATTTCGTTAATTGCTCCGCGTATGATGAGATTCGTGCTTGATTATCGATCGCTCGAACGTTTGCCAAGAGTATTTTCGTGTTTTCAATCTCGTCGGAATTCTCCGGCATTTGTGCACTCGTTGGAATGTCCTTGAGAACGCGAGAACCTTAAAACCCTTTTGAACACGAATGTCGCGCTAAAGGCGACAATAGAAATTTGTCGTGAAATTGAAATTTTGTACGACACGTCGACAGATGTTTCACGTGTTTTAGTAAGATTTTTCATCCGCAAGGGAAACGTAACGTGACTGCATGATCAAACGAAACAGCTAAAGGCGAAACAAAGACGATACTTCTTTTTGTCCTTTGAGAATTATTTTAAACGTTATCACACTTTAAAAAATTATGATAATAGGGAATTTCATCGAATTTCATCGTTGCACGTTAATTTGCCTAATTTTCTTTAAAAATAAGTACAAGTGGACGCGCAATACTGAAAACAAGTCGAGTTCAAAGAAGTTGTGTTTATGGTATTAAAACGAGTGCTGCCTGTAAGGAGACATAAATTTAGCTAACAGCTGAAATTATGAAATTTTTTACAATTACTGATAATTATTAAGAACGTAGATATAGTGTCATGCAATATAATATAATGACGTAAGAGGAATAGTAAGATTTATAATTATTTATATTATATATTTATATTTTACATATTTATATTTTATATTTATAACTATATATATTAAAAACAGTAAAATAGTAAAACAGAAGAAATTCCTGATGGAGAGTTAATTGATACTTATTATCATCGAATTATTATCCGAATGATTCGGAATAATTCACAACTAAACTTCTCACTGCTTCTTACGAAAGTTTATAAAACGGTGAAGGAAACTTTTTCGAAAATTGAAATTATGTACTCGTCAACTTCTACGTACTGTACTATGGTGACTTATGATTGCTTTAGACATCAACCAAAAAATAGTCACGCCAAATACCATTTAAACAAGATAGGATTATTTCCAATGCTACATCATTTTATTCGAAGCGATACTTCGCCCGCTTATCTCCTCGATAAATGGCTGCGATACGAAAGATATTTCCAAAAAGCAAATAGTTAATCGAATGAAAGCTAAATATATTCGATCTATCTTTCGCAGTTTAAAATCGTCTTCAGAGAGACGTGTAGCCCGCCATTTATAATACCGCGGCACGATAATCCTTTCCAAGTGATAAATGAAAATTAAGGAGAATAGATCTCGAATTATCCCGAGCAATTTTTCACCGCTGGTGATAATCTACGGCGTTTCAATACAGTGTCGCCGGCGACGTTTAAATCCCATTTATTTGATTGCTTCCCTGCTTTAATTGAGGTATCCCTGGTAAAATAGGATCGTCCCATCGTCGTTGGAACTGCGTTTAAAGTGCGCGTTTATACGGTGGGGGATCGATTGAAAATCAAGAAAGAGACATCCCCCCCCCCTATTTCGTTCCTCGACGAAACGACGCTGGTTGGACATCGTTTGGACGCGTTTGAAGTTGTCTCGAGTGAAATCAAACGTCCATCGAAGGGGAAGGTAAATAGAGAGTCACGAATTTAAAATTGCTGACTTGACCCGGAGTTACCTCCACTTGTCCGACCGTTTCCTAATTTGACATTTGTATGTTAATTCAAGGGGGAGGGGCCGGAAATCAGAACCGGTTTAGAAACGGTGGAAGAAAATTTTGCCTGTTCTCGTTCGAGCGTTCGTTGCCAAGGAATATCATTCCTCGTGAAAAGAAAACGTAGAAAGAGGTAGAGAACGTTCTCTGTGGAGTATTTAGGCGTGCACGCTCGCGACGAAATCATATCGTTACGCTTTTTGAGAAATCTGAATGTGAAATTCGTATTCAACAGAACTTGGAACTGCCTAAGTAGTCGGCATGATCAATTTGTAATTTCTATATGGAAATTTTTAATATTTATTTATTTATATATATCTATGTTTACATAATAAATATATGTTTACAAACAGTGTATGTTTTTTAATACTCAGTTTATAAACAGTGTATGTTTCTTAAACAGTATACGTTTTTCAAACAGTGTACGTTTTTCAACTCGGGTGATTTTTAATAAAATATATGAAAACCAATTGTTTCTAATACGTGAAATAACTGTAAAATAATCACGTTTAAATAATATATGAAGAAGATGCAATTGCTGTGAATTAGAATTTAGTTTCATCTGATTTAATATATATTAATAATATATTAATAAATATAGTGATATAATGTAATATACAATGATAATATTAATATTAACAATATATTGATAAATGCAATAATATAATATAATATACAATGATAATATTAATAATACATTTTTGTTGCAATTATTGTCAACAGTATTTGCCGAGAGCCTTCAGTTTGATTCGAATAACGTGAAGTTAGCGTCTTTCATTCCAGCGGACTGAAGTGAGTTGCTCATAGGCGCCAACGGTAGCCAATGGTAGCCAACAGTAGTTGAAAAACTCACTGAGAACCGTCAAAGTAGAAGTTTCGCGTTTTAAAACGAGAACCAAAGCGGATTCTTTCGCAAACTTGCATCTGACTAAATATCGTCGGCAATTTTTCATTGTCATTGGCACAGATGCTCTCCTCCGACACGTATCCTCGAACGAAACGTTACGGCTGAGGGAACAAACGCCGTCGAAGAACCAAGAAACGCGGCACGACTAATTTCTAATTAGCACGTAGAATCTGGCGATTCTGCGAAAGGAAGGAGAGAAATACGCGTTATAGTAAATAACGTAGCACGTTAGAGGGAGAGTGCTGTTCGTTAAAAACTTCAATGCGAGGCCCTTTTGTGAAATTGTGGCGTCTCGTTTCAAGCATTTTTTTCGTGCTTTGTCCACGAATCGAGATAATGGACTTGCCATTCACGCGGAACGAGGGAAAGCAGCATTTCTTCTCTCTCTCTCTCTTTTTCTCTCATTAGCATTTCTAACGCAATATTTCTGGCTGGTCTCGACCCGTTTCTCTTTGCACGCCCTGGCGAACTCCTCGCTCGCGTCAATTAAGAAAGAATTCGTGGCTCTCCTCGTCTCGACTTCAAACGAACAACGAGAATCACGAACGGGGAGGCCCAACTCTCCGAGCCTATTTCAATCTTCGATTGATACAAGACACGGCGATTCGTCTGGGAATACTCGGCCGTCGTATAGTATATCCCCGCAGATTACATGAATACTAGATTGTTTAATTAATTTCTTTATGAATATTAACGCAGGGCAGATCGCATGCAAAGGGGTGGCGGAGTTACCAAAGGTGGTGTAATCCCGCCAGTTCGCGGAAATTGAAAGCGATCGCCGCGGCTTGTAACGTATAATCTGTTTCGAGTTTTCATTTCTAGAACGAATTAATAATTAATTTTTGGCAGACATCGCGGTTTGTTATGTCGATTATTAATTCGACGCAACCGATCGCCGGCTTCGATTTCACTTTTTTAGAACAGCGTTTACCAGTAGATCGTTGAGAAATAATTAATTTTTGGCAAACATCGCTGTTCATTGTCGATTATTAATTCGACGCAACCGATCGCCGTTTCGTAACGTTCGATCTGTTTCGATCTCACTTCTTTTAGAACAGCGTTTGACAGCAGGTCGTTGAGAAGTAATTAATTTTTCGCAAACATCCAGGTACATTGTCGATTATTAATTCGACGCAGTCGACCATGTCGCGATATTCACGCGTCGTGTCCGCGGCAATTGACGTCTAAGACGTGGGGCAGACACGCTTTGGACGGATTGGTTACACTCCGCGTGACACGCAAACGCGCGAATTACCGCATTATCAGGCGGTTAAACGCTTCACGACAAACGCAGGATATAAATATAATTCAATCAACCGAGTTTAATGTTACACACAAATATTAAATATTATATTAATGGAGTACCACGTGAATTATTATTGCGATGCTGAAAGAGCCACTGTTGCGCAAATTTAATCTCAAATTCGTTGTACTCGTATCGAAATTGAACAATCGAAGCTAATTAATGAAGGAAATTTCCTCCTCGAGAGAAAAGTGTCAAAAACCTTCGAAGAGAGTGGCGCGAAGAAAGAAAATCATCGACCGAGTTGATTCGACGTTCAGAAAGCGAAATTTCAATTCATGGGCAGAATTGGGTATCATTCGATTAACATTTCGAATAAATTCTTCGAATAAGATTTTATTCGTATGATATTTCGAATAAATTTGTCGAATAATATAATAATAGTAAAATTTTACGTAAAGTTTTAAGTAAAGTAAATAAAATTTTAGTCAAAGAATTTATTCGAAATGTTACTTGAATAAATTTTCATTCGAATAACATTGCCCAATTGTGGCTGCAGAGAAGAGGCTGCGAAGCTGTTTCTTGTCAAACCTTGAAATAATCAATTCGGTATACATTTACTCATCGCTGAACTCCATACAACGAATAGTTCGAAGTCATGTTCGAATAATCTTTGTTCGTAATAAAATCGTTATTCGTAGATAACGAATAGTTTTTCCTCCAATAAAATCATTATTCGTAGATAACTAATAGTTTTTCCTCGAATAAAATCGTTATTCGTGAATAACGAATAGTTTCTCCTCGAATAAAATCGTAAATAACGAATAGTTTTTCCTCGAATAAAGTCATTATTCGTAGATAACTAATAATTTTTCCTCGAATAAAATCGTTATTCGTGAATAACGAATAGTTTCTCCTCGAATAAAATCGTAAATAACGAATAGTTTTTCCTCGAATAAAATCGTAAAAAACCAGTAGTTTTTCCTCGAATAAAATCGTAAATAACGAATAGTTTTTCCTCCAATAAAATCATTATTCGTAGATAACGAATAGTTTTTCCTCGAATAAAATCGTTATTCGTTATTTACGAATAAATTTGACAGATTTATTCTTTGTTCGAGTAAAAATATCCCCAACTCTGTAAGTAGCTCTGTGTCCCACCTCCCTGCCCCCTCCCTCGCACCTTAATCGGTAAGCTGGCGCGCTTTATCCGGAGAACGATAACGACGCGAATGTGGCGACGCATGTTACGATGCGCGATTGCCACGCATGATATTTTATTACCGTTTCAAGCGCCGTGCAACAGCTCGAATCGGTTGGAAAGTGCTTTGCGTGCGGCGGCGAAAGTTCACGGCGAAGTTGCCGCTCCGCGACATTGGCGCACCGTGTTCCCCTGGATCGTCGAACCATTTAATAGACTTACGTTTACACTCGTCTCTATAGACACACATGGGCGCAAGAGAAAGGTGGAATATGCATGGGCTTAAATGGGTTGATACCGTGACACATATATATATATATATATATATATATATATATATATATATATATACACATATATATATGTAATGTATATGTATCTCGAAGCCAGCTGAAACGGGCAAAATTACACGTCTGATGATACGGAGAGGAGTCGTTCGTGACACGGGGGATGCGGGATCGTTAGTCAGCCCCAACAGTTAGTCTGTACACGAACAGAAAACTCTTTTGCTTTCGGTCGTTTGGATTTTCTTGGTCGTGTGTGTGTGTGTGTGTGTGTGTGTGTGTGTGTGTGTGTGTGTGTGTGTGTGTGTGTGTGTGTACGTGTGCAAGGCTTTAGTGCAAAGTTTAGCCTTATTATCCGAGTTGCGGCGAGTGATTAACGAGGGTGTTTGGCGCAAGTTACACGCTTGTTTCGAATTTGACGTAACAAGCGCCGAGTGTTTCCCGAAATCTTCTTCGCCGATTACGATCGAGTGGAGTTGCAAAAGAAGATCTACGCGAAATATACTTGATCTTCTGTGGCTGTGGGTGAAGGCATGATCTTAGACTTTTTTTTTTTTTAATTAAAACATCAAAACATGAGACGAAACAAATTTTATTAAGTTTGAATCAAATTCGAATTCTTATCGAATGATTTTTTCATTGTGGTTTAAAAATTTATTCTTTCAAATATTGATCGCCAGAACGTTCGCAAACTTATGCTCTTTTTTGGGGGGTAGGAAGTGGTTTTTGGCCCATCCTGTATTTCGTTATTATTCATTATGTGCTTGGGGTAATGAAAATTCATGCAATTCTGGTGATCAACAACAATCCAGTGAAATCTGGGACAGTGTCGAACAAGAATCTGTATTAAATATTTTTGTACAGTATATTGTTACATTTCTTGTTGTTAAAAATTAGGGGATATTTCCTTTTTTCTATTTATTAAACAAGATCATGAGAAAAGCAAAATCAAATGCTTCTTTCTTTTCTTTATCGCTTCATATTCATTTTGAAGTATCCCCTAATTCTTGCGACCAGTGTATAAAACTGTTCTTGAAACGGAGAGATTAAATCAAATAAGCATCAGCATGTCGAAATTCGAAAAGTTATCGGAGAGAATATCGAAATGGTACAAAATTTCACGTCGAATTCTATTGAAAACGTACCAGTGTTCCTAAGTGATTAAGGCGTTAATATCATCAGAGGCGTTGCTGACTACGCGATAGTCGCGCGAGGATCGTGCAAGTATCTCGTAAGCGCGAATCCCGTTACGCTACTGTGCGGTCGGTGTTAATGCAGTTCGCAACAAATGGCAAACAACAAGCTGCGTCAACGCGGCTAGGTGGCCACAGCACAGGAGTGAAACTCGCGGCGACTCGACTCGACCTGGATGATACACGCTGGAGCGAGAAGACCTCTCGATTCTGGGGGCAAAGGGGGGACGGATAGGTCGAGGGTTAGCCGTGCAACGTGTAAACGTTGCGCGCCCTGGAAATTTGCAAGTAAATGGCAATTAATCAGTGTCCGTATGAATGGGCCGGCGCCGTTAATTTGTCATTTCGTGCCGCGACAATTTGTATGTGACTGTCAACGTCGTCGAGTTCGACCTCGTGCCGTGCGTGCAATATTCTACATATATATATATATATATATATCTCGGGTTGGTCAAAAAGTAAAATTGCGTTTTTCACGACAGATGGACGTACGTGTGTACGTCTTGAACAAATGCGACTAACTTCGTTTGAAACGAATGATCTGTGAGCCGATTGTTTGTCTGGTGCCGATTTCAAAATGGAAGATCAGGAAGGAACATTTTCGTAGATATTTCGCGTATGTGTGTGCAAGCTCGTGAAAAGTTGTCTGACGTGGCAGCTACGATTGCGTCAGAATTGACAAAACCTCGAAGAAGAATGAAATTTTTTTTTGAACGCAGAATCACCAAATGTTGGCTGAAAGATGATCGAACAAAAATGGATATACAATATACTGTCGAGGCTACTGTTTCTCACGAGAAATTCACTTTTCATTTGTATGTAACTCAATATGTATATTCTATCACAGTGACGGCGAACCTTTTTGAGAAGTAGGTCAAATTTTGTTCATGATTTTTTTTAGTACTAGCTCGTGGGTCACTGAGTCAGTGGCGTCACTTGGAAAGGGGGAGGGGAGGATGGTTAGAAACTACTTTTTTTTCGGTTCTCACTTTTATAATCCTCTAAAAAGTTTACGTCTCCCTTTTGTTTCACAACTTTTACTTTTGCAAGTGAAGAGCAAAAAATAAATGTCGACGTCAAAAAATTGATATGAAAGGGGTAACTGCACTATACATTAGGTATATACTTTATTTCCTAATATTTTTTATTGCCTGTTCTCTCTTTTATTATATAAAATACTAGCAAAGCTACCCATTCTGAGAATGGTGTGTTTTTTTTAGTGTTTGTTACATCTGTTTGATCGTGAGCGCTATATAAAATTTTTTCGACACAAGTAACTCAATACCTACATGTATACAGAACCAAGTCGTAAATTCTCCATAAAACACAATTATGCGTTTATTTCTCACTTTTAAGCTCTAATCGGGCACTTGTAATTTTCTTAACATTTTTTGAAAAGAAGGGTTCGAAAAATAATTAAAATTCTTGTATACATATGATGATAAGTTTATAAAAATCAACGCGTAGCTCGTTTAAAAAGCCTGCGTGGGTCAGTGTCTGAATCACTGTTCGCCATAATTGTTCTATCATGTACACGTCATCAGCGGTTCTCAATCTGCCACACGCGTGCACCCGGAAGTGCGAAAAAAAATCATATTGGTAATGGTGGAAAATGGCGAGAAAAAAGGAGAAGTTGAAATATAAACAAAGTCACACAGAAACAAAATTACAGAGTTTCGATCACTTGCGTGAAAGTTTCTGAGTGATGGGTGGGGGTTGCTCGTAAATGAAAGGCCTAATCAAGGGCTACGCGAGAGAAAAAAAGGCACGTTGCGTAACTTTCTTCTCGAAACACGATCCACGACGATTCGTTGGTTCAGCTGATTCAGTTGAAGATCCATATCCAGAGATATTCGCCCGGGAAAATCAGCCAAGGGAAGCGCGAAACGTTAAAGACAAGAGACTCGAAAGATTTAAAACGGCAGCTGCGTTGGTGACGGACCATTTGCTCCGTTACACGGATGCACAAACTTGTCCCGATTAATGCTGATCTACCGCGACATTATTGCGATAAGTATATTTGCAACCGCGAGCTGGCGAGATACGTGAGAAAAGTTGAGAGTGAAGTTTTACAGCCAGTACCCATCAGTTTCTATATACGTTTCACGTCCGAATATCTCCAAATGTACATTTCGCGCTGGTTACCCGCTGAAAACTTCTCGTCGCGCCCGCTGAATTTCTGATCGTACCAACGACCGAGGCGCGAGACGAAATCGATCTTCCTCGAGGTGGGATTACGCTCGAGTACCTTGAATAAGAAGGAACTCACGTCGCCCGGCGTCCTGTTCGGCGAGGCGAGTCTCTTTATTTTCGAAATTACCAAACACCCCCTCCGTTCGTGAGGAAACGTTGAACGAAAAGGAAGAATAGTCGACAGGAAGGAAAACTCGAAAGGAAGAACACTCGGAACGTTGGTCCTTTGGATAAAAAAAACTTCTCTCTGACAGGGGATTTCTCCTCGAATTTACGTCCGCTTTATTTATCTTTGTGCGAGCCTGATCTTGTTTGTCGTTGTAATTGTTTAGCTCGCGCTGGCAACTGGTACGCGGACCATAACGAGTGACCAAACTTCATACAATAATTCGTCTTCTCTTTGAATTCGTCGGTAATAAACTTATTATTTGCTTTGTCTGGGTTATATTTAAGTATTAAATATATATTCATATATTATTTATATATTATTAAATTAATATTAATTATATTATTTATATATTATTAAATAAATATTAAATATATATTTAATTTAATTTAATTTAATTTAATCAAATTAAATGAATATTAAATAAATATTTAGTTAAATTTAATTAAATTTAATCACATTAAATAAATAATATATATAGTTATATGTTAAATATACTTAAAACTGAGAAAATATTGCAAGAGGTTATGAAGAATCGATAAAAGTGCCACGATGATGATTCTCGAATAATTTAGAGCGATATTTAGATTTTCACTCCTCTCGGGGATAAAACGCGCTTAAGGCGATGAAATTGCAATTTTTACGACTGACGAATTGCCAACAACGAAAAGTGAATCGCCTCCTTGAGGAAACGAATTAAATTTGTACCCCCCGCGACAAAGTTTTTGCTTCATTAACGTTGGAACACGCAACATCGCTCAAAAGTAATAAAACGAGCTTTCTCTCGTCGCGGGACGAGGAACGAGACTGAACAAAAGACGAACAGTTATGACGTTTCTTTGTAATTGACGCTGGAACAAGCGGCGACTTCGGATTTTCTTTCTTTCTTCTTTTCACAATTGCTCGAAAAACACGAGAACACGGGCATTTTCATGGAAATTTATTTCTATCGACTTCTACTTTGTCATTGTGTCTGTTCATTTATTAATTATTGTCACTCGAATTATAATGAGCATTTCGATACGTGTTAAAGATCAATTCCTTCTTTTTCTCTCTTTTTCTCTCTGTTTTCGCGGCACTTTCCATCGACATAAACGTTTCACGGTGAAATCGTTCGAGTGTCACCGTGCAACGTTTCTCGCGCCTCGAGTGAAAGCTTCGATAAAGTTTCGAGATATTTCGAAATCGTGCCGAGGTGAAGTGCGGCGAAGAGCGAAGAAAATCGTGAAATGCGAGGGAGAAAAATATGTCGTTATCCGCGATTGCACGGAGAGTTTCGTGTCGAGGACCAAGTCACTGTTCCGGTATGAAATTTTTAATTTCATTGAAATTCGGCTTGAATGTTGCTCTGAGACGAGAATTCCTCGTCAATTGACGTTAAATCGGCCGAAAGGGGATCACAATTGAACACGAGTGACGAAGAATTCCCGATAATTTCGAGTTACCGTCGTAACTTCGTCAAGGAAAATCGTAGCGACAGTCTGTCTGATCTCGTTTCGTACACCGAAACTTTCATTTTAGACGATACAGCAACGAATGAGAAGGGAAATTATAAAAATTCAAGCATCTCTGAGAACGTTGAAAGGTTCCTCTCGATCCATCATGATCTTCGAGACTGTAATTTCTACACAACGACCCTTTAAACTTTGTTGCACGATCTCGCCACTTTGCCACGAACATTATGATTGGGATTTCTCGAATTTCTCTTGTTCAGAGTTTTCGACAAAATAACGAGAAGAAAAGTTTCAAGGAGTTATCGTAGTGGGGAAACTTTGATCTTCAAAGTTCAGTGTTTTTCTGCACCTTCGAATTTTGAAGGAACTCTCTTTCGCTGCAATGTGCTGGAATATCTTGGAAAAGAAAAGAAAAAAAACAGCAACGAATTCGAGACAGTCGAGACAGAAGCAATTTCCTTAAAACAAGACAAGCTTAACTTCCGACCCTTCCACATATTAATAAACGAAAGATTTTCAATTCGCTGCCGGCGAATTATTCGATAATTATTGTGCAATACTTGGAAGATGCAAGGAGTTTCGTCTCGATCTTCGACAAAGCTCTCAAAGTTGAATCTCCGGATCAGATTCGTCATCGCGTGGCGGCCGCTCGTTTATCTATCGCCGCCGCCGCTCCACTTACGCGCGTGTACACGCGTAATAGGGATGCGGATTAGAATATTCGATATACTTAATGGCGTTATTCAAACTGCGGCGGGGATCCGTGTTAACAACGCCACCGGCCGTAAACTGAATCGGATTTCGCCGCCGTCTATCGTCAACGTTCCCCCCCCCCTCCCCCCCCGGAAAACCCGCGTTACCCGCAGCGATTTCCCAGTTATACCGGGCGAGGCAGCGGGGGGGGGGGGAAATCTAATTAATTTCCGTTTTGTAATGCCGAATTAACGAATTTCCCGCGGGGTGGGGGATGGGAGAGAAGGTTGGTCCCGAAACGCAATCCGGAACGCGTAATTCGGCTTACTTCCGCTAATGAAGGAGGCACGCACCGGCACACGCGCGAACGCCAGGTCAATTTCGATGTTGCATCGAGAATAATATGAGCAACGCGCGGACAACGCGGACGAGAGGAGGAGGAGGGGAGGGGAGGGGAGGGGGAGGATGAGACGACGAGGGCGAATCGATCGACGCGGCCGGCCAATTCGAATTCATTCGGTTAATTCCAGCGGGCTGATTCTCGGGCGGGAACGAGAGCAAATTATTGTCATACCGGCGATAATTGAGCATGGCTTGCTAATAAACTGAACCGAATTGCCAGCCCCATCCCTCCTCCTCACCGACTCTTCGCGAGCAATTCGAGATTCGGCCAATTGCGGGCTGCAAACCGCGCCCGAGACACTCTCTGCTTTCCAGTAAACTGGGGGTCTGCGTTTTGGATTGAGTTTACGCGAGAAATTAGCGGCGAAAACGGGGGCGAGCGCGCCGCTTAAGGGTGTATTCCAGTGTGACGTGTGCGTGTTTTTTTTTCCTGACTTTTCCGGGGGAATTTTTTTGCAAAGAAACTATCACGCCCTTTGCAGTTGACGAGGTTTGTTTGTGCGTATTTCAACGACAAAAAATGGTAAAGTTAGTGGCACTGCAACACTCTCAAACATAGTCGCTTTTAAAAAATGGGTCGTCTCACGATTGTCTATAATTCCGGCCATTCTGCTCGTCGGAAATAAAAAAACGTGAATGTTCCTTAATTAGTATGAGTTTGACTATAGCATGTGACAAAACGAAAGAAAATAGTCGGTAGTTAAAAAAGTGGCGACACGTTGAAGTTCGATTATCGATTTTTGCACGTTTCTGTTGAACTTTGGAAAAATAAAGTTTTCTGATTGATTCTGGTAGGGGCTACTAAATGCGTGCTTAAAATTTCGAGTCAAATTGCTCAAGTAGATTTCGAGATATCATGGATAAACATAGTTTCCAGAAAAATGCCTTTAAAGTATTGCCTTTAAACAATGACGCTGGTCGTTTCAAACAACCACAGCTTTGCTAGTTTCAGGAGTTCACACGTAAGGTTACAGAGATTTATTTTTCAAACTGTGTCCTTTAAGAATATGCAAAAAAAAAAAAAAAAAGAAAAGAAAATTCATTTTTTTCAAAACTAGAAACCTAACCGTTTGTCGTCGACCAGTTTGATCGGATTCCGTGCCCTTTAACATAAACAGGCTCGTTTTCGTTATCGAGATCATATCGTTTCCAAAAAGGTTTTGAAATTTTCAGCAAAATTGGTAGTCGCCGGCGAGCGGAGGAGGACGACAGAAAATCGTAATCCAAATGCACGCGCGAATGCGACGAGAGTTCGTATCGATAAGGGGGAAGTTTCAGGGGGCGGGGGAGGGGGTGCACCGTCGGCTGCGTTTCGACGAGCTAAACGGTTTCGACTGCCGGCTGTCCGATACTTGTATAATCTGCTGAAACGTTTATCAACAAAATTCAGTTACCCGACTATATCCACATGTCGGTTGAGAATAGTGAGGACGACGCGGCGATAAACTGGCGCGGTTTGGCAACTCTTTGTAATAGAACTAATAGCGATGGCCGCTGCCGCTTGACAAGATCCAGCGGGGCATTAACGTCACATCGACGAGCGGGGTCGGGCCAATAATATCACGTTTACACGCTGCAACGTAACATCAACGCCGTGTAATGTAGCGCGCCGCTGGTAAATAGTATAACATTTATACCGGCAATTAACTTCTAATTAGCCTGATGCCACGCACACGCGCCCCGTTTATCTTCCACATCGTCCATCGCCCCCTCCCGTGTCGTTGCAGAGCGCGAACCTTCTTCGAATTTGAAACGTTTCGATCGATTGGTGAAGGATCGTGAGAAATCGTTTGAAGAGAAACAGTCGGTGGATGTTTACAAAAATATAGCAGGAGAATGGCAAAGAAAGTATAGTAGAATAAGGTTTCGCATGTATCGTGTAAGTTGCATAGTATACAGTTACATACAGATGTAATTAAAGAGAAGAAGAAATACCTGCTACGTGTGATTTCCGCAGAGGCTAGATTTGAAAATATAAATATTATAATATGATAATAAAATATAAAATATAAATTATAATAAATTGAAATTACTAGAATAATCGGAAAATATGTGCTTGTGTACAAAGGTAGCAAAGAAAATTCTAACAGCTTGAAAGCTGTGTGTAGAAAGGAACATCAACTCGTGAAAGGGACAAAAGATTCGCCTTAAAATATTCATATTTTGCAGGGACGAAAAGGGGAAACCTCGTAAACCTATTTACAAAATGAACTCTATAAAAATTGATACCGTTTCGTTTAAACTCCAGCTGAGCGTCAGTTGGACGTAGTACAGTGGATGTTGTCAATGTTGATTTTTGCTCTTGCAATTAGAAGAAAGTACCTAAAGGTCGTTGAGGTGCCGTTTTCGATACACGTGTTTGTTCCATAATTTTTCAATTCATCCTCAACATTTCGACGATTCCGGTCGAGAGTTCACCGGTCACGGTGTCCAGAAAAAATCTGCGAGTTCCCACGACTGCAAGTTAGTTTTCTTGCATGGCTAATTCCGGAGAATACAAGCGCTCGCTCTCGTGTCCAGGGCCATCGTGTAACCGCATTCTCTAACAAGCTAAACCGCGAGAGGACCCTCTCGAACGGATACGTGGTGTACACCCTCGCGGATATATGTGCTACCTCAACTCGTGACGCGGAGACTTCAACCTTGTTCCGGTTACACGTCATGCCCCCGTATTCGCTTAGAGCAGGCCATTTCGAAAGAACAAGTCACAAGTCTTTTCTCGCAGACATCTTTTGCTTTTGTCCCGTGTTGTTATCTACATACGTTTCCACCATTTTTACTTGTCCTTTATCCTCGTCGTTTCCATTTTAACCAAACAGTGTAATGTTATCGTGTTATTTCGACAAATTTCCAAATTTCTGCTCTTCTTCTATGCGTCGAGTACTTTGCACCGATCAATATGTCAGACGATACTCGCCTTTCGTTTCGTTCTTTGATACTTGACTTTGCTTGTCCAGACGTATCAATATAAATAAATAAAAGAAAATAATTGTTAACGCTGGAACTCGATTTCTTACACGATCGATGTTTCCCCCGGATGTTCTTGATTCGTTCGCTCCTCCCTTTATCAAACACTGTTCCCTGTCTCCATAAATTTCTTGTGCCATGCACAAATTGACGGACGTGACGGTGGATCTCTTGCACACTTAGTTCTGAAGTTTCGCCGAGTCTGCAGATCCGATTTGGTTTCGTTAAACCACGATACACACTGTGCCTCCTCTTGAGGTGTAGCCATTTTGTAAGGGGTTTAACAGTATCTTATTCATCGATAGGGTGCCTGAAATGCAATGTGACAAAAACCTTGATAGCCACCGAGTACACGGAACAAATCTGACGAAGATATCTCATCAATTGCCTTTGTAATAAATTTTTGAAATTTGTAAAGAGACTTTATGACCACACGGGGTTATGTTAAAGATATCGAGGTTATGTTATGTGTCGACCATTGATGAGGGTATGCTACAGCGAACGTGGCAAGAGATCGAGTACCATTTTGATGTGCAACTAATGGTGCCCATAAACTTGATAAAAACTTAGATATATACGTCTCATTTTGCAATAATTTCCACGTATCTGTCTTTTCATTTGACTTTGCAATAAATTTTTGAAATTGCAAAGAGACTATATGGACACCCTGTACATCTGATTGTGAGGTTGAACTTGATCCCTTCGAACTCTCTCTTGAAAATTCGCGAAGCATGGCCACGAAGATCTGTAGTCACAAGGACAAATCACGGATCGATAGTCACTTGACTTACTTTGCGTCCGTTTTTCCAAACAGTCCAACTGTCCCCCTCTCCTTTCTTTATTTCGACTGCACTCGCAGTTGCTTCGAAGCACGAAGCAGAGGGAAGCGATTACGCGAGACGAGGGAGAATTGCGACACGCTGTTTCGCGGATGCTGCAGCCTGCTCACGGCAGGTTACATCGTTACACGTGTAACACGCCGCGGCGAGAGAATTTGCGCGAGCAGGCCACGGCGCGGGAATATCGACGCGCGCGTGTGCAACGACGTGATGAAAGTTTCGGCTGCGAACAGCTGCTAGGAATGTATCGTCGTTGTTCGTCGAGGATCGCCGTGGCTTTTTCGCCGCCGCTTTCATCGTGGTTCAGTTCCTGCTCGAATGCCGCTGGGTTAACCTTGCAAAAAGCTTACAAACGTGGCCGCTTCAAGAAACGACGCGCTTTCCCGCGCTCCCCTCTATCGTCCAAACTGTATCGTATCCGACTTTTTCGCCCGAGCGTTTGTCTTGGCGATTACGCTCAGTTAATTCTGTTCTTGCCCGGTCTCGCGTGAAAAAGCATATCGCGGCTGTGGAAGAATCAAAGATTAGTTACCTATCGTAGATAAAGCAGAAATAGTACAATATTACTAGAATCTATATCACGTTTACGTGCTAGCGTGTAATTATTTCATGTGTAATGTAATGATTCTTAATTCTTTCTCTTAATAGTTCTTACGGTTGTCGCATATGCATCAAAATGTCTTTTTTTTTCTCTGTAGCATGTTCAGTTACAAGATGATCTAGAGTTTGAATATAATATCCTGACAAATTACTTTTCTTTTCCCTTTTGTTATAGGTTAGATTACGTGTTATAGGCTAGATTATTAAAATTTGAATTTTAACATCCTGACAAATTGCCTTCCTTCTCCCGTTTGTTATAGGTTAGGTTTACATTTCGTTATAGGTTAGATTACGTGTTATAGGCTAGGTTAAGTTTATTAAAATTTGAATTTTAACATCCTGACAAATTGCTTTCCTTCTCCCGTTTGTTATAGGTTAGGTTTACGTTTCGTTATAGGTTAGATTACGTGTTATAGGCTAGGTTAGGTTTATTAAAATTTGAATTTTAACATCCTGACAAATTGCCTTCCTTCTCCCGTTTGTTATAGGTTAGGTTTACGTTTCGTTATAGGTTAGATTACGTGTTATAAGTTAGTAGTTTTTAGTTTAGTTTTAGATTTATTAAAATTTGAATTTTAACATCCTGACAAATTGCCTTCCTTCTCCCGTTTGTTATAGGTTAGGTTTACGTTTCGTTATAGGTTAGATTACGTGTTATAGGTATTGTAAGAGAGACTGAAAAACATTCCAGTTGTAATCAATAAAAGAAAGGTTTGAGAATCGTGCAGATACTGGGAAAAAGTTCTTTTCTTTCGATATTACCAGATAGATGTGCATGTGTAATGTTTCCCTTCTTTCTCAGATCGTTTTCTGGCGGGCTGTTTGAAATGAGAGTTGCATGTAGGAAATATTACTTACAATTAATAGAAATTTTTATAAATAATTGTGTATACAATTTTTATTACTTTAACGCTGTGGTACGGAAAATAAGTATTTCCATCTTTCGTTTTTTACAAATATTTAGAAGGTGCGGATATTCCTGTCAAAGTTAATATTAATTTTTATTCAGACAGAAACGTGATTGTACAAATCTGTTCATTCCAACTACCGTTTAAATTATGATGAGTCATAATTCACGTAGAATATCTTGATACTGCTGTCGGATATTTTCATTTATGTATATTAATATTTTTATGCAACGAAAGTCAAGCATACCTGTGACACCCATCGTGAAAAATTGTTTAGTCAAAATCGTCGTGGAAAGGAACTAGATGTATCGTTTAACTTCGCTCAAAGAATCTTTCTGCAATCGGTTCTTCCCCCTTGAACGAAGACGCGACGCGTCTAATCAGAAGGCAGACGGTACGTCACCAATTGAAATTGTAGAAATTCGTAATTAATGGCGCCTGGGCGACATGCCATCTACATTCGAGGGCTGCGACGAGCCCATGTGCCGAAGTCGTCTCGCTCTCGAGCAAGATTGTAACACGGCAATTGCCACCAAACAGGCGACGCGACCCTAATTAGTTCGAGAATCTTGATTAAAGGTCGTTCGCTCCCGCTTTCGGATTATCGCCGCTCCAAGCATCGTCGATATCAATCGAGATGCTTTGCCCGAAACTCGTTCGCGTTTCACCGGTTTTCTCGAGTGTCTTGCCTTGTTTTTTTTTTTCTGTCCTCGAGAGTCCACGATCGATATTTGTCTCAATAACGGAGACATCAGTGTCTTCGACGCAACGAAACGGTTTGGTGAAAAACGCTGAGGCAAGTAACAACGCGA
The DNA here is from genome assembly GCA_036937485.2 of Tetragonisca angustula. NCBI lineage: Eukaryota > Metazoa > Arthropoda > Insecta > Hymenoptera > Apidae > Tetragonisca > Tetragonisca angustula. The sequence goes on along the minus strand of JAWNGG020000026.1, from coordinate 611,196 downwards.
CTTCTATGAAAGTAAGTAAGCGAGTGCTTTGAATTCAAAGGGGACGGTGTCTTCTATTTTTTTCTTCATTGATTCAGAGAACCAGTTTAACGAAATTTTCGATTCCTGCCTTGTACTCCCATAAATACTGTCTACGACTATGACTTGGGAAATCGCACGATTTTTAACCTCTTGTAATATTTAACAAAATTGTAAAAATTGTAACAAAATTTTCTCAGTTTTTTTATTTAAGTAAAACAAAATTTCGCAAAGCAGATAATAAATTTATTACTTCTCAGCAATTTCTGTCCAGTGATATCATATCGGCGAGTTTAAAGAGAAAGCGACGAATTTGTTGGCTCGGTCACTCGTTACGGTCCGCAATCAGTTGCCAGCGCAAGTGGTTAACGGTGTTGCCTCGTTATTAATCCGACTTCTGTAATGGCTGCCATAACGAATTACGTCGTAAGTCGTACTTTCAGCTCGCGGCGAGGATGAAAATTAGACAAGACCACGAGATCGGAATTGTAAATTTACTTTGGAGGAGGGAGACAGTGTCTCGTCAAAGTAGGGAGCAGACGAGCGAAAAGAAAAAGAGGAATAGGAGTGGGGCGGGCCATCGAGCCGATGTATAGTGATGGGGGCTTTGAGAGGTTATATCGCGTGCCCGTGAACCAAAACCATTTTAACACTTACTTTGGCACTGCTCTATTTGCTAGAAAATTTTACTCCACTTTGCTTAGCGAGGCATCCTCTCTCTCTCTCTCTCTCTCTCTTATTCCCCTGTCGTTCGCCCGGTTTGTCTGTCTTTCTCCAACACCTGTGCTCACCAGCCAGCCTTTTTTCCTCCCCTCCCCCCTCCGGCCTCATCCAATTCCCATTGCCTGTAGTGGTGCGACGGGGCTATTCGAGCAAAAGCGACCGGGTAAATATCTTGCAGTGACGGTAAACGGAATTGAATAAACATTTTTCAGCAAATAGAACCGACAATGGTACGAATTTAAAAGTCGCTGAGACGAGCACAGGTGGTTCACCCGCCAGCGGAGAAATTGCATTTCACCCTTCTCTTGTACCCCTCTCTCTCTCTCTCTCTCTCTCTCCCCTTGCGTGCCTCCTCGACTACGCGTGTCCTCCGCGTATTTCTTTCGTTTTCTCCTCTTCGTTCGCCCCCGGTGACCTCGAACGACGGCGAGAACGACCCAATAAAGTCCACGCGGTCGTGATTCCTCGACGTGACGCCGGTCGGTCGACGCGTCGGATGACTCCAGTTATCTCCACCCTCGGTTCTTGCCCGGGAATTGGTTATAAATGCTAATGTACGAGCCAGCTGCGGCGTAATCTCGTAAGAGGGGGGGACAGAAGGTGAAACGCGGCAGTCGACGTTTGCAATTTTAAGGTCGGTGTGTGTCGTGGCGTTCGTCGCTCACCGGAAGACGAATACCACGGTTGCTGTAGGGGAAGGGGGTGGGGGTGTTTTGGGGATGCACTCCAATTTAGAAAGTTTGGGAAAGTATGCCGGGATCGCTTTGCCAACGAGAGAGAGAGGGGCTAGTGTTAACGAAATATCGAAGCGAATTCCAAGGATGGCTGGCTCTTGTTACGTAAGTTGCGGACCGAAAGAACAACCTGAGACCGACGATGGCGTGGAACGCGCCGAGCTTTTACAAAGCAACGTAAATACTGTATCCTTTAGGGTATGCGAGCCAACGAGATAATTGTTACCGCCCAAATCGTCGGATATACTTTTGTAATTTCATCAGACGTGCTTCGACGTTGTTCGTGTCAAATGGCGGAACAAATTACCAAATTTCTATCTACCAGAATCTGAGTAGAGATGTCCAACGTTGCTAAAAAAAAAATATTTATGTCTATCAGGAACATTGTTGGCAGCGTTGAAAGAGTATTTTCGAAAAAAGATTTCCTACTTGGAAAATGTGGACTTGATATTTTTAAAATCACTACCTCGTTATTTTATTATTTGATTGTACATTGGGTCTCATACCTAATCTCATTTTAACCTACTACCTCTGCATAATCCTAGTAATTTAAAAATATCCTGTTTTATATATATATATATAAGATACACATGGATATAATTTTTGATTGGTTACTTCTTTGATCGTATGTAGAACATACTTCTCTCTTTGTGTTGTAAATTGAGCATATTTCTTTCCGTATTGTTTTATTACTTTTTCGATATATATATTCTCTTTGATAATCTTGGTCGGGCTATTATCGTTAAATTTGTTACTGTTATTTTGTACTTCGACTATTCTTCCTCTTCCCTCGAGCCATGCAGTTTTACTTTCTTGTATATTACACAGCACGCGGAGTTTTCCCGCTGTTTTTCTGTTCATTCGTTTATTTTCCCCTTCTATTGTTTTTACTGCGTTGCCTGCGTTGCGTTCTATTTCCTCTGCGTTCTGCCGTATCCACGGTCTGCCTATGTGGCAATCCCATTTCCTCTATTATTTCTCCCAAGTTTGCTCATCTTATTTTATTATTTGTCACCGAAATAAAAATTACACTGTGGACATCTGGCTATATCGTAAGCAGCAGCTCCAGCAAGTGAACGCGACGCAAAATCGTTGGAGGTGCAAATTATCCGCAAATTAACTCTTTGTTAGCTCGAAAACATTTTTTGTATCATCTGCCAGCAATTTATTTGCGAAACAGCGAGCAAAGTATCGCTTCGAGTAACACGACATAGCATTAAACATAATCATTCGGTATAAGTGTTTAAATTTAGCATGGAGACTTTGTTGATTGTATCTCTCTAATATGCGACCTTGTTTAAAGAAATTGTCAAGTATAGTATACAAAAGTTAATGGTACATAATTTCAGTACCATTGGTACTTTGTAAACTTTCGCAAGGAGCAGTGCGAAATCTAGTTTAGGCGAATTACTCCAAATTATTCGAATAATTAAATGATAATGAGACTCACTCATTGTCTCTGTTCCCAAAGAATTTTTTCTTTTGAAATTTTATTATCTCTCTTACGTCGTTACATTGCATTATATCGTGTACGCATGAGTTTCAAGGTTAAAATGGATTTTTTTTCTTGCATTGTATCCTACTAATCACGGAGGTAAAACTTTTCCAAAGAACCCACTATACGTCGCAATCTAATAGTTTTCTTGAGAAATGGCTAAAGTTTCTCAATCGTTTAACTTTGCGTGGGTTCTAACAGCGACTTTATGACTCTAGATTTTACTGATATTTGATTTATCATAGTTGCAGCATCAGCGTGAGTCTAAATGATCAAATAGTAAAACCAACTGTTAACATTATTCAAATCATAAACATTTACACGTCCATAAAGTCGCTGTTAGAACGCACGCGTCTGCAGTGTCGAATGATTAAAAAACTTTTTCGAGGGAACTATCAGGTACTAACTATAAACTATTTATATTGGTTACGATTTATCAGATTTACACTACCTGATAATCCTGTTATTAGGATGTATAATAATGTTAACAGTCAATAAAATCAAGTGTTAGTGAAATCTGATCCAGAACCATAAAGTCGCTGTCAGAACCCACGCGTCCCCAGTGTCGAATGATTGTGAAACTTTTTTTGCCATTTTTCCTTGAGAAAGTCTTACCTTTACGATAAGTAAAAGACAATGCAATAAAAAAAAATTTTTTTGACCTTGCAATACAACAGGTTCTTTCCATACACGTATCTCCATCAAATCGAAAGTGTATAATTCACCCGTGATAGCCACTGACAAACTTTTCTTTCCACCCTGTAGACAACGAGCCGAGCGTGAAGGAAGAGCGCACGGTTGGAAATCGGGGCGGAAGTTGAGGAGGTCAGGATCCATGTGATGTATCCGAGAGGCGTCGCGAGAGCCGATTTACGATCGCGGGTCAGCTCAGGGTAGTTTGTTCCAAAGAGCGCGAGAGCGTTTCTTCGCCTGTGTGGGGCGAAGATCGAGAGCGAACGGACTATAAATTAGCATCGAGTTAGCGTCCGACAAGCTCGAATCCATCCCCCTCCCCCTTTCTTTTACCTTCGCATCGCTCTCTCGATGTATATTTGCTAGGTGAATTTCGTTGAATTTCGAACACGATCGCGCGAACAAGTTTCTCAAAGTCTCGAGTCTGCCAATTGCGTAGGATGGAAAAGAAGCTGAAGGGGCAAATCCTTGGAAAACGTTCTTCTCCAAGGGTATCGGGAGGAGCCGACGACACGGGGAGGGAGAGAGGGTGGAGAAAGCCGCGAAACAGTTTCGAACAGGTATATCGAATTGGTATCGAATTCCGTGAGGTTCTCACGCGTCGAGACCGCGGCGAAATTGGCGGGATAACGTTTCCCGCCGAATCCTCTCTCTTTCTGTCTGTCCCTCTGCGAGCGGTAAGAGAAGCAATCGACGAATTAAAGGATTTTATTGGCCCGTTATCGCCCGTTTGCTTACACCGTGAAATTACCTTTCAATCCGGTTTTCCTACAGCGGTACGAGAACTTTTGCACGCGTGGCAATTAACGGTGGGCGCGCCGTACGTTTTTATAGGACGGAGAGGGAGAAATAAGTGGTACGGAAAAGCTGGCAGAATTTATTTCTAAGAGAAAAAATTCAGAATTTATTTAAAGGAAAAAAATTATTCGCCCAAATTTACGATGTTATTTTCGACGCGCTAGTATCCTCTCGATAGTGTATACAACTTACTCCAACAGTACACTTTTCTATTGGATTTGGCGAAACAGTGCTGCAACTCTTCGTTTTTCGAGTCATTGCTTCTACATCCCCAAAATCTTTTTTCTTCTTCTTGGTAATACAGGAATAATAGAGGAAATTTTACGTTTTTAATCGCCAGCATGCACGAATTAAATTTGTTAAAAGTAAAAAGAAAACTAGATATCAATAAATACGACAAACGTTTAATTTCTAAATAGACGTTCATTCCTTTCATTTTACAAAAGAAATAACATAGATCACTGTCGAGATGAATAAATTGATTAACCCTGATGCAAAAGGTGCAAAATAAATTTTACTTATTCATTTTCATCACCCCGAACTATCAATAATATTATCAATTTTTAATTATTACTAGAATACATATACTTTTCATTATAAAATTTATATCATATCTAATTCTATCAAATCGAATTATTTATATATACATAAATAAATTAATATTTTTCAGCGAAATTTTCAAATCTAAATCTAATTCTGCCTAACAATTTTATACAAACGATGTAACACTCAGCAAGTAGTTAATTCGTCCACTTCTCTTACCGAAATAGAGATTAAGATCGTGGCTGCGTTTTTTTTTTTTTTTCTTTATTTTTGTTTAATCGAACTTTATCGCGAGCCCGACTCTCGCGAGAACGAGCGTAGCTAGCCCCAGCTCCGTGATGGAAGAATACGGTCGACCGTATGAAATTTCGATAAAGAACCCCCGTGGATCCCACCAACACGCCGGCCACAATAGGTTTCTTCGATATCCCGTGGAAGACAGTTGAATCTCGAGGTGGGACGCGGGACTTTGAATTATCGAGGACGGCCCTCTGGGAAATCGCGGGGAAAAGTTCTTTTGGAATTTTCGTTGCTGCCCCTCGTTCTTTCTCGTTCCACGGGCCAGAAGGGACGATAATCGACGATCATCCTCGAAATCCACTAATACAGAGCCCAGCGGTGATCGGACGACGGAAAGAAAGCACGAGACAGGTCGGATAAAAATGGCGATGGCCGGCGACGTAAAGGTCGATTCGTCTTGAAATCGCGGGAATCGGTGACTGGCGTGTCTCGTGTGCGTGCGCGATCGAGATTTCACCAGACACATCGACACATCCATAAATGCATAGCAAGATCAAGCGGTTTAAAGCCCGTGGAGTCCCCGATATCTCCGCACGCGTGATTCAGGATCCCCGCGCCATCGGATGCTCAGTGATATTTAAATTCGAAGATTCCACGGGAGATTTCGTGCCCGTGTACACGTATACAGAGGGGAGAGAGAGTTGTATAGCTCCGCGGCTCTGGCGTCACAGTTGAAATCTGGAAACGCTTCCATGGTATTTTTAATATCGTCGTAACACAGGGCTATTGAAATTCTTCGGCGCGGATCGCTTCGGCGTCAACGTTTTGAATAAAGGCGAGCCGTGCAATCACGCTATTAATAAACGACTCGGTGGAGGGGGGGGGGATCGCTGCTTCTATCATTATTGGATAGTTTGACGCGCCCCCTCCCTCCCCCCACGAGCGAAATATTTTACACAGAGTCTGAGAAATTGAGGTCGTCTTGAGACTTACTTGCTCGAGATATTCGCGTTAAAGTGGGAAGAAGACGAAATTGAGACGATCGTTGAAAGACGCGCGAACCAAGATATTTGGGAATGTTTCCTCTTTCACAATTTTCGCTGTTCGCGCGGTCAACTTTTTAAAAAGTTCGTAGGTTCGAGTTTTTGCACTGACGCGTTGCCCCGTTCTCGCTGCAGGATATTTTGTGAATCTGTTCTCGAGGTGAGACGACATTTCCCTATCTACGTAGTTACTATCGTTCGAACGTTTCTTAATCTCGAATTGTTGCGTATAATACTTTGACGTTGGTTTGAATAACTTGACAGTTTCGACGTACGTTTAAAATCGTTACGATGCGCAAGTGGAAAATTTGTTTAATTTGGTTAACGAAAAGCTCCAATTGTTTAATGCAATTAATTCAATTAAACACTTTGGAATAGCATCATCACGTAAAGTATCCCTCTTCGTTTAAGATGCCTTTATCTAAGATACTTTGTCAGTGAAAGTGACAAAGCGTTAAAAATAATCGTTTACAATAAATATGAAAAGTTTATTTGAACCTCTTTGGCCAGAATTCAATTTTTGTACCATGGTAATGACCGTATCACCAATTTTTCTCTTATTGTGTTTAAATGAAAAATTTTCAGAAATCATAAGAAAGAACTTTAGTAATTATTTCAGTAATTTGTGTCGATACGTGAAAGCTCAGTACTCTGTAATAAAAAAGAAAAGAAACAAGAATTGGAAATTGTGCGAGAAAGAAGAAATCTCAAAGATGTTATCACGTGTGTATAATTGGAATAAGCGAAACAACAAACGTGCAGACCCAACCTAACCTAAATGTTCGCACAAGCTCACAATATCATTTAAGAATGCGCTTTGATAATAATGACCGGAAAATTGCGCGTATACAAACGTTCTGATGATAACGATTACGAGAGAATTGAGCATGTACGCTCTGGTGATACTGGCTAGGAAAATTGCGTGTGTATACACATACGCTGATGATGCAAGTGGTTTAGGTTAGGTTTAGGTTAAGCAAACGCAAACACCTCGATCTCCGATTCACAACAGTCCACAAGACTTTAATTGCCCAATTTTTTGGATTAATTGTTCATTTGGCCTTCATTTGCAAACTTTTTCCACTGTTTCGCTTAACGAAGGCCACATCTTTTGAAAGTTGCCGCTTCACAGTATAAAAAAGGAACAAGAGAAAGAAATAAAAATGAATTAATTTATTAGCGTTGAATTTATTTTCATTTGAAGTATACTGATGAGGGAAAGAATAGTGCGTGTCCCCCTTCTGACTGACCTAACCTAAAGGACAAAGAGTCGGTCCTAAAAATAATACGCCTAACCTAAAACAATCTAACCTATAAAATAAATTGTAAGATTTAGCTCCGAGTCGCTGACAACTCGCAAGTGGTTGCGACTATAAATAATGAAGATGGAAAAATGAAGTCGTAAAACTGATACGCCTAACCTGAAACAATCTAACCTATAAAAAAGATTGTAAGACTTAGCTCCGAGTCGCTGACAACTCGCAAGTGGTTGCGACTATAAATAATGAAGATGGAAAAATGAAGTCGTAAAACTGATACGCCTAACCTGAAACAATCTAACCTATAAAAAAGATTGTAAGACTTAGCTCCGAGTCGCTGACAACTCGCGCAAGTGGTTGCGACTATAAATAATGAGGATGGAAAAATGAAGTCGTAAAACTGATACGCCTAACCTGAAACAATCTAACCTATAAAAAAGATTGTAAGATTTAGCTCCGAGTCGCTGACAACTCGCGCAAGTGGTTGCGACTATAAATAATGAGGATGGAAAAATGAAGTCGTAAAACTGATACGCCTAACCTGAAACAATCTAACCTATAAAAAAGATTGTAAGATTTAGCTGCGAGTTGCCAATAACTCGCGCAGTTATCAAGTGGTCGATGTAAATGATGAAAATAAAAAAGAAAAGAGGGGAAGAAAGTAGATATTTTGGGAATTTATAATATTTGGAGGAAAAGAATATTTACACTCTCTCTTGGTCGAAGAATCCGCCGTGCCTCGTTGCAATTTCCACTGTTGGCGCGGTCAGTTTTAAAAATTAAAAGTCCCAAAAAGCCCAAGACCCTGACTTGCGAGATTCCATCCAAGTCTTTCGATCGTCGAGTATCAATCGAGCATCCTCTTCTGTTTGCAGATTGCCCCCGAGCCAGGAGTGATACAAAAACAGTCGGCTAATTAATTGGCGGCACCTGGAACGAGTAACAGGATGTCACGAGAGTTAAGCGGCTACTCGTGGTGAGTTTTACGTTAAATCGACGAGCTGCCAGAGTAGCCAGAATCTCAGAAGCCAGAGGAAGACAGGAGACGAATATATGAACGAATATATATCGTACGAGTCGGGCATCGTGGAAAATTCGCGCCGTAGTGCAGGACCACCCAGGCAGTCGCGACGTGCATCGAGGACACTTATCCCGGGAATCTTGTTTGCCGGGAATAAAGGCTTGAAGTTGCCATCCACTTCCTTCCGCGTTTGGTTCCCGGCGTTCTGTATCGCCCCCGGCGGCTCCACTCGCGGCTACGTCGCCCTTTTTTCCCCCCTTGCTTCTGTTCTTGGCAAGGAGAGTGAGAGCCACGAAGAAACGCGGAGGCAGGCGGGCGGTGGAACTCTCCCGGGTGTCTTTACATTCAACAACCGGCACGGAGAAAAGTTCGTGTGAACTCATGGAGACACTCTTGAAATTCACTCCGCGCCGTTGTTTAAGTTTCCATTTGGCTGGCAACGCGCGGGGTGAAAGAATCGTCGCGGTGTAGCGGAAGTAGCGCGACTGTACGTGCGTTCCGGGTGGTTCCCGTCATCATCGACGGTTTGATCGATCGGCACGCCGAACTCCTGGACCCGTCGCTGACGAAATTCGCTGAACACGGACGAACCATTGAAGACATTTGGAGAAGGGCGCGATCGCCTTTAATAAGATCGAGTTTGGACGGTTATTGCAACCGGGCGGCCATAAATATCTCGCATAAACGTATGCGTGGCTTGCTTGAGAGGGCAATATCCCCGAAAACGAGGATCGAGTCTTTCGATTTCGCTCTCTCTCTCTCTCTCTCTCTCTCTCTCTCTCTCTCTCTCTCTCTCTCTACCGATGAGAGAGAGAGCCTCATCTGCCGGGGGTTGGAACTAATATCCCAGAAAATATCTCCAACATCGATTTTTTCCCATAGAATTCCGGGCGGCGTTCCAGTCAGAGTCCGGCTCTAGAAAAATGACGGGATCGGTGCCCGCCTTGCATACGCGATCCAACGTTTCCCCGGCCATCCCCCAGCGAGGTTCCGCTTCCGTTTCCTAAAGGGGGATAGCAATAAAAGCCGCCGCCAGCCCGTTTACACGCGGTTCCCCGCCGACAAAGGCGCGAGATCGCACCGATGGAGTGTCCCCCGAGCGGTGAACTCGCCGACGACTACGGCGCTTTCGTTTGCAACGCGATGCAGTTGAAAGGAATGGACTCGCGAAGATCGCGTAGACGATCGCGCAGAAAATCGTCGAGGAACCAGCACGCCGTCGACGACTCCTGCCCGGTCGCCTCGAGATAGATAAGCCACGACGACGAGTGAGAGCATGTGCCTCGTTGCTCATTGCTTCGAACGAGCCGCGGTGAAGATGATCTAGCGGGTTGATCGAGAGGGCAACGGAAGAAAGGAGCGAGGGATGATCGATTCGTCGAGGTACATCTCGAAGAATATTAGAAGAAGGTGGCTGTTAGTCTCTCTCTCTCTCTGTTTCTCTGTTTCCCTCGGTCGTCAGTCGTCGATTCGCGCTGAACGAGCTGAGGCACCACCGAGCGTGGACAAATGAGAGTCAGAGGGCAGAATTGGGTGATCCGGTAGGAAGAAGAAAAAGAGGAAGAGTAAGAAACGAGGAGAGAATGGAGAAGGACAGCGCGAGACATTACAGAGCTTACGAGGGCTTCAAGCCCGCGAACAATGGCAATACATCGTCCTTGAAGAGGTCGACGTCCGACCGCTCGAAAACGCATCCGTCGAGGCAAGTGAGGTGTCTTTGCTTCGGCGGTGTGCCGGACAAGGCCAGCCACCATTCCTTCCTCAAGGGCTGTATTATAAACCTCGGCATATGCGCCCTACTCGTGGCGTACACCCTCCTCGGTAGCTTCATCTTCCTCGCCATCGAGGGCGGTGCCGATCCTGGGATGCAACAGAGGATACTTGCTACCACAATAGCGGGGAATCAGCCTACCAGGCGGAATGCCACCACTTGGCTCAAGCAGGTGAGTGCACAACTATTGATTCTACCGACGCGACGTCGTTTTCTCCTTTTTTCCCCCCTCCCCTCTCACTCATTCTCTCTTTTCTTTTTATCTCTCATTGCTGCATTTTTTTACAGTTAACGATTCGTTCTGTTACGAGCGAACGTTTTTCCGCCAACGCCTCGCAAATTACAGACCATTTTTCTATATTGCTCGGCCCGCGATTGCGACTTGGAATATTTTTGGAAAAATATTTCTTTCGTTCTCCCCTTCCGGGAGATCCAATTGCAGATAAATTAATGTATCGGTGAACCGAAGATGCACACTTTGGTTGAATAGTTTCTTTGCCAGAAAGATGGAAAGAAAATTACATTGCGTGTCACGATTCGATTCAGTGATTCAGGTTTTTACGATTTTCGAGATATGACGAAATTAACGCGTGGCAGGTTCCGTTTTTGAGAAGAGTGAAATTGAAAATCAGTCGACTAACGAGATGATTTTTGTACAGAAATTATCAACTGGCATCGACTAGTCCTGTAATTTTGAATTCGATAATATTAAATATAAGTTTATTAAATTTGAAAGGAAAAATATTAACTATGGTAATTATTAAATATGGGTTTGTTAAATTTGAAAGAAAAAATATTAACCATGGCAATTATTAAATATGGCTTTATTAAATTTGAAAAGAAATATTGACTGTGACGATTATTAAATAGGGGTTTATTAAATTTGAAAAAAAAAGTATTAACTATAAGTAATTATTAAATACGAATTTATTAAATTTGAAAAAAAATATTAACTGTGGTAATTATTAAATATGAGTTTATTAAATTTGAAAGGAAAAATATTAACTATGACAATTATTAAATATAGGTTTATTAAATTTGAAAAAAAATATTAACTATGGTAATTATAAAATATGAATTTATTAAATTTGAAAAAAAATATTAACCATGGCAATTATTAAATATAAGTTTATTAAATTTGAAAGGAAAAATATTAACCATAGCAATTATTAAATATAGGTTTGTTAAATTTGAAAGAAAAGATATTAACCATGGCAATTATTAAATATGGCTTTATTAAATTTGAAAAGAAATATTGACTGTGACGATTATTAAATAGGGGTTTATTAAATTTGAAAAAAAAAGTATTAACTATGGTAATTATTAAATACGAATTTATTAAATTTGAAAAAAAATATTAACTGTGGTAATTATTAAATATGAGTTTATTAAATTTGAAAGGAAAAATATTAACTACGGCAATTATTAAATATAGGTTTATTAAATTTGAAAAACAACATATTAACTATGGTAATTATAAAATACGAATTTATTAAATTTGAAAAAAAATATTAACTGTAATAATTATTAAATATAAGTTTATTAAATTTGAAAGGAGATATTAACTGTGGCAATTATTAAATATAAGTTTATTAAATTTGAAAGGAAAAATATTAACCATGGCAATTATTAAATATGGGTTTATTAAATTTGAAAGAAAAAATATTAACCGTGACAATTATTAAATATGGGTTCATCAAATTTGAGAAAAACGACATAACTTGTAAATACACCCAGTTTCGCACTAAACGATCTTATTGTCTTATGCAGTTGTCCGGAATTACTCAGATTCCTGGACGCCAATGATCTCGAGTCGATTGAAAAGCTCTCCTTTCGCGCGATTCTTCCTACCCTTGGAACTCGATGGAAATATATATTTTTTGTTTTCTTTTTCCTTTCTCCTGTAGGCAAGCCACGAGGCCCGGGCAAAGACCGTGGAAAACATATGGATAATCACGGAGAGCCTGAACATTCTCTACCGCGAGAACTGGACGAAGCTGGCCGCCCAGGAGATCGCACGTTTTCAGGATCAACTGGTGAAGAGGATCACCGAGGACATGATGGCGACTCAGAACGCCGGGACGTACGTCGCAAGTTCCGCGAGCGACACCGTGACAGAGAGACGGATACCGGAGTGGAACTTTGCCAAGGCGTTTTTGTACTCTCTCACGGTGCTCACGACGATCGGTGAGTGCGAATTACACGATGTTATTATTATTATTATTTGTCGTCGCTTGTTTTATTTACGGCCAGTGTGAGCAGTGACTGAAAACCGAAATATTGCGAGGTTTAGGTATTATACCGGCATTTGCTCCCATATTATCGTAATACAACCGCTATTTGGGAAATCGGTTATAAGACGGTCATACCGGTATTTTTCATACGTATTTTATCGGTATTTGACGTCCATAACAGCAAAAATACCGAAATATATACCGCTTTACCGACGAAAACGCATTTTTCATTTTCTACGTACAGTGACTCTTGTTAATATTCGGACGTCGTGCTGTTCAAAATATTGTTGTAAATTTCGATCGTTTATAATAGTAAATTTGGATTAGTTCTTTTGATGATATAATAGAACATTCATTATAGTTTATAGCAACACAAATTTTATTTATTTATTGCATGTACTTTTCTCAATGTCAAACAATAAACTGATGTCGAAATGTAACGTGGCGAAAATATTCGGACGTTTGAAGAACTACAATGTTCGAACCTGAAAATTGTTAACATAAACGATAATTAATATTTCGTTAGGTAGCCCTCAACTTCAATGATATATCGCAGACGCTTAGGCATGTTTCCAGTAATTTTTTTTAAGTAATTTAGCGGAATATTCTTCCATTCTACGATTGATCGTTGTTTCAACTCCACTTTCGATTTATCGACGTACGACAATTAGTCATTTTTCACCGAAAAAGAGAAAAAAACGTATCGAGAAATCGGTCATCTTTTAAAATTAAGCAAGAGTATCGTGGCTGACATTGTACGGAGATACAACGATGAATTAGTATACGTGTATAAGCGTCATGAAATTTACTATCGTTGTCCCCTTTTCCTTTTCTAATATATCAATATTTTATTTACCGGTATTATACCGATCTACATCTACCGACCTAACAACGTTTCGATAGCATCGTACCGATATTCGCACCGTTTCAGTTTCATCAAACGTAATCGAACAGCAACCTAAAAATACCGGTATTTTACCGATACTGAGTGTGACCATAAGCAACCGAGGAAATACACGTAGCAGAGGTAAAAGAATAACAGATGATATACGAACTTGATCATCGATATAGAAGAAAAAAAGAAATATTCGTCAGTGGCTGTCGTAGATGAACTCTTCTTTAGGATAACCAAGGAATCTTCCCTGTTTTGAAAAGATGTCGCACAATCTCTCAAACTTGGAGTCGTCGATCTTGAAAAGAAAAATAATCGTGCCACGATCTTCTGAGTTTCGCGTGAGTACAGATTCGACAACTGAGAAGGCACATATCCGGCAACAACGCGCGCAGTTTTTGACTTTTATCTGCCCGCTCGTAAATCCGCTTCGGTAGCTTATCCTTAGGAAAAAGGGGCTAAAATTTTTGCGAAAGATTCTCGGTTCTCTAGCGCCGAGACGGACATGTAAATTAGCAGAGAGACGGAGAGTGCAAAGATACACTGGCCAATAAATCTGACAAAACAAATTTGAACGCCGATGTGTTATCGCTCCAACTCTGTTGCAAAATCTTTCACGCTCGAGACCATAAAGCATCTCAGGTCCGGTAAGCTAGGCGAAATTGCATCGGGTCCCAGAAAACGTGGGATAAGAATCGGAAAATTGATCGGCAAGAGGGGGCTAGGGAAACAAAGTTGCGCGATTGAAAGCTCAGTCATGTTGTAAGCTGTGGTCGTCCATTTTTTCTTCAGCGAAATATTTAAAATTGCTGGTAATTGTCTTTTGGTAACTCGAACCAATTTAATTAATCTTAACGAGATTTACGTGTCGACGAAATGCTGATGACGGTGTGCCAAGACAGTACACTCTGTACTCTTGCTTACATTAAGTATTATGAATTGTGACGAAGAATCAAAAGTCACTTCCTATTAAAAACTTTGTTGTATATTTGGGGAGAATTTTCTTCTTGCTAATTCGAATTCGTGAATGTTTGAACTTGAATGTAATTTATAATTAAGCAAGTCGGTTCTGATATTTTGCTGTTTTGTTGAAAAGAAATTGGCAATTTACGAAAGGAGGAACAAGTTTCGAGTCGTCGACATACTTACATGGAAGCTGTCATGATTTGGGCAGGTATCGATTACCACGGGAATGAAATTTATTACTGGACAGTCAAATGGTAAAATGTGTATCGAAACGAACAAATTGACGCGCACGCGATACGAATTGTTGGAAATTGACTTTTCAACGTGCGTAACATGGTCGTGCACGCCGCGAGCAAATAAAGAAATTTGTGTTTTAAATAGAACAGCCAGTTTCTGAACTTAAATGCTACAGAAAATTATTGTAATATTAATGAATTCAATTCGTAAAATATTAATGAACGAAAAATATGTATTGCGGAGGGAGAACTATACAAATCTTTGCAAGTCTCAAAGAAAACTGTTAAACTCGTTTCCTCTCTCTCTACACATTCTCTTTCACGAATTGTGCTATCATATTTCTACTTTTCTAGAAAAGTTTAATTCGACGTTACTGTCGACTACGAAAGGATACAATAGAAAGAAATTTAATCATTTCCACAGTGTTCTGTCGCTTTGTCCTTGCGCAAGATCGAGCTGATCTTGTCACGAAACTCTTCGAAACCACAAATTCTTCGGCCACGGAAATTTCGCGGATGGCGTGTCCTCTCTCTTTTAATGTACAACACGCCCTCCCGTAAATACGGAACGAAGCAACAGCGAATTTCACATCCGAACGATCCCTGATAAAACGTATCGGTTTCCCAGCGACAGATAGGCAGGCGAAAGGTACACGAGGGAGCGGCAAGCGGAGGAAAAAATAGCAGCAGAGAAGCAACAAGAGAGGTCGGTGGTTGCGTGGGTCGAAAGAGGGTTGGGTGGGTGTCCCGGTATGGCGGGCATCAATTTTCAAGGCAAACAAAGTCCAACATTAACGGTGTAATGGCCGTGGCGCGGGCCGCGCTCCTGTTGTCCCCGTTTCACGCGTCGGGACGCTCGTCGCACGTGCACGCGTGCCGACAATTCCAATGCGTCCGACTTTCCGGTGTTCGAACCGCGTGACGTCACGTCCGATCGTTTACTCTGGTTATTACTGAAACAGATTGGAAGTCCATGAGTTTTGTGGATATTGCAAAAAAAAAAAAAAAAAAGGAAGGAGTGGGGAGCGAAAAGGGTAGCGAAAAGTAAATAAAAGAGTCGCGAAATCGTGGTCGAGCGACGATGATGCACAGACACGCTAATTGTAAGTGCGTTTCTTATTCCTTTCTAATTCATCGACGGATGAATCTTCGGCCCGTGTCCAATTGAAATTCTCTCTTCTCTCTGTTTGGAAGTCAAACACGATATGATTATGGTTGAATTATTGATTAAATTAATATTTTATATTTGTAATTTGTTTATATCAAATATATATAATGAAATTAATAAAAAGTTCTATACGATCTAATGAAAATTAAATGAGGAAAATTAAAATTAATAATGAGAAATTAAAGTGCCAGCAGTGTAAACTTATATTATAAGTCAGTAATTTATTAATTTCATTAAAGTGAAAATGATTGTTGTATTAAATTTATTAATTTTCGGTGAAATTTAAATTGATATTAATAATGTAAATTTTTATATTTAAATATTAATATTTATAATATAGTATACAATAATACACGTATTATAATATATAATAATACATAATATTAAATATATATGAATAATGGATAATATAACATAATTTACAATATTAAATATAAATAAATAATACATAATATAACACAATATATAATAATACACAATATTATAATATATAATATAATATATAACACAATATTATAGTATAATATGTAATAATACATAATATTTAAATATTAATATTTATAATATATATTATATAATAATACACAATATTATAATATAGAATATAATATATAACACAATATTATAGTATAATATATAATAATACATAATATTTAAATATTAATATTTATAATATATTATATAATAATACACAATGTTATAATATATAATATAATATATAACACAATATTATAGTATAACATATAATAATACATAATATTTAAATATTAATATTTATAATATATTATATAATAGTACACAATATTATAATACAATATATAATAATAATAATAATATATAATACAATATATTTATAATAATATACATTTAAATTTTATATTAATATTAATTTAAATTAATATCAATAGCATAAATTTTTACATTTAAATATATCAGAATTAAATAATATCTAATGACTGGAATTTTTGTAAAATATGAAATCAATATATATACACAAAGCGTTTGAGGATAATTTTGTTAAATATCGGGTATCGACGGTTTACCCTACCACTGATGAGTCGATCGTAGCCATCGGTAAAAAACATTGCTATCGAAAATTGATATCAATAGCCAAGGTTTCGATACGTTCTGACATTTCTCGCGGAATCGTTGAAATATCATCGATTTATGTGTGTGTGTGTGTGTGGAGATCGGTATCGATCGCGATGCTTGCCTACGAGCAGCACACACACACACACACACACACACACACACACACACACACACACACCGTACACGCGATGAAATTTATACGATGTTTGGTTTAATCGTTAGCGCGATATCCGATAGGATCGAATTAACGGTGGGAACGCCATTTACCCAGGGAGAGGGGCGGGGGGGGGAGAGGAGAGGGATGGCGCTCTTTAGACAACGACGTGGAACGAGCGTGCCGCGGCTGGAAGTCTGCGATCGACTTTGAAATACGTATGTATGTATGTATTTCAGCCGATTTCGCGTATTCGTTTTAAAAAGCGTGGATTTTTGTTGCACAAAGAGAGAGAGAGAGAGAGAGAGAGAGAGAGAGAGGGAGGGAGAGGTGGTTGAGGCTGAATGGCTTGCCGCCTGGTGCACTATCCAGCGAGAACTATCGTTTTTGTAGTTGCCGGATATTGAGTCATTGAAAAAGCGTGGCTTTTTGTTTTCAACTAGTTTCTTTTTTATTTTCACCGGCGAAAGCTGTCCGTTTAAAGCAAGGCTTTGACGGTCAGCCGAACGGTTGTAATTCTTCCGAACGATTAACAGTGTATTCGGCCAAATTAGGATGACTATGTGTCCGCGTAGTTGTTTCAAAGAGTCGTGAAGGAGGCCTCGATGAATAATAGAGATACGTGTTGTTGTTGTTGTTGTTGTTGTTGTTGTTGTTGTGATAAAGGAAAGAGCTTCGAGAGAACCGAGAATAAATTATCGACGATCGCAGAAACGAGGGATGATGCATTGTCATGCTTTATCGTTTCCGGGGGGAGAAGAGGATTTTTGACGCTCAAATTGAACTCTTGGTCATCAAGTCTAAATTTTCACCCTTGACGAGTTTCTAATTTTATCATTCCCTCTGTGGAATTTGTCCACCTTCGATATTCGAATACTCGACCGCAGTTTTCAAACTGGGGAAACCAGTTTCATTCCGACAATCTACGCGTGCGTACGTGCCATTTTTCAAACATGTCTGCCATTTATTTCGCCGTGAAATTTACGTATCCGGAATTCGTGCTCTTTGTACGTATCACAAAACTGAATCGTCCACATCGGGATCGAGATCTGCTTCAATGATCGAGCACTCGAAACCGGCAGAGCATAAAATTAAAGGGACTTCTTCCTATTGGGAGGTTTCTTTCTCATTTCTTTCAATTTCTGTTCTATCCTTCGTTTGAACTTTCGCCCTTTCATCTCGATCTTTTTTTTCATATATATATATATCTTTTCAGTTTTAGCTTTTCAAACGAACGCGGAATCGATCATTAAAGTGCAGTTGAACGAAGCAGCGGAACAAAATGGCGCCGACGCGAGTCGCTCGCGAGCAAAGAGTGCGATTCAGATTCGTATCGAAATGCTGGAAAGTCATCGCGTAAAATTATAAACGCGTTATCTCGCCTGGCGATGAACAGCTAGCGGAATTATAAACAGAGCTCACAAACGACGTTACAACTCGGGGGCGAATCTACGTGTTGGTAAATTTAAATACGTATGTACAATTTTGAGTGAGTGACAAGGCAAGTGTACGAAAGTGAGTCGGACAATATTTAATCTCTTGGCTCTGAACGAACGTGAATGAACGAACATAATCGTCGCGAAGGGTGCGAGAAAAGTAAGTTGCAATTTGTTGCTTGAATTAAATCTTTCGTGGAAAATAATAATAAATTTGTGAATTTGTAAATTTGTAGAATATTTCGAGACTAGACTCGACTGGTTCGTTTTTACGTAATTTCTAAATATTTCGTTGCTACGACCGAAAAATAATCTAGATATTGATACACGATTTTGATCTTTTTCGTTTAATTTAACAAAATCGTGAATGTTGTAGCAAGTTTTGTAAATAATATTAATAATAATAATAATATTAATCTAATATTAATCATCGAACGACAAAATTATCGATTTAAAAAGAAGGGAAACCAGCGTCATTTTCTTGTAATTTAATTCAATTTTGCAATTAGCAGCTATGCGAACGAGTATAGTCGTTCCAGCGGCACAAAGTTGACGCACGGCACTTTCAAAAGCCATGACTGAGAAGTTGAGAGTTTAAGTTCAAGACGATTCTCATCGCGGCAGAGCAGTCTGTAAAAGAAGGAAACGTCGCAGGAAATTAATCCGTTTGCAGAATTCTCGAACTCCGCTTTCTTTTTCGCGCGAGACCGCCCGACTTCCTGTTCAAGCAACGACGAACGTGTCCGGTCATATCTCGAGCCTTTTATTAACCGCTGCACTCATTCTGACGCTTTTCATCTCGACTTTCATCGCCGTTTTCACCGTTTCCACGGTGAATTTTCGAAAATTTTTGTCTCGCACGATGACAAGCAACAGAACGTAAATCTCCATCAGAGAGATTTCTACCGTGATAAACAGTCCACGCCGCCGCTTTTAAAACACCGTCGTAACTCACACTTGGAGGAATAGCAAACGTTCGTCGGCCGATATTTCGTCGGTGAACTTGCAAACTAATATCCAGCGGGCATTATTGCGGTCGTAAAGCTGTCGCCGTGGCCGCGGATGTGATTAAATCGGCAAAAAAAAAAAAAAAAAAAAAAAAAAAAATGGAAAAAAACCGCATCGAGCGCTTTTCGGCGACTGATGGCCGATAAAAAGAGGTCGGGACTCGGTACATTTCCTGGGATGAACTGGGAATCACGTGAATTCTGCACGCGGTCGCGTCCGGGGAACGTGATTAAGTTTCGGCTTAATAGGACGACGTAATTGACTCGCTGCTAGTGCCGAGTGACGATTTTCATTTCCCTCGTTTTTTTCCTTACTTTCACTCGCCATTTTGTGGAAGAAATTTCCCTACGCGATTTCGATTCAATTGCTTCCAGAAAGAGTAAGCTGTTTAGGTTATGTAACGTTCGCGCCAAAATTAGCTGTTTAGGTTATGTAACGTTCGCGCCAAAACGAGATATTAGGTTAGGTTCGTTCGCTTCCATCGATGATGTAAACGATTTACGTGAATCGTATTGTTGATTGGTCTGGAAACGAGCAACCATTCAAAGTCTCGTCATTCATGTGACGTGTATACTCGTACGTTCTTTTAAAAACGTGTTTCTTATGTGAAAAATAATTAACGTTACAACGTAACAACGTTAACAGTGATTCTTCTCTTTCAGATTCTTTGATTTCGTTTCCTTTCGTTAAAAATGATCGGCATTCCAATGTTAATATACTTTTTCAGAATATTTCAAATTGTTACGCGTTGTATTTTCAACTTTGTATCGTGCTTGAAATATTTTTGACGTTGGTTTCTCTCTTTCTATTTAAAATTATAAGCAACGTTTATCCGCATCTTCCTTTATTCGACGTGGATGAATTATGTATATTGTCCACTGGATCTTCTCTGGTACGTTTTCACCTCTTGCCTTATTTATTATGATTTTCTCCTCAGTCTTCGGTAAACGATTAGTTATTACAACCTGTTCGTTGTTGCAACGTCGTGTCTGATGTAAAGTAATGAATGCACGGTGTATAATCTTCAGTTTGAAGAAATTGAAATTAAAAATTCAAATTATCGTGCTGTAGCTTGCCTTTTCCTTCAACTCGAACAATGTAAGTCGACACGAGTCTACACGAGTTTATCTAAAAAAAAAAAATCAGGTTAACGATCGGATGAATTACAGTTTTACGTGATTTTGAAACAGTTTCGCAGCCAACACGTTGAAAACCACTGAAACTTTGTCGATAGAGGTCTCATGATTTCAAAATACGATTTTAAAATACGTAAATGAAAGCTTAAGCGTTTATGTCGAGTATGCTCGTCGTGAGAAGATGGAATTTTTTTGTTTAATATCGAGAATACTCGTCGTGTAGAAAAAAAATTCGCTCTTGCCATTTATTGTAGAATTTAGGTTAAAATTATAAATATTTGTAATTTTATTATATATATATAATTATAATATAATATAAAATTATATATATATTTGTAATTTTAGCACATTTTAGAGCATTTCGAGGCAATAAAACGAACAAAGAAACTATGCATTTGAAAATGACGGGAAATTGGACGCAATCGATACAATGCAGAAACAAATTATATTTATCTCTGATCATTTCAATTTTGCAAATATTTAATTTTTACGAATTGGTGAAAATTCAAGTTCTTTTCTCCACAGTTTGAATTTTTAATGGCTTTTTCTTTTTTTTTTTTTTTTGTTTTTAATGAAACTTGATTTTCAAAAAATGAAATGTCAAGCTCCGTGAGTATATAATAAAATTCAACGAATTCTCAAAGAAACACCAAAACAAAATTTAACTCATAATTTACGATTAACCTACAGAAAGTGCATTCATTGTGTTTTCGTCGTCGCCTGGAAATAACTGGGCGCGCATTCTCGTAAAAACGAAACGAAACTTGTTTCAGAGATTAACAGCATAATCTGTTCCCGATGGAAACTTTAGTTGTCGACTGTGGCGTTCCAGTGTCAACGACGAAGTTCTCTTGCCAAAAAAAAAAAAAAAAAAAGGAAAAAAGAAACCGCGCGTTTCGAAATACGAAATAAACAGAAACTGGATCGATTTGCATCTGCCTGTAGCAATTAATTGTATTCTCGGCGACAACAACAGTCGAACCGAGGTAGTTATTTACCGCGTAGCCGGCAGCTGCTTGTTAAATTAACTCCTACGTTCTCCCCCGACGGGGGTGAAAGTTCGACGGGAGGGGGAACACCGCCTCAGTGTCGTCTTCACTCCGAGTAACGAACTTTTTAATTGGTTGCTACTCCGCTCGAAAAACTCGTTCGTGTCCCGGCGACTCTCGAGCGAGCGAAACGACACAAAGCGGATCTCGCCGTGACGATAAGCTCGCGTAACGATAACGTCTGTTTAATAAAGTCGTCCCGATACGACTGACACGACGCGCGTGTACGATCGTTACCGTAACTTATGCAATTACTCGATACTTTCCGTCCCCTTCGTATCGATTCTCGCCGAGAGAATAAATCGTGCCATCCTCGCTGATGATATTGTCAAATAATACCAGCGAGCATAATCGAGGAAGGTGACGAGGATACGTGATTTGTTTCGACAAGCAGAGCCGAAACAAGTCCAGTTATCGAACGTTTGCTTGCCGTGCGAGTGTGAATCTTGCTGTACTCGCCTAACTACCTCGCTTTCTGGACGATCCAAAGCGAAACGACGGCCGCGACGAGCGTAAACAGTCGGTTTTCATCGCGCTGTTTCCGGTTGACGGTCTCATTCAGACACCTTATCGATCCACGGGTACGCAAGACGAGCCGCGCCCACGATGCAACCCGGCGAAACATTTCGTTTCCTCCTCCTCCTCCTCCCCCGTGACACCGCGAGGATTTCCCTCGTAATTGTCCGAGCCAAGAGCGGGCCGGTTTTCGGCCCGGCGAAAAGAAAAAAAAAGAATTTCGACAGGCGGCACAGGTTGACATTCCATTAAAGGCGCACGGCCCTGGCAAACAGCCCCCTGGCGATGACGAACAGGGGGGGAGGGGGGGTTTTCACCTCTTTCGACGCCTCTTCTTTCCCTCTGTCGCGTGTTTCATCTCGTCCCTGTCTTTCAGGGGCTTCGTCCGCCTCGTCTACCTTCGAAAATTAGCAATCGGGGGGGGGAGATGGTCGGCGCAGATTCACCCCCTTGGATGGAGTCGTTTAACACCCTGTCTTGCAATCTTCCTTCCAATATTCTTGGACGAGCGTTGCTCGCTGCAGTATCGTAACTTGTTATCACAGCTCTTTATCGAGTAACAACCCGTAGTTGTTGTATCCCTTAGTTGCATTTAATTATGACTGATGCGAGTTGGATGAAACGCGATCGAACTCTGAAGAGTTGAACGACGAAATGTTGGAATCTCTTGAATCTTCGTCGTAAAATTATTTTCAGTGAGACATGTTTTTGATAAACAGGTGAATATATTTATTTTGCCTAATTCCTTATATATATATATATATATATGTGTGTGTGTGTGTGTGTGTATGTGTGTGTGTGTGTGTGTGTATGTATTTAATTATTATTTTATACATATATTATTACTAATTTAATCGTTATATCCTATTTTTTAAAATTAAAAAATTTTTTTAAATTGTATATATATTATAAATAAATATTTATGAATAATATAGATATTATTATAAATATAATACATATATATTTAATAATTTATAAATTTTATATAATCTTTTTTTAAAAATTAATAAATTACAAAATTTTTTCTATTATTAATTAATATTAAAATCACAACTTTCTAAAATAAAATCATATATATATATATATTATATAAATAAATTTATAGTTTGTCCCATAAATTTTATACATTATGTAAATAAATTTACAGTTTATCCTAGAAATGTTACATATTATATAAATAAATTTATACTTGCTATATCCCACAAATGTTTTGACGTTCAAAGTTCGATCAAACTCGAGAAAGAAAGTCGTCCAGCAAGTCTCAAGAAATCGCAGGTTTCTGCTAGATATCTAGCCGCGAAAGGAAATTTTCAATAGATCAGGTGTGTCCCTCGACGCGTATCTTTTAAAACGATCGTTTGACCAAAGCGCGGTACGTTTCAACGTTAAATGAAAAAGCTCGCGATCCGGTTTACGTATATCACGATAGACGAACGATTCTCGAACATCGTCGATTGCTTTTCCATAAGCCGGTGTTGGCCTGGGGGGGGAGGGGGGGAAGAATGGTTGAAGTGGCTGGCTGGACCGGAACCAAGAAGAACCGGGGTATACAGATCCGGAGGATCGAACTCAATTTTTATCCCTCTCGCGAGATACTCGTTGCGTATCACCTGGCCTATGTGTTCTTAGTCCACTTTATCGGCGAAGGAGGATATTCCTCGGGATATGGAATTTTCGGGATCAGATATTTCATCCTTTTCGTCGATGGGACGTGGCACGACAAAGAAGTCGTACCAAAGAAGTACCGTGTTTATCTGCAAGATTGATATTTCCATGGGAATAGAAGCTATTGTCGATGGATCCCTTTTATCATTTCCGAGTTTCCAGCGAGGAACAACTACTCGGACGTTGTAAGGACGCAGAAATAATTTACAACGCCGTACCATCGATACAGATCGAGGTTTTAAAACCAGGGAAATCAATTTTCACGCGTCCATCGGCATTTTGTTGTCTCCAAATTCCCATTTCTTTTCTCTCTCTCTCTCTCTCTCTCTCTCTCTCTCCACCGTGTCTACTTCGCGCGTGCATTCTCCGGTTTACAATTTCAAGCACTTTTATCGAAAACTTCGTATCCAATTTTTCCCTCG
Organism: Tetragonisca angustula; assembly: GCA_036937485.2. Lineage (NCBI taxonomy): Eukaryota > Metazoa > Arthropoda > Insecta > Hymenoptera > Apidae > Tetragonisca > Tetragonisca angustula. The sequence continues at coordinate 586,884 of JAWNGG020000026.1, read as the reverse complement.
AAAAAAAAAAAGAAAAAAAAATAAATAAAAAAGAAATATTTTGTTTCCAACGAATTTTTCACCTCGAACTGTTCGCGTGCGAGTTTTCCACTACGCCTAATAGCTGCCGGTTTAAAGCGAGATCGAAATATTTTTCCAATCCGGCACGTCGGAATTTATGCGAAATTCCACGTGACTCTCGGGGAAAGGAGAACTCTGCAAGAAATCTCGACGATGCACGCGCATGTATACACACACACACACACACACACACACATAGTATACATATATGTGATGCGTACGAAATATTTTTCTTCTTCTTCGCGGAGCGTGTATCGTGCTTCCAGCCAGCTCGGAAGAAAGAAAAGCTCGCGTTTTCTTTCGGAAATATTCTTAGCGAAGGCATTTCTCCTTGAAATATTTCGGTCGCAATCGGACACGTTACCAGTTTCTCAGATATATAGGAATAGCTGGCGGATCCGCGGTATTTCAGGTTTTGTCGTGCCCTAACCCCCCTTCCTCCTCTGCTCCGTTGCTTTCGTTCGAAAGGAACGATAGTCGAACGAACGGGAGAAAGTCCATTAATCATCTTGCGTGGTTACTTTCGTGTCATCGTAATCTCCGTTCTTTCACCCTCCGTTCAAAGCAGTCGCCAAACTATTCTTGCCAGCCTTTCTTCCGCTCGCGTTCTTCTTCTGCCGCCTTCTTCCTTCACCCTCTGTGCTGCCTGCGTTTCTCACTCTCTCTTTCTTCTTCTTTCTCTGTCTCTGTTTTTTTTCTTTTTTTCTTTTTTCTTCTTTCGTCGGCAAATGGCTGCGCCATTTCGACTTCTTTCGAGAAGCGCGCACTTCGCGAGAGAACGGAGGAAGGAAGGCGAAATGACATTGTCGGTGAGGACGAGCCAGCGTCGAGGATCGCGGAGCGTTTCCGCGAGAAGCCGGGCAAAGGCAGGCTTTTCGCGAATTTTAATCAGAGGACCCGGTCCTAAGACGACCGTTTTCCGCGGGACGTTCGACTTCTCCGCTAATGGATTGCTAGAGCCGGCGAGAGGAGAGGTCGCAGACTAATCGCAATTTTGTCCTCCCCCTGTTTTCGGCCCCCGGCGTTCGCTCGCCCGACCTCTTTTGTCCTGTGACCTCTCCACCCGTCTCCCCATTCCTCTCCCGCGTCGCCTGATTGCACTCCGATATTGTAAATCGGCGCCTGCTCGCGAGAAATTCGAGAAATTAAGCTGGTCGGAAGGAAAACTGCGGGATCGAGGAGGTGGCGGAATAATTGCCAGTTTCGATAGCTTCCTGAGGAATCCAACCGATGGTTCTTTAAAAGTACCAGAGAGGGAATTGTTCGCGAACTCTCTGACAGCGAGATCTGGTCGAATCTGATCGCTGGTATCGAATACCAGCTTGGGTATCTCGTCTGGGGAGAGAAAAAGGAGAGAGAAACAACAGTCGACACTGCCTTTGGAATTTTTAATTGTTATTGAAGTTTGGAATTTTAATTGTCGTTAAGTTGATCAGATCGATGAAGCTAGACAGAGGGGAAGCGTCGAGAGGTTCTCGAAATCGGAAAGAGGCGTTCAGCTCTCTCTCCTTTCGCGTTTACGTTGGATTCGAATCCAACGCCTGTCTCCTTCCTGTCTCTTCTCTTCTCGTCCTTCAGATATTGCGGCACGTCAGCTTCATCCAGACGTTCTCCACGCCTTCCTATCCCCTCGGTCTTTTCCACGCCCCTCTCGCTGCCCTGAAACGTCTATTTTCTGATTTTTATACATCTTGCTCGATACTCGCCATCTGAACGGATCTTGACTCATTCCCGATCCACGTAAAATCTAGATTTTCTTTTTTTTTGGATTTTGGGCCAATGGAAATCAACGACGCACCAGTGGTATTTTAATTGTGACTGGACTATTCTTATGAACGAATATTGGATTCCTGAATGGAACTTGAGTAAAAAATTGTTGCTACGTGTTGCTGGAATATTAATTATATAACAATAACTATTATAATTGTATACAATTATATTACAATTATATATATAATTATATTATAATAATTATTACTCTTCTTTTGGATATCTCGTATATTTTTGCATTGCATTGCATTGTGAATTGAAGAAATGGAACTTGAATAAAGAATTATTTCTTCGTGTTATTATAACAATAGTTATTATAATAATTATATAATAATAACTATTATAATTGTATACAATTGTATTACAATGTATTTATTATTACAATTATATATAATTATATTATAATAATTATTACTCTTCTTTGGATATCTTATATATTTTTGCATTGCATTGCATTGTAAACTGAAGAAATGGAACTTCATTAGAGAATTATCTCTCCGTGTTATTATAATAATTATATGATAATAACTATTATAATTGTATACAATTATATAACAATAATTATTATAATTATATATAATTACATTGTAATAATTGTTACTCTTCTTTTGGATATCTTGTATTTTTTTTTCATTGCATTGCATTGTAAACTGAAGAAATGGAACTTCATTAAAGAATTATCTCTTCGTGTTATTATAATAATTATATGATAATAACTATTATAATTTTATACAATTATACAACAATAATTATTACAATTATATATAATTACGTTATAATAATTATTACTCTTCTTCTGGATATCTTGTATATTATTACATTGCATGGCATTGTAAATTGAAGGAATGGAACTTGAATGAAGAATTATCTCTTGATGTTATTATAACAACAGTTATTATAATAATTATATAATAATAACAATTATAATTATGTACAATTATATTACATTTACTTTTACAATTATGTATAATTATATTATAATAATTATTACTCTTCTTTGGATATCTTGTATATTCTTACATTGCATGGCATTGTAGATTGAAGAAATGGAACTTGAATAAAGAATTATCTCTTCGTGTTATTATAACAATAGTTATTATAATAATTATATAATAATAACTATTATAATTGTATACAATTATATTACAATTATATATAATTATATTATAATAATTATTACTCTCCTTTGGATATCTTGTATATTCTTGCATTGCATTGCATTGTAAATTGAAGAAATGGAACTTGAGCAAAGAATTATCTCTTCGTGTTACTATAACAATTATATAATAACTATTACAATTACATACAATTATATACAATTATATTATAATAATTGTTACTCTTCTTTGGATATCTCGTATATTCTTGCATTGCATTGCATTGTAAATTGAAGAAATGGAACTTGAGCAAAGAATTATCTCTTCGTGTTACTATAACAATTATATAATAACTATTACAATTACATACAATTATATACAATTATATTATAATAATTGTTACTCTTCTTTGGATATCTCGTATATTTTTGCATTGCATTGCATTGTAAATTGAAGAAGTGGAACTTGAGCAAAGAGTTACCTTTTCCTCTTATTATAATAACAGTTATCACAATGATTGTTACTCTTCTTTGGATATCTTGTATATTCTTGCATTGCATTACATTATGAATTGAAGGAACGGCACTGAAGTAAAGAACTGTTTCTTCGTACGTCGTAATAATTATCACCCCTCTCTGGATATTCTGTATATTTTCGCACGATACGTGCATCGCGTGTGTTTTTGCATCTTCAAGTATTCCGCGAACGCATAGAAATCCACCCATCCAGTCCAATCGCAACGAAATACAAAGAAACGCGAGTCGTATCGTCTTTCAAACAGCAGCGAGGCAAAATTCACCTTCAAACAGCTCTCTCTCTCTCTCTCTCTCTCTCTGCCACGACAAAATGTCGCGAGGATGCCAACAACCTTGTACGAAATTAGACATTCGCCCTCGTCCAACGCATAATAACTGTGGGCCAATTATCGAAGGAGAAACTGCTGTTTGTAGCTGCGTACAAGCGAATAAATGAATAATAAAAACACACACTCGCGCAGAAACCTCTCGACACTTTTATTTTCACTGTCGCGCGAAGTATTGCTGGATCTTTCTCCTCCGTCTGCCTGAATTCAGTGTACATCCGTCGACGTCAAACGCCACCGGAAGATGGATTCCCTCTTTCTCTTTCTACGCCTCCGAACCCGAAGCGAATGGAATGGTAATACGTACGAATGATCGATCGGCTGTCCGTGTACGAATTGTGCGCCTGGCGCGATGTATTTTTTAATCTCGTTTCCTCATCTTTCTCCGTGGCCACGCGGAAGTTCCTTTCTCCTCCGCCCTCGTGGTTTCTTTGTACGACGTTTCTGGCTGTAGATAACTTTCCGATTACGTCTCCCTTGTAAATTCCACAGCTGTTGGGTCGTCGATTTCAATGAAATTTGGTGTGTCGATTCTAAAGAAATAATTTGACCGTGTCCAAGAATTTTCGTCAGTACATTCGTTATTTACAGAGATATTTTAATGTTTTAATCTTCTATCACAGCTACATATACTTCTTTTCTTAAAATTGGAGGTAGTTTTAGGGTTCGTCGAATCCTCCCACATAAGAACTTTTTTTGTATTATTTCTATTTTTTTTTCCTTTCTTTGTTTCTTTTTTTCGTTTAAAATGTTTGTTTAGACTGTGTCATTGTATACAACTGTACAGTATCGTATTCTGTAGATTATATACTAAAAATAAGATATTATATCAATTGTATATAAATAATACAAATTACAATTTAATCTATTACATAATATTATTTAATATACACACACACATATAGATATAATATATATTATATATATATATATATATATTTATAAAATATTTATATAAAATATTCATTGTATACAACTGTACAATATCGTAATATTTTTATAATGTCCCTAATACAGAATGCTATTTTACGAAATAATTTGAACTTTACAAAATAATCATGAACTTTCGAACGTAGGGAAGACGCTATCAAAATTCATTCATTGATTCATAATCAATTATCTGCACCAGTTTTCAATGCAATGGTTAAATATTTCTGGCACGCAACGAAATTAATCCATTAATCCCATAAATCCATATTTTTCAATGTAAACCAAGCTTTGTGCTTTCCAGACGATGTAAGAAACGCAAAATGTTTGTGTAATAACGTGGGAATTATGAAATGTTCATACTGCCAAGTATATTTATGCTTTTCATGCCTTTATGGCGCTTATCACCCTAGACATTGTAATGTTCTTATGCAAAGTATTAGTTATTAAATGTTGCAATGTTCGACGTTATGTTCTATATTGAAATTTTCTACGACATTTTAAATTAATAATTGCTATAAAAATGGAAAACACAGTATTCTACGTAAAAAAAAAGTAAGAAAAACTTAAAAGAAGAAAAAAGAAAACAAAAGTAGAGATAATACAAAAATATTCTCCTCCGAATCTTGAAAACCTCCGAATATGAATTCACTGTCAGCTTTGCTACTGCATTACTGCTTGCAAATTTAAGAAAAGAAATATGTAGAAGAGTAAAACATTAAATATCTCTGTGAATAATGAGTATTGACGGAAATGCTCGAACATAATCAAATTATATTTGCTTTAGAATCTACAGACCAAATTTCATTAAAATCGACAACAGCTGCGAGCAAACGAATCTGGGAATATACAGGGTGTCCATAGAGTCTCTTTACAATTTCAAAAATCGATTACAAAGGCAAACGAAGGGACAGATGAGTGGGAATTGTTGCAAAACGAGACGTGCAATATTTAAGTTTTTTTCTGGCCTCATTTAATACACCTCTATATGGACACCATTAGTTGCAAACACATCAAAACGGTACTCGATTTCACATATTTAGTGTCTCCCACAATCAGTCTCACACCTCGTTACATTCAAAATTTTTATAATCGCCTCACTTTTCGTACTAACGGGTATTTTTCTTTGCTTACTGAAAAGTGAATGAATAAATAAATAAATAAATATGCAGCCAATCGCTGGTTCGCTGAATGACAAAGTTTTTTTTCGTTTAATTTTCACTCTGCAGCAACGATGAATATGATTGAACGAGTTCTTTGAAAATTGCCAACGGAATGAAACGCGGCGGTTCGCGCAACTCTCGTCGATATACAGCTGTGAAATTCATTTCTTCAAATGATAATGCGGTGCATTCGCTCGTGCACGCGGCTTTGCACGCGCGTATTAACGTACACGAATAATTAGAAATAACGATAAAACACGTACGTGCGTTCTGCTCCGCTTCCGTGTGGCTCGTCGTGTGGTATAAATATAAATGGACCTTCATTATGCGTACGTGTGAAACGTAACAGCGTTTCGACGATTTTTGAACGGATGTTTGAATAAAAATCTTCGGCGGTAATGCAACAATAACGGCGTCGTAAATTATCGCGATGTAACGTCGATTATTTTTCAATCGTCGGTTCGTTGCACCCTTCAACGGACGATCCGACGATAAATTTCAAGATACTTTCGTCAATCGATCATGAGAATACAATTTAGCGAAGCAACGATTCAGGCAACTGCTTTGAAACAGACGAGCGCGAGGGCAGTGGGGAGGATGGAGCATCGCTTTGCAGAAAAATTGCCATTCGGTCGAGAACCGAGAGGATAGGAAAGAGAGGATTGTCGTCTTTGATTAATGTCGCGGGCTTTTCGCGGAAAAACGAAAACGAAAAGGAAGAAAAGAGAGAGAAAACAGCTCGCGCTTAGTTCTAATAAATTTCCAGCTTCTCTCTCTCTCTCTCTCTTTCAATATTTTCACTACGCAGAATGTTCGCTGCGTGTTTTTTCCTAGGCGTTCAACTCGACTCTTTTACATTCGTGGCGCCGGGGTCGCACGTTGAAACGTACGTATATCTGCCACTTACTCTTCGTTAAAATTTCCGCACGCGTGAGAACGCTTAACAATCATTCACTGTAATCCGCGAGGCCGGCAAGACCGGCGCACGGTGTACGCGAGCGTGCAATAACTCAAATAACACGGCCATAAACTATCGTAATAATCTCGCGAGGATAAGTTCCCCTGATATCGATATAAATATCATAGCCCCCGTATTATACGGGGCACGCAAGCCCCCGGTATAATACCATAAAAATTATTGCAACCAAATCCAGCAACTACCGCCCGTAACAGCGCAGTGCTACATATATATATATATATATATATGTATATGTATATATTCTACAGAAATAGGCATTTCGCAGATACAGCTGCATTCCAACGAACGCATTAACCATCCATCTGAATGCTTTATTTCCTCGTGTAATCTTCCACCATAAAAACTTTGCCGCGTAATCCGCCATTCCCACCCACCCTTAACGTAGCGCCACAGACGGCGCAACCTTTCCCACGAGTTCTTTTAAACGCATTACCGAGCGATGCCCGTGTAAATTCGTAAACAATGAACCGACGCGCTCCAAACGATACAACACCCGTACGACCGCGACCCGGTATATCAGATCACGAGCTCTCGATCGTTTTGTGAAAAATCACAGAGATTGACACGCGCGCGGCGGAAATCGTAATTAGAATCAATTGTTGCATACAAAAAGTATGTGGCGTATTTGTATTGCGGTGGGAGACGGACGGGTGTCGCCAATCTACATTTGATTAGGTTAAATATTAGTATTATATTATATATATGGTTAGGTTAACTATTAGTATTGTATAATGTTTTATAACTAATACTAATAGTTAACTGTCAGTATTAGTATTATATTAGTACTACATGTATATATTGTTACACTATATATTATATTATTAGGTAACTATTAGTATTATATTTTTCTAACTAGTATTAATATTATATTTTATTAGTATTATATATATATATATATATTACTATATTATACATTATCTAATTAAGTTAACTATTAGTATTATATTTTTCTAACTAATACTAATAATTAACTATTAATATTAATATTATATTTTATTAGTTTTATACTAGCATTATATATTATTATTTTATATATTATCTGATTAAATTAACTATTAATATTATATTTTTCTAACTAATACTAATAGTTAACTACTAGTATTAATATTATATTTTGTTAGTATTATATATATATATATATATTATTATATATTATATTATAGATTATCTGATTAAGTTAACTATTAGTATTATATTTTTCTGACTAACACTAATAATTAACTATTAATATTAATATTATATTTTATTAGTTTTATACTAGTATTATATATATATATATTATTATATATTATTATATATAGTAATATATATATTTATGTTACTATATATTACTATATTACATATTATCTGATTAATTTAATTATTAATATTATATTTTTCTAACTAATACTAATAATTGACTATTAATATTAATATTATATTTTATTAGTTTTATATTATATTGTATATATATATTATTATATATTATTATTTTATATATTATCTGATTAAGTTAACTATTAGTATTATATTTTTATAGCTAATACTAATAGTTAACTATTAGTATTAGTATTATATATATATATATATATATATATATATATTGTAAAGAGTTCAAAGGGATTAAAGAGAATACAAGAGTTTGTATAGAATACATAATAGTGTAACCAGCGTGTATGCACTTTGTATGAATATTATAACAAAGTACTTACATAATACAGATAGATGGCAGCTAAATGACTACTAAATTCTACATGAATGCATAGAGTAATTTCTACGTTGTATCTAATCTAATAAACAGTACTTTCTTCATGCCTAAGAGCGTGATATCAACACGATGGTGAAAAATTAATATTGTAATTTGAACGTTTGTTGGACTCGTTTCATAGCGTGAAGCTCGAAAACTTTTGTTCCCTCGAAACTTTCCTGTAGCTGAGAGTACTTCTTTCCAAGAAATCGTCAAAATTCAAACGTTATTACCGCGTTATTTCTCGACTTTCTTTCTTTTCACTCTTCTCCCCCGTTTCAGTGAACTTTGAAATAACAAAAAAAAAAAAAAAAAAGAAAAAAACATTCGATCCCACTCTAACGTTCAAGGTTCGATAAAACGGCAACGAGCGATCGTACAAAGTTACATACGATTTGAATTATCGACAATTTACGCTACACGGTCACGCTATTCACCCGCAATTTGAAAAAAAAATTTCACCATCACTCGCGTGCATTTCCTACGAATCGATCTATCTATCCAGCTTTAATTAATACTCGACCGAGTTTTTCATCGATGTGCGTGTGTATATCGGAACAATTTCGTGAACTGTTGCCGCATTCGGTGGTCAAACCGTGGTTTGTGAAAGTGGCAACAAAACAAGCGGCAATTAAAGCTGATAATGCAAATGCGCGCGAGAAGAGGGAAGGCGGCGACGGTGGTTGGCGAGCAACAGTACCACACCGCCGGAAGTCCCACGGATACGACGCTGCCGGAAATATCGTCGAAATATGCTAAGAGCCGACCAGGGCCGCCCTCACGGTCTTAGCATAACAACGGCCTGGCATTCGGCGCAAAACTTCTGAATATGCAGGAGGCAGCCAGAGCAGGCTGGAATTAAAACGAGATCCACCTTCGTTCCTCGGTGCCTTCTGGTCCTTCTCGCTCTCGTTTCCTGTCACGACTCATGGGGCTCACGGCGAGTCCGCGAGACATCGAAACGTATCGGCGATATATATATATATGTGTGTGTGTGTGTGTGTGTGTCTCTCGCTAAGAACGCCAATCTCGCGCCAACTCAAAGAGTCTGCCAAGAGGAGGACTCTCGCCTCGCCCCGGCTAGGATAAACGACAAGCATCCGCAGGCGTCTGAATAATTTTCCCTTGCCGTTTAGTCGAGCCCCGGGACATTAGTCCCCGACGAATACACCATCGACTTTCGCGGAATTAAACCTGTCGCTCGCGGTAACAGCAGTTTCGTAGTAGCGGCGACCACTCGAAAAGCCAGGGTCGATCGACTCTGATTTTCGTGAATCTCCCAATTTCGTCATGCACGCACGTCGAGGAGTATAGTAATCTTGGTTGAAATGGCTCGACCTCGTCGTCGAATCACAATATTTTTAATTTCGATTAACAATGTTCGTTCTTCCTCGTTTTCACTCGAGAGATTATGTTTTCAAAGTGAGATTATGTATGCAACAAAGTTTCAAAAATTTTATATTTGTTCCGTACCAGAATTCCAAAAAAAGCGGAATTTTCCGACCACGGTGTTAGTATCCCTTTACGAATACTAACTAGTTCAATGTTACCGTCTTGCCTTAGGAGGATTGCCCTTTTATTTACACTATTACACTATTGTCTATATTATTATATTTCCTTTATTATGTGTTAGATTTGTACATTAATTGTGACGATTGATTCCCTTTTTCGACTGACTGTCTCGAATCTTCCAAACGCTGTCGACTGTCTTTTTTCTTGGAGTGTATGTAAGTGTGCGTGCGTGTGTGTGAGATGTAAGCAAGGCGAGTGTAGTAGTGAGTCGTGGATGATGGTGTGTCATAGTGCGTAAGATGGAACAATATTAATATGTGATTTGTTAACATTTACCAAAATTTACGCTCTTACATATATTCTAAACAAACTCTTATATTCTTTAGTAACTATTAACTCTTATATTCTATAGTTAACTATTAGTATTAGTTATAAAAATATAATACTAATAGTTAAATTAATCAGGTAATATATAACATAATAATATATAATAATATATATAATATTAATATAATACTAATAGTTAACTATTAGTATTGGGTATAAAAATATAATACTAATAGTTAAATTAATCAGATAATATATAATAATATATATAATATTAATATAATACTAATAGTTAACTATTAGCATTAATTATAAAAATATAATACTGATAGTTAACTCAATCAGATAATATATAATATATATATAGTATTAATATAATACTAATAAAATATAATATTAATACTAATAGTTAACTTAATCAGATAACATATTATATATATGTTGATATAATATATTATATATATAATATTAATATAATACTAATAGTTAACTATTAGTATTAGTTATAAAAAGTAATGACTTTTACAGAATACACAGTGTGTTTGATATAGATGTTCAGAGGTTGTGGTTGCATCTCTATAATGAGATATATCGTCGTACTACTAAACGAATGAAACGAATGAGTTGTAGATAGCATATTAGCTAGATGGCCCGGTATTTTAGGAGAATTTTAAAAGCATGAAACTGCGTATAATAGTTAGTTGAGCTGAAAATATATATTTTTTTATCTGGACGATCACAATGAGCTGTCTTTGCATATGCCTTTTACATACGGCCAGTGTCATTTGTTTTAAATTTATATTAATAAATAATTTAATTAAATATTAAAGTAATTAATGTAAATTTATATGTAACTACTTTCAAAAATACGTACATACATACATATATATATATATATATATATATATATATATATATATTCATATATGTAGACGAAATATATTTAGAATGGATCAGATATTTAACCAAAAGGAGATACGGAATAGGTCTATTGCACTTTATCAAATAGTATATTTTGAAATATTCATTAAAATCTAAAGTGTATTATTTTATAAAATGCGCCCACAGAGAATTTACAGATATCAACTATCTTATGATCAACTAAAACTAAACGCACGCAACTTAAAGCTAAGACGCACGCATCCCACGATGTCCCTGCGAGTTCCCTCGTCGTCCATCGGTAGCTCGCTGGTGGCCCAAAAGTTTACTTATCAACTAATTGTACCTACAGTTCAGTTTAGATCGTGAAATAAAGAATGGAAAGAAATTTTCTATCTAAATTGAATTCGATCTAAACTGAAGTGCAGGTTGCGTAGTTCTTAGCTTGATATCGTTTTACAAACATTAAAGTTTATCGTTTATGGTTTTACAACGTAGCCTGATAACGTTAACTTTAATGTTTGTAAAACGATATCAATTACCAGGTCTCACCACGAGGAGGTGACTACGCACGAGACCCGCCCCGGGCCCTATTCCCAACCACCCTCCGTTACATACGAGCAACTCGGCATTCAGCTTAATGAATACCGAGTTTTTATTCGACTTGGCCCGGAGTTAAAAAGAAGACAGACGTTTCATAGTTCAATCTCAAACTCAAGTATAAATCTTAACTCTAAAACGCAAGTATGAGCTTGAACCATGAAACTCTGTCTCTCAAACAACGATCGCGTTAACAAGTTCATCTCCCGCACAATCACACAATACATACAGCACATAAAATAATACAATCGTACGTTATATACAATGCATACAATTCATACAATTTATACAAATCATACAATTCATACTGAGCATACATTTCACGCAGTTCATACAGTTCATACAATTCATACAATGCACACAATGCACACAATAACTGTACAATAATTCGCAACCCTAGCAGCGCGTTTTGTATCAAAGACACGTTTATTGAACTTTGAACGAAATTAGGGAAACGAAACTATTGACACGCTTCAATATCGTGCCTTGTAAGAGACATAACGCGAAATGAAAAATGAAAAACGCGATTTGTCAGTGTGCCAAATCGAGGTTCGAGCATTTAGAGGCAAGTAGTCTAGCGCAACCCCCAACGACACAGTGGGGTTCCGAAGAACCGCTGAGTCGGATTACAAAGGAACTGACTACAAGAACCTGACCTCGTCCGTTTTCGAACGAGGCTGCAGTTCCTCGATTTCACACACTGACCATGAAATGTGCAAACTCTACTCTTTTGCAATGACAGTAACAAATGTAACTCTACTCTAGCGCAATGACAGTAACAATAGTGATAACGAACGAGAAATCCCAAATTTCGTCCCAAGATAAATAAACGTGCCTTTGTACAGAATGCGCTCACAGCGAATTTACAAATATTAATTAAACGCACGCGACTTAAAACTAAACGCACGCAACTTAAAGCTAAGACGCACGCATCCCACGATGTCCCTGCAAAATCCCTCGTCGTCCATCGGTGGTCCGCTGGGGGCCCAATAGTTTACTTATCAACTAATTATACCTGCAGTTCAGTTTAGATCGTGAAATGAAGAAAGGAAAGAAACTTTCACGATCTAAACTGAAGTGTAGGTTGCGTAGTTCTTAGCTTGATATCGTTTCACAAACATTGAAGTTTATCGTTTATCGTTTTACAATTTAGCGACATTAAAGTTTGTGAAACGATATCAATTACCAAGACCCACCACGTGGAGGTGACTACGCACGGGTCTCATTATAATATATTGCAAATCAGTACTTTTTCGTATATTTGTCACGGAGGTCACAACTTGTATTGAATTTAACTAATTTGTTAGAGAGAGAAATGGTATTCGTATACTAAGACATTCATTGTTTGATGAATCTAATGACTAATTTAAGATGTTGGAGAGATATTCTTGTTTGACAAATTAATAGGACTAAATTATTTTCACAATTATGGATTCAGAGAGAAATTCTGGAAGTTTTTAATAATATTTAGATAGAAATAGTATTGTTAAACTAATATTATGTATGTACATCCGAAAATATAACGTATATTACGGTTAACATTGTTAAAGAATGTAACTATCAAAATATATCTTGTACGACTACGATACGAGTCATGGCAATTGAGCTGGTATTCATGTTCAAATAATCATCATGATAACGAAAATAATTAAATAATTGTAAAAGGAATTAAAATAATTCGTTAATGATGCGAAATAGTTAATTAAAGTTTGTCAGAAATATATTAGTGGCTCGATTACTACAAATGATTAATTAAAAATTTTAAATAGTACTTAAAAATGTCATAGATGAAAATTTATTGTTCAATTGTTACGAATAAATTATTAGAAGTATTAAATAATGCTTAAACAATTATAGAAGAGAATTTGTTGTTTAATTGTTACAAATAAATTATTTGAAATATTAGATAATGTTTAAAAAAATAGAATATTCAGAAATATTATTTAAAACTCACTCCCAAATTTTGGTCGATGTGCACACGACGGAAGTTCAATTGGTAATGAGCCTCCATACCGCTGAAGGTTAATTATATGTTTTCGTCGTCAGTATTCCGGAACAGTTGATAATTTTTTTCAAACTTCTAAAATTTGGTCGATGTACACACAATGGAAGTTTTAATTGGTAATGAGCCTTCGTACCGTTTAAGGTTAATGTATATTTCAAGGTCGTGAGTGATCCAGAACAGTTGACAATTTTTTTCAAACTTCTAAAATTTGATCGATGTGCCCACGACAAAAATTCGATTCGTAATGAACTCTTGTCTACGTATCGATCGACATTAATCCGACTTTTCGATCGTTAATTATGCGATACAGATAATGAAAATTTCTTAGAAATGTGTTAGTGACTCGATTACTACAAATGATTAATTGAAAATTTTAAATAGAACTTAGAAGTGTCGTAGAAGAGAATTTATTGTTTAATTGTTACAAATAAATTATTAGAAGTATTAGATAGTATTTAAACAATTAGAATTATTCAGAAATATTATTTAAAACTCACTCCTAAAGTTTGATCGATGTGCACACGACGGAAGTTCATTTGATAATGGGTCTCCGCTGAAAGTTAATCTAATGTTTCGATCGTCAGTGACCCGGAACTGTTGATAATTTTTTTTTCGAAACAATTTTTCTATTATACTAATCAATAGTTTTTAGATTTCTGTCGCGAGGTTACACTTTCATAAATATGTTACAATATCAAATGTAATAATTTATTAATTTTTTATTGGCTAAAACTAAATTTACATTTTCATGATATTAAATTTTACGTTGTAACTACATTGATGTGTATTAAATAGAAATTTATGTAGAGAAAAGTTACGTAGTCAGAAATTGAGTTAAGCAGTGATCGTCGCTTCAGAATAACGTATAAGCGCAACGTATAAAAATTTTCGCTCGTTTATTGTTTCAGACAGAAAGAAATATATGTATTATGTAACTATCTTTTCCGTTATTGTAAATAAAATAATTTAATTATTATAAATGAATTATTGAAACTATGAAACAATGCTTGGGAGATTCAATCACTGATTCAATTGTTATAAGTAAATAGTTAAAATTGTTGATATACAAAAATATCATCGAAATGCATTATTTTAGCGTTTGAATAATTTATTTGAAACAATTAAATTATTTCTACAATGTTTCTAGATTTAATAATTTTCACAACTTTCACATGACGATTAAACAGTTAAATCATTTCATTCAACAAGTCATAGTCATTTCTCTCAAATACATTGTTCAAGATTCTTACAAATTATTAGTTAAAAATTTTAGATAACACTTGGAAACATTACAGAAGAGAATTTATTGTGTAACTGTTGCAAATAAATTATTAGAAATATTAGATAATGTTTAAACAATTAGAATATTCAGAAATATTATTTAAAAATTCACTTTGAAAGTGTAATCGATGTGCACACGATGAAGGTTCAACTTGTAATGACCATTTATCTGCTCGACCTTTAGGCACAGTCATTGATGCACAACAGGTGATATTCTTTGTCAATACTTGCAAAACAAGTATTTTTTCTATTCAGTAATCAGTAATGTTAGTTTTTGTTTCATAGCCCTTTTCTATTTTAGCCGTTTTTATTTAGCCTCCATTAATTCAAGGCAACAATGAATACTGTAATTTCTATATTTTTGACAAAGCGAACCTATGTTAGTTTTTAACTTATAATTATTGTTGAGATATACTAAATGCTGATTTACAAGTCTGTGACATATAATACTAATTTATGTAGAAAATAATTATATTACAGTTAAAAATTAAATTGATATATATTAAATATAATTAAAATAATTAAAATATAATTAAATTGATATATATATATATAATTTATAATATAATCTGTATATATATAATTGAATTTGTAAATCTAAAGTATGTAATGGCCCATTCTTTTTTTTTTTTTTTTTTATTGTATTTTAAATACAATAAAGAAGAAAGTGGGCCGTCACTTGCTTCAGCTTTAAAAATTCAATTCAACGCCGATACAATTACAAGCAGCGAACTCGCAAAACTTTACTTCCTCAAACGTGGAAACGAAACGTTCGTTCCTTCTCCTATCCCGCATCCAGACGAAAATTCTTACTTTGTAAAGCTCACTTTATAAAACGCGATCGAATTTGCATTGGAACTGGCTCGGCACCATCCAGCGTGGTTTTGACCCGTTGAAAAGAAGCGGGGACAGAAGGTTGTCAAGTTCCACACGGGCGACGATGAAGAAGTCGAACGAGACTGCCGGTGGAACCGGCGCCGCAAGTTTACAACCATTAACATGGCAATGGCGATTGTTACGGCACACCGGTTCGCCCCGTGCACGGTCGAACGACAACTTTGTCCTCGACGACGACGATGGCTGCGGCTGCGAGGACGAAGAACTTGTACACCCTGGGGAATACATTAACCGTAATCTCCACCTTCGCTCTGGAAAATGGAGAGCCAACCTCTATTCCTCGACCGGCCCTCTCTCTATCCCGATATCCATATAACGCTGGCTCATGCAAAGCCTTTCTTCCCTTTTCTCCCATTCTTTCTTTATCGCCCGACATTCCAACTTTCAATTGGCCGAACTTGTAATTAAATCGACGTTTCACGCGCCGAAAATAACCGGACACGTTGGCGAATTATAATTCCCCGCCGGGAGGAGGAGGAGGAGGAGGAGGGAGGTGGAGGGGCGAAAGTAAAGAAGAAAATTGAAATTGAACAATTTTCGCGAAAGTATAATTCAATTCCAACTGTTCCACGTTCGTTTGGCGAAACGAGCGTGGGCGAGTTAGATCGAAAGAACCTCCCGCGGAACTTTATAAAGCCTGGGGAAAAAAAGAAACTTCCGTACGTCCCGTTGGAATTCTCCAACTTTTAATCCCCGCCAGTTGCCCGCCCTCGCGTTCCGTGACAAACTACACGGCTCGTTCAATTAGTTCATACCCTCCTCAACAAGTTAAATCAGTTTTGCTGGACGCGCGGCGGCGTATGTATTATTGAAAAAAAAATAATAATAATGATGACAATAATAATGTACCAGTTGACGTTTGCCAGTCTATTAATCATTGACATGTAATCATCCTCGTCTTGGAAAACTGTTGGAAGAGGAGTTTGTGAGGAGAGGGAGGGGGGGGGGAGGGAGTTGGAGGGCGCGCATTATCTGGAAATTACGCGTTCCAGTTGCAATCGGAAACGTGTTCTCTCGGTGTGCGTTTTGGCATTGAAGAGCGGCGTCGTCTGCGGCCCACTTTTTCCTTTTTTTTCTTCCCCTACCCCTCGTTTCTTTTCCGCTCGTCCGTGTTTCGAACTCGGTTGGAGAATTATCGGCCGTGTTCCCAATTTATGGGCTGGCTAATAAAACCATGTGTGCTGAGCTCCAAGTAATTGGAAGACCGAACAATAAAAAAAACGAGCGGGTTGTTTCCTCTCTTTCTTTTTTTCTCTTTTTTTTTTTTTTTTTTTCAAAACTATGCTGCTGAAAATATATCGGTCCGATGCGACATTTCAAACGCAGATCCAAATGAGCCAATCTGCCGATGACGCAACTCTGCGGCGACGTTGACGTATAACCGTTGTTGGAAAAAATGCGTTCTTTCGACGTGCCCGTTCCGGCGATTAAACATTTTTCATCCCCCCGCTCCCCCCCCCTCCCCCCGCGCTTCAGTTTATGATCGGCCGATCGTAGAACGCACCTGACAGAGAGCGCGTCACACTGAAAATCAAATGTCGAAACTCGGGGTAATTCTTTCTCTTTTCGTCAATTTTTGTCAAAGAGGACGAAGACACGCTTAAAAAAGACGAATCATTTCTGTGATCGCTTCGACGCTTCCTCTTTGTTGGCCGCTACGTGCAGAGACTGGACACTGACCGATTCAAATTTAGAGCTTGATCGGTTGATCGACGTTTCGTTGAAAAATCGGCGATCGACCTGATAGAATTAAGATGATAGAATAGAAGGAAACTCGTTGAAAAATCGGCGATCGATCAATCGTCGAATTATCAGTTGGTTGTTATTACATCGGGTGCGATTGTGATTTCGTTCAAATTGAAGGGAAATTTGGGCATTAATTCAATTAAAATTTCCAGCTCGATCGACTGACTAGTGCTCACGATCGATAGAACTAATCGTCGAAAGAATCGGCGATTGATTTCACCGATAAATAAAATTAATCGTCGGTCGTTGGTTAGAGTAAACTAATCGTTGAAAAATCGGCGATTGACTTGATCGATTACTAGAATTGACTGTCAGTCGTTCGTTAAACGAAATTTGTCGTCAAAAAAATCGGCAGTCGATTAACAGTTGCGATCAATTGTTAATTATCAACTATTGGTTATTACGTCGAATTTGATTATAATTTCATTGAAATAAAAGACAAAGTTGAACATTAATCGATTAAAATTTCTAACTTGATTGACTGGCTCATATTTAATAAATTGTCGAAAATCGCCAATCGACTAATTGTGTTTGATTCTCGATTGCTGATTATTACATCGAATTTAATTGTACTTTAATAATTCGTTTAAATCGAAAGTATACTTTGAAATTGCAATGAAGCGTCGACGCTTTGTAGTGAAGATCGAAGTGAAACATACTTGTATTTCTCGTTCGTAATTTTAACTAGCTTCGAAATTTGTTAAGCAAGAAATAATTTTAAAAAACTTTGCTTCGCTGCGTCAGACAGTAATAATCATTTCACGGATATACTGTTCACGAGCTTGCCAGAGACTTCGTCGTCATCTTTCTGTACATTATCGCAAGATGGCCGCGAAGCAAAAGACACCACAGAACACTAACTTCTGTAAAAAGAATTTCAGTCACTAATAAAAATATCCAACTGAAGGTTAAAATTGGAAAGGAACTTGATCGAAATTGAATGCTCGGACCGAGTTAAAGAGATATTTAATTAAATTCAATCGGCGACCAAGAGCAGAAATTCAGTCGATTTATTTACGAGCGAGGTATAAAGTTTGAATACTGATTGTAAAGTAAAATTCTACAAGTTCACTTCACGAGCAATTGTAAAGTGCAGCTTAATTGAGGGTTATTGGAAAATCCAATAATTGATTAATTTCCTGCCCGACTCTGGCTACGTATTACCTGGTGTTTACTTAGAAAATAAATCGAACGGTGCAAGAGAGACAGAGAAAGGGAGAGAAAAGAGTTACGTACATAGTTTCGTGATTCGTCGTAATATAAAGTTCGCCGGTTAAATAAAAATGTATTTCCAGAAAACGGGGAAAGCGTTAGCCGTACATTTCGTCGAGCTTTTGTCGTTGCGAGCGTGTGCAACCCCGGGAAACGAGTTAGAATAAAAGGAGCGAGGCATCGAAGAAGTATCGCGTCTTATTTCTTATTCCGTTCACGGCCGGTCTCAATCTGGAACAGCGTCCGACCGACACAACCCGAAGGGACCGAAGAATCGAAACCACGACCCGATAAACTTCCAAGGCGAATGCTTCCTTAATGCCCAGAGATACACACCACTGGCTTGAAAGTTATATCGAGGGGGGAGGGGGGGGCTCTGCGAAAATAAACTCACCCCTTTCTCTCTCGCGACTGGCCGTAGCGTCACTGGCGCCTAAAACCCCTCGGATCTGTTCGTTCGGTTCTCGCTGGTCCGGTCATCCACCCGTTTCCTCCTCCTCCTCCTCCTCCTCCTCCGTTCAATGCCAGATATTTCTTTCGTTCGCGAGAACATGTCGGATTGTGTAACGATTGTGCATCGACCCGTATGCTTCTTGCGCACAGCGTTGCTCGTTTCCAAACATGGCTCTCGAACTTTTCGAACATTTCACTGCGATTGAAGTTACAGAAGGATAGAAAATAAATACGATGCCACGTCGATTGTTCGAACTGATTGGTAGACTGAACTGAATGTTTGGACGATGAATGAAATGAAAGAAACGAATTTCTGAACATGAGCTGGAAATTATGAAATATGGATGTTCAATAGTCGCTGGATGCTTTAACACTTCTATTATAGCCTAACTTTGTATTTAATTTTCTTTTTATTAATGCGTTACGAAATTATGATGTTCAATGGTCGCTGGATGCTTTAACACTTCTATTATAGCCTGACTTTGTATTTAATTTAAGGGAGCCACCTTTTGAAAGAATGATAATGAATTCATTGGTGTCACGTGATTTTCCAAGATCCATTCGTACACACAGTTCGATCAATAATATTTTCAAAAAATAATATTTCCACAGGTGCGAAAACTTCTTTCGCAAGTTCGCTTGAGATCTTAACGATATTGATTCGCTATTTTTTTAACTTAATCGTCGATTGCAGACTTTCTTGGGAGCAAAATTACAGACGCCGTATCCTTTTCCATCTCTTAATTATTGCAGCACCGCTATTTTGACACATTCTAACACACGCGGTGACAAATAAATAAACGTCGAACTCGAAACGAGCCACTGAAATGGGGAAAACTTGACTACTTGCGCTGGCAACTGGATTGCGGACCATAACGAGCGACCGAACCGTGTGCAATAATTGGTCGTTTTCCTTTTGATCTCTTCGGTATGATATCACTGGATAGAAATGACTGAAAAGTAATAAATTTATTATCTGTTTTGCCTGTTATTATTGTGTTATACTTAAATACACTTGAAACTGAGGAAACATTGCAATTTTGGGACCAAAGAGGTTAACCAATTACGCTGGTAACTGATTGCGGACCATAACGAGTGACCGAGCCGTACACAATAATTCGTCGCTTTCTTTTTGATCTTGTCGGTATGTCACTAGATAGAAATGATTGAAAAGTAATAAGTTTACTATCTGTTTTGCCTGTTATTATTGTGTTATACTTAAATACACTTGAAACTGAGGAAACATTGCAATTTTGGGACCAAAGAGGTTAACCAATTACGCTGGTAACTGACTGCGGACCATAACGAGTGACCGAGCCGTACACAATAATTCGTCGCTTTCTTTTTGATCTTGTCGGTATGTCACTAGATAGAAATGATTGAAAAGTAATAAGTTTACTATCTGTTTTGCCTGTTATTATTGTGTTATACTTAAATACACTTGAAACTGAGGAAACATTGCAATTTTGGGACCAAAGAGGTTAACCAATTACGCTGGTAACTGATTGCGGACCATAACGAGTGACCGAGCCGTACACAATAATTCGTCGCTTTCTTTTTGATCTTGTCGGTATATCACTGGATAGAAATGATTGAAAAGTAATAAGTTTACTATCTGTTTTGCCTGTTATTATTGTGTTATACTTAAATACCCTTGAAACTGAGGAAACATTGCAATTTTGGGACAAAAAATTCTCGACGTCCAGCGCAGGAGGTTAAATATGCGGTTTTAAATATTTTTATGCGATTCGAGTGAAACTCGAAATTCGGTTAATCGAATAAACGTTTTAATTCACTCTAAAATCGTCCGGATAGCGGATCGTAATTTTGTCACGATGGCATTTAGAAAATGCGAAGTTACGTATCTTTGGGTAAACGATTCATGGCGAGGAGTAAATTGAACAGGAAAACAGGAAGAGAGAGAGAGAGAGAGAGAGAGAGAGGATAAAGGAAAGAAGGGTGAACGAAGCGTGCGGTAATAATTCGGAGCACGTCCCGCCGATGGATTCGCATAGATAACTCGAAACCTGTAATTACCTGTCCGATACAAAATCGATGTCAAAGCGAAAAGACTCGGGGCTGGACGCGGAGTGGACGTGATCGAGAACAAACGCTGGACACGAGAGCTGGAGAGGAACGGATACGCGATTTGCTATTCTGACAGTCGGCCGCGCCCCGGCGTGGCTTTCACTCGATCCTGCAGATTTTTTCTTTTTTTCTTTTTTCTTCTTTTTTTCCTCTTTTCTTTTTGCGAGAGGGATTATTCGAACACTTTCGAGAGGATGAAGAGAGCGTGTATCGGGGCCGTGCGTCGTCAATTCGCGGCGTTACGCGTTGCCTCTTTGAGGCAAACACGTTACGTAGCCATGGTAGTTCGGTGGCGTAATCGAAAGAATTTAAATCAACCGGATTCTGTTTGCACAGAAATTGACACAGAGAAAAGGAAGAAGAAGAAAAAGAAAAAAGAGGGAGAACGTGACGTTTAAGGGGGTATTCTGGTAATCCGGCTTAAAAAAAATTAATTTTTCTTTTCTACATTTTCTCAAAGTACATGCTTCCGAAAACGTTCTACGTAAGAGGATTTGTTTGAATTCGTAAAATTAGCAAAGTTGCAAATGTTTGAAAGGAACGGGGTAACTGCTCGCAACATAAGTATGAATATTTTTCTACAACGGGTAACAAAAGCTTCAAATGTGTTTTTCTCAAAAGATATTTTCTTTTATAACATTATTATTTATATTATTATTATTTTATAATATTTTGTACTGCTCGATTGATTTTAAGTATGAATATTTTTGTCAAATGTGTTTTCCTCAAGTTCATACTTTTTGAACTGAGGGCTGACGGGATATCTCACGTTTTAGTTGAATTTGGAGGTGATCTTTGCCTTATCGCATGAACCACGGATTTCAAAATCTGATGTTTCTTTCTTACCACCCAAAAGACGAAAAGCACAAGGAAAATCAATATTTTAACTTCAATTTTGTGCTGCCATTTTATGCTATAGCTATATACTAATTGAGATACGCTGATATTTATACTTGTAATTGTGGTAGTGGTTGCCATAGACGTGTGAAAATACATGGTGTTTGTATGGAAGGATGAGTGTGGCGAGAGTGAGAGTATCAGAGTGGTGTGGTGTGATCTGAGTGTTTGAGATATTCCAGGGCAGAAGAAAGAACGAATGAGAGAGATGTATGCGAGAACAGTTGAGCGCGGGCATAGTGACGAAAAAACAAATGTGATCGGGAAGATGCCCAGTCGAGAGTTGAATAGACGCGTGACTTGAGTGTAGCAGAGTATGAGAGTTGAAATAGAGTGTGAGAGTTAATTATATGTATTTTGTAATTTCTATTAAATCTATCTCCAACTTAGTGTGTTTATCAGTCGATCCACTAACAGTAATTATCATAATATACTAATTAAGATAATTTTAAACTAATAATTTATACTAATCAAAATGCTTTTTGGTTTTCCCGTTTCAAATAACCACGTGGATCGCGTCAGCCATTCGAACCTGTTTTTAAAAACATGCTTTACCCAAGGCTATATAATTTCCACAACTTTCATTAATTTCGTTAAAGAAGGAAAGAAATTGTAAATGCTCTTTAAGCATGAATAAATCTGTGTGCGAAAACTGCATACCAGATGTGAAAAGAATCGCAAGAAAGTCGATTTTTTCAAGCCGGATTACGAAGACGATAATCATTTACCGTTTTTGCCATTTCGTTCCTTTTGTCCCACGGGATTCTTCCCCTATTTTCCCTGTCCCTAGCGCGTTTCGGCGCGTTGACTTAGGTTGACTCGGTTCAAGGGCCGCTTTAAGCATTCGCTTTCTGTCTTTCGCGTTTTACGTTGCGTGAAACATTTAGAAGAGAGAAATCCTGGATTATTTATGGAGAAAAAGGGGCGCACTCTCGCACGACATGGAGACTCCGTTTACGCGAATTTCGTTTCCGTTTTTTCTCCCCCCCCTCCCCTCCAGGACGTAAAATTTCATCGCGCGAGCGAAAATGATTTATTATTTGTTGTCGTGCCGTAAACGATAGGTAACAACAAACATCGATTCTCGATTCTCGTTATATCGATCGCCGACGTTAAAGAATGAACATCCCTCTTGGACATCCGTTTTTCTCCGGCTGTGCCCTATCTCACTCGTGGATCTCCTCGATTTCTCGCCGCGGCAGAGAAAGAAAGTCCAATTGATATTATCGATCGCCGACCGGGATCAAACTTTTCCATCGAGTGGCAGATACGATCGCTCCGCCGTTTACGAAATAAATACTCGTTTTGCCACTCGTTTCTCTCGTCTCGAAAGATCGAGCCAATTCAACCGCCCCTCGAGCTCCCACGACAAATAATTAATCGAGCAAACGAAGCACGCCTAATACACGAAAATGAAGCCGATTAATTGGCACAATTTCCAACTCTGACACGGCTGTAACGTAATCTATTGGCGGCCGCGAATTACATTGTTTTACATGCAGTCACGGCCTGCCCACGGCGTGATAATAATTAATTGAACGAGTCGTGCTTTGAACTCTGGTAATTACGTTATAATTGCATTAATTGTTCCGTAGCAACTGGTAATGAGATCTGCTCGCCGGACTAAGTTGCCAAGCGCCGATTGATTTGCATCGACTCATCCATCCGGAATCATCGACCAAATCCCCTAATTGAACGGATGTTCCATCTGTCGAGCAAATGGCAAATGCAGTTTTTAGTCTGTGAGCCGGTGAACTCTCAGGGAACGCACGTTCCATCGTTCATTTTTAACTGGACATTTTTCGGATTGGATCCGGAGACGATGGCCGAAATACCATGCATGATTGAGACTTTTGCACTTCAGGAGTCCCCCGGAAGCAGTCACGTTAACAGACTGTGAATTTTTACGATCGCAAGTTCATATTTTTACGAGTAAAATTTCGAAAGGGGAAACTGGACTGTTGCGCTTTGGACGTTTCATACTCTTTTGCATGTTACTCGTATATTGTAATATAATTGCATCGCATGTTATAATTTTGTAATGGAAAAGTCGTGCAATAATAAATCCAGATTTATTAATTAAATAAATACAAATAAACGTAATTAAATAAATACATACACACATAAATAAATATGCAGTGCAAAGTATATAAAATATATAATGATAGAAAAATATATACAAATATAATACGTATATGTTCCAATAATAAAACTATAATACAAATATAAATAAATATATAATAAACGTAGATTTATTAATTATGTAACCTATAAACCTACATTTATTGATTATACATTAATTATAAATCTCAGAACCTCTGCTTTCCAAGTTCATACTATTCTAAAATCCTTTCACATCCTGGTGAATGGGCAAAGTACTTTCCCCCTCGGAGACGCTATAGATTGTCAACAATGAAAGATTTTTCTCACAACTGAATCTAGAACGGATTTGAAGACCGAATTTCTCTCCCCTTTATTCCCGAAAGCTCGACGGATGATCCTTCTCTCATCATTTTATTATCTCGACCTTTAAAATAGACCCAAGTTGATCGTTATTGTACGATTTCTTTTTGCAGAATTGGAACAGTGTCGGGATATTTTGGTGTCCAAATATTAACGCGAGTCAAGTATCTTTACTTTGCGCAACTATTACAGAGATATATTGGAGACAAAAATAACGCTGTTGTACGGTACACAAAGTGGGCTGTTGCAATTCAAATATTTGACAAACGCATACGTTTGCTTTACGCTCTGAACGTAACGCGCAAATATTGTCCGTAAATATTGTACGTCTGTGTCTTTTACTAATCGTTAGATCGTAATCTACGTCTCTGCAACGTCTACGCGAACGAACAACGTCCAAAGTTCTACGCTTGCTTAGAATCCAAAATCTTGCGCTTTTCGAAGATTTCCGATTCTACGCCCTGATGAACAAGAGCCACTACTGTTCAAACTGCAAATGTTACGAAATACGAATGTAACATTCCTGCCAGTTTCTAATTGAAACTTTGAGAGAAGAAAGAGAGTGTACACTCGTGCGCGTTTAACTCGCTCATAATTTCGCGAAACGAGAGGCTGCAGCTCTTTTGAAACTCGCGGTGAGGGAAGAGGCAAGTACAAAAGAGTGAGAGCCTTTTATTTCGAAAACGGTGCCCGGTTCGCTCCGCGGCAAGAGTGAAAATTCGGCTGCCGACTTCCGGCGAGTTTTATCATCTTCTCGGTACCTAAATTTACGTTCTAATTTCCTTTACGTTCCTTGTCTAACCGTTATATACAGGGTGGGCCGGAATTCGAATTACCACCGAGCATGGGGTGATTCTACGTCAAGAAATAAGAAAAACATTTGGTATGACATTTTCTTTATCTGGTTTTTACCTCGGTTTTCGAGAAAGTTTGTTCGCCTTTGTGAACGATTTAGTTGTCCGAGATAGTGTCTGCAAACATTATTTATTGCATGGTTAAAGCGTTCCTACTGATAATTAATTCTTTATTCCTTGTTACTACTTTCTATCGCGATACTACAATACGGTACACTATTGCAAGTATCGTTGAAGACGTCCTCCTCGTTGCTGCATGCACAAGTTTGCTCGACGAATCGACGATGTCTGAACAGAATGTAAGCCGATGTCGTTTCTTTCATTTCTCGAATTCCTCCATGATCTTTTGCTTCAGACGTGTAACGTTTGAAACGCTGTCTTTACAAACTTGTTCTTTGTTTATGCCCCCATAAAAGAAAATCTAGAGGCGTGAGGTCCGGAGACCTTGGTGGCCAAACGTACTTCACCATCGCCGCCGATCCAACGCGAATACGTTCGATTTAAAAAATTCTTAACCTCCCTCGTGTAATGCGGCGGTGCACCGTCATGTTGGAAAATCATACTCGTTGTAGCAGCCAAGGGTACATCCTCCAACAACGAAGGCAACTCAAAGATGAGCAAACTTTAAAGTCGATTTCCTCGAAAACCGAGGCCCAGATAAAAAAAGAAAATGTTATACCAAATGTTTTTCTTATTTTCTGACGTAGAATCAGCCGGTGCTCGGTTGTACTACGAATTCCGACCCACCTTGTATACAATCGTTAGTCACGGAGACGAGCGCTGAATAAAATTTTGTTTGTTCTCGTTCGCAGTTATCGTCGAGCTTCAAGATAGCCCTCGCCCCCTCCCCCCTTCCCAGTAAGCTTCCATTCATTTTATCGTCGTTTTATCTCTACTCGCCGGGAGATACACGCTGCTCGACGGTTCACGGTTGTTTTAATTACTCTTAATCGGGGAGCGGGTGCGCGGGGAGGGGTAGAACGAACCTCCCAGCGCCAGAAAGTTCCGACAGCGTAGGCGAATCGCTTCAGCCGGAGAAATTCCAGAAAATTTACATTCCCGGGGGCGAGTCCCGGTAGACAGTGAATATTATCCCGACGCGAAAGTGCGAGGGGGAGTTGTCCTCCCCCCCCCTCCTCCTTTCGGTTAGGCTCCTTGCCGGTCCCTGCGGGATATCTCGAAGCGATGATACGTCAAAAACCTCGCTGGATGTTTGCTCGCGGCAAATACACGTACGCGGCAGCGCAGCTCGAACGATTTTCGGGCGACTCGGTGCGTTCTCCTGTGAGAGCGAGAAGCGGCGAATAGAAGTCGTTAGAAAATCTCGAAGGAGCGGGTCGGATGGTCCCCAAGGAACTGTCAAGTGTTTGCGTGTTTCCGTGAAAGAAAAAAAAAAAGAAGCTAGAGTTCTGTCAAGCTTCAGCTCCTAAAGCTACGATAAAACTCGTGGAATTCTCGCGTTGGTGATGAAATCGACGACCATTCGTCCCTCTTCTTCCCTTTCGATTTGACCGTGATTCCTCGCTTCGGAAAATTATTTTCGCAGAGAAGTAGCCGATCGAAACAACGCGTTGCTCACGCACACTCGAATAAATAAAGCGCGGTGCCATTTTCTCGCGACTCGCCCGTCAAAAGACCCTCCTCGGTTCAATTCAATTTCCCCCCGGGCGGCGCGTATTCATCCGGCCCGTAAATAATCATGAAACAAACAGTTCACCAGTTCTCCATCCTCCCTCGCGCGAACGTTTAATCTCCGTGCGTGTCGATGACCTGCGCGTACGTCGTTTGATCGCTTTCCGTACCGGATTTTTCGCGACTCAAGCTTGACCGACTGAGCCTCGGCGCAGAACGGAAACGCGAGGCAAGAATGGACGACAACGCTCGCCGAGGTAATGAGCTGCGGATAATTAAGCCTACTGCCGAACCTCCTTTTGTCACTTTCGAAGTGATAAAAGACGTCGAGCGTCGCTTGTTTCCGCCTATTTTCCCTGGTATTTTTTCTTTTCGTTTGTACTGGTCTTTGACAGTTTAGATGGTACTTGTAGTTTGTAGTGTAGACTTACGTGCATCAAGTATCAAAGTGTTCTGTTCAGGTGAATTTTGGGGAATAGGAGCGGAAGTCAGTTCTGTGGAATCTTCTCTGTCACTCAAAGTTTACGTGCATTCACACAGAATTGTGAAGCGTTTTTCGCAGAAGGAAGGAGGAGAAAAGACTGAAGGAGAAACAGATACCAAAGAAAAAGCAATAATAGAAGACAAGAAGATGAGCAAAAGACAAATTAGAGATATAGGACGTAGACACTAAGATTTAGCTATAGAAGTAGAATTGCCTCGCCTAGGCAAGGATTATATATAAATAATATAGAAGCGTTTTTAATGATGTCATTCAACTGAACAACAATGTCGAGTAGATATTAATAAATACGACAGACGTTTAATTTCTAAATATATGTACATATATATATATTATTATATTTATTTTACAAAAGAAAATATACATGTGTATATATATTTAGTTTCGAGATAATTAAAATTACTAAAATTAATTACCTAAGCCTGATGCAAAAGCTACAAAATAAATTTTACTTGTTTATTTTTAAAAAAGTTCATTTTCATTACTTTTCTTTTTCATTGTACTTGACAAAGCTCTGGTTACACTCATAGAATGAATATAAATTACACTGTTCGTTTGAATATGCTTTAGAGGTGGCTAACTGGCTGGCGCTATCCCCTCCACTACATTGAAATTTCAACGGAGGGGGTAGCGATCAGGAAAGAGCATCATAAACTGCATATGCTTTTGCTAAGGAGATGGTTATTTGAGAAACGAGAGAGAGTTGTTTGATTGTCTTCGATAATGATGGCATATCCCACTCCTTCGTGCAATTTTGAACGCGTATAAATTTTGCAGTAGTGATCTTGTTGCGTCAGGTTAGACGATCTTCCGCTTCTGAACTCTGTTTCTCAATTCCATCAGCCCGTCGTTCTTCAAGCACTGGTGTCCACGATTCCTCGATTGTGCAAAACAATTCGCTTACCCGGCGTAATGAACCAGCAGCTCTGATTGGATGGACGCGGAAGCGTTTCTAGCCCGGTATAACATTGTTCTGTCCGTAGAGTCCACGTTGCGACAGTGGCAAGCATAATCAACCGCTCAGCAGGTCCAACAAGCGATACTCAGCATATATTAATTATTGCTCCATATTCCCCTTCCGCGCCGTCTCAATTCGATTGCCCACATAAATTCTGCGCCGCAATAATGACCGCATAGGCCGGCGAATTCGGTCGTTCGGCTGACTTGTCATTTTCGTGATATATGTATAATAGTATTCAGCGTGGTTAACGAACGAGACGCGCAATCTTGTTGCGCGTAAATGCCGATTCTCGTTAGGCAAGATGCTCAAAATGTATATAACCGCTGAATGTAGGTATATTTATCCGTTGACTGTACCAGCGACAACGGGAGATTGTCGATGATTTGTTTGATACAATTTTACAAACTTGATTGACAGTCGTAAATCCTTTTTTTTTTTTTTTTTGTTTCTTTGAGCGTAGGATACTTGTTTCTCGAAGATTGTCAGAATTCTTCACGTAACTACATTCACCGTCATTTTGAAGATAAATTTACACTGATTCCTTAAAATTTGCTGTCGATACGATTTCTTTTTGTTGAACTTTGAACGTCGTCGAAGAGAGCCTAGCATTTCGTTCTCACGTGAATCTAATGTTGTTCCAGATTCGGCAAAAGAGAAATCATACAACTCGTTGTAGAGAGAAAATGTTCAATCGCCGTAATAGATTTCCTTTCTTGTTTTCAAAGATAATTTTACATTATAGTAGGAATATCTCTCTTTTGAAAACTGCAGAAATTCAAACGCGTGTAAACGTATTAAAAAAAATTTTTTCCTAACTGTATCTGTCGTCATTTTAAAGATTCGATTTTGTTGAATTTGGATTAGACAGAGTTGCGTGATGAAATGTTAGGATCTTTTCAATTTTTATCGTTTCACTCTAATATTCGATAAAATGCAAAAAAAAAAAAAAAAGAAATGAAAAGAAAAAATCGTGCAACAAAGTTCGAGAGACGGTTCAGTCTGTAAAACCATGACGTAGTCAGGAAAAAAATTGTATAATCATTAAAAAAAAAAAAAAACTTACAATTGTCAAAATAAAGACGCTTTACGCTTCAAAACGAGGCCAAGTGGAGATCTGGATTTTATGATTTTCTTTTTCCTCTGTTTTTACGGCGTAAAGCAAAATCAGTCCAAGTTCTCGACAATTTTTCATTGTTACCGGTTACAGTTTCTGTTCCTCGTTGTAACTTGCACGAAACAACAAGAATTTCTCGAACGAGAAGAAAAGAACGAAACATGTATTAAAGATTTATTTAACAAACTTCTCGGACAGCATAAGTAGGCATAAAGGAGAAAGAAAGTTTGAAGAAAGGGTGGGTCGTGTGGGGGAAGAGGAATATAATATATTCCTGGAGCAAACAGCCGCGTGTGCGCGCGCGTTGCCAAGTGAGATATTTTTCACCTTAACAGCTATCAAAGCCAGACGACTTCTTTCCGATTTTAAGGTTTCGGTCTGGCTTAGCATCGAACGCTGTGGCCTCGTGCATCCTTAGAATCGGTGAAGCTCGGTGAGGCTCGACGCAAAGGCATCGAAGGTAACGGAAATCGTTAACTTCGACGCCAATTTTCAAAGAGTTCCATTTGGTTGAAAGGCGCGTTACTCGTACGAGGGAACACAACGCGCAACGTCTTTAAAATCGTCTTACTTTCCGCGCGATATCGATCATCTGCACTCGCAAAATTTTGCTCTTCGGACTGGATGAAGTAAAATTCTTCGCCGAATAATGTCTCCGTTTAAACGCGAATTCTGCAGAGAAAGAGCGAAAATGGTACGATGAAAGCTGGAATACAACGACGACGTAGGTATTGCAACGATGCATTATACAAGGTGAGCCGAAATTCGTGGTACGACCGAGGATAGGGTGATTCTACGTCAAGAAATAAGAAAAAAATTTGGTATGACATTTTTTTATCTGGGCCTCGGTTTTCGAGAAAGTTTGTTCGCCTTTGTGAACGATTTAGTTGTCCGAGATAGTGTCTGCAAACATTATTTATTGCATGGTTAAAGCGTTCCTACTGATAATTAATTCTTTATTCCTTGTTACTACTTTCTATCGCGATACTACAATACGGTACACTATTGCAAGTATCGTTGAAGACGTCCTCCTCGTTGCTGCATGCACAAGTTTGCTCGACGAATCGACGATGTCTGAACAGAATGTAAGCCGATGTCGTTTCTTTCATTTCTCGAATTCCTCCATGATCTTTTGCTTCAAACGTGTAACGTTTGAAACGCTGTCTTTATAAACTTGTTCTTTGTTTATGCCCCCATAAAAGAAAATCTAGAGGCGTGAGGTCCGGAGACCTTGGTGGCCAAACGTACCTCACCATCGCCGCCGATCCAACGCGAATACGTTCGATTTAAAAAATTCTTAACCTCCCTCGTGTAATGCGGCGGTGCACCGTCATGTTGGAAAATCATACTCCTTGTAGCAGCCAAGGGTACATCCTCCAACAACGAAGGCAACTCAAAGATGAGCAAACTTTAAAGTCGATTTCCTCGAAAACTGAGGCCCAGGGAAATGAAAAAGAAAATGTTACACCAAATGTTTTTTTTATTTTTTGACGTAGAATCACCCCATGCTCGGTTGTACTACGAATTCCGGTCCACCTTGTATATACGTAAAAGACAAGCATATATATATATACGAATGAAATGAGACAAATTTACGAGTTCGAAATTTCACTTGGCAAGACAACGTGGTAATCACGAACCGCATTGATTTTGCGAATATCTGAATGCTTTCAGCGCAAGCTGATTATACAGCTTTTAGCGATATGCGTGTGTGTGTTTTTTAAAGTTGAAAGTGCTGCCCGATGTAACGAAAAGTGGTTTAATTGTTTCGGCTTTTGTTCCAAATTCGCTTTGAGTATTATCTTTCGCGGAACCTAGTTGCCAGATACACACACACACACGTACCATAATTTCAACGAGTATTAATTTCGATGATCGACATTTCACGAGCTGGATGCTCCGAGCTATTTTCCGAACGAGTCGCGAGAGCACGCGCACGCGTATAAAAGTACAAAGCCAGATGCGGCAGCGTGTGATCGATGACAAATAATTCTGACCGAATTGCAACTCAAGATCGACGTTCGTCGAGGATCATCCTTCAGTGTAGCATCGATCGCCGGCTCGCTCAAAGAAACCAGGTCGCCAATCGATACCGTATACGACGTTATTTATTTTCGGGCCGAATACTCCAGTTGACCAACAGTTTTCTGCTGCAAACGTTGCACCGATGAATGCTACAAATATTCCACTGACACGACAATACGTTCCCATCAGACGCCGCACGCCTGTAAATTCAAATTTCGTACTGGCAGACAAACTATACACGACAAACTATATGTATACACGCACGTGAGAATATCCCCCAAGCATAAATATTTGAAATAATAGTCTACTCGACGTGAAGTCCGCTCGGTGAATGAAATCGAGGATTAGAGCTCCGGCGATCTTCTTTTTTCCCTGCGTCGATAATTTAAACACGGTGCACTCCGCTGAAAAGAGAATAAAGATTTAACAGAGGAGGAAGGGAACAGCCGTAGCTTGATAAACCGACTGTTTCGCGTTTTTCAACTCGCGGAATCGCGAAACAGATTTACCACCGTGTGCGTATCGAACGCGTTTGGTGAATTTCACTCTCTGGCCCAGAGGGGAGGTTCTTTCGTTGCGAGAATCGCGTTCGAGAGTTCGATCGTGAATTATTGTACGATCGTTGGAAAGAAAGAAAAAAGGAGGATCTGGCAATCGCTGGTCTGACAGGCACGGTTCTCACCGTTCCGTCGATCGACGCGAGACAGCGGGCGGAGAGCAACGTGCGAACGCGTCGTCGTATCGCTTCTGGTCGTGTGGGTTGTAGGCGAAGGTTACATTCTCCTCACACGCCGTCACGGAAGCGAGAAGGAAGCGAAAGGACGATGTGTAACAAGACAATCCAATATCCCCCAGCACCAGAAACGCCTCCCGAACTGACAGCTCTGCTAGGTTTTACCCTGCCACTCTGTTAACACCCTCACGCTGTCCTTTGTCACGCGTAAGCCTGCCTTGGATCCTGATTAACAACCTGTCCGCCCCTTGTTGCGGAACATCGACTCGCCTCGATCGATAATGACGATTTCTATTCTTTCGTTTGATACCGATTTGCAAACAGTTTTCACCGAGAAATGTTTAATCTCGCTTCTCGTGTCTTCGTTTAAAGAGAGAGGGGGAGAGAGAGGGATTGCCGGCGCAGTTGATTCGATCGGGATGCGCGAACACGGGACGCGAGCAAGCGCGCTTCTACTTTTCTTCCAGTGTCATGCCCCGGCAAACCGAGTTAACCGAGGAAACGTACGTGAATTTTCATAAAAATTAATGTCAATCCACGGCGCTCGTTTTAGGGGATCCACGGCTGCCTCTTTCCATTCCCGGCCTCGTAACCACGTACAACGACCCAACCTGAAACGACCTGTACTAACGTTACTACCGCCGCCACCCTTCTTTTTATACCACTCTCGCCCGGAAAATCGAGAAATATTCATCCCGAACGTGTATTATGCGCGAGTAGGTAAAAACGTCTTGTTACTATCTCTCTCTCTCTCTCTCTCTCTCTCTCTCTAGGACACTTTGAAAATCTCGCTTTGATGGAAAACTACTCCAGAGATCGAATCGGTATTACGGATACTGGTAAAATACCGGTATTTTTAGGTTACTATTCGATTACGTTCGATGAAAATGAAATGGTGCGAATACCGGTACGATGGTATTAAAACGATGGTTAGGTTAATACCGGTGAATAAAATAATATATTAGAAAGGGAAAAGGAGACAATGATTAAATGTTTTCATAAAGCTGTCGATAGTAAATTTGATGACCCTTATACACGTATACTAATTCACCGTGCAATATCAGAAACAATACTCTTACTTAATTTTAAAAGATGACCGATTTCTCGACACGTTTTTGCTTTTTCTCGGTGAAAAATGACTGATTGTCGTACGTCGATAAGTCGAAAGTGGAGTTGAAACAACGATCAATCGTCGAATGGAAGAATATTCCGCTAAATTACTCAAAAGAAAAATTACTGGAAATATGCCTAAGCGATATATTATTGAAGTTGAGGGATACCTAACAAAATATTAATTATCGTTTATGTTAACGATTTTCAGGTTCACACATTGTAGTTTTTCAAATGTCCGAATATTTTTGCCACGTTACATTTCGACATGGTTCAGTTTATTGTTTCATATTAAGAAGAGTATGTGCAATAAATAAATAAAATTTATGTTACTATAAACTATAATGAATGTTCTATTATATTATTAAAAAATTAGTCCAAATTTACTATTATAAACGATCGAAATCCACAACAATATTTTGAATAGCACAATGAATATTAACAAGACTCAATGCACGTAGAAAATGAAAAATGTGTAAAATACCGGTGTATATTTCGGTATTTTTACTATTATAGACATCAAATACTGATAAAATACGTATGAAAATACCGGTAATTAAAACCGATTTCCCAATATGGAAGCAAATACCGGTATAATACCCAAATCTCACAATATTTCGGTTTTCAGTCTCAGTTCGAAACTGCTTTTCTCCACGTGAAAAACAGACGAACAAATTATTTTCTTTGGGTTTCGTCTGGTTTGGATTTCGATCGAATATCGTGGAAAGGGAGAGGAAAATCGCGGTGATAGAAACGAGAAGAAATTGATTGAAGACCGGGTGACATGGCTCGATCTCATTACCTAGGTTTATCAAATGTCAATTTCCACAAACCATATTAATCTTCCTGTTCTTCCTGTTCGTTCTCGTTTGAAAAATTAGGTAAGGTTATAATCTGCCCATTTCTTTTCAACTGTAATTGACTAATTTTGCCAAGGAAATATTTTACAAAAAATATATATTATATATTATTATACATTATAAAAAAATTTTTCAGAGTACAATGTGTTAATATCACAGTTATGGTTACGTTTCTACACGAGATATCGTCGTTATAAAAAAAAGCGAGTAGTATCGTGTTAGATTGCCCGATATTTTTTTTTTTTTAAGGGAGAAATTGCATATAATAGTCAGTTGAGTTGAAAATGTGTATTTTTTACCATTTATCTCGTGTGGCTTTCTGCAAAAGACGTCATTTCTTTTGCAAGTCCACGATCATTCTTTCAATACTACAGTATCTACTTTCATAAATATACGTTTTTTTTTTTTAGATTTATATTCAAGTTGTAACTAACAACCACTCGAATCAAGTAACACGAAATAAGAGTTGTACAGATCGGTCAGAGGGGGAATTAATCCGGTAAATCAAAGTGAGAGTCAAAGGGCCACAGGCGTGACAGGAGTGGGCAAAGTTGATGGCAAAGGGGTGAAACGTGCGGGTGGGGAGGGCAAGAAAGAAAGACAAAGGACAGAGTAGGTTGTCGGTATTATAGGGACCCTTTAGTTCTCCATTACTCTACGGCCAGAAGGTTATAAAACTCATTGGACGATAATACGTGGGCACGCCTGTTCTCATTGATGATGCATCATCGATGAATATGCGCCGTGTTTCTGCCCGTTTCCGTTCGTGCTTGTACATCGCCGCACTGTCACCGTATGCGCGCCGATAATATTGATTCCGTGACACGTTACGTTCCTGTACGATTTATCAGTCGCCGGGATGAATCATTTATCAGTTGGCAATGGGAACGAAATTGTATCGGTATTGAAACGATTATTCGTTACTCCCGCATAAATCGGTTAACTGTCCTTAGCGAGAGATTAACTCGTCGTTGCGGGAGACGCGTTGTTTCTTGAATTGAAACGCTCGCGAGATGTCGGTGAAAAAGTTTTCGAATTGTGTGGAATCAATTTTTTCTTTTTCTTCCTCTTTTTCCTTTTTTTTTTTTTTTTTTTTTTTGTTGCTCTCTCGGTTGCACACGCTCGTGTTGAAACTAGTGTCAGACATCCGGCTCCGGAACCGTTTCCTGTTGCGTATTTTTAAAAGGGGGTGGCCGGGTGGATACGTACACGAAACGCAAACAGCATGGACAGAAATTCGTGGACGCGGCGAGGGGTTGGAAGCGTAGCGTGTACGTAATATGTGTACGTTAGTTCGCTGTTCTCTGTTACTTGGACAATGCGACACGGTCTGGCTGCGCAACTTTCCTGGCAAAGGGGAAAACCTTCGTGAAAAGAAAAAAAAAGAAAAACAAAAAAAAAAGAAGAAGACTCGCGCGACTTTAATTCTCCTTTAGTTTTATTTTCCTGTACCTTTCCATTTTCACGGACGAAAGTGTGAATGTTAATTCTCCTCGAGCGAGTCGTTCCACCCATCTCCCTTCTTCCCCAATTCCAATTCCATGGTTCATCGTCGTTTCCGAGTTTCGAGAAACTCGAATTCGCGAAACAAATCGCGCGCGCCTGGTGACTGCGCGGTCGCCTCGACTCTCGAGCTTTTCCGAACGGCCAAAGCAAATAAATCATCGGCCCCGACTATTGTTCGAAAACTACTGGAACGAGCAGTCCCCAAAATTCAAATCGGCGGCCGTTCGGCTACGTGCTAAACGCAATTGATCGACGAGTCGACCGTCCCCTCCTCGCCTCCGTGTCCGATACATTGGACGTCGCGCGTGATTGTGTCCCCTCCGCCACCTCTCGCCACCCTGGTGCAAAGGTTTCGCCGATGGAACAAACGATCCTTGATCCGGCGTTCTTCCAGCGTTTCGAAAGTAGCAGCTCCGGTTTATCGGAGCCAATTCGTAAACCGAGCGGAACATCGATAAATCAAGAACGAAGGAGAACGGAAGCGATACCGATCGAGGGGCGTCGACGGACGACACGCTAGACACGCGAGAAATAAAAAGAGAGAGAGAGAGAGAGAGAGAGATTTTCGCCAGGTTTCGTCGAAAACCAGTTTCACCCCTCCGAGAACACGCGAGGCTTTTATTGACTGTTGCAAATCGCGCAGCCGAGCCCGAGTCGAGGTTATTGAGTTCGAGCTGTTCTCGCGTACATGTACGAACACGCGCGCGCGAGCCCACAGATACGTGTCGGGCCCATAGTCGCGCGAACATTATAGGCACACGCGCGGCTACCGACATTACGGTCACGTAGCGATATTCAAATAAACCGCGGCAGAAAGCAACGCGCGCCATAATAAGTTTCTCTCTCACTCAGCCGCCCGGGCTTCTTTCTCTCTCTGGCTGCGAGAAAGAATAATCAAACCGGATTGTGCGTTCGGTACGGATGAAGTTTCCCACGGGGGAAACAGGGAAATATTAGCATCTACGCGCCGCGGCAATTTCAAAGGAGATTACTCGCAAATAATGATTTACAAATGCGATACCTGGCACTTGCGGCTGACCTCGTTGTTGCAAGCTTGAAAATTAATTTAGACGTGGGGTTGTTCGGGGAACGAGCGAGGAAACTGCAAGAGTGAAACTGAGCGAGGAGCGGTTTAGTTTCGATCGAATTAAGTCGCGCCAATGACTGAAAAGTCTTTGTTTTCTCGCGTATTGTGATGAACAGTGGGTGTCTCGAACTTTGAAATAAATCCAAGTTCATCGTCATACGATTTCTTTTTGAAGTTACAGGGAAACAATCACATTACATCAAGGTATAAGCCGTTACAACACTGTATGCATCTCATATCACGTATTATACAATAATATAACAAATAATGCAACAGTGTTATCAGCAATGACAAATTACGATATATTGCGACTTATTACACGATTCTACACGCTTTAGCAACATTCGATAGAACAGTTTCGATATTTAGTGCTCAAACGGAATAAAATGTACGACATATTTGAAAAATGGGGGTCTCGAACTTTAAAATAAACGCACGTGATTTCTTTTTGAAAAATTGGAACAGTTTCGATATTTAGTGCTCAGACGTAAATACGAGTCGACAATTTTTCAGCGTTTTGACGTAGTACTTTTGATAAAAAAAGTGTCTTTGCTTTCTCAGGTACTACACAGTGTGAACAATATATTTATTCTCGGAATAAAATGGACGACATGTTTGAAAAATAGGAATCTCAAAATTTCAAATAAACCCAAGTTTACTATCATACGATTTCTTTTTCAAAAATTGGAACAATATTTAGTGTTCAGACGAAAATACGAGTCGACAATTTTTCAACGTTTTGACGTAGTACTTTTGATAAGAAAAGTGTCTTTGCTTTCTCAGGTACTACACAGTGTAAACAATATATTTATTCTCGGAATAAAATGGACGACATGTTTGAAAAATAGGAATCTCAAAATTTCAAATAAACCCAAGTTTACTATCATACGATTTCTTTTTGAAAAATTGGAACAGTTTCGATATTTAGTGCTCAAACGAAAATACGAGTCGACAATTTTTCAACGTTTTGACGTAGTGCTTTTGACAAGAAAAGTGTCTTTGCTTTCTCACGTACTACACAGTGTAAACAATATATTTATTCTCGGAATAAAATGGACGACATATTTGAAAAACAGGAGTTTCAAAATTTCAAATAAACCCAAGTTTACTATCATACGATTTCTTTTTGAAAAATTGGAACAGTTTCGATATTTAGTGCTCAAACGAAAATACGAGTCGACAATTTTTCAACGTTTTGACGTAGTGCTTTTGACAAGAAAAGTGTCTTTGCTTTCTCACGTACTACACAGTGTAAACAATATATTTATTCTCGGAATAAAATGGACGACATGTTTGAAAAATAGGAGTCTCAAAATTTCAAATAAACCCAAGTTTACTATCATACGATTTCTTTTTGAAAAATTGGAACAGTTTCGATATTTAGTGCTCAAACGAAAATACAAGTCGACAATTTTTCAACGTTTTGACGTAGTACTTTTGATAAGAAAAGTGTCTTTGCTTTCTCAGGTACTACACAGTGTAAACAATATATTTATTCTCGGAATAAAATGGACGACATGTTTGAAAAATAGGAGTCTCAAAATTTCAAATAAACCCAAGTTTACTATCATACGATTTCTTTTTGAAAAATTGGAACAGTTTCGATATTTAGTGCTCAAACGAAAATACGAGTCGACAATTTTTCAACGTTTTGACGTAGTGCTTTTGACAAGAAAAGTGTCTTTGCTTTCTCACGTACTACACAGTGTAAACAATATATTTATTCTCGGAATAAAATGGACGACATGTTTGAAAAATAGGAGTCTCAAAATTTCAAATAAACCCAAGTTTACTATCATACGATTTCTTTTTGAAAAATTGGAACAGTTTCGATATTTAGTGCTCAAACGAAAATACAAGTCGACAATTTTTCAACGTTTTGACGTAGTACTTTTGATAAGAAAAGTGTCTTTGCTTTCTCAGGTACTACACAGTGTAAACAATATATTTATTCTCGGAATAAAATGGACGACATATTTGAAAAACAGGAGTTTCAAAATTTCAAATAAACCCAAGTTTACTATCATACGATTTCTTTTTGAAAAATTGGAACAATATTTAGTGTTCAGACGAAAATACGAGTCGACAATTTTTCAACGTTTTGACGTAGTACTTTTGATAAGAAAAGTGTCTTTGCTTTCTCAGGTACTACACAGTGTAAACAATATATTTATTCTCGGAATAAAATGGACGACATATTTGAAAAATGGGGGTCTAGAACTTTCAAATAAACCCGCATGATTTCTTTTTGCAAAATTAGAAACAGTTTTCTACTGACGATTTTTCTCATCTCAGTTAGAACACTTGGAGGGGCGAAGCGATAACAATGGACGGCCGGTCGTTGTGTAAATCGCGCGGTCACGCCGCGTAATTCCGCGCGACTAGCGAGAGGGAAAAAGCAAAAAAGTATGCCTCGCGCCACGCGACGAATTAAACGGCGAGTCGCAGATTGGAAAATTCGAAACGCGGCGCGCACATTTCTCAGCCCACGTTGAATACACTGTCGGCGTGCGCGGAGATAAACAAAAAAAAAAAAAAAAAAAAGAAAAAAAAATAACACACGCCGAATCAAATCGAATTTCTGGCCCGGTCAAAAACGGTTTGTACGAACGGTGACTATCTCTCTGCTCTGCTCTCCTACTTCCGTCCACCTCTTCCTTTCTCCCTCGTCCCGGTTCTTTCCGTTCGCTGCATCTAGTTCCGACGCACTCTGATAATTTATTCATCGAACGCGACGTTATTCACTGTCGAAACGTCGCTGTTCACCGCGATACTCGCGCCAACCCAATCGGTGACACACGCGTTGAAAGAATAAAAAATCTTTGGATCGCAGCGAGACCAGAATGCTGGCGATTTGAAGAACGTAATTACACGCGAGAACCGCGAGTCTTCACCCACCGTCGAATTTAAATGTATTTCACGTTGGCGTGAGTTCTCCATTTTTCCAAACGACGAATATTTCTTTGCCCGCTGTTGTCGAACCGGAAGGATCTTCGTTAAAATCGTAACTCCGTAATCCTTTCTCCGCGAGGTGTTGACAATTAAACGAACTCGACGAGACGATTTTCTCCAAATGATGAAGAGACGACCGTCTCCAAATTTGACTGGCCGCGCTCAAGCAAGCTGTCGCTAATTGGACGGCGTTCTTAATTAAATTCTGTCGATTCGCCGTAAAATACGCGTAGTGGAATTTGACGCGAGTCGAGCTCCGCGATTTTCCACGATTTTCCACCTACGGCTCTCCTAACGTCAAATCGGTGAATCGATTTTTCCACATTCAGCCCGGTGTGCGTCAAAGGCTATCATCGCGTCAAATAAATCGGAGCTGGCCTTTTGTTTTGCAAAAGAATTTACGTATGGTAAAGACAGACACTCCGAGTTCTCCGCACGCTCTCTCGTTCGAGGACTCTCTTTGATCCACGTGCCCGTCGCGTGCAATCGTATGGATTGATGAAAGAGAAGAGGAGTTGCACAACAGGAGGCGAAATACAATTAGAGAAGGCGCAGGTATCGCTGCTCGCGATAACGAACAGTTTCTCCCTCTCTTTCTTCGTTTCCACCCCCTCGCCTGGCTGCGCAGTTAAGAAGCTCGACGTTAACCTTTCGTGATTGCGAAATACTGGGTTACACTCGTGTCTGAAAGAAAAAAAGCCAGTTGGAATTTTCAATTTTAGTTCTACCAACTAAAATTGGAGAATTCGTTCGGTCGTCTTGCGATCTGACGCCGCCGCAATTGAGAAATTGAAACATCGAGCAGGACACGCTGGCTGTCAAAGTTTCCTTGCAATTTCGAAAATTTGTTACAAAGAAAAGACAGATATGGTGGGAATTATTACAAAATGAGACGTATATATTTAAGTTTTTTTTTTTTCTGCCTCGTTCAATACACTTTTATATGAGCATGAGCATTGGTTGCACGAAGCACGTCAACTAATATAGAGGTGTATCAAATGAGGGAAAAACGAAACAGACTTGGATATATACGTCTCATTTTCTAATAATTCCCACCATATCTGTCTCTTCACTTGCCTTTGTAATAAATTGTCGAAATTGTCTGTATTAAAATCGATTGTGAAGAAACAACGCAGATAAAAAGCAGAGACTGAAAACCGAAATATTTTGAGGTTGAAATATTGTGAGGTTTGGGTATTATACCGGTATTTGCGCCCATATTATCGTAACACAACCGCTATTTGGGAAGTCGGTTTTAATACCGGTATAAGACGGTCACGCTGGTATTTTTATACGTATTTTATCGGTATTTGATATCCACAAGGGTAAAATACCGAAATATATACCCGAACAGTACCGACGAAAACACATTTTTCATTTTCTACGTACAGTGACTCTTGTTAATATTCGGACATTGTGCTATTCAAAATATTGTTGTGGATTTCGATCGTTTATAATAGTAAATTTGGACTAATTTTTTAATAATATAATAGAACATTCATTATAGTTTATAGTAACATAAATTTTATTTATTTATTGCATGTACTTTTCTCAATGTCAAACAATAAACTGAACCATGTCGAAATGTAGCGTGGCAAAAATATTCGGACGTTTGAAGAACTACAATGTTTGAACCTGAAAATTGTTAACACAAACGATAATTAATATTTTGTTAGGTAGCCCTCGACTTCAATAATATATCGCAGACGCTTAGGCATATTTCCAGTAATTTTTTTTGAGTAATTTAGCGGAATATTCTTCCATTTGACGATTGATCGTTGTTTCAACTCCACTTTCGATTTATCGACGTACGACAATCAGTCATTTTTCATCGAGAAAAAGCAAAAACGTGTCGAGGAATCGGTCATCTTTTAAAATTAAGCAAGAGTATCGTGGCTGATATTGTATGGAGATACAACGATGAATCAGTATACGTCATCAAATTTACTATCGACAGCTTTATGAAAAGCATTTAATCATCGTCTCCTTTTCCTTTTCTAATATATCAATATTTTATTCACCGGTATTAACCTAACATCGTTTTGATAGCATCGTACCGGTACTCGCACCATTTCATTTTCATCGAACGTAATCGAATAGTAACCTAAAAATACCGGTATTTTACCGACATCGGTAATATCGATTTATCGAATAATATTTGTAATACGAAATTTCAGGAGACGAGAGACGTTTCGATCGTCGCCAAATTTTTGAGGCAAGGGCGCGCGCCACGTTTCGTAAATTACGTCTAACCCGTTTGTCTTGGAGGTTGAAGCGAACGTTCTAAGCTAAGGCGCTTTTACTTTGAAACTCGGCTGCGCGATCGGTTTGATAACCAGCGCCGCTTGCAGTCGTTATCTTCTGCTTGGAAACCCTCCCTCCCTTTGCAAAAAGAACGAGGAGATAGTCTTTAGCGAGCTTACGTTTTTACGACGCATGCGAGTAGAATACAGCTTACGCCTTTACGTATAATCCCGTGTTTAGCCGGAAGGAGGTGGTTCGCCTTGAGTATCACAGCGTCGTATAAAAGCAGACGTACTTACTCTTCAGACTTAGCTCTGCAATCTCGCATCGTGCATCCTGGGTGTAAAAGGCTGGGAGATATTTTATATATCTCGAGGGGTGTACCGAGGGTCGTTAACGTTAATTTGCACCCGCGCGCGTTCCTTTGAGGGAGGGTTCACTCTGCAACGAGTATTCGATCTCCATCGGCAGGGTAATCAATGTTGAAAAATTAATTTTCACCGCCGGTACACTTTCACTCGGTTAAAGTTTTACGCTAAATGTACGACAGTAAAGAAAATAGCGGATACAAATATAAATTGTAAATTCTGTAAATGCGCTGTTTGCAATATAAATTACGCGATATAAAAGTTTTGAGTTGTACGTGCAACAAGCGATACTTAAATTGTATTTACAATAAATGGTTTATAGAATAAAGACACTGTCAGTATAAAAACACCGATATAAAACACGTACACAGGATAAGTAACTGAATATTTTCCAGATTCTTCGCGATTTTCGACATTTCGAGAACTCGAGAACTTGAGAATTACAAAATTCCAAAATTACAAAGGACTGGATATTCCTGGGAAGGTGAAATTAAAAGGACGGAACTACACGCGCGATAGACGCAACATTTTCCAACATTCTTCCCAAAATTCTCGCGATTCTCAAAATTCCCGGGGAATGCCGACAATTTCGCATTATTACACGGGATATTTTCGAGAACCCGAAATAAATTCTCCCGACATTTTCGCGTTCACGCGCGTCTCTATTAAAAATAAAAGAGCTTTCGAGCGTTCGTTGAAATATTCCGCGTTATTTCAACGCTGGCCGACTCTTAGTTCACGGTGAACTGGTAATTGGCAATATTTTCGTAGCAACGCGGTATTCACCTAATGCAACTCGCGCCGTACTCCAGCAGGCGGGGGGAGAAATTTCTGCCCAGGCTGCGCGTTTCCTACGGGGGCGCCGTGAAAGGAAATGAAAGTAAATTTCATTGGA
This sequence comes from Tetragonisca angustula, assembly GCA_036937485.2. Classification (NCBI taxonomy): domain Eukaryota; kingdom Metazoa; phylum Arthropoda; class Insecta; order Hymenoptera; family Apidae; genus Tetragonisca; species Tetragonisca angustula. Next base: position 543,097 of record JAWNGG020000026.1, on the reverse strand, counting down.
GGAAGCGTAGCTTCTTCACGAGCCAGTAATTTTTGCCGAACGTGCAGTGACAAAATTAAAATTCTCCCAAGTTCTTTCTCTCTCGTCGAGTGACACTATAAAAATATAACTTGACGAATTGTCGCGAGAGAGGGAGAAAATGCTCGTTGAAATTCTGGATGCCGGAGGAGGTGTTTTTGATAACCAGGACGGTGAAAAGTTCAATAAAAGTTCGGCGACCAAGTTGAACTATAGTTCGCCGGGTTTTTCATATTTTCTTGAGGCCGAGGGATGAGCAAAGTTTTCGACAAAGGGGACGAATAGTTGCCGGCACGTGGTTAGGCCAACGGGTCAAAGGGAGAAGCCATCCCGATGACTACGCCGCGCACGAACATCTCGCCGTCGTATTTTCGTATTTTCCCAAACCGCCGGCGACTCGGGTCTTTAACCAGCCTCCAGTTATTGATTAGCTCCGTTGCGCTTTACTCGGCGAAATTATCTTCTACCTTGGATTCTCTCGCGCTTCTAACGTTCCCTCGACGGTGGGATCTTCTCGAAAGTTGCCGGCTCAAAGACAAGACGGGCTCGACGGCGACTCGAGTAAATACAGTTTCCCGATGTTTCGAGCGCGAGACAATAAAAATTCACCGACGAGGAATTAACGAAAGCTGTTTTTTTTTTCTTTCTCCTTTTTTCACGAAATCGCGAGATTTCCAGCGGGTTTGCAACTCGAATCGTTCCGCCGAAAAAAAAAAAGAAAAAAAAAAAGAAAAAAAATCGTTACGTCCGAGTATTTCTCGAATTTTTCTATTTCCGCCGCGCTTTATTATTTACTTCGATTGGCACGGCGCTTCGTGTTGCAAATCCCCGCGCGGAAACAATTTGTAACGTGAAGTTGGCGTGTTTAAAAAAAAGAGAGAGAGAGAGAGAGAGAAACGCGGAAGGGATAACTGCAACGTGACGAACACACTCGCGCTTCGTTTTCTTTCTCTCTTTGACACCGGAGCCATCGAAATGGTCAGAACAACGGCCCGTTCGATTACTTTTGCCAGATCATCTTTTCACAGTAGACGGCGATCCTTCGTTAAATAAAAAGCTCGCCGACACCACGGTTACTCTGTTACAGAGGTCTTGCGTTTCCTCTGCCTCCGACTTTCCGTCTCCCGTGGAAATTTTATCCTTCGTACTCCCCACGGTCGGCTGGTGCCCGCTGTTAATTCAAAGAGCGAGAGCCGCTCGTCGAATAAAGAGGAAATATCGCGCGCGATGGAAATATCAAGCAAGCTATTCGCAATTTATTCCGGACGGGGCGTCACCTCCTAGAAAGGGATGACCCGATCACGAAATAATTAGGCACTAAAGCGGCTTGCCTATTACACGGAGGGTAATATAATTAATGCCGATATTATACCTCGCGCCCGTTCGCTGCCGCTCCTCCGCCCTGCCCTCCTCCCTTCCCCGGCCAGAGATCCTGAAAATAAAATCCCGGGGATCATCCGGCCAGTCTCGTATGTATGTACAGCGGCGGCGAGCTTTCGCTGGATTTACGAGTGGATATTATGCAGATGGTACTTGCGGTACGTGCGTACCCCGCACGGATGAAAAAACAAAACTGGCGCGAGAACTAATTGGTTTGCTTCCGCGGTGGTTCGCAAATTGGCGCTTTTTTTTCTTTCTCCTCAAAAAAAAAAAATATATATATATATATGTACGTATATATGTGCGTGCGTAGCAGAGATGTACCGTTTGAATTTTGTCCCGCGCCATCGTCTGAAGTGTAACACGTTACGAAGTGAGCGACGTCTCTCGAACGTGTACCCTCGTTCCTTAAACGAAACCGTATGGATGGGTAGATCTTTTTATTGTTTCCCTGTAAACATTGCTTCTACACGCCTACTTGAACGTAATTGCTAATGTCAGATGATGTAATATTAATGTTCCGACAGTGGATCTTTCAGCTAATAATAGCACGATCTAATCTATGAAAATGACTAAGCTAGTTATCAATAATTTTGCTTGTTACAACGTAGAACAGAATAAACGAAACATGAGCGGAGCGAAAGAGAAACCGTATGAAACGACTGATGATATATTAATAAATGATATATAATAAATATATAATAAATCATAAATAATATATATTATATATATATATATATATAAATGCTCTTGTATATACGCACATACGGTTGCTCTACATAAATCTTCATACAAACGCTCTGTGCAGTGTCACTGCGTTTTTAATACGCTGCACGAGATCTTCACATGAATTTTGTTTCAACGTAAATAATAATAAGATAACTCGATAAAATACTAACAAGTATCTATTTTTCACTACGTAACTCTGTAACGAAGCGTCAATTCGCTCATAACTTTATAACATTTTTTTTCTTTCTTTGGCCCCTAGATTAAGCTCTCGCGGTTTGGCGGGAAAATCTTGGGACACCCTGTGTATAATACACATACGCATATATGTGTATGTCTACGGCTAGTGTTTCGTTTAACCAAGAAAATCGCGGAAAATTGGTCGCGTTTCAAAAATCGACAACGACCAGAGGAACGTCCTCCTCCAATATTCCTGATATTATATTTAGATTCGATGGTATCAGATCGTGAGATCAACGTTTCAACGAGACGGAAAGACGTTTCTAGGAGAACGCGCCGGAAGGAAACACCGTTAAAACCTACGTTAATTAGCCTACGTGACGTGCCAATTTGTTTCAGTTTGCGCGTCCAAGCGCCGGCGAATTTTAATTATAAAGTGGACACCGGCGGAAGAGTTTAATTGTTCCTTGGCTTGAAAAATTATTCAGGGGAACTTTGCCGCGTTTAGTCTCGCCAGGTTTCGTTAACGCCAACGACATCGTGTTATCATAAATCCCATTTTCCCCGCGTTCATTCAGTCAGTCCCTCCCTCCCCAGGGGGCGCGATATTCGGACGCAAACACGCGACACCCGTCTAATTACACGACTGCATAAAAAGAGAGAGAGAGAGAAAGAGAAAAAAAGAAATTTTCATTGTCGAAATTAATTTCGTCCGCGCACCCTCCCTCGCCCCCCTCCTCGTCATTCAACGAACGATAGAAAATTCTGAGTTGTTTGACCACCTGTCCCGAGTACATTGCAAACACGGATACCTACGAACCGGGTCGATTGCTTCTCACACAAAACAAAATTTGTCCAGCCGGACGGAGAATGAAAAAAAATTTCGTTTCTAGTTTGTACCGTTACGCGCGTGTGTTTAGAGGGGAGGTGAGGGCCGATCGAGCGAGGTTCATCGATCCCGTCATCGAAAATCATGGGACCAGGCTATGTGTGTGTGTGTGTGTGTGTGTGTGTGTGTGTCGTTCGTATTCAGGACGCGAGCACCCGAATTTAATATCCACCGCGCGCTAAAATATCAAAGTCCCTCTCGGTATTTTGAAATAACCCACCTCTGCTATTGGAAAAACACGGGATGTTTGCCGCGGACCTTGTTGCGCGGGCGGTTTATTGCGGATTCTTTGAATTCAGAATTGGGTGAAAGCGTGTTCCATTAAAATGTAAACTCGGCCGAAATACTATACGTCCGCCAGTTAGTTTCTTCCACTGTTTTTTTTTTTTTTTTTTTTTTTTAATTATTTTTCTTCTTCTCTTTTGTTAAAACGATCGCTACACTTCCGTCGATTTATGACTACGCGTACGGTTTGGAAATTATTATCGGCACGCGCGTCTGTTCGTAGCATACAGATTTATTTTACAATCGGCGTTATTTAATCGTTCATATTTTCTCTCTCTCTCTCTCTCTCTCTTTCTGTTTTTATTTCACGTGTATTTTTACGCGTAATTTACGAACTAACCCACGGAAACGGGGAATCGGACGCGCGTTCGAGAATAATTTGCCCGGGGCAAAAATAATCCGGCCGCGGTCTAATTACGTTGTTTAATTTAAACGACAGAGAGCCGCGGCCATCGATAATTTTTAATCCCTCAGGCCGCGCAGCGAGTTATGACCGAGCCACGAATTTATCATATGTTGTTCAAATTTAATTCCACCAATTTAAATCAAGCGCTAAAAGTAATGCGTTCAAACGCGGCGGAGATAATGGCATTTAAGAGTGATTTTAGTATAGAAATTCGGCGTTAACCCGTGATATAGTGATATCGCCGGTCTCGCGATTAAATCTGCGACAAATTTCATTTCCCATTTCGAATTCGTTTGGTTTTTTTAATATCTCGCGCATTCGCGAACACGCGCGCAAAACGTTTCACGCACGTGTGTGTATCGGTGATGGAAATTTGTCCATTTTTAGATAACCACGGGGAATCAAATATTTGCGCGAATAGAAAATGAAAATTCGAACGGCGACGAATATTGATATCTAACGGCGAGTCGATTTGCGAAAAGGAAAAACGACAATAGCGACAACAATTTTTGCGAAAAGCGATTTAATTTCGCGATGCTACGGCGTGCAGCCGGAAAGTAGGAAATAAATGATTGACGCCGCGAATAATAAATTCAAGTTTCTACAACGCGCGGTTATTAACCCCCGTTGACAGTTTAATATTGATGGAGTATTTCAGCAACGGAGTCAACAGGAAAAAAAAGAAAAAAAAAACGCGCGTAACGGAAATGAAACGCTGGAAATTATTTCGTTCCCCCGTAACGGGAGCGTAAAACAAATATACACTTTTTTAATGGAACCCGTCGACGTATCGATGAAGGTATTTAAAATATATACGTTACACCGATGAAAAACAACTCGCCGGCGAACAACATTTCTCTCGATAACCGATCCGGCTTTCATTCCCACGAGAATATGCTACTTTTGCTCGCGCGTTTTCTTTCGAAGATGCAAACGCCCCCGTTTAACATTTGAGCTGTTGCGATTTTGTGCAAAGGAAATTGTAACGATAAACTTGGGCTCCTCTGTTTTTAAAGAATTGCTATTCACTTTACTCCAACAAGCTTTTTCACACACTGTGCAACGCGTCGATTTGTTTAACTTTGACTGTCACGAGGAAATTCTCAAATTTTCAGCCTAACGTTCAAAGTTTGTTAAAACGCCGCTTTACACATGCCGCGACGATTTATGAGCATTTTCGAGAAGAGAAGTATCTTTATCCGTAAAAAAAAATTTTGCAAAGAATAAATATTGAATTGGGACTTTTCTTTTTTTACAAACTCATGTTACAAAGTTTGACAAATTTTATTGTTTATTTAATAATCCGAATGTTAATCATCGAGTCACTGCACGTGCTACGTATACAGTTGGTCATCCGTTCTCATGGAAGAATCAATGATCGAGCAAACAAACTATAATCCAAAAGACAATCAAACGGAAGAAAAATGAGCTCGAAGCTCAAACGCGATAATCATGTGAAATGCAGGCTATAAAGAGGCAGTGTTGGGTAATTCAGAGCAGCATCAACGTACACAGAACGAAGCGAAACAGAAGGGAACAGAGGAGAACAGATTTCCAACGCGAGACAGTTTCCGTGTTTTCTGCGCCAATGCTTTCTGCCGGGACGCGATGTTGCAAAATCGCGTCCCGGCTGCATAGATCATAAATGTGTTTTCACCGACGAGTCGATGATTCTTTCCACGCGCCGGTGCACATTGTTTCCACGTTATATATTTTTTCGACCCTTGTATGACCCTCTGCCAATCTCACCTTCTTTCGCGCGCGAGAGTTTTCGTCGAAAGAAAGAAAGAAAGGAAATACTTCGTATTTCAGTCGTACGTGTTTCACGCGAGTGAATGGTTTTTAATTGTTAACGGACGTGCCACTCGATAAAACTTAACCCAGATCCGTTCCTTTCGACGCTTTCGTCCCGGCCAAATGCGAAAGAAGAGAAGCATACATTGAACGAAAATGCCAGTGCGAAAACCACGAGGATTAACAGGGTCGATTTGCGTCGAGACCGATGATCAGTATGGAAAAAAAAGAAATTTCGCAGCCCCCGTCTGGATATTATTTCTCAATTAGTATTATCACGCTGAAATCGATAATTCCCTCGTTCGTTGCTCGACGATGAATAATTCAACAATGATTTAATACGCACGGCCGTGACGAACAACATTTGAAAATCGGTTGTGTCTCGCGATCGTCGTTTTCACAATGGTTCGCTCGGTATTATGAAACTTCACTGACCCGAGAGAGAAGCTGCGGAGCTCCGCGGCTCTCAGTGGAAGCAGTAAATACAGTTCGAGAGGCGGTAACGATCGTTTGTCGGTTGCCGCGATTTCTCAGCCCATAAATACCATCGTCGAACGTTTCTACGTCAGTGATCCTTGATCTCGATCGCGCCGACCCTCCTCAATTTGTTCTTTAACGATCGCCCGCTCCGGTGAGCTATCGCGGAAAGTAATTTCCCATTAGCGTGCCGCTGTAGCGAGGCTCAAGGTTGAACACTGCATCCGCGAAACGCAGGCGGTGATTCCACGTCGAGAAATAAGAAAAACATTTGGTGTAACATTTTTTTATCTGGGCCTCAGTTTTCGAGAAAATCGACTTTAAAAGTTTGCTCGTCTTTGAGTTGCCTTCGTTGTTGGAGGATGTACCCTTGGCTGCTACAAGGAGTATGACTTTCCAACATGACGGTGCACCGCCGCATTACACGAGGGAGGTTAAGAATTTTTTAAATCGAACGTATTCGCGTTGGATCGGCGGCGATGGTGAGGTACGTTTGGCCACCAAGGTCTCCGGACCTCACGCCTCTAGATTTTCTTTTACGGGGGCATAAACAAAGAACAAGTTTATAAAGACAGCGTTTCAAACGTTACACGTCTGAAGCAAAAGATCATGGAGGAATTCGAGAAATTAAAGAAACGACATCGGCTTACATTCTGTTCAGACATCGTCGATTCGTCGAACAAACTTGTGCACGCAGCAACGGAGGAGGACGTTTTCAACGATACTTGCAATAGTGTGCCGTATTGTAGTATCGCGATAGAAAGTAGTAACAAGGAACAAAGAATTAATTATCAGTAGGAACGCTTTAACCACGCAATAAATAATGTTTGCAGACACTATCTCGAACGGAGATAGACAACTAAATCGTTCACAAAGGCGAACAAACTTTCTCGAAAACCGAGGCCCAGATAAAAAAAATGTCATACCAAATGTTTTTCTTATTTGTTGACGTAGAATCAGCCCGTGCTCGGTTGTACTACGAATTTGTATTTGCGACATATTTAAAAACACGATCGGTGCGTACAATTTGATGCTTCTTCCCGGATGGAAGAGTATATCGGTATCGTGACGTTGCTATATTAATAATATCGACACATGACCGCCGCAGCTGCATTCGCAGCAGCCACTGACGTAGACTAATGAACATCGGAGGGAAGAAGACGAAGCAGGAGAGTTTCCGGGGTAGATCGATTTACTCTTATTACTTTGTTTCGATATAGCGGGCTGGCTGGTGACATACAAACGTCGATCAAACCTAAAGATCGCGAACGTATTCCTGACAGGCATAAATTCCAGTTCGTCGAGGGAACGTCTCGTTCAGAGGATCGAAACGACGAAGAAAGTCGAAAAGTTTCCCCGATTCGGAGCCAGAGCTCCATTCTCTCACCTTCCATTCGACACGAAGCTCGTTAGAAAATATCCAAATTGGATAGACTAGTTTAGATAATTAAAATTTACAGAAGCTACAGCGTACGAGGTAGTAAGTAATATCCTATCCTCCGGTTATACGTATGTTCAACAATTTCCACGAGTAACAGGATGTGTTTCATCCAGGTTCGAGTTTCTTCCGTGGGCCAGCGGTTAATGAACCGCCGCTACAAAACTCCGATTTTACGGAACGGCGACGGGAAGATTTATGTTCGTCGGTGAAGGGAAACGTCGCGACACAATTCGGATCACCGCGATCATAACCAGCCTTTTTTGCAGTCGGTGATCGATGTTCGACGTCGTGGCGGGAGAGGACGAGGCTCGTGCTCGCGGCTTTTCTCCCCCAACTCCTCCTCCCCAGACAGTCGAGGAAATATCGAGCTGCAAGTGATAATTCTCCCTCGCCGTTTAATTCCACCTAAGTCGGAGCGGAGGTCGTTCGTATGAGAAAGTTCTCGGAGGAGAGGGTGCAGAGTTACTTGCTGTGGAGGGGGATGGTTTACACTTTATACCGTCGACAGACGACGGTGAGGGAGCGTCGGCTTGGGAAGACGACAGATGAAAAGGGTGGTATTAGAGAGGGAACTCATTGTTCCGGTAATTAGTACTAATAACAAGCTCTCGCCGACGTCGAGAAAATTCCGACCCGTTCATACGTATAACGCGTATAATATGTCTGGATTGTAAATTTTTCTGAAATGAAAGAGACGAGACGAGACGAGACCTCTGGCCGATATCATTCTTATTACGCTGAAAGACGAGATTCGTCATCCCCCTCGCTTTGATTCAAACTGTGTTTCATCACGCCCTATATTTCTCTTCGAATCGTTTTTAATATCGAAACGGCGATTGTTCTTCTCGAGGCCATTTCCAGCACATGCGTCCACCGCGACGAATACACTTTTCACACGTATTCGGCCAATTTTTCGCATCCCTGCTGAGGGCTGAGATTGATCGTTATCGGAAGCAAAGATCCGAGTTCTCGATCAACCAGCCCTTATTAAACCACGTGTTAACTAATCTTGGACACGATCCAACGTTCCAAACGTAATAAACGATCCCTCTTCCAGCGAGTTTCAATATAGGTTAGGATATAACGCCGCGTAACTATATCCTTCGCGAAACTTTCTTGGTCGTCATCCAAATGTTCCGCGACATACTCACGATGTCTCTGGAATTATTAACCTATTCGTATTTCGGCGATGTAGATATCTCCTGGCTTCTCTGCCACTCGTCCTCTCGCGCCACGAATTCTCTCCGTACCACGGATTACATAAATTTCTCGCCAGTTTATACTCTCTCTCTCTCTCTCTCTCTCTCTCTCTCTCTCTCTCTCTCTCTCTCTCTCGGTTTTTACCAGGTTGCATGCCCCGTTTCTCGCCAGTCTATCTTCGATCTCGCGCGTATTTCGTAAAAAGTATCTCGGCCATTTGCTTCACTCCGGCCCGTTCACTCGTAAAACTCGCTGCCGGGTGTGAAAATCGCCCACAATAACAGTCAACCCGTTTCCGCCGCTCTATGGTAACCCCCCGAATGGCTTTCTACGTGATTTATACCTGTTAGAAGCCTAACCCTTCCTTATTCTCTTGGCTCGTTTCACTGTCTGGCCCGAGCGAAGAACAATTAAACTCGAACACTAATTAAATATATATTCAAGCTAAACTGCAAACGATATATATTGGCAATCGTGTAATTTAGATATACGCCGTAACACACTGAAGAACGTTATCTCCTACAAGCTTATTCCGCTGCGTATTAGTAGATGGTGACGCTCACATCATTATTGTGGCGACCTCTACTTCGAAGAATTTAGATCAACATCTATTACTATATAAACGACGTTCATTAATCGTTCGAGATGTGTATTTAATATAAACACCAGAATAAAAAATTGTTAGTAATTTTATTATCGCCATGGAAATATTTACAGAAACTTATATATACTGCAATCATCATGTTAATCATTCATTCGTCATTCAACTTTCGTTATTTAATCTTCGTTATTTGATATTTATCATTAGTAATTATATATTTCGTTATATTGATAATATTTTTAAATAAACTAGTAAAATTAATTACGGGGTTATTATTTATTTGCAGTATTGCGATGTTAATTTATTTATCATCATAATTGCTACATCATTATTGTGGCGATCTCTACTTCGAAGGATTTAGATCAACGACATCTATGTTCATTAATCGTTCGAGATGTGTATTTAATATAAACACTAGAATAATTTAAAAATTGTTAGTAATTTTATTACCGCCATGGAAATATTTACAGAAATTTATATGTACTGCAATCATCATGTTAATCATTCATTCGTCATTCAACTTTCGTTATTTAATCTTCGTTATTTGATATTTATCATTAGTAATTATATATTTCGTTATATTGATAATATTTTTAAATAAACTAGTAAAATTAATTACGGGGTTATTATTTATTTGCAGTATTGCGATGTTAATTTATTTATCATCATAATTGCTACATCATTATTGTGGCGATCTCTACTTCGAAGGATTTAGATCAACGACATCTATGTTCATTAATCGTTCGATGTGTATTTAATATAAACACTAGAATAATTTAAAAATTGTTAGTAATTTTATTACCGCCATGGAAATATTTACAGAAACTTATATGTACTGCAATCATCATGTTAATCATTCATTCGTCATTCAACTTTCGTTATTTAATCTTCGTTATTTGATATTTATCATTAGTAATTATATATTTCGTTATATTGATAATATTTTTATATAAACTAGTAAAATTAATTACGGGGTTATTATTTATTTGCAGTATTGCGATGTTAATTTATTTATCATCATAATTGCTACATCATTATTGTGGCGATCTCTACTTCGAAGGATTTAGATCAACGACATCTATGTTCATTAATCGTTCGAGATGTGTATTTAATATAAACACTAGAATAATTTAAAAATTGTTAGTAATTTTATTACCGCCATGGAAATATTTACAGAAACTTATATATACTGCAATCATCATGTTAATCATTCATTCGTCATTCAACTTTCGTTATTTAATCTTCGTTATTTGATATTTATCATTAGTAATTATATATTTCGTTATATTGATAATATTTTTAAATAAACTAGTAAAATTAATTACGGGGTTATTATTTATTTGCAGTATTGCGATGTTAATTTATTTATCATCATAATTGCTACATCATTATTGTGGCGATCTCTACTTCGAAGGATTTAGATCAACGACATCTATGTTCATTAATCGTTCGAGATGTGTATTTAATATAAACACTAGAATAATTTAAAAATTGTTAGTAATTTTATTACCGCCATGGAAATATTTACAGAAACTTATATGTACTGCAATCATCATGTTAATCATTCATTCGTCATTCAACTTTCGTTATTTAATCTTCGTTATTTGATATTTATCATTAGTAATTATATATTTCGTTATATTGATAATATTTTTATATAAACTAGTAAAATTAATTACGGGGTTATTATTTATTTGCAGTATTGCGATGTTAATTTATTTATCATCATAATTACTGCATCATTATTGTGGCGATCTCTACTTCGAAGGATTTAGATCAACGACATCTATGTTCATTAATCGTTCGAGATGTGTATTTAATATAAACACTAGAATAATTTAAAAATTGTTAGTAATTTTATTATCGCCATGGAAATATTTACAGAAACTTATATATACTGCAATCGTCATGTTAATCATTCATTCGTCATTCAACTTTCGTTATTTAATCTTCGTTGTTTGATATTTATCATTAGTAATTATATATTTCGTTATATTGATAATATTTTTATATAAACTAGTAAAATTAATTACGGGGTTATTATTTATTTGCAGTATTGCGATGTTAATTTATTTATCATCATAATTACTACATTATTCTAGTGACCGTTACAACGTCAAAATTTAAATCAGCGCCATCTACAACAAAACAATCGTTCTGCCAAAAAGTATGTTTCTTGTAAACCGACGTTGCCAATTTTATATAAACACTCTTAACATAAGAATATTTGTAAATTGTTATTTTATTTTTATTATTACCATGTTATATTACTTATTTATAGAGATGTCCTCATTTTATAATTTGTTATTCATTTCTTAATTAACATTCATAGAAAACAGTCTATTCGTGCTATGAACTTTATGCAATATATTACTGTTATTTAAATATCATTTATTATAATTTATTAAACATTACTAGAGTTACAAAGTTCTTCTTATTTATTCGCAGTATTATGGTACTATCATCGTAATCACTACATTATACAAATGAATCTCTCTCTGTCTCTTCTCCTTATTTTCACATCGATCAAAGTGCAATAGCAATTCCATCAGACGATTAATCAGCATCTTCGACTTGCTCTTCGTTCCAGAATTTATCTTTTCAAAGAATTTGACAATCTTTGATAAAAACGAGCGGAGCGGACGAGAATTAAGAAAACATGGCGAAGCAGTTTCGAACGAGTAGCATTCCCCCATATCGTCGGCGTTATCCTCCGCCCTGTCACCTTCAACACGTTCAGCCGAAGGATATGCGTGTTTCCACGAAACACGTATCTCGCCTGGCCTGGCATACCGTAAGCCAACGTGAAAGATATATATTTTATGGGGTAACATTTCCTTGACAGTGTCGGCGTGTAGGAGCAAAAGCATCTCATACATCAGAGGCTGTGCATCATCTCAAACATTCGCGGCACTTCTTTCACATCTTTTCTATTTCATTTTGTTCGTTCGTCTTTATGCCCTTTTTTGTCTATTTCTTGAGTACTTCCATATTTTCCCCTCCCTTTCACCCCCTCCTTTTTCTTCCATTTCGCTCTCTTCTCCGTCGTCTTGCTTCGTCCTTGCTGCCTTCTTCCTCGCGTAGGCAACGTACGTCCTCCGTGTTCCTTCCAATTTTCTTTTTCTCCACCTTCCGTTCCATTCACTTTACTGCTTACTACATTCACTCTCTATCTATTTTTACCATCTGTTTTTATCTGGTTCCTCGTCCGCGCCGTTTTTCACGCTTACCATTATACTACGGTGGCTGTGGCGTGAGCGTCGAAAGTTTAAAGGCCACTATATATGTACATTGGTATACATATATACACGTTAAGGAAAGGAACTTTCATTTTTTTTCTCAGAGTAATTTTACTCGAGCAACTTTTCGCTTGTCTAATATGTCTATAGGCGTTGGTTAAGCAAGTTGAAAATTGGTTGAATTGTTAAAGTCATCTATACGCACGAAACTTGTGAACAATTCGTAACACGTGCCAAGTTCTGTTTAAAAAGAAAATTCTCTGTTTTGTTGTTTTAAGTAATTTAAGTAATAAGCCTGTCATTTATCTCGCTGGTTTATAAATACCGGTATAATATAGTACGGTATAGTATAAATACCGGTATAGTCTCTGGGTATAATACCTAAACCTCGAAATATTTCGGTTTTCAGTCTCTGGACTGTACAGTATTTTCAGAATGTTATAAAAAAGTGTCGCAGACAGAAAATCATCGATCACGACTAATCTTCGTCCGAGTTATAGTAGTCCGTTATAGTAGTACAAGGGTATTATCGCTTCCTCTTCAGCGAGAATCTGTCCTTTGGATTTCACTCTACATTTCCTCGAACGCCAGTTTGATTCCTGATCGGGCCGTGACGGTAACAGCGGCGGCAAGTTTCCGTCGCGAATCAACTCTCAAAGGGAGAAAGTTTTAATCCTCCGGAGATATTCCGCTTACGGATAGTTAGCACTTATTAACCGACCGAAACGTATTAATCAGGCATGTGGCTCCTTTTGAGCGCGCGCCAAGACGAGACGGGGAAATGAAAAGCGAGATCCGCGTCGCGTTAACGACGAGCAGAGCTAGTAGAGCAAGTTATTCGAGAACGAAATTTTCATGATTCGAACTGAAGAATAAATAAGAATAATTCGCTGCAATGTATTTGTATTAAACTACGAGCAATATATTTATCCTATTATTTTATTTCTACATTCGTTGATGCACACTCAAGAAGCTCGTGGAGCGTCCCTTGTTATACATACGCCAGTCTTCTTTTTCAGACAAAAGATCATCGCCCGCAATCGTCGATCACGACATCCACAAACTCTTAGTATATGCTGCATATCGATAGATGATGACATTATACAAATGAACTTCTCAACACGAACTACGAACGCGAACGTGAAGGCTACGTTTTTACAACTGCCTCGTGTCCCGGACGACTGAAACTCGCGACACACACACACAAAGACAGACGCACATGCCGAGAAAATTGCGAGAGATAATAATTAATTCAAGCTTTGTCTAAGAGTTCCTCCTTCCACCGCCCCCTCCCCCCCCCACCCCGTGAAAGATTTAATCCTCGGCGGGAAATCGCTCTTTGACTCGCTCTGACCTGAAAGGCTTTTACCGCGATTGTGTCTTCACGCTGGAAACAACCGCATTTTATAATATTAAACAATTTCTTAAATCCCCTCTGCGTGCGTCCTAACCAGAAAACCTTTCTTTCTTGCTTCCTAACAGTTTCTAGAACAAAAGAAACAGAGAGAGAGAGGGGGGGGAAGGGGAAAGAAGAGAGAACTTTAAATTAAACAGCCGTTTTACACGATACAAGCTAAAAACCACCACTGACGAAAAGAAAAAAAAAAAAAAAAAGAAGAACAAAAGAAAAGAGGAAAGAAAAGAAAACCGATAACTAATAGTCTGTGGAGAAAGTCTCGAGCCCGGTAGCTCGTTCTCTCGCCCCCACCCCCTCCGTCAGCCTGCCGAGCCGGATCAGGAAATCAATATAAATCACCTGCTCGAGCAAACAACTCGAGCGAAGTTGTTCCGAGCGGCTTTGAGAATCGAAGCGCTCACGTCTCCCGAATCGCGTGAAACAACGACTCTCTCTCTCTCGCGCGCGCGCTGCTAAATAACATCCTCGGCGGCAGCCAGCTGCCAGACGATACAGCAGCCGCTGTCCCAGATCGTAATATCGCTTTAATTATGTGCACCGTATTTGCGCCAGGCCGCGTTATTAATTTCGGGTCCTCGCGTAGAGAGACTTACCGTCACACGACCATCCGGGGGTGGTGAGGAGGATACGTCGTGTCGTGCACCGGGGGATCCTTGTGCCGACAACCAGCCACAGGGAAAAGGAGGGGGGAGGGGGGGGGGAGGTCGTCTCTCTCACCCCCGGGGATATATACACTCGGTGCATTCGCCTAACGCGGCCCCACGGCTCATCTTCGAGATGTTATTGCTTGCCGTGCTGCCCGTGTGTAAATGATCTCGAAAGGTAAATTAAACAGCTGGAAAACCGAACATGGCGAACTCGAGCTCCCTGCTGTTGTAAATCATCGCGCGCGAATGAATTTCGTTTCGAGAAGCGAGAAGCAAATCGGACGAGGTTTTCTGGTGGTGTGCGAGTGCGAGGTTCTGCACTCTTTCTCCTGTTTCTGTATCGTTTCTTCTCGTTCGTTGTTTACGCATTGACGTACGAAAGTGTAACGCAAGTGGAAACGTCGTCCCCGCGGGGACGTGTGATTAACGACGCGACCGGGCCGAACTAGGTCGAATTATTAGCTGCTCGTTGAAAGACGCGGTTAATAACGGAACTCTTGCGAACGCTCGCCTGCCACGCAGCCAATCCACTTTCCCTGCAGACCTATTCCGCCTCGCTTTAAACGTTCTCGCAGTTTCGCGCCGTCTGCAACTGGATTTCATCAATTAAGGCATTACACACCGTGCCAAACTTTCCCTCCCTGGTGTAATCCACGCCGCGTAAAACACGAAACGACTGCTATCCGTTCTCCGCGCGGCGTTCCCACTTTCCACGGTAACGCGATTCCACGCGCAGTTCGCTTTAATCCCATATATATGTGTGTGTGTGTGCGTTTGTGCGGCTGTGTGTATTTGCGCGTGTGTGTTTGTGTTTTTGTGTTTTTGTGTATTTTGTTTCTGTGTTTCTGTTTTTCTGTATTTCTGTGTTTCGGTGTTTCTGTATTTCTGTGTTTCTGTGTTTCTGTGTATTTGTGTTTTTTGTTTCTGTGTTTCTGTGTGTCTGTTTCTGTGTTTTTGTGTTTTGTGTTTTGTGTTTTGTGTTTTGTGTTTTGTGTTTTGTGTTTTGTGTTTTGTGTTTTGTGTTTTGTGTTTTGTGTTTTGTGTTTTTGTGTTTTTGTGTTTTTGTGTTTCTGTGTTTTGTGTTTTGTGTGTTGTGTTTTGTGTTTTGTGTTTTGTGTTTTGTGTTTTGTGTTTTGTGTTTTGTGTTTTGTGTTTTGTGTTTTGTGTTTTGTGTTTTGTGTTTTGTGTTTTGTGTTTTGTGTTTTGTGTTTTGTGTTTTGTGTTTTGTGTTTTGTGTTTTGTGTTTTGTGTTTTGTGTTTTGTGTTTTGTGTTTTGTGTTTTGTGTTTTGTGTTTTGTGTTTTGTGTTTTGTGTTTTGTGTTTTGTGTTTTGTGTTTTGTGTTTTGTGTTTTGTGTTTTGTGTTTTGTGTTTTGTGTTTTGTGTTTTGTGTTTTGTGTTTTGTGTTTTGTGTTTTGTGTTTTGTGTTTTGTGTTTTGTGTTTTGTGTTTTGTGTTTCGTGTTTTGTGTTTTTGTGTTTCTGTGTTCCTGTGTTTCTGTGTTTCTGTGTTTCTGTGTATTTGTGTTTTTTGTTTCTGTGTTTCTGTGTGTCTGTTTCTGTGTTTTTGTGTTTGTTTGTGTTTTTTGTGTTTGTGTTTGTGTTTGTGTTTTGTGTTTTATGTTTTGTGTTTTTCTGTTTCTGTGTTTCTGTGTTCCTGTGTTCCTGTGTTTCTGTGTTTCTGTGTTTGTGTGTGTGTGTTCTCCGAAGAAGAAGAAATAAATTGAACGAAAATGTTCTCCTCCTTTTTTTAAAGAAAGCTCCTCCTCGAAGTGGAAGTTTGCGACGTTTCGTTCGTTTCGCATCGCGCCAGACAAAATTGGTCTAACCAATATGGCAAACCAGAAGATCCATTATTTCCACCGACGTAATTTCTGCTCGTTTTCCAGACAGTTTGGCCGGTCGTCGCGTCCCGCGGAAAATGCAGCCCGCGGATCGCCGGCCACCGTGCAAAATAAATAATCTCCGGTGTCTTTCTCTCTCTCTTCCGTTTCTCGTTCCGTTCCGCTTCGCCTGCTTCCCCTCCCTTTCTCTCCTTCTTCCTCATTTTTTTCTCTTTTTCTTTTTTTTTTTTTTTTTTTTTTTGAATCGTGATACCGTCATCTCGTTACATCGTCCGTGGGTTTATCCACCCACCCTATATTCCCCTCGTCTCCCTTTTGTACGTCCCTGAATGTAATATGCTGTCTTTGAAGAGCGGCGAATGAAAAGTTGTTTGCTCGCTCGTCGAGATTCCGGCGAGAAAAATACTTTGATAACTACGAAGGAACAACGTCTCTTTCCCCACCTTCTCCCTCTTCGAGAGAGCAGTGGGATAATTGGACGGACTTGCGTTCCTAGCCCAAACAAACGGGACGACGCGGAGAATCTTACGCAACCATCCGCGAGAAGAGAAAAAACAGTGGCTTTGATTGAAATCTCTGACTGACCTAAAAAGTGTCAATTAATCTGACTGCGACGTGCCACGCACGTCGAGAATTTTTTGGCTCCAGAATTGCAATATTTTCTCAATTTTAAGTATATCTACATTTTTAAGTAAATTTATTACTTCTCGATCATTTCTATCCAGTGACATCATACCGGCGAGTTCGAAAGGAAAGGAAAGCGACGAATTATTGTATGCGATTTGGTCACTCGTTATGGTCCGTGCAGTTGCCACAGCGCAAGTGGTTAAGGCGTGAAGTTTCTAACTTTGATCGTTTCTTTTCTCTCAAACATTGTAAAAATTCAGACACGCGCGAAAACATTGAATGTTCCTTTTCGTCTGCTGGATCCACAATCGTTTCGAAGATTGAAATCTTCCCTTAAAACTTCTTGCACGATTTTTTTTTTTTTTTTACCATTTTACTAAATATCGTGTATCAGTAAAAATTCACATAAAATAAAGTTAGAAAATAATTTGACAAGTTACAAGATAAAATAAAATAAAATTCACGTTATACGTTAGTAAAAATTCAAGAAATCCCAACACTAATCCTAATGTTCAAAGTTCAATAAAATGGTAAAAAACGAAAGTCGTACAGCGAACTGTGAGGGCTCGTTGTAAAGAGGAAATTTCAATCTTCAATATCATACTGAATTTCGTCAACGAAAAAATTTTTTCAGTTTGAATTTTCACAATTTTTGAGAAAAACGACTCTGCTTTAACCTCTTGCGCTGGAATAACGTGTCAAAAATTGCCCAAAATTGCAATATTTCCTTCAGTTTTAAGTATATTCAAGTATAACCCAGACGAAACAAATGATAAATTTAATATTCCTTAGTAATTATAATAATATTCCTTAGTCGGTATATCCAGTGATATACCGATGAATTCAGAAAAGAAGACGAATTGTTGTATATACGGTTTGGTCACTCGTTATGGTCCGCAATCAGCGCAAGTGGTTGAAGCTAAAAGTCTACTCGAGGGTCAATTTCATTCGGCGTTGTCTGTCTGGCAATTCAAGCGAGATTTTGAGCCTGCAAAAGCGGCGACGACGACGATTATCTTCGTACCGGCGACGCTGATGCGATTTTAATACGATTTCAGTGGAAATGGCCGAGATTAATCGTCCAGAGCGGGGCACGGTTTCGTTACTCCTCTGTTTCGAGCAATAAAGATATCGTAATTCTTCTTGGCGGTACGACGTTTCACAAACGCGAGTTTTGTCAACGCGACGGACGACGGGCGAAAATATACTGATATCTTTGTGTTTATCCGTCTCGAAATAAATTTGCAAAATTATCACGCTGTGCTTTCTTCGAGGAAACGACGACAGGTAGAAGAAGAAAGAGCGAGAAAGATTTTTACCGAAACTCGAAAATTGCTGCAAGTGTATCGAGAAACGTGGTAACAGCGCTGTGGTGCAGAGAGCGCATTAAAACAATTTTGCATCGTCGATTCATTGGCCCTCGGATAAGGATCGATCGTATTGATGATACATGTAATTCACAACTATGCTCTTAGCGGTCAATTAACCTAATAGATTCTATTGCATGCAATTACGTGTTCATTGTAAATTCGATGATATATGGGATTGGAAAATGATAAACGCGAGTTTCACCTCCCGCGCACGTCGAGAACTCTTTCCTCCCAGAATTGCAACATTTTCTCAGTTTCAAGCATATTTAAACGTAACCAAGGCGAAACAAACGCCTGAGTTTGTTAGCTCTTCGTCATTTCTATCCAGTGACATCGTACCGACGAGTTCGAAAGGAAGAGAAAACGACGAATTATTGTACGCTCGGTTCGGTCACTCGTTATGGTCCGCGCGACACCAGCCGCCGGCGCAAGGGGTCAAAGGTTTCGACTGTGCACAACACGGCAAAGGCTTGGAAATATTTTTACACTTTTTTGGAAGCTCGCGAGAGTAAAGAAATTAGTTTCTTCCCATTTCGATGCCTTTCCAGTATTTATTGCAGACGATAAAGTCTTTCGATCGCGCGTGTTTATTCGTAGGAATAAAGGAAACTTGCACTCCAAACTAATAACGTTTAAAAACAACGTCGGGTAAAGTTTGGTTGCTCAGCAATTTTTGGAACACTTTCTATAATTCATATAATAAAATGATACGAACAGTATCACTGGATTATAATAAAATTGTCAATGTACTAACGCTCGACAAATTCTTTCTTGCATAAAGTATTGTCTAGTTCTATTGTTGTATACGGGTTCGGTCACTCGTTATGGTCCGCGAACCAGTTTGCCAGCGCAAGCGGTTAACTGTCCTATCCGGGGGGGAAACAAAGACAGACAGAATGAGCGGGAAATGTAATTTTATCTTGAAACGATACTTTAATTCCCCTTTAATTTTGCGATCGTTCAAAGATACGTGACCCCTTAATGATGTTTCACTCGACTAAGTTAGTACGATATTAATGTCGAAATGTTGGCTCGCGTTAAAACATCGCGCCCAGTGACTAGCGTTGAACCATTTTGTTTCAGTTTCACCGCGAAACGTTTCGAAACGTTTTGCACTCTCGTCGTGTCGTTGAATATCCAGGCTGCGATTCGTTTGCCATCTCGCGTGCCACGATTTCAAGATGAGACGCCTCGTGTCATCTTCTTCGGAGGAGTCATTAACTGAGATGAGAACTTTCGCCTGGCGTGTGACATTCGCGAGAAAAGTGGCGAAACTCTCTCTGTCGGATCTGTTTGGCGTGCGTCATAGAGAGATGCAGCGACGCAGCAACGTCACGAGCAGTTGTTGCTAACTTAGCTATGGCAGCAACCTCGCGTTGTTCCGTTTTCCCGATACGTTTGCCTGCAATTCGACGTAAAGCAGTTTCATTGATTTCTCATCGCATCGGTTAGTGCCTTTAATCAACGAAAACTCGCTCAAACTGGCGACAAACGTGCGGTACTCGCGTGTATTATGTGTTTTAATTTGACGGATGAGCCAGTTCCCGTTTCTCGTTTTAAAGAAAACGCGCGACTCATTTTCGACGGCGGCGGATTAAACGGAGAGATACGGAAAGTTTCGAAAACCCGGCACTTTTCCACTGTAATCACGGCATTTATACTTAAAGCTGAAAGTAGACGTCCGACTTGGCTAAGTAGAGTGTCTTAAACTTTTTGCGCTTTTACGAAAACCGTAAGCGCAGCACGCTGGAATCCAATCAGCGTATCTCCGCCTTCTAATGCTTTTTCCATTTATGAGGCATTAAGGCGCTCGTCAGAGCCGATATCCTGGCGTGTAATTTTTTAAAATCTCGCCGCGTCCTCCCTCCTCGAGGACAGATTTACAATGATTAACCGTAAGTTAGAATTACACTAGAGACCGAGATCGAAGAATTTCGCCGAGTTGAACGAATAATGTATCTCTCCGATGTTTGAAATTTAATTTTTCTTCTTGAAATTTTGATGTTTAATTTTTTTTAAATCTCGTCTCTTGTTTTAATTTCCAACTTTTTAAAATCTCGCCTCGTTTTAATTTCCAATTTTTTAAAATCTCGCCTCGTTTTAATTTCCAATTTTTTAAAATCTCGCCTCCTTTTAATCACCAATTTTTTAAACTCTCATCTCGGTTTAATTTCAATTTTTTTAAAATCTCGTCTTATTTTAATTTCCAATTTTTTAAAAATCTCGCCCGGTTCTTAATCTTGAAAATAGATTTCCAATGATTAATCGTAAATTAGAATAACTCTAGAAACTGAAGATCTACGAGATCAAAGAATTTCACCGAGTTCAAAACACTGGCTTCATCAGAAACGAATATAAAACGATCTATTCTGATAATGTTTAAAATTTCACTTCTTAGAAACAGATTTATAACCGATTAAAGAATTTCGCCAAGCTGAAACACCATCGTAGAAACGGAACAATAATCTGTCTTGATAATGTTTAATTAAACTGTTCAGACAATTTCGCCCCAATCGGAATTGAGAAACATGTTATTCCGGGGTGAGAGTTCGAGTAATTGTCGGGTATAACGAGGTCATTGTGGACAAGTTTCTCGGTCTAAGACAGCTTGTCAAACTTGAAACGCGTTTCCCAAACGAGTTCCTCAAACGTCACTTTATAAAGTCCAAAGAGTAATTCGAATCCGCAAGATTCGCGGCCCCGGCTTTGATCAGCCGTAATTAATCTTGGTATCGCGTCGAATGCTTTCAAACAAATTTCGATTCATGCATATTTATCAGTTATAACGGAAGGAAGGAAGTTACTTGGAAAAGAAAAAAAAAAAAAGCAGGAAAAGAAGGAAAAGAAAAAAATACATAACCGGTCGCCCGAGTGTATACACACGTACAGACCGCCGGGTGAATCAATAACTTTCGAAACTTCCAGCAGCTTTTTACACTAACACGCTTACGAAGTCTGTTGCGTGACTTTAATCAGAAAATCTGCATAAATATGCATGGCATCTCATATGCATTCAGGTTGCATTAAGAAAATCGGATATGAATATGCGTCACTCTCTCGACGAACATTAAGCTTCTTCAACACCTCTGATTAACTCGCAACGCCCCCTCATAATCTAACAATAACGACTGCGTTCACACGCGCGCGCGAAGAGAGAATAATTAATAACTATTTTCGATACGATAGAAACCGCGCGATCGTGAAGCGAAGATATTCACCCACGTAAATTTCCCATCGAGACAATCGTCGCGGATTATTTTCAATATCCTTCCACCGATTTCCACACAGACGCAATGTCGTTGTTGAACATGCTAACGTAACAAAAGATCGCGAGCCGAACGTAACTCGTTTCCACTTCGAGACAGAAAGGAATCGACTAGACAGATCTAGTTATTATAGATAGAAACCAATCTGACTTACGTCGATTTGAACTCAAATCATGTAAGATTTTAAAAGTCGAGTACAGACTTAATTATTAAACTTCTGCATTTAAAATTTAATTCAACGATCGAGGTCGCGATCATTTTTTTCCACAAGATCTATAAAAAAATATAACGCTGGACATTTCAATTTCTCTAATTCGCCTCTCGATCGAAATTTCGAAAATCACTCAAATTTGATTTCTGTCTCGTGCATCTCTGGTGTAACTATACCGATGACAACGAAATAATCGCCGATGTAACTTGGTAAGAAAAGGTCATGTGAAAGGATTCACGCCGTTTTCACCTCTTGCGCTGGAATGACGTCACAAATTGCAATCAGTTTTAAGTAAAACAAATAAATTTATTACTTCTCGACAATTTTTATCCAGTGGTGTCGTATCGACGAGTGCGAAAAGAAAGGGAAAGCGACGAATTATTGTACGTACGGTTCGGTCCCTCGTTATGGTCCGCAATCACTTGCCAGCGCAAGTTGGTCAAAACGCGAGCCTCTCACTTTCACAGTTGCGCGTTCATCCTTTCCGAAAATCATGCAAATTCGAAACGCGCGCTAAAAAAAAAATTTCTTTCACGACTGTAAATCCATCGTGCCATTCTTATTGAACTTGGAATTATACGTTGAAATTTCTCGAGCTTTTGTATCTTCAACTCCGATGTCCAATGTTCGATGAAACGATGGGGAGACTTCAATGTTGAAAATGATGCAGAATGTTGCAGAATGACGTGAAGTTATATTTTCAAAAAGAACGACGTCACGATAGTCAAATTAGGGACTTGGAACGAGAGCAAATCGATCCTTTGCGTGATCTTCTTTCTCTCTTTCTCTCTCTCTCTCTCGTTCAAATCATCGACAATTTTCCATCGTCATTGGTTACAGTTACGCTCCTCGTCGCACAATGGCCATAAATTGCATGGTCCAGCGTCTTGAGAGACCGTCGAAGAAAGATGCCCGACACGAACGATCGATCGATTCGTTACGGTGACCAACACGCCTCGGTCACTCCGCGCCATTGCCGCCTCGACCAATAAAACCCGGGGTTGACAATCTGTCCGTGGCCCCCCGCTCCTAACAAATGGTAACAGATAACGGATGCGAAAAGGGTCGCACCGTCGTGAATGATAAGGCAAAACGACAGTGACGTATAGGCTCTCGCGTAGTTTCGCGAGTCTACAATTCCATCGGCAATGCACTCGAAGCCGCTATCATACACGGTCCAGAGCAATTCCAATAGGCGATCCATTATCTTAAACGGCGAGCGACGCGGCCCCGATCGATTCGCACCTCCGCTTTTCCCCAACTTCGTTCCTCGCCTATCGGGGAACGTCTAGTTCATCCTATACCTCTCCTTTTTTCTCTCTTTCTCTCTCTTCTGGCTTTTCGTTCTCCAGCAACCTCATTTTTCTCAAATCCAGCTTACCAGATATATATATGTATATAACCGACGTTTATTTCGACGTGTACATTTCAACAGCTGACCTCTAGATCTATTGCCATTAATCGTCGCCGGAATTGTGAATTTCGCGAAAATTAAGCGACAAAGAGAGTGCCGTTTTTAAATGTGAATGGATCGAGTAACTTGCAAAGAATATGGAATGTAGAGTTACAGGAAAGCATAGAATTGAACAGACTTGCGTCTTTGACGCTACCGAGTGTCATTTATATAGTCTTCCAGCACCCTGATCCCTTCTGGGGATCACGCAGTTCCCGGAGGATCCTTTCCATTTGTTTCGTGTCTTTACTTCGGCGTGAGTTTTATATTGCAGCATCTCGACTTTCTTTGCGAAGAAAGAACTCGTCCGTATGTGTGTGTGTGTGTTAAAATTTTTCTAACAGATAGCCAGAACAGATTATAGTGTTGGCCATTGACCAAGAAATGAACTGATGATCTGTATTTGCAGGTTGCGGCAGCATAGCACCGAGATCCACGTGGGGCAAGATCGCAACCACCGGTTATGCCAGTCTGGGCATTCCATTGACCTTGGTTTACTTGTCAAGCACCGGAGGGCTTTTATCCAGATGCGCCAGGGGTGTTTTCACCCGCGCTCTTTGCTGCTGCCTTTGTTCCAACTGCGGCTACTGTTGCTACGACGAACGACGAATGGAGGTGAGTGGGGCGACGAAGCGGAAATCTCTGCTTAAAGGAAACGAGAAGAAAACAGAAATGTTTTCTGCTTGACTCTGTCTGGCGAAAAAAAAAAACAAGCAAGTTACTGCAACTCCAACTCGGCAGCAAGTTGTCGCCTCCGATTTGAAACGTTTGACGTGTGCGCAGGAGAAAGAGAGACGGATGAGAAAGAAGCGGCAGCAGGAGGAGCTGGCGCAGCAGCAGCAGCAGCAGCAACTGCAGCTGCAGGAGCCGTTCTACGTTCGCGCGAACGCGTCGACGTTCACGAGCACCGTGGAAATTAAGACAAGCCCGAAGGACGAGGTGTCGAGCCTCGGCTCCGGCGACAGACCCAACGTCACTATACTAGCGCCAATCAGCATATGCCTGGGCGCGATGCTCTGCTACATCGTGGCGGGAGCTTTCACTCTGCACAAGCTGGACGGCTGGTCCTTCGTGGGTACGTGGAAAGTGAGATTTCTTGCCTCGGGCCGCGATCTTGACCGCTTGCGCCTGGCGACTGGATTGCGGACCGTAACGAGTGACCACGGGAAACCGTGTACGGTAATTCGCCGCTTTCTTTTCGAACTCGTCGGTGCAATATCAGCGGAGAAGTAATTTTATCGTTTGCTTTACCCGGGTTGTACTTAAATATAACGAAAACTGAGGAAATATCGCAATTTTGGGGGCAAAATGTTTCTCGACGTCATTCCAGCGCAAGAGGTTCAAGCGCCGTGTCGTTTACACAGGGTGATTCGCGTAACCACTGGACGTCTAATGGAAAATTGTTCAACCCTTTGCAAATTCTTGCAAACTATTTTTCAATTATTTTCGTTGCCTTTCTGGCAATTGAGGAATATCGAGTGAATGACTCACCTGCGATGGAAAACTGATGTCGAGTGTGACTCGACAAAGAAGTGCAAAGGATTAATAGTGCGTAACAAGTATTGTATAAAATTTTCTCGTTATTGTATAACTTTTGTATTAATAACTTTTCATTTAGAAATTATTTACGCAAGTTACGTGAATCACCCTGTACGTGGCAACAATTTTCTTTTCAGTTCTAACTATTGTTATAATTATCATAACACGTTACGTCGTTACGTGTTATGTCACGTCGAGTCATTGACTTATTAAATCTCGAAGCTTTAAGAATTAAAATAGTTCGTATGTTTCATAATTTCTGCTACGAGTGTAACTCGATGTTACAATTCAGAGTGTTAAGATTCGTTTCGATTAAAAAGATATATATATAATATATATATATATATATCTCTAAGTCACACGATTGCTTTTAATTCGATCCGAGAGATAACTGATTGTCGTGTCAAAAAGTTGCACGTTTGATTAAAAATTTCGGTCGAAAAGACGTCCGTCTGGATCACCCACGATTTGTTTTACAAAATGTCGCTCGAATTACAATCGAATCGACTCGGACGCGATCAGTTCGTTCAGTTGTTAAATATCGACGCCGAGTGGAAACTCGGATTCCGACCGATCGGTTGTCTAAAAACTGTGCATTTCAATTTGCCAGACTGGACGGAAGCCGCGACGCGACTCGTATCCGAAAATCAATAAGCACGCACGTAGCTAAAGTTGTGGTGTTTCGTGTGTTCAACTATATAGATGCGAGTTACTTCTGCTTCATGAGCCTGAGCACAATCGGGTTCGGCGATATGGTCCCCGGTTCCTATCCACGCCAGAGTCTGTACGAGTCGCGGAACGTAACCATTTGGTTCTGCTCGTTCTACATAATGTCTGGCATGGCGTTGACGGCGATGTGCTTCAACATCCTGCACGACGAGATCGTCCACAGGCTTAGCCATCAGTCGGAGAAACAGGAGCCGGTGAAGGCCAGCCCGAGCGTGGACGAACTGTCGACCGATCCCCTTACGCTAACCTCGTGACAATTTCCGTCTGGCAACCTGTGCCACAGAAACGGCACCGACGATAACGACATTTGCGGGACAGAGCCGCCGGCCAGCTTGTTCGCCCACGAGAACGAGATCAATATACTGAAGGACTCTTTCAATCAGGTGGACGTCACCAGAGACTGCAAGCCGATTTTGAAACTCGAGGATCACGTCCCGCCGATTCCTGGTGTCTACATGTTGCCGAAGGTCGACGAGGAGGTCGAGGAGAACACCGAGATGTGAGACTTTCTCTTCGAGTAGCAGAATCGCCGAGCGGACGAGTATGGTCGTCACCAAGACAAGATACGGGGGGGGGGTTCGAGAATTTCGAACCGATGTCTCACGATGTATCAACGCTGTCCCCCGACACGTACGTCGTATATATTATAAATAGAGAAGTAATCGTTCAATCACAGTGACATAGTGTGCGCTTCGACGAATGGCGGGAAAATTGAATGGGAAAACAGTTTTTATCGAGTAGCCGATTTTGAAACTCGACAGTTTTTCTACACGCGTGATATTTTCCTCTTTCACTTTTCTCTTTTTTTTCTCTCTCTCTCGCTGAACTGTCGTTTTTGTGCCGGGAACCGATGTTTCGCGAACGAAGAATGATTCTTCGAACGTTGAGGAACGTTTTCAAGTGCGACAGTTTATATGTACGTCGTTGGCGATCGATGGACTGTCCTCGCCGTAGATCGAACGTTACTCGGTGCAAACGAGTACGATGTGCGACAGAAACGCATGTGGCGTCTTCGTGGTATGGCCGCTTTCGAAGAAAGTACGTCAGCGACGTTCGAGAACCAAGGGTTGGAATGTCGTTTCCAGATACAAGCAAAATTTTGGACAAACACGATCGAATTGAAATTATTTTCTTTTTTTTTTTTCTCCTCTCCGAAATCTCGTTCGAACTTCTTTCTTTCCTTCTTTTCTTTCTCTCTCTTTTTTGAGATAAACAGGTGTTTATTGTCGTCAATTAATATCGAGAATTAACCAGAGTCGCTTGGACAAATATTTGCGCGAGAAGTTTAACGCGGGATTCGGCAAACTTTTCGTGCAAATATTAACATCGAAATGCCTATATTATACGAATTACCATAATTATCGACGTTCACTCGATTCGGCAAACAGATCGAGCGAAATAATGGCAGTGTAAATAAACTTGGTCCAGTTCGAGAGTACATATATGTGTGTGTGTGTGTGTGTGTGTGTGTGTGACATTCGGTTTAATAAGACCAGCAATTGCATTACGCGAGTTCCAAGTAAGATATCCTCGGGATATACGAAGTGTCTCCTAAATGTTCTAGGAAATTCCTAAACTTCCTGCAGACGTTCCTACGTTAATCCTGGTTTACTCTTAACGAACATTCGTTCCGTATTAGTAGAATGTGAAAGCCGTGTTTTCGTCTAAACAATTATCGAACTTGAGAGCAAACGGTGAGAGAAAGTTATTTTACAGATCGAGTAATATATATATATATATATATATATATATATATATATATATATATATATATATGTACACCAAGAAAGGCACACTCATTTGTATAAATATAGTTTACGTTCAATGAGAAAATCAAACATGGGATCAAAAACGTCTTCGCGCCACGATTTTAATTTTAATTGTATTAAATTCGCTCACCCGCTTGGAAATGACATTCTAACTAACTCGATATTTCTACACACACCTACACACTTAGATAGAAATTCGTAACAGTTTTTATATAGCTCTGCGTTTGAAAGCAAAAGCTCATAAACACGTTCTTGTCAATAACAAGTTGATCGAACGGATTGATGCGTCTAGTCGTGTCGTACATGTGTGACAAACGAACAATTATATACGCGTCGTTCTTTTATACATACGTACATACATATGCACCCGTTTATAAATTATTCACACGCTGACAAATTCTTTCGCAACAGCACTGCCAGAATGTAAAAGCGTCGCCCCAGGGAGATTGAATGTGAAGATGAATCAATTTTAATATATACGAAATATTTACGAGTATATTTTATAAAAGAAACTGCAGGCGAATTTTTCTAACGCGAGGAATCGTACAGTCACTTTTAACGTAACTTTAGACATTTTATATCGTATGATATACTCGCAGCAATCACTCGTACCTACTACACGATAATTTTACAAATCAGGTGTACACTTTTTAATGGTAATTGCCGATTATTCTGACCCTTGTTCGCGCGGTGATCGACTAGACGCAGGAATCGAACGAAACGAAAATTAACATTTGAATTCCGTGCTCAAGAACAATAACTAAAATACTGTTACGGTTAGGCACTAATGTTTAAGAGTGTTGCATAATAAAAACTAATCCACATTGTTTATAATATCGGTATTCGTGATAGGCTACGTGATTACGGAGTGCGTAATGTATAGCTGTAAATTAGCTGTGAGAAAAAAGAAAAGAAAAAGAAAAAAAACAGAAAGATATTACTCTCGTCACGGGTATAGAGCAGAGTTTCGAAGAACGTAACGGGACTGACAGGTTGCTCCCCTTTGCAACAACTCTGTGACGAAAAGAATTAATTTCCCATCTGCCAATAAACGCGGCAGCTCGCTTTCTGGCATCGCGCCAGAATAATTTTCGCTCATCGATTCAGACTCGTTGCGTTAATACGAAATTATAAAGGGGCTAAAAGGCATAGAGAATTCCTCCGATATCGTTGCACTCGAAAATCATGAATTATTCACAACGGCGAATGACTATTCATACGCGCGCTCGAATCTTCTGAATTTTGTATATTTTATTCAAATATTAACGCCGACGCAAACTGCGTGTTGTTGCAAAGCGCCTGTACGTTGCACGCGCGATACACAAATTTCGCGGCAAACAAATTAAATAGTCTCGCCTGGGAAAGAGCCGAGAAAAACCCAGCGGAACGATCTGCTCTGTGTCCAGCGACGAAAGAGCCGCGTGCAGTAGCGACCTAAAACGAAGGTGTTTTCTTCTGTTTTCTTGTAACATATCATAAGACGTAAGAACGAAAGTTGAAAAGCAAAACGGCCCATCTGCGCTTGAGACGAATCTACGAACAAACCGAACCGAACCGAACCGAACACTGCTGGAACTGCATTGTATCGTAGGATAGGCCGAGTCGTATGTAACGAAAATACATGTAACGCAAACGATGTCTAATGACAATCGATATTAGCTTGAGCAGTTGCCGGAATTATCGTTATCACTCTGTTGGTGTGATTCGATGGAGGATCGGTGGACGGTAGCCAAGACAATGTTTGCTTTGGTGTTTGCACCAGGCCATCCAGCCATCGATCCGAAAACCCTGGCCGAACCGAGCAAACTTCCTCGCACTCGTTCCATTCATTTTCAACGGGCACACGCGTTTTCTCCAAGCTCTGACGCAGCTCGGACAATTGGTCGCGGAGAGCCACTTGTAACTTTTCCTCGGTTCGCCACGCCACCTTTCGATATATATCGTTGAACGTGTCGTTGGATTTCATCCGAGATCGAACGTACACGTGTGTAGGGGTAGTTTTAGAAAGATGCTAAGACACAGTTTGAAAATTATTTCGAAATCCCTTTTCCGTTTTCTTCGTGACATTTTTTCTCTCTGTTTCCGAATTTTTTCGATTTTACCGATCTCTCGATAAAAATCGGCACGGTTTCACAGAAAAGCAATGAATACGCGCGTGAATACGCGAAACGAGAGAGGCACGGAGGAAGAATTTACAGATCAGCGTGCCCTGGTGTTTTCACATCGTATAAAGCTCGATATACCGGGACGGATATAAAAGCACGCTCGCTGCGAACTTCCCACGAGCCAGAGGATACACGTGGGTTTTTTTTATTATGCTCCTTGTCAAAATTATACGACTCGATCAGCGGGTCTGTAAAGATTTCAATCTCGCGCGAAAATTGTACCCCTCTGGTTTTATTTCTGATTATTTGTCGGCGCGACGAAACAAGCATCGGTTTATCTGTTCGATTCGATTACCAAGTTTACAGGGGGTGGGGGGAGGAGGATAATAGCTAGCAGAGAGACAGTTTGTTTCCGCGTAACGTTACCTTCAGCTTCAACTGAGCGAATTCCCATTAGAGAAATCCCCAATTCGACCTTTCTTATTTCATAAGAGGTCTCCTTCCCTGTGTGTCGCCTGATTTCACGCCCTTGCGTTCTGATTTCTCTCTCTCTCCCTGTTCCTCGGGGGAAATATGAGACTGAACATAGAAACTTCAGCACGACGCTTTTCGCGAGTAGGGGGAAAAAAGAAGCTCAGAAAAGAAGAAGATCCGACTGTCTGTGAATCGAGCACGACGCATTCGATACCCTTTTATTTATGCGCGTTGAAAGTGAAACGATAATTACCTCAAAAAAAAAAAAAAAATGAAAGAAATCATTCGAGACACGTGCGTGCATTAATTCCATTGATGGTGAAATTCAACGATAATACTGTCAATGAGTGTAAAAGTCAATTATACCGCAAGATACTCTCGGCTAATAAGAAACCAATAGTTCGTACGAACGAGCTCTTGAATTCCTTGAAACTGAAGCCTCACGGAGATCTTTGATGTAAAGACGAGAAACGTTAAACGACGTATAAAAGATCAAACCACCGAAATCAAAATAAGGGGCGAATAATTATTGACAAAGGACAAAATGCTGTTAATTTTGTTTTCTTAGATAACGATTACGTGTGCGTGTGTATGCTGATTCTCTGCAAACTCGAATTCTCGAAAGAAACGTCGAAAAAAAGAAAGAGAGAAAGACAAAAGTAAAAAATAACCAAAGAAACACGTTCGTCGATTGCTCAAAATAACGAAGAGTTAATTAAATCATTAGCAATAGAACGAACACCGAACGACAGAAAGAAAAATGGCAGTATGGGTTTTTCTACGGTGATTCAGTGTGTGCCGTTTTTGTCGAATCGGCGGGATTTGCTTCTGCCGTCCTTCCGTACCAGCGAATCCTATGCGAAGACTGCAACATTGTGCAAATCGAACGCAGCTCGTCGTATTTTTTTTTTTCTTTTTTGCAAGATGAAACTCAATCCCCGAAGATATCACCTTAATGTATCGACGTGTAAAAAAAAGATATTGGCCGAGAATGGCCACGCCATTCAGATGGCTGAACTTTTCTATACTCTACCTTGTATATAATATTAAACGTTGTACGATATTAATACGAAACAGTTAACGTTTAATGTTAGAAGACGTACTAACGGGACGTTAGAATTTCTATTTTCACTTTCGATCGACTTTGTCTATAAGTAAGAACTCACACCTGCGATTTCAAGCGTGGCGATCGTCGCGATTCACGAAAATCGACGAGTGCACGGACAAAACACACGGCAGGAAGTGTTCTCCGCTCGCTGACATGAGATTGTTTCCTACACCGATAGGACAGTCGTGCACATTGTAGCCGTTTTGTATTATCCGTTCCTCCGGGATGTAAATCTTTGTACAGAGGAACCGGCGTCTCGTGACTTTGGCAAAGACTAAATCGAGAAGATCCGTTTCATTTTTCTGCTTGCAACACGTGCGCGTTTTTGTACGTGTCCATTATCCCGACGAGGATCTCGCGAGCCATTCGTTTAATTAGCAAATTGATATCGAACTGAGCGAAAGAGAAGCTACGTTTTCTTTCTACTCTTGCGTCTTTCTCGTGTCATGCGTTGCGCAGAGATAATTCTCACAGTTTATACATTCGCGTTGAATGTTTATCGATAAACGGGAAATTCGTTCGTTTTTTACTTTTATATGTTTTTACGTTTCTCTGCGATCAGCTGTAACGAGATTTGTTCGATTTCTAAGAAAATACACGCGTGAAAGAATGCGAAAGGAGAGGTTGCGTGCAAGGGTAGGAATAGAAGGCGAAGAACAAGAGGAAATGAAGAACTAAGGAATGCCAGGATTCGTTTGAATTGCTGTCATGTAACAAATGTAAGAATCAATTGATATTTTGTAAATAGTTGGGAAATTGAACACTGTGGAAGTGCATTCGACGTCACTGTAAAATAAAAATGAGAAAAAAGAAAAAAAACGAATTGCTGGATATTGTACGTCTGTATAACCGTTTGTCGGACAATGTATCTTATATTACAGAATAATAAAACGAAAAAGAAAACGACTCATCAGAATCTTAATTTTCTCTTTTGCACGGATGAAGCTGAAATATTTGATGCAGTACAGTGCAAGAAAATGCACACGAGTGCGACCGAGCATTGGTTAAAACTTCTACCATAGAGTAAATGGAGTGGAGCTGCATGTCTCATTTGGAAATCGTTAAATTCATGGGGAATGAAATGCTAGCGTCTCTGCCTGTTGCTATCTTTGTCTTTCACAGCACATATATATATATATATATATATATATATATATATATGTCTTTGTCGCACAGTGTTGCGTTTCTTGTCTATTAACAGACATGTCCTGCCATCTAGCGAATTTTTCCATTTTGTCCTTTTAGTTCCAGTCGAAACTGAGAGGGACTTAGGTGGCAGCACGCGACCTATTCCTATATCTGTCTTTGTTGCACATGATTATCGCTTCTTGTTCACGATGCTGCTGTCATCTAACCGTATCTCTATACCGATTGATACTAAAACGACAAAAAGGAAAAATTCGGTAGATGGGAGAACATATATTGGTCGAAATCGATAATAGAATCGTGGTGTATACCTCGTCCGTGCAATTAGTTCCAGTCACAGACGAGATATATGAATAGACCAAGCATCTTACAGCCATTGACTAGGTAATAAGATAGACCAGACATTAATTGATGAGAATTATATGTAAAAATTATTTGGATAAATCTTACCTCGAGTTGTACCCAGATATACACGTTTTATCTTAAAACTTGAAAACACGAACACAAATCTAACAACTATTGATTAAACTTTTTCCGTGAGTACTGCTGAATGACACTTCTTTCTGGATAACATTTTCTGCTTAACAGATGATGCATGCCTTCCTCCCGCCATTTTTAACCGCCATTTCCCATTTTAAAATCGATCGTGAGAAATATCGATTATCGGTTGAAAATCGTAGGAAATGTTTACATATTTCGCCGTTGGCGCTGTAATCAATCATCATTAACTAATTTAAACCCAATTTTATACGAAATGTTAACTTGAAATAAAAAATAAAATATCAATGATTTAAATCCAATACACAAAATTCATGAGAAATTCTTCAGAAAAAACGAAAATGTTCATACACTAGATGAAAAATTGCCAATACTTTAAACTATTACAATTTCGTAAAAAAAAATTCTAGAACAATTAATTTGACTTTTTTTTTTAATTTCAAAATTTAAATTTTAAATAAGCTTAATTGCAAAAATAATTTGCTCCTCGATATAACTTTATACCAAACAATATTTATAAAAACATTTCTTTGATACTTCCAAGCTTTTTTAAAATCGTGTTTGCAGGATTCATTCAGATTCTATAGTTACACATTAAAATAAATAAGAAAATATCTAATTCATATCTAATTATGTTAAAAAGTATATTTCAATCAATTTTTTCTAATACCTTTAGACAGATATAAATAGTTAAATATATAATGAATTTTTCATTCCAATTTTCATCAATCGCTGTTTTTAAATCGTTATGTTCCTTCATTGATGAAGAATCACCACGTTCGGTTCAATATATAACTCTCGAAATGTAACATCTTTTTGATGTAAATATGCTGTCCATATTTTTTGATTTTAATTCTCGTTACTAGCAGTGCTGCGAGAAACTTGCCTGAATCGGTACGATAGGACGCGACACGAAAATGGTAAGGGGTGTTTTAGGACCCGAAATCGTAGGACAAAAAAATACATTGCTTGCGAGGTATATGATATACCTCGTCTGTGGTGGTTGTAAGTTTGTAATTTTATTTTACGCTAATAAATCGATAATATTGGAAATTATATTAAAATGATACGGGTGAGAATATGTGATTTTACAATGCATTGAGATTTAAATCCGGCTGTGTCCTTTTGTCGACGATCTTGTTACCTCTTAAATATCAGAAATTACTTATCAGTAGCAAAAAGATCTGTAATATTTGCCAGAGATCCAGCAGAGAGCGCGGCTGTTTAATCAGACCGGCGCATAGAAAAGACGGAAGAACATATGTTTAAGCAGTAACGCATGCGCAGTCACTGCTTCCGTGACGTACCTAGCCATCTTTCCAGTCAAGCAAAAGTGATTGTTTTCAGCTTTAGTCTTATTTAACGGAACTTTTATTAATGTCAGAGCCACAGTCCGCGCTTCTACTACGAAAACAATTAGCAGGTATCCAGCAAAGCTAGTATGGGTGCTAAGTGTGATCCGTGCCTCAAATTTGAGCTGAACGAAAAGCCGGAACCGTTCCCGTACTCCAAACTCGTGCGATCTCATCATCGCTGTGCTTCGACCCCTCGAGATCGGCTTTGTGAACATTTTTTCTGCTGCGATATCAGTTCCTTGAGACCTTTGTAACTTTATGTGAGCACCGATCGAGCCTTCCGTAATCTCACGATGGCCCTGCGCCTGATTAGGGCGTGAAAATCAATACGGCTACGGAACCGTGGTGTGCCTCCCATGAATAACTTTAACCTAGCATTTAATATTGCGTTTAGTCCGCTGTTGCATTCGAGTCTGGTCTAAATTCTCCTACGGATGATTTTCGTGCGTAGCGGAGGCCGTTTACGCTGTTACCGAAAATAATTGTAGCCAATGTTATTTATAGCATTTCGCGCGTCACTAAATACAACGCGGTTTCGACTAAAAGAAAAAAAAAAAAAAAAGAAAAAGGACCGAGAAAACCATGCCGTGCAACGACCACCGAAGGTCAATCTTCTTCGAACCGTAACTTTTGTATTATTTCTGACGCAACGTTTGTACAACAAAATCCTTCGAAATTTATTTTTACGGTGTATCGTGATTTCATCGTCGTTCGCTAATGTTCGTCGTTGAATTTTATATGAAATATCGTGTCATCGTTGTTCGTTAATTCGTGGGTGTTTGACGGTCACTTAGTACATTGAATTTAACCTAACCTATACATCGTTGAATAACAAAAGTGCTCATTTCACTTATCAAACTAACGTAGCTTTGTGCAAATATATTTTTCTTTAAATGTTTTCATTATCATCCGCTTGAATTGTGACCAACCGTATGTATTTTTAAACGGTTCTGTGCTTTTTGATTCAAGCATATGTATACACTTAGTGTTTCAATGCTTCATTGTTCTGAATATGGTAGTTTTATTTAAATTTGATGTTCAAAAGAAAAACACCAGTTTAAACTAATATTAATTATTAACAGAAAATATTTTTCCAAGTTCATTTTCATCAAAAAATTATTTAAAAATCTGAATGTTTGATTTGAATTTTTATTTTTCTCTCCGTAGAATTAAATAAAAACCCAGTAGAAGGGTTTTCAGCAGGCCTCATAGATGACAATGACATATATCAGTGGGAAGTACTCATTATTGGACCTCCAGACACATTATAGTAAGATATTAACTTGTTTATCTCATAACATATTTGAATAAAATAAATGTCCATGTTGTAAATTTACTTTATTAAATAGAATGTCATATACACGTATTTTTACAAATATATTTTTACATTTTCAGTGAAGGTGGGTTTTTCAAAGCACACTTACAGTTTCCAAAAGAATATCCACTTAGGCCACCAAGAATGAAATTCATAACAGAAATATGGCATCCAAACAGTAAGTAGTTTCCTTTAAGGGGGGCTTTTATGTGTATATAAAGATAGAAAAGTTGTTACAATGTAATGTTGTACTTGCAGTCGAAAAGAATGGTAATGTATGCATATCGATTTTGCATGAACCTGGAGATGATAAGTGGGGCTATGAAAAAGCATCAGAACGGTGGTTACCAGTTCACACAGTTGAGACTATTCTCATAAGTGTTATTAGTATGCTTGCAGATCCTAATGATGAAAGTCCTGCTAATGTGGATGCTGCCGTGAGTAACGTCTTGTATTGTACTAATTTAAATTACTACCATGTTTTCAATAATTTTTACTAATGTTAATTGGAACTCTGTAGAAAGAGTGGAGAGAAAGTTATGCAGAATTTAAGAGAAAGGTGGCGAGGTGTGTCAGAAAAAGCCAAGAGGAATGTTTGTAGGAGATGAACAATTATTCAAATGGAAAGACTTATTTAATTCTGGTGAGTTTTTGCAAAATGTTATTAAATAAAATAACAGACGGTAAATATATTTGAATAAATTTTTTTTCTTACTCCTCTCTTAGGGAAGCCGTAAGCACTGTAAGAAAGAAACCGATGCTCAGCATTAAACTAATGGAAAACAGTGCCACTAAAAACGGATATAGCCTGACCCATTCTTAAGCAGAAAAAGGGAGGCAGAGTATGTGTGATAATAAAAGATAGTCACACATCTCTATGAAGTTTATATACCACCGCCACTGACGTACCATCCATTGATACAAAGAACATAAAAGAAACACATGCAGCTCACCTTTTACATAATAAACAACTAAAAAAACTAATTTACACATATACATAATGCAAAAAAATTATCTGTACGATTATTACCTTAATATTGATAGTTATAAACTTAACTTCCCTGTTCCTCCTGCTCAAGAGTTAGCCCCACCCTTTACACCTAAAAGCCTGTAATTTAAAATGTTTACGTTTATTATTGAATAATAATTCCTTAGTGGCGTTTCGTATTTTCTTACTTTCGTAAATATACATAAATAAATTTTTGTAAAGTCAAATACACGATATATGTACATATATATATATATGTGTGTGTGTGCGTGTATACACATGCATATATGTATATATATGTTACAATCGTTAAATGTAATGCCAGTAAAGAAATGGAAACAAAATATATGTGAATCAATTGTGACATTACGATAAACATAATGTCGATTGAGCTGTGTAAAGTCATGGCTCATGTAAAGAAATGTGGAATTTCCGTTGAACCGTAAGTTGCCAAAATAACAAATTCTAATTAAAGTGATAATAATGCTAATAACAATATTATTATTAGAAATATACCATTAATTACAACTAGTAAAGATAACATAAAATTTCTTACACGGCTACAGAAACTTTATACACGTTTTAAGCAGTGCCAGTTTGTGAAGTGATTGTTAAATTTTATCTTTTTATTACACCTAAACTTGCGGTTCGAAATTATAGATACATTCAAATTTTTTATCCAACTATATATAATTTCATACTGTCAATTAAATTCTACAATATGGAAAATGTTTATTATATTCAACCCGCATTCTATTTATGTTCTCTAATATGAAAACAATTTTTTTATCTATCACTAAAACAAATTATTTTTTTTATACTGTGATTAATTATTTGCACTATGATGAACTTATTTTCAATAGATTACAATATATTTAAATAAAATTTGTTCGATTTCGCAGATTATTTTTTCTTCTTTAATTTAACATTATTTTCATATTACTTTGCATTGTTATTACATACGTTAATAATAATAAATTTTTAGTTATTTAAAGGTAATACTCATTTTGTGATTTACAACATTTTTAATGTTACAAATAATGATATCAATATTACTTTTTAATTGTATACAATATTATTAATATGTATATTAGTATTTTCATGTGCATATATACGTAATATTGAACAAGATTATTTGAAAATCTCTATAATTTTATCAATTTGTGTATAATTGCAATAATTTATAATTCGAATTTGTACAATAAATGAAGCATATAAATAAAAGTTCTTGTAATAAAATATAATAAAAGCATCTGCAACACGTTTATGATTACAATAATGCTAAAGTGTATTGAATCTTTAAAAAAAACGAATTAGAAAATAAATGTAAGAGATCCCTAATTTATCGACATGAAGAATTCAAATTCTTATGCACTAGTTTACTTACAATGTTGTTCAAATTCCCTACGCAGTTCACGTGCTTGTTGGCATTGTGTGTTACGTTATGAATTCATGCTGTACAATTGTAATTTAATTTTCTTTGAGTTCAATGTGATTCTTATAAGAACTTAATGGAATATTTTTGGAATTAAAATTTGTGGATTCGTAACATAAATTTTATATATTAAAACATAGTATTATATCATTTTATTAGAAATCACGATCAATTAATGATGATATGATTGATTTTGTTTATATTGCAGTTTTCTTTAGTTTTATTACTTTTCATTATTTAGAATATTGACGTAGTTGGAAAATATTTTTGGTTTGTATTAAACCAAGTAATTTATAACTATGAACGATGAACATATTGTTTTGACATTACCTGACACACAAAATGCGGATTCAGTAGCTTTGACTCAATCGCAAGAATTAACACAAGAAAAAATTATGACTGTATGGGGTAGATTATGCCCCATTAAATTGCCTTTTAAAACAATGGGTAAGGATGCATGTTTATTTAACGTATTGTGTATCGTAAATTTTAATGTAAGTTTTACAGAAATGATCAAAGATGTTTACACGCTTGGTCGCTCAGAGTCTTGTGATATTTGTGTAACTAGTAATGAATTGAAACCAAAGTGGCTTAGTGTAATGAGTAAGATACATTTCAAAATAACTAGAGAATTTGTTGGTGATACTAATGATACTATAGTATATTTAGAGGACTTAAGTCAAAATGGAACTTTTGTTAATAAAAAGAAAGTAGGCCGTGGAAATAAAGTAGTATTGGAAAGCAATGACGTAATATCATTGGCACAGCCTATAGTTACTGGTAAATATTGTTTCTGTCGTGTAACAAGCATGTATAAATCTTTTACAGATCTCATATTTTATTTATATTATATAATGCAATATTTATAACAGTTTATATATTCATGAGTACAACGGCATCTGAAAGCAACAACTTGCCTCCTGAGCTCAAAAATAAATACACAGTATCATGTAAATTAGGATCTGGCGCGTGCGGAGAGGTAAAAATGGTATTTAATAAAATTGGTTGTCAGAAATTTGCTATGAAAACTATTATGAAGATTGGTGGCATAACAAATGGACAAAAACATCCGTTAAATGATCCTGAAAAAATTATGAATGAAGTCAAAATATTGAAAGCCTTAAAACATGTAAGTTAATGTATGAAACATTAAAATGATATATATAGTATGTATTTAATATTCATTTTATTTTTTAGCCCTGTGTAATCAGAATGGAAGAAATTGTAGATACACCAAAAGCAGTATATATAGTTCTGGAATTAATGGAAGGTGGTGAACTTTTTGAAAGAATAAAAAATAGAGGACGATTATTGGAAAAACATGCAAAAGTAATTTTTTATCAAGTTGTATTAGCTGTTAGTTATCTTCATGATTGTGGTATAACTCATAGAGATTTAAAGGTATATGTTTTATATATGTATATTTATAATATTGGTTTAAATATAAAAATAAATGAATATTATTTGATTACATTTACAGCCAGAAAATATATTGTTAGCCAGCAATTCAGATATTACATTAGCAAAAGTATCAGATTTTGGTCTGTCAAAGTTAGTTGATGCACAAACTATGATGAAAACATTTTGTGGAACCCCTATGTATGTTGCACCTGAGATATTATCTACTATCGGACGAGGTTCTTATACGAATCAAGTATGTTTGCCTATGTAATAAACATTTAGAAAAAATAAAATTCCATGTTTATATTTTTGAATAGGTTGATGTATGGAGTTTAGGAGTAATATTATATGCTTGTTTAAGTGGTTCAGTTCCCTTTAATTGTCAAGACAAAAATATGAGCTTGCAAGATCAAATAAAGAGTGGACATTATAGTTTTCCTTCTTCGAAATTTGGACATATAACAAGCAAAGCTATAGATTTGGTACAGTGTTATTTGGCGAAATGTGATAATGAAATGTACAGAGTAGTACAGAGTACTTTTTAATAAATAATATAATTTTTTTAGATCAAGCGTATGATGACAGTCAATCCGAGAAAGAGAATTACAATCAAACAAGTTTTACTACATCCTTGGTTACAAGACCGTGAACTTCGAGAAACTGTCGACATCTTATTATCAAAAGAAAATGATGAAAACGTAGCGCCGAAAAATATTTCTACTAGTATTCGGTATGAACAAAATTTAATGAAAAGACCAAGGTTAGATTTCTAGTTAGAAATGTTTGCCCTAACTAACATTATTATTTAAAAAAAAATCATTAGATCGTAATCTATTTCTAGCAAATGAAGTATCATTTATTGTATTTGACTGAGTCGATCATAACTAGTATAAGTTTAGACACATAAAAATTCATTTTCAATTCATTTCAAAATTTTAATTTTCATTAAATTAATAGTAAAGCCAAATTAGAACAATTACGTATTAAATTGATTTAATTTTGAAACATTATAATATACATAAATTTAATAATAAAATTGAAGCATAATAAAGAAACGTTGTAACTGATATGCACCAAAATAATGTACAAATAGTAATTATAAGAAATTATTTTCTGTAGTTTTACATTTTTGTACACTTGTAATTATTAAAAGTTTATAAACACATTATTTGCTCTCTCTTCACTAAAATTTCCGCTTAAAATGACTGAATGTCGCGAAATCTTACCTTTTTCACTTTAATAGAAATAAAACTTTATATGTAATAAGAAAATCTGGTTTATATACAATTACAAAATCAAGAATATTTTATTAATCGTTCTTTCGTTCTTCTGTCTATTTCTTTCTGCATGGAAACTGCTCTTCTCCATTACATGGATTTGGAAGTGGAGTGTCTATCTGGGGCCGTTCCTTTTTAGTTAGTCCCGCTAGCAATCTTTTTATTTGAGCTATCGCTTTTCCAGGATTCAAACCCTTCAAATAATAATGACATACAATACAATCATCTTAATTCCTACTCCCTGTATTACTATATTATACGCTTCATACCTTCGGGCAAGTTTTTGTGCAATTGAAAATAGTATGACATCGATATACGGAATAAAAGTCGCGCAATTTACTAAGCCTTTCTTTATGTCCCATGTCACGTGAATCTATTATCCATCTATAAGCCTACGCGATAAAAACATTTCATGCTGTGTATTAAAATTTATCTTCTTTTATATATATATATACACACACATAGAAATGATATATACCTGCAGAAGAGTTGCAGGACCTAAAAATTTATCACCGAGCCACCAATACGGTGGACAGGAATAAGTGCAACATCCACAAAGAACACATTCATATAAACCATTGAGTTTATCTCTATCTTTTGGACTTTGTAGAATTTGTCGTGAACCGAGAAAATTGTCTTCTCCGGGTCGTTTTAAAAATGGTTCAATAGTCTGGTATTGTTTCAAGAATTGTTCCATATCCGTTATCAAGTCTCTAATTACGTATGAATGCGGCAAAGGATATATAATTATAGGTTTCGGCGATTCCTTCACTTTTCTAAATGTAAAAAGTAGGATGCTACATAGTTTTGGTAAAGAGACGTCATAAACATCTTTGCTTTGGTACCATTTTTTGAATGATCATTATGAAAACTCAAATACAAATACAAATAACCGAATTGAGGATTAAACCTATAACATGTACTATGCAAAAAAAGTATTTTTCTCGCATTACGTGACGCAAGCCAAGGTATTGACACCATTTATATTCATCCCGCAAGTTCCGCAAATTCCCTCGCGACAGGATCTTCGATAAGACAATGTGGGATCATGTTCTGCTTTTATTAATGTGAGCACATCCAATATCATTGTGCCGCATTTATTTAAATCAATGCTGAATTGTTGCATGTATGGTTTTACATCTGGTTTCTCGGGGTTCCAACGATATATTCGAACAGTCTGCAACCTCGGCTTTTCCACTACCTTTTTTTCCTAAAGATGCATTAGAGAAAGAGAGAAGGAAACCATTATAGTTCGTAGAGTAAAACTTGGAAGACATAGAAAGAGACAGGAAGTGAGAAAAGTTTTTAATATAACTGTAACGTTTGTGGTTGCTAACTTTTGTAGGTGCTTTGCATTCTTTCACAGCGGCAATTTCGGCGTTAATATCTGTATCAGATAGTTGCTTTTCTATCTTTGCACTGGACAGAAATCTGTGGCTTGGCAAACGACTATTTTGCCACATGCCTCGTCGAAGGGACGCAGTTGTGCAAGACCAAAATCGACTCGCATACTTGATAATGTTGACGTTGAACATACTTGTAAAAGTTTTATGAAAAACCTCTCATGCGTGTCATCTGAGATTATAAAAGCATATTTTGTTTCTCTAATCTTGCCATCATTTTGTTTTGCAGTGACAGTGTAATTCTTAGTTAAGACAGAAACAAAATATCGTCGTTTGAAAGAACTTCATAACTGTTCTGTGGCGATCGGTTCACTTTGAAAGTGAAAAATATTGTATTGTAGATAGTGTAGAAATAACGAAATAATGTCTTAGCTAGATTTTTGAATTAAACATGATATAAAACAAAATAGTAAACAAGTACGTAATCATGTGGTTAAAAATTCACAATTCATTAAAACAAACGATAATATTTCACTGACGCATACATCTGATATAAATATGCAACGCCAATGGTCGTTGATTTTGCAATAACAACAATTATTTCCTATTATCTCCCTTTCAAAACAATTTGTGACCTATTCTTTGTATTCATATATGAATGATTATTCGCGTAATATTCATATGTTTTTACCTATTAAAAATATAATTAATTCTAAATAATTTTCGAAAGTCTAGAATACACACCAATGTTATAAACATTTATATTACCTTACAGTGATAAACAACATGTTGAAACACTAAATTACATTTCGAAACAATAAATTACAATTTATCTGAACGTTTGATTCGTACTGTTGCTCAACACTTGTTTCGCGGTATAATATTTTAAATGTCTCGAGTTATTTTAAAAGGTCAGAAGTTATCTCTTGTTACACACGAGTTAAAAAGGATTAACCCCCGCAAAGAAGCAGTCTTCTTCGTCCAAATCAAGCCGCAGCAATAAATATTCATTAAAATCCTCATAGCTTTGCAGGTATGAGCAAATATAATTAAACGTTCCAAATTCTCTTGATTACCACCTGTTGCATGAAGAAACGTGTATATGCATATACCAGTTCAAATACTAAGAACTAAGTTATATAAATTTTATATTATCGTGTATTATAAATTATGAAATCAATGAAAAAAATTTAGTGTTTAAAAATCTCAAAAAATTGCAAAAACTTCGTGAAGCGTAATAAATACGGAGGTTATAGTTTTATTATATTATATAAATAACTTATAATAGCTAATAATATTAATAATAATATCTCTCTTACAGTAATCTTGTGATAGTTTTCTAAATATTTTATTTTTACT
The DNA here is from genome assembly GCA_036937485.2 of Tetragonisca angustula. Lineage (NCBI taxonomy): Eukaryota > Metazoa > Arthropoda > Insecta > Hymenoptera > Apidae > Tetragonisca > Tetragonisca angustula. Next base: position 499,789 of record JAWNGG020000026.1, on the reverse strand, counting down.
TAACTTTATATTTGTACATATGTATAATGTAGTATGCATAAATAGCAATATTATACGAAATTTTATAATCTGAATTTTTCACATATACTATATTCTTTTACAATTATCATTAATATTAAATTTAATTGTTTAGGCAGTATGCAGCACATTGTTTTAGTTATTGGCGGTGGTGGTAGAGAACATGCTATTGCTTGGAAACTTTCACAATCTCCTCAAGTAAATATTTTATATATAATGTATCACCAATATTATACAAAGGTATTCATTTAAATATCTAAATCTTTTCAGGTGCATAAGATTTATGTTTCTCCTGGAAACAGTGGAATTTCATTAGTCGATAAAGTTTCTCTAATAAAATTAAATATTAAGGATAATAAGGTATATATTATTTTATGAGCTATTATTAATTACATGAATGAATTAATCATGCTAAATTTTATATTACATAGGAAGTAGCAACATGGGCTAAAGATAATAAAGTAAATTTAGTAGTTATTGGCCCAGAAGAATACTTGGCTAATGGGCTAGCAGATGAATTAAAAAATGTAGAAATTAATTGTTTTGGCCCACAAAAAGCTGCATCTAAAATCGAAGCAGACAAATACTGGGCAAAAGAATTTATGGACAAATGTAAGATTCCTACTGCGAAATGGAAGGGATTTGTAAATGCAGAAGAAGCAAAGGAATTTGTTATAAAGTAAATCACAAAATTTTATTAATAAATGAATTGTAAGGAAAGGCATATATATTAATCTATTTTAGTGCACCCTATCCAGCAACTGTAGTAAAAGCTTCAGGCTTGGCAGCTGGAAAAGGAGTCATAGTAGCAAAAGATAAACAAGAAGCATGTAAAGCCATAGATGAAATATTAACAGACAAAAAATTTGGATCTGCTGGTGAATCAATAGTGATAGAAGAATTATTAGAAGGAGAAGAAGTGTCTGTACTTGCATTTACAGATGGTAGAATAATAAAAACAATTTTTAATCAATGCTATCCATATTCATACTGACTAAGTTATTACTAAATTAGAAATTCTTTATCTTTTATAGGAAAAACTATTGTACCAATGGCACCTGCACAAGATCACAAAAGAATATTTGATGGAGATACAGGACCAAATACTGGTGGCATGGGTGCTTACTGCCCATGTCCATTGTTGAACAAAGCAGATTACGAAATAGTAAAAACAAACATCTTGCAAAAAGTTATTGATGGTCTTAGAGAAGAACAAATTCCATTTGTTGGTTTGTATCAGATATTAGAGCCATATTAAAATTTATAATATATTTTGTGAAAACAATTTAATGTACAAAAAATGATTATTTAAAAAAAAATATAGGTGTATTATATGCTGGATTAATGTTAACAAAAGATGGACCAAAAGTTTTAGAATTTAACTGTAGATTTGGAGATCCTGAAACACAAGTAGTATTACCATTATTAAAATCGGATTTATTTAATATTATGAAGGTAATTTTATTTTAATATAAGAAACTTTAGCTGAAATTAATTCAGTGTATATTAATGTAGGCTTGTTGTGAGGGTTCTTTAATTGAATCTCAAATCGTATGGGAAGAAAATCTGTTTGCTGTTGGTGTTATTTTAGCATCTCGAGGATATCCGGTATCGTCATCAAAGGGTCAAGTTATAACAGGCGTCAATAATATTCTACGTGAAAGAAATCAATTTGTTTTCCACAGTGGAACAAGTATTTCTTCTGAAGGAGAATTATTAACTAATGGTAATTTATATATATACATATACAAGTAAACTCAGTATTTGTCTTATTACTTGTTTGTTAGGTGGAAGAGTTTTAATTACTGTAAGTTTAGCACCTTCATTGGCTTTGGCTGCTGCTAAAGCAACACATGCCGCCCAAAACATATCTTTTGAAGGAAAGCAATTTAGAACAGATATAGCACATAAAGGAATAGCAAGGTATCGTGTAATGAAAATTATACAGAAGAAAAGAAAAAGTTTTAATCAAGGAATATTATCAGGTTTATATTGCATCATGGACAATTGACATACAAAAGTAGTGGTGTGGACATAGAAGCTGGAGATTCGTTAGTTTCAGCTATTAAACCAGCATCTTATTCAACCCAACGTTTAGGTACAATAGGTTCAATTGGTAGTTTTGGTGGCTTATTTGACATAAAAGCTACTGGTTATAAAGATCCAATTCTAGTATCTGGAACTGATGGTGTTGGAACCAAATTAAAAGTATGTAAATATTTATAAGAAGTTATAATGATATAATGACAATGCACAAAATCCAACTTGCAGATAGCGTTTGAATGCAAAAAACATGATACAGTGGGCATAGATTTAGTGGCTATGTGTGTAAATGATGTTCTTGCACATGGTGCTGAACCTTTATTCTTTCTGGATTATTTTGCTTGTAGTAAATTAAATGTGGATGTAGCTAGTAATGTTATAAATGGAATAAGTGAAGGATGTAAAAAAGCCGGATGTTCATTAGTGAGTAAAAATATATTTACTTTCCAATTTTTTCATTTAATATATCAATTTAAAAAGAACATTATATATAGACATTGAATTTAGATTGGTGGAGAAACAGCAGAAATGCCAGACATGTATTCTAATGAAGAATACGATTTAGCCGGTTTTGCTGTGGGAATAGTTGAAAGAGATGATTTGCTTCCACGAATAAATAACATAAAAGAAAATGATATTGTAATTGGCCTTCCATCAAGTGGAGTGCACAGTAATGGATTCAGCCTTGTTCGGAAAATTTTAAAATTGACAGATAAAAAATATTCAGATATAGCGCCTTTTTCTAACAATAATCGTACAATCGGTATTTATTGTGCTCTTTAATTTATATTACTTCTTTTGCATAAAAGTTTATTTAAATTTATTATTGTTGTAGGTAATGAATTGTTGGAACCAACGAAAATTTACGTAAAAGGAGTGATACCTGCTTTGCGTACAAATTTAGTAAAAGCATTCGCACATATTACTGGAGGAGGTCTGACAGAAAATATACCGAGAGTTTTACCGAAAAATATGGGAGCAGTTTTGGATGCACGGACATGGATCATTCAACCAATTTTTGCTTGGTTAGCAACTATAGGTAAGAAAATAATTAAAAATATTAATCAAATTTTAATGCATAAATTTATTTAATACTTCTGCATATCTTTTTAATAGGAGGAATTAATAAAGAAGAGATGTTAAGAACATTTAATTGCGGCATTGGCGCTATTCTAATTTGTTCAGAAAAAGATAAGGACGAAGTTTTGACTAAATTACAAATAGAAAATCCCAAGATCATTGGATATATAACTAATTATAAAAGTAAATTTTATTTAATGTTATTTTATTAAAAATATTTTTATTTATATTATACACGTTAAAATATTACAGATAATCAAACTAGAATACATGTCAAAAATTTTGAAGAAGTATTAGAAGTAAGAATGAAACAATACATACCGGACGTTATTTCACAGTTAAGTAAGCCTTTAAAAAAAGTTGGTGTTTTGATATCTGGTAGCGGAACCAATTTACAATCACTGATCGATGCAACTCGAGATCCATCCCAACATATTGGTGCTGAAATTGTTATAGTTATATCTAATAAACCAAATGTTGAGGGACTTAAACGAGCTGAAAAAGCTGGTATTAAGACGGTGGTAATTGTCATTTTTTAAATTTCACTAATTTCTCCATCTTTCATCACAAATCATTATCAATATACAATCATAGGTCGTTAAACACACGGATTATCCCAGTCGAGAAGAGTTTGATGCAGCGATGACTGTCGAACTTATTGCCGCTGGAGTTGAAATAGTTTGTCTTGCTGGTTTCATGCGAATCTTATCAAATACTTTTGTAAATCTATGGCGTGGCCATTTAATAAATGTTCATCCTTCGTTATTACCATCATTTAAAGGTGCACATGCACATAAAGATGTTTTAGCAGCTGGAGTACGCGTTTCAGGATGTACAGTGCATTTCGTGGAAGTATGATATACATTATAATACATGATATATATTATATTTATCAATTTTTATTTACATTAAAAAATTTTTCTATGTATTTAAAAATAATTTTTAGACTGATATCGATTCTGGAGCAATTATTGAACAAGCAGCAGTACCCGTACTGCCACATGATACCGTAGAAAGTCTTCAAGAACGAGTGAAAATAGCTGAACATCGTATTTTTCCACTAGCTTTAAAATATTTAGCTACCGAAAGGATACACTTAAACGACGATAATTCTATTACATGGAATTATTAATTTCAGTTGTATAATTATTTTATGCATCATGTATATTTGATAGACTTATTTTATTTTATATATATTAAATTTTCTACCAGTAGAAATAAATCAATAGAAATAACAAATTTAGTTAAAAGAAATGTACTAAAATAATCTAATAATAAAGTATGTTTTCTACGAACCCTTGTTACTGAAAATTGAAAATATTACTCCAAATAAACCATCTTTCTCTGTAGAAACATTAGGATTTACATTTTTCGGATTATATTCTGTAGTTGTGTGTGTTTTTTGTGGTGGCGTCGAAAGTGCCTCTTTTGCAAGCTCCTCTAATTTAATATGAAACATTTGTTTCTGAAGTATAGGTACTAATAAATTATACTTGTCGATTTTACTATTTATTCGTTTTGTTTCAGACTTAAAGTTATCTACAATTTTCTTCCAAGCACTTTCATCTGCGAAGTTTAATGGAAGATGTCCCACGTTATTACGAGCGCTTGTTAATTGTTTTCGTAAATTTTGTATGTCTTCTCTAATTTCTTTAGATAACTGTATCCATTCCGGACTAAATCCATTTTCTATTAGTACCTACAATTTAATTCCACATGTTAATTATTGTAAATTTCTAATTTAAGTTAATTTATCATACCTCATTTAATTTGTAAGTAACAAAATCAACATATGGATTTCGGGTGTTTGTATTTTCCTTCAACGGTTTACCGGTGCCTGGGAGATCTTTAAATTCACCTTTGTTCATTGCTTCTTGAATTAAATCCTCTACTAAACGATCCATACCAAAGCGTGTTTTAATATCTTTAGCACGTTGTTTATCCATTCCAACTAATGTATTACGTTCTTCAGCTTGCAACTTTTTTAATCTATGTTCCAACACATTGTCAACTGCTTTTTGAGCCTTTTCTATCGTGTACAATTTTTGTCTTTTGCTAGGTGTTCCAATTCCTACATTATACATCAAATAATGACGATGTTGTGGTGCTGTATGCTAAAATATAAATGTACATAGTTAGACAATGTAATTAGTTGCATATTAAGTCAAAAAATGTACTTTGATGTCAAATTCTTCCACTTCAGGTAAATTTGTACTGTTTTCTTTCTCCTTTACTCTCGATTTACGAATTTCTCTATAAGCAGCTTCAATCTGTGAAAACAAGTTTATAACTTTATATATAGTTTATAACTTTATATAGTGCTAAATAATCTTTATCAATAAAACAATATTAATATATTGTACGATTACCTCGGAAAATTTGGTTGCATCAGCTTCTGATGTACCACTATCTGGATGAAATCTTTTTGCTTGGCAAATGAATGCTAGTTTGAGGGCTTCATCTTCGCAATCTTCTACAACTTGTAGTATTTGGTAGCATTTCTTAAAATGCAATAAAAAATATAAAGCTTATTTAATATTACTTGGATTTATAGTCATAATTATAGATAGTTCTATATTTAAACAGAAAGTATTCATTATGATTGCAGAAAATTAAAAAATGATATTTATCAGAAATTTGGAAATACTAGTAACTAATTTAATATAATTTTTATGTAAAAGTATGTAACATGATTAATGTTATATATGTGTAATAGAAAACACACCTTTATATCATGTTGATGTTTAAATCTCTTTATCTGAATAAATTCCCAACAAGATATGCAGTGCATATGCTCCAAAGATTTTTTATTACACTGATTAAATTTTAACATGATTTTCATAAGATTAGAGACCGATAAATTTGATACTTTGTTTTATGATTATATAACTGTTTATATTATTATAATATACATATGTTAACATATGAACTATTATTTGTAATATTCAAAATAACCTACATGTTTATACTGAAGAACATTTTCAAATTGTACGCTACAAATGACACTCTACGAAAATGTAATTTTCGGTGTAAATTAAATATTTTAAGCATATTAAAGATAATTTAATTGTCAATTGTAATTTACATGGTTCTTAAAAATCGTACAAACACTAAGGTTACATTGACGTTTCAAGAAACATATGTATCATATGACATATATCTAATATCATATGGTGAATATAACAAACCCAGCTGATCGCCGTACAATTATTTATTCATTCGCTTATTTCTAATTTTTATGGATACATCTTAATAGTAATTTTTCTAATTCATAATTAATTTTTTAAATATATATTACATAACATACAAATAAAATTACACACACACACACACACACACACACACACACACACACACACACACACACACACACACACACAAATTAAATATATATTACATATGCATACAAATAAAAATGACAATATCTTTATTTTCTTTAGTTTCAACAGTAATTTTTGTGTAGCCTTATCAATTACGTGCAATGTAATGTTGATCAACTTATTGTAATTGTAATGAATTAAATATAATTTTAAATGAAATATATTTTTAGTGAAAACACATATTCATTGAAATATATTGTTTTTGAATTTGTAAGTGCTGCCACATCCTAGTAACGTGCCTTTTTCTAGGGAAAATATTACGCTTTTGTTATTGTATTTCTGATACAATAAGTTGTAATGCTTAGAAGTCCGTACATTCGTTTTTATGTTAGAGAGAGTGTAGAAAACCTCTGTGCTTAAATGTACAGTAAACATAGTTTCTTACATTTTCATAATAGAGGATTAAAGGATAATTTAATTATAAACTGTGCGTTTGAAGATTTCGGCAGCTCTTATACGTGTGACTTTCACGTTTAATTCAAAGTACTCGTTGAAGTATTAATTGCATATAATATGGATCTTATTATAATGTTCGTTTATTAAGATTTGCAAAAATTGTTGCATCATTCTATTTCAGTTATTTTATTCTATTCAGAAATCAAAAAACCCGTGGTAATTTGGTTATTTACGTATACGTGTAAATGTAAATGAAAATAATACACATGCGAATGAAACCGGATGTATACATTCTGTAGGCATGCGCATTATTGTATTGTGACTTTTTTTCCGCTTTCCATTGACGTCAGTTTTCCATATACTTGCAGAAAAACGCGTTACGCGAGCTTTTAATGTTTAGTATTTAATTATTTTCAACTCACAGATATATCTGTTTTTTGTTGTATTTGTAAACTTCGTTAGTCTTGTGTGAAATAAAACGTTTATATGGTGAGTTCGATCTGTTGAAAATTTCATCGTAAAACTTGTTCAAAGTTTACGATACAAGCATGCAAGTGCAAGAAGCAGAAGGAGCTGATGGTAAGTAAACGTGTGTTGCATTTGTTACGCGTTTTTTTCTCTAATTCCTTGCATTTTATAATGTTTGAGCAAAAGATGAGGTGTTTTCCAGCTCGTGATCATCACGATGCACTTAACCTCTTTTGCACGATCATATATGTTGATCATTGTTACGTAGCTATTCGGCAGATATGTAGGAAATAAAACACTTGTGCACAGGTTCACCGTGGAACAATTCGAGTGGTTGCGATGAGGAACGTCGGCCAGCTCAAAAGGAGGGTAAAAAATCGAATATATTACCTCTATGGGGGAATGAAAGAACAATGAATCTGAATCCGTTAATTTTAACAAACATACAGTCATCACATTATTTCAAAGTGAATTTATACGAACTGAAAACGTATCATGAGGTTATTGATGAAATTTACTACAAAGTGTCTCATTTGGAACCATGGGAGAAAGGAAGCCGGAAAACAGCAGGCCAAACTGGCATGTGTGGAGGTGTGAGTATGTTTTCTTGTATGTTATCCATTTGCAATTGTTATTTATTGACATTTAAAACTAAGACAGTCATAGAGACGTAGCCACGTATATAGAAACAGTCCAAATTTATAGCATTTAAAGGACCTGGACGCTCTATGAAATGAGAACTGCTAATAAAAAATAAAAAAAGGTGAAATCATTCAAAGTGAGAGTTCTAAGTGTCTTAGGCTCTCGCTGATATCGCATAGTCAGATATCAGAGTCAAAATATTGGGCTCGAACTGGTCTGAATACAGACAATGAGCAGACTCTTACACTTAATGCCATACTTAATTGCAGAGTAGCATGTTCTCGGTCAATAAATTATAATGTAATATGAATGTGATTAATTGACATAGGGGGGGTGTAAATTTAGCGGTTCATGCAGGTCCGAGGAGTTGGTGCTGGTGGAATTGTCTCAACGGCGTATTGTCTACTATATAAACTCTTCACCTTGAGGTTAACAAGGAAACAATTAAATGGTCTTATCAATCATCTTGATTCACCATATATTCGGGCATTGGGATTTATGTACATTAGGTAAGAATATTGCGACATTAAATTTTACTTTAAAGAAATATTAAATGCTCTAATAATTTGATATTAACAGATATACGCAACCACCAGCAGATTTATTTAATTGGTATAGTGATTATTTAGAAGATGAAGATGAGCTGGATGTGAAAGCTGGCGGAGGACAAGTTATGAAGATGGGTGATATTCTCAAACAATTTCTTACTAAACTAGAGTGGTTTTCAACCTTATTTCCAAGAATACCAGTGCCTATACAGAAAGAACTCGAACATCGATTAGCAGAAAGATTTCCTCAACAGTCTATGAATGCCAGAAATGCAAAACCACCTATTACCTTAAATAGTCACGGAAAATATAGTAATAGCAGTAGTAGAAAAGATAACGGCAATCTCACCTCACGGAATCAACCGCGACATATCCCTGATAGTGAAGCTCAGTGGGGTGAGGCTGAAAGAACAAGCCACTGGCGAGCCAGGTGCGTCTACGTGGTATGAATACAATCACGTTACTAATTTATATAAGGTTAATAATATTCTATGAACTTGTTAGGGAAATTGGGTGAAGATTAAAGACGTACCATCTCCAGGAAAATACTCTTGATCTCAGTGTATCATCATTCAGTTTTGTTTAGTACATGTGTATGTTCTTATTTGATTCTTGTACAGTTATTCGCTCGCTTTATAAATTTAGCGCAATAAACTTGTTTTTATATTTATATACGCTACTTAGATTCTGTATATCATCGAGTTTATTGGATTCTTTTGCGAAGGCAACATTCACAAGTTTTAAATAATCTTCGAATTATTGAAAAGTCATCTCGATATTCATTATTTCGATAACTGTACACTAATCTTTTTTACACATTGGATATCAAGGAATGTAAGATCTTCAAACGTACATGAAATATTAGAAACTACACGAATATGCAATATCGAGGTGTTTAAGATGAATAATTTCTTGGTATCTTTCATTACGAATTAGTGCAACATACGTATGCACTTGCACAGGCTGATATTTTTAAAACGTTATTCGTTATTTCGCATTACTTCCCTTCGAATAATGTTTTTTCCAGATCTGATGAAGACCGCAAGGATAAATACAGGGATCGAGATCGTGAACGAGATCGTATGAGAGAAAGAGAACGAGAACGAGAACGTGCACGAGAAAGAGATCGAGAAAGGGATCGGCATTGCAGACGATCGAACAGCCGTGATCGAAGTCGAAGACAAAGAGAGTACAGAAGTCGTAGCAGAGACAGGTCACACAGAGATAGAAGTAAAGATCGTTATCGTGATAAGGATCGTCATCGGGATAGGTAGTATACGTTACTTTTCAAATATATTGTTGACTATAGACTTTTAACTCCTTGTCAATTACAGGAGAGGTTCGCCTTATAATTATGCAACAGAACTTGCTCGGGAAAGGGAAAGACAACGAAGGGAATGAAAATATATGCCGACATGTATATATCGATATAAATGTTTGTACGAGTGTAACTATAGAGGTGGAAATGACTTAGAACCGAGCCATTCAAACACCACTGCGTTTTGAGGGAAAACTTATTCCGTTTGGAGTAATAGCCTAAATTTAATTCAACTATATTCACCATGTAGTTTACATGTTTTTATAAAATAAATTCAAGATTACAACTATTGTTTTACAATTCCTTGTCCTGCATGCATAATACAATTTTTTTTCACAAATGTATATACAGAAACGTAGTTGCAGAAAAAAATCACAGAAAATGTTACAAATGAATTTGTTCTTAATATATGTGTAATGTAACAAATTGTACTTATGTTTTCAAAATTAAAGAATACTGTAAAATCGACATTTTTTAATATGTTCTGAATTATTTCATGCCAACTGAGGTTTGTTACAAGTGTTCATTCGCAACAATTTGCGATGCCAATGCAATGCTTTACGGCGCGTGAGTACTTTGGTTTGAAGTTAAAAATGGCGTCGCATACTTGCCGCACGATCATAGTTGGATGCGACTAAGCAGAAGTTTCGTCAAAACATGAAGGAAACATTTATTATCAGGTGACAGCAACCGCGTGGCCAATTTTCGAAGGTGATATAAACAGATGTTTTTCTTTGTAAAACAATTTTCCAGTACTCTCTGAATTCAATTCGTAATTTATATACACGTTCGTTAAGACGGTGCCATGACATCGCACACTACAATGTTTCGATACATGTTTCATGAGATTTTTTTATTTAGATAACATCATTATGTCTGATTTAGAGGCTTGGTTTTTGTAGTGTCGATGTTAATCAACTGTTTTAATGCACATACGCATTAAAATATTTATCATGTTATATTGAGAAAGAATTCGCAAGAGCGAAAATGGCGTGGGTGTAGATTGATCTTGGAGCTATAGAGTCGTTTCTGTGACAATGTCCAAGTAAACTAACAGCGCGCCATCTACATTGCGTTCTGTCGATGAAAACCTTGAATTTTGTTCGCAGATGATTGGCCGACGCTGTGCTCTCATCGCTTTGGGCGGTCTTTTGATTCTTGTCCTTAGCGTCAATGTATATTTTATTCGAATGATTGTAGAGAGCTCGTCGCACAAAACTTCTTCCAAAAGCATGCCCATTTCGCAATTGAAGCCGGAACAGGAGCAACTAATATCCCAAGCGGAACAAAATCTACAAGTTTCGCAGAAGTCAGTCGCGAAAGATATGGTAAAAAAGATTCGGGAGGAAATACAGATATTACCATCGAAATATTTTACGCAAAATACTAGCTACGCGATAGTACTGGAGAGATTGTTAACTGAATTAAGAATAATGCCTAATGCTGTTCAGAAAAATATATGGAGTATTCCTAATAGCAATGTTAGTACCGCGTACACGATATTGCGAGTAATAACGATAAATTAACGACAGTTTCTTTTTTTTCTTGCCTTTAACAATTATGTAATGCTTTTAGTGGCCCGATGCTCATCAATTAATACCACCGGTTGCGCCCGAGTTAGGAACAATTTTGGACATCTTGCGCAAATCAAAAGTGATGCGCGCGGACAACGCACCGCTTGGTACACAATTGAAATTGATGTTAACTTTGGAACACGGGACGAAAGCGATGTTCAAGCCTCAGTGGTATTCCAGGGACGCTATTATACGAGGGCCTGTTTATCATGGAAAAGATCGGCATAATGCCGAAGTAGTAGCATTCCATTTATCTTCCTTACTGGCCTTAAGAAGAGTGCCGCTCACTGTTATACGAAAACGTATGCTTCTAGTGAAAATATGTACGCGTAATTTTTCATTGCAATTGTGCAACATTTTTTAATGTTTCATATTAAATCGTTTCTAGTTGACTTAAGGAATGAAATTCGGCCGCGTGCAACTCCGGAACTTTATGCTACCATGTATCAAGATGGCAATGATACCTGTTTGTACGGTGTTTGCCATTATTGCTCTCCTGCGGATCCAGTGTGTGGAGTAGGCGATATTTTAGAAGGTGCTTTAATTTCTTGGTTACCGCGATACTTAAGACTCGTGAAACACCGCCATCCATGGCAGAGGACATATAAGAAGAACAAACTCGCAATGTGGGAAACGGATGATAACTATTGCGAGAAAGTAAGTCCATTAGACATACGCGTTTCTTCTTTCACGCAAGTCTGTTCCTTTCAGTTTTTCGTTTGAGAATAACGTTGAACTCTTTGATTTTATTTTTCAGGTAAAAGACACTAAAGCATATTCTCCACAATCATCGAGTAGACTTTTAGATTTAATAGACACTGCGATTTTCGATTTTTTAATGGACAACGGTGATCGCCATCATTACGAATTAGCACAGAACAATTTTCACAATCCAGCTGTATTGTTAATTGACAATGGGAAAAGTCTTGGAAATCCCGATGTAGATCATTTTGATATTTTAGCACCTTTGTACCAGTGTTGTATGTACGTATTCATACATGTATCAATTTTCTTTATATGTAATGAGAAATGTAACGAAATTCCATTAAAATCTAAGTTTTTAAAATTATTAAAATGTTTTACTAAACATTTTAGGATTCACAAAACTACTTGGGATCGTTTAAAATTATTTAGCGGCGGTTCATTGAGCATAGCTCTTGCGAGGCTTGTTGCTCATGAATCGCTAATGGCTGGTGTTCAACCCCTTGTTACAGAAGCCCACTTAAGTGCCATGGATAGAAGATTACTTACTATTTATGCAGTCGTAGAATATTGTTTAAAAAATAAGAAATACGCTTCCAATGTTATTTTAGATCACCGGTAGCTCATATTTAGTGCATTTGAACAACTTAAATACCTGAGATATTAGGAGCACACTCGTATTTTAAATAGTTGCGAATTATACTTTTTTTTTTTTTTAACGTCATTCCGAGTTTGTCAATTTAAGACTTAGCAAAATCTTGCTAGATTGTTTGTATTTACTATTTAATACATACTATTTAACATTTATGCACAAGTACAGCATATGTATATCTTTGATCTAAATAAAACAGCTTTGTACATGTAAGTTTATTCAGTTTATAATTTTCTGTGTCAAGGATCATACATTGTACCGTACAATGTGAAAAAGAAATGAAGTTGGTTAAAAAGAACGATAGAATTAATTCAACCGTATAAAGTTTAGTATGATTTATTTGATGACACAATAATTATCGTTATTTGAATAAAGGTCCAGTGCGGCGTCGTACAGCGTATAAATACGGTACAAACGTAAAAAACCTGTAAATGTGACTGTATAATTATTACATGCACATCTCTCTCGTATTCATGGACATTGCGATGCCGATCGAAATCTGAAGTCGATCTCAAGACTTATCAAACATGTACACTATGTATAATCGGTGTAGCCTGCGATATTTTCCGTCGTTTTGGCTTTTGGCAGTTAATACGTTGCAATCTGATAAATTGCACGCATGAAGCATTCAATTCCTTTGCTTTTCATCTTTTTTCTTCTTCTTCTTTTATACACTTTACACGCCATAACCAAACGAGATTGTACAGGCTACCACGGGACTTTGAGTCAAATTTGCATCTAGCGTCATCGTACATTTCACTCGTATTTTATATTTACAATGTTACATGACCAGAATTACTCACGTATCTTACTGGCTAATTATAAACTTTATTCGTAACATAAATTTAGCGCCATCGTCGTTAGGTTGTGTGTGTGTGTGTGTGCGTGTGTATGTGTGTGCGTGTGTACGTGTGTGTGTGTGTGTGTGTATACATATATATATTAACATTTTTTTTTTTTTTTTTAATTAAATAGAGCTTTCGTAGCAAAGTATGTATAAATAGACTATTTTTGCACGCACATCCATCAGTACATACTCACTTCGAACTGCGCTGTATTTCTGAAGGCGAAACAATACTCTGTTGAGCGGTCCGTCCATGAGATCTGTGTATACCGAGTAAAATAAGCTATTACCTGAAAGTACGTAATGGACGTGGGGAATGGCGGTTCCCCGATCCTAAATCTCGGCTCAGTTCGAAGCCCTTTATTTTTACGCCCTACGATAATACTGTTGTATATTCCATCCAAATTTCTCGATTAGATCCGCGTTAAGCTACACTTAATCGTACTTGATTTGATCATAGAAATGTTAATCTCTTTAAAATAGACTCGTACTTCCGTAACGGCAGCGTAAATTATTGCATCGCGTTTATATACGTCGGTATATCCAAAGAACAGAAGTATCGTTTGCTCGTCTCTTATTTAATTATATTATCACACCGAAGTGCATGATGCACGTAAAAATCTAGAATAAATATAGGCCAGCTGTAGGCATTGCAAAAATTTTTTTCTTGAAAAATTTCTAATTTCTTTTAATAATGCACATCGTCGCCTCGTGTAAGAGCAAGTGGAAGGACGTATTTTATAAAGAGTATCATTATCACGCATTGCTGAAAATACCCTTAGCTTTTTGCTTACAGTTCAATCGTTTAACATTTGTTTGATATTTTCCGTAGTAAAAAGTTAGAAAAAGAACATTTATATCCTAAATGTATTCAAAATTTATTTTTGATTCTCTTTTCTCTCTTTCTTTTCTTTTTTTCTTTTTTTCTTTTCAAATTTTCGTACGCATTTACTCTCTCATACGTCCAAATAGATATAAATTGTTATTTCTCAAACTGAATATCATAAACTGGCCTGATGCACGATTATATTCGAAGGTTCTATTCGTGTTCATTAACGACAGTAAAATTGCTGGATTAAAGCGCTGATTCTACGCCTCTTGACGAAGATGTCGACGAACTTAAATCTTCGGACTGTCGAGTGTGCGACGAGTCAAGGGAGGTAACCGAGTCACTGTCGTTGCTGTGAGGACTCGAATAATTGGCTGCTTCTTGTAGCCTCATCAACATATTCAACTGCAACAAAGGAAATTTTAATTAATCGCCGTATCGCAGGATTTAGGAAGCGTCGTCTAAATGAACCTAACGACTAAGAAAACTTGCAACATTAATTTCGAATTGTTGTACCATTTGAGAGTGTATTTGTCTTTATTGAAGGAAATATATACTAACTAGTGGATCTCCTTCTGTATCGCTGTGTGTGCTACCAAGACTTTTCACGCTAGATGCGCCGACTCCGGTAGCGTGTCCCGACGTGACGACATCGTAGCCAACATCCTCAGGCCGTAAACGAAGAAGTGCGTCGCTACCGCCGTGCACCGCGTGCGTGGAAATCCAGGGATAACTCGAAGTGATGAATTGAGCCGGATCTTCCCAGGAGGAATCCCCGTTCCCATTCCCGCTCACGCGTCTACCGTAAAGTGTCAATCCCTCTCTGACAGCTTCTACCAGATATGGTACCACAGAGTAGTTCCACAAATCAGTAAACCACACTTGAGAACCCGTTACTTCCATCGGGCAGGATAAAAACAGCCGCGGTCCTAGAAGTTACACGTTTCGTACGTACAGTGCGATAAATGTTACTATAAATAACTATCTTTGATGTTTGAACGTCTTACCTATCGTCACATCGGAACTGCTATGGGTCTCTAGGAACTTGTTCAGATGTAACCATACCCGGGGGAGCCATTCGACAACCGCTGCCATTTCTGCGTTTCTGGTTCCGGCGCACTCGCGCAGCTCGTGTTCCAGCAGCTTCCGCCTGAGATAACGTCCCAAGAATCCCTTGACTGGCTCCATGTGATTGGCGCAGAGCACCCACCTGGAAATACAAGTGTAAGGATATAGGTCAAGTGGGCCGCCCAACTATTATTAAAGACGGCAACTTAGAGGGCAAGACGTGTGTACCTAAAATTGTGGTGTAATTGAAGATTCGTGGTGCTACAAGTGGCCTGACTCATGGTGCCGATAATAGCTGGACAAGACGAGTGTCTAGTGCCAAGCAGGCCGCTGAACAATTCCCCTAAAGACGCGGCGTGTTGCAAGTTCTCGAGGATGATCACCCTCGGTAGCTCGTCAGCCGCGTTCGAATCACATCTTTCGGCGATATGTGCGAGATACTGCCTGAGTTCCTTGCTGGACTTGTGATCGACGTTGAAGGTGGCCACCGCCGTGGCATCCTTCGTATCGTTGTCGGCATCGACCAAGGCGTGAGCTAATTTCCCAGCTAAATAACTCTTGCCGGTACCGCTGGGCCCGCATAGAATGACCCTACGATGCTCGGTTAATAAAGATATCAGTCGCTGCACGATGGACCGTGGTATCAGAGTATCCACGGCGAGCCACGAGTAACCGGAAAGCACCAAGTAAATGGTCTTCACGTGGCCGATCAGGTAGCCGCAAGGGAGCAACTCTGGATGCTGAGAATCCGTGGTGCATCTGCGTCGAAAGAACGCAACGTTAAAACGTTTCTGGTTGTGAATTTTCACGGAGAAAGGCGTCAGCGAAAGATGTATTGCAACACACGTACCTAGAAGCCTCTCCGAGATGATAGGCAGCAACGCATTCGACACCGAGGCCCAGGTTCGTCACAGGATCGACCCTCGAAACGTACTCCTTGAAGCATCGCCTGACGGTCGAGTCAAGGGAATCCCACGTAGTTTTATTGCTGATGCAAACGTTGGCGATGATGCAGTGAGGTGGTTCACCGATGCTGCCGTCGGACGTGCTCCCGGTAACGAGATTGTAGTTGAAATTCTTCTCGCTGCCCAGATAAATGGCGACGTTGATCCTTTTCCCGTCGGTGTCCTGTTCCATAGCTGGCTCTCCCGTGGCCGAAGCGGTCGACGGCACCACCGGATGCTCCGGCACGTTCAAATCCTCCAACTGATCCGCCGTGGTGCTGGTGTCGCCGTTCGAAAGCGCAGCAACGGTGGACGCTACCTCGGTCATGCTGAACCGTCTGTCCGGATCGCTGGGCAGCGACGACTGAGACGACGTCAACGATTTCGACGTCACCAGTCTCTGTAGACGCTCGTTGTTCTGCTTCAGATTAAGCATCTCGTTCTGCAAGCGAACAAAATTGTGACGAAGGCGAAACGAAGAGAAGTAAGAGTTTAGACAACGAGATAGCTCGAGAGGAAGGTATCATGTTTACCCTCATCTTGATAACGGTGTCCTTCAACGATTCCAGCTGATGCGCCGAAGACAGAGCCTCGAGCCTAATGTCCGTCAACACGAGATCCTTCTCCCTCAGCTGTTTCTTCAGTTCCACCACGTCCTCGTCCTCCTTTTTGTACAAGGCCGAGCTGCTTTTGCTACCGGTCAGTGGGTTCTCCACCTCGGAAGGCGATTTCTGCCCGTTGCTTCTGGCGCCCTGGCCCTGAGATTGATCGTGTTTCGAGGCGCTCGGCAGCCTGGGGCTGTTCGGCGCGCTCAGGTCCCCGCCGGCGGTCTCCTTGCAGTCCTCCGCGTCGGAGACCGAGCCGTGCCGGTTCTTCCGCGATCTCGAGAAAGCCTTGGAGAAGGAGCTGCGAAGCCAGCCTTTCTTCTTGTGGTGGCTGCTGGCCGAGCAGGCGCTGCTCAGCGAGTTCAACGAGGTGACGCTGTCCGCGGACAGCTGTCTCGCCATCGAGGCACCCTGGTGGTTGCTGTTCCCAGTGCAGCCGGTTGTCCCCGAATCGGAATCGCCGAGGGTGTGACGGCGGCCGTTGTTCGCCGGTGGCCCGTTGTTCAAGCCGGCCTCGGCGCTCTGCTTTCGTAGCCTCTCGATCGTTTCCCGTAACTCTTGAAGCTCCGAGTCCTGAAAGTAAGAATAACAACGAATAGTATATCTCCTGGACAGGGTATGCAAATAAAGCAAATACGCCAAACGTTATGCAGACGTTTCGAAGTAACAAAAAATACCCAATTTCAATCTGAAATTCGAACTCTAATCGTCGACGCTTCGCGAGAGATCTTCACCGGAACTCGTCGCAATGAAAATCGTGCACAGTGGGAATATCTTTCGAAACAAACAAGCAGCGCAGCTTCATTGTTTCACAGCAACTGGTGAAGCGGGCAAGGATGCTCTTGGCTGTGACAACAGGCGCAGTTGTCCGAACGACTGACCACCGAGTCGCTGCTCCACGACTCGGTCAAGCTGAACAATTGCTTCGTGGACACCGAGCTCGGCTCTCTCCTGCGTCTGTCTTCCCGCGAGCACGACGGATCATTCCTCGACCTCGGCGAGTCGAGATCCTTCGTCGCATCCGCGCGAACTTTCGGCCGTGTTTTCGTCTTGTTCGAGATGCTCCTCAGACCGCGTTCCAGCCTCGCCTGCAAGCTACACAGCTTGTCCATCGCGACGGTGGTTCGTTGAGCCTTTCGTTCTTTCTTCGGATGCTTCGCGAGTTTCCTCGATCTCTCCTCTCGTCTCGCGTTCGCGTTCTGACAACGCTTAACGTCCCTCCACTCGATGGACCCGTCGTTATTGTTGTCGTCGTTCGATCTTTTCTTAAGGGACTTGGAGGTGGACAGGTGAGCGGAGCTTCCGTTCGACTCGTCCGGCACTCGAAGACCGAGGGCCCTCGCGTCTTCTGGCGGCACGGGGATCATGGTCACGCCGTTCAATACCTTCACGTTCTCGTTCTCGGGATAGGCGGACAACAGTTGCGCGAGTTTCGCGTCGGCTGGCCGGCTCAGCCGTCGACGAGACTTCCGAAATACGCGATCGATCGTTCTTTCCGGGCTCTGATTCGCATCGTGCATCGTGACTGAATTTGGAATAAAAAAAAAAGAGAGAGAGAGAGAGAGAGATATCTCGATTTTTTCAGAGACAGGTTATAGCACGCGAACGCGCACGGGAAACGTTTCGTTCATTTTCGTCGCATCCTCCAGTCGATCGAATATCAATCCTCCGAGACGAATGTGCTCGTTCTTTCTTTCCTTTTCTTTTTTCCTTTTTTTTTTTTTTTTTTCTCTAAATTTTGTCCTACCGTCGTACCGTCGGAGAGTTCATGCTTGAACACAGCGCTGCCACAGCGACACGTGTTCTACCTGAAGTGTCGAAACTCGATCGACGCGATACTGTTTTCACGCTGACGACGATTCTATCGAATATGATCGGGGAAATTAGGGTTGAATGCTTACTTTCTTCTCCGCGGTCGCAGTCAATTGTTGCAAACGTTGCGTCATGTTGGACAGAGATTGCTCGAAGGCGGACACCACGTGAGCCTGCAACAGATGAATTAATGAAATTAATGAGAGATATAGTAATAAATTATTATTATTATTATTATTATGGTATTTCTAAATATAATAATATTTATATGTTATTACATATTTTATTATTATTATTATTATTATTATAAAATATATAATATATAAATATTATAATATTTAATAATAAACTATAATAATATTTATATATTATTATATACTTTATTATTATTACTATTATTATAAAATATATAACATATAAATATTATTGCACTTGACAATAAAATACGATATTTATATATTATTACATATTTTATTATTATTATTATCATAAAATATATAACATATAAATATTATTGCACTTGACAATAAAATACGATATTTATATATTATTACATATTTTATTATCATTATTATCATAAAATATGTAATATATAAATATTATTACACTTGACAATGAAATACAATATTTATATATTATTACATATTTTGTTATTATTATCATAAAATATATAATATATAAATATTATTACACTTGACAATGAAATACAATATTTATATATTATTACATATTTTATTATTATTGTTATCATAAAATATATAATATATAAATATTATTACATTTGACAATGAAATACAATATTTATATATTATTACATATTTTATTATTATTATTATTGTTATAAAATATATAATACATAAATATCATTATATTTAACAATAAAATACAATAATATTTATATATTATTATTATACATTTTATTATTATTATTATAATATAATAAATACAATTAATTATTAAATATAATAATAATAATAATAATAATAATAATAATAGTAACAAATAGTGAAAAATAACACCCATCTCGTCTGATTCTGTTTACAAAAGGTTCCAAGATATCGGCGAGGTAATTAGACAAGAGCGTCGCCCAACGTTTTTATCGACGAGCTTTCGAAACAGAAACTCGGATAACGAGTCGAGTGGCAGTTACGTATTTTCCACGTATCGATTCCCCGCGATCTAACCTTCCCATCCTGGCGTTGCCACCAGCGAGACGATAATTTATATCTTATATATTTTCACGTCGGTCGAGTGGCCACGCGCAGCAGTTATCGATAAAGATGTAGAAAGAGCCAAAGTTTTACCATCGTCTTACTTCCATTACAAGCACTTGGAAGTAGCTACTTGAACTTTTTAAAATATTTTTCCACTCGCCGCTTCTTTTCGATTCGCGTGACTTTTTATCAATCGCGTGTGCCCGCGTACGAACGTAATTGAGATTACCCACTGTCGCTCTTATCTGTGACACACGAGACTGTCGCGCGTCCTATCGCCGATTCCCTTCCCATCGTTATTTACTCCGATCTATCGAGCGGCTCTCGGTAAGGTAACATCGTCGAATGACCGTCCAACTTCGTCGTGCTCGAGAACGTAGGCGAGCTGACCCACAATACGACCCACACGTGCCTCTCGTGATTTTTCTTCTCGACGCTTTTCGTCCAAGAGGAACGTGGATGACAACGAGGGGTGGAGGAAAAATATCGAAGCGTACGCGTCTTTTGCACGATTCTTTTCTCAAGTGAGCTTCGACTGAATTATTTTAACAACAAATAGACTAATAACTTGTAAATAGCAAACGTATGAGAAGGACAGTTAGAGAAAAGACAAAATAACTTACTTCTTAACCGCGATTTATCATTACTTATCGACTTACTTTTCGAGAGAGCCTGTTTTCGCTCTCGATCAAATTATTTAATGTCGAATTCTTTCAATTCTCATATATATTTCTGTGCAAACGTTCTGAGCTTTGGAAACACTTGTGAGAAATCAGATGTTCGAAAAATTTGTCGAGTCACAACAGTCATTTGGAGCAGAAGGGAGAGTATCAAATTTTGCTTTTAAAAAAACTAATGGAAACTGAATTCTGAAAATAGAGTTAATTTCAATTGTTCCTTTTTATTTATTATCAAAATTGAAATGCGCCACGGTTGTCCATATTTTCCACCGACTTGATTTAATCTTTCACCACTGGAACTCGCAACGTGGTACAGAGAACGATCAATTTCTAATTTCTCTTAGAAATTTTACCAGGTGTAAAATTACCTTTGGGGATTGAAACGAGCAAAATGTATAAAACGTGAGCTCCCTTGAATTACAAAGCTTTCTCTTTTACGTTTCTTTCTTTGATGTCTCTGCTGGAAATTTCATGCTTCATACATATTTATATATTAACACAAGTACGACTGGATTAGAAATCCGAAGATTTATTGTTTCTACTTTCAGAAATTTACCTCTAAAATCTCTGATTTTCCGACACAAATTTCTTCCCATCGCAAAATACAAATGTTACGATTCAGCTTGCGTATAGATGGTACGATAGTTTGAGATCTCGGGTGAGAGAACAACGGATGGACGAGCAACGTTTGCACGCGTAATACCAGAGAAATTATTCCGCTTGCATAGCGGCAAACGATAATTTTCTTAGACCTATCCCAGGACTCCTTCATTGTCGTAGCTTCTCGCTTCATAACGTGGCACGCGGGATGAGCTTTCGCGCTTGTGGCCGTGATTACAGGCTGCCAGACACGCGACGTTCCCCCCTTTTTGTCGGGAATGTCAACCTTGAGTCGTATTGTTAATGCCGTTCGAGTCAATGCACGCCGGGTGCACCAGCGGCTCTTTTTGTAAAAATTATAATTATCAATATAAATATTAAAAAATTATTCATTTTATAAATAATTAAATTTCATCTTCCAAATATACTTAAAAAAGAAATAATTATGGATAAACTATGGTATCACCTAAACGATTTAAAATAATAGTCATTATTCCTGAATTAAATGAATTTAATTTATTATAATAAATAATTAAACAATAAGAAATTAATCCTAAACCATCTCAACCTAATATAATTGTTAATATATTAGGACTTAAAATTAATATAATTATTGAAAATAAAAACAATATTATTAAATAATAAAAACGTTTTAATAAAAATCTATTTAAATTTATATAATTTATTCTATAAATATAAATTATTGAAGAAATAAATATTACTAAAAAAATAAATAATAAAATTTTATAATTTACAATTAAAAATATATTTAACTTTATTGAATTAAAACTAATAATATTTCTGCTTTGATCAAACACACAGCGAGGAAGAGCACGGAAATGAAAAATTGTCGATGTGTCATTGTCTTGCGCTGGAACGATGTGCCATTTTTTTGTCCCAAATTGCAACATTTTTCTCAGTTTTAAATATATTCAAACCACGCAAAACGAGTGACAAGTTTGTTACTTCTTAATAATTTCTATCCAGTGATATGAAGACTCGTCGGTTCTATCTCATGAACCGACGAGTTCAAAGAGAAAAAGAAAGCGACGAAATATTGGGTTCGGTCACTCGTTATGCGAATCACAGTTGCCAGCGCAAGTGGTTAAGACGTGAAGTCTCTACTTTGATCATTTCTTTCTCTCGAAAATTGTAAAAATTCAGACACGCGCGAAAATATTGAATGTTCCTTTTCGTCTGCTGGATCCACAATCGTTTCAAAGATTGAAATCTTCCCTTAAAACTCCTTGCACGATTTTTTTTTTACCATTTTACTGAATATCGTGTATCAGTAAAAATTCACATAAAATAAAATTAGAAAATAATTTGACAAGTTACTAGATAAAATAAAATAAAATTCATGTTGTACGTTAGTAAAAATTCAAGAAATTCCAACACTAATCCTAATGTTCAAAGTTCAACAAAATGGTAAAAAACGAAAGTCGTACAGCGAACTGTGAGGGCTCGTTGTAAAGAGGAAATTTCAATCTTCAATATCATACTGAATTTCGTCAACGAAAAAATTTTTTCAGGTTGAATTTTCACAATTTTTAAGAAAGACAACTCTGCTTTAACCTCTTGCGCTGGACTAACGTGTCAAAAATTGCCCAAAATTGCAATATTTCCTTCAGTTTTAAGTATATTCAAGTATAACCCAGGCAAAACAAATGATAAATTCAACATTTCTTAGTAATTTCTATCCAGTGATATACCGATGAATTCGAAAAAAGAAGACGAATTGTTGTATGTACGTATTCGGTCACTCGTTATGGTCCGCAATCAGTTGTCAGCGCAAGTGGTTAACCTCTTTGGTCCCAAAATGGTAAAATTTTCTCAGTTTTAAGTACAATCCAGGCAAAACAAATGATAAATTCAATATTTCTTAGTAATTTCTATCCAGTGATATACCGATGAATTCGAAAAAAGAAGACGAATTGTTGTATGTACGTATTCGGTCACTCGTTAGGGTCCGCAATCAGTTGCCAGCGCAACTGGTTAAAACCAAGATCAAATGTATTCGTTGTGCGTGATCTATTTTTGTTACAAACTTCACTTTTATATCACGCCAGAGTTATTTATTTTCGTCGGCAAACGTTTGTTTACACTCGATAGCCAGTGATTTATCAAAGATCAATCCCACACTCGAAATCTTCCGATAAGTTTGGAAATAACTGTGCTTGCTCGATGCCACACTGGATGGCATCGTATCGACGGCACTCGAAGCAAACGTTTCTCCACGTAAGAACGGAAATCTCGAACGACTCGACGTCACTGAGAAAACCAGTAAATCCGTCGGAGGATCCTGGACGAGTAAAGTGTAAATATACGACGCGCTCCCACGCGTGACTCTAAAACGCGATTGCCCGCGCTGGCTTCACCTATCCGCCGAACGTGTCAACCGTATCCGTAAGAAATATATTTTTTTATTGTGGCGCGATACGCCGGTAAGTGCAATCTACCTACATGTCGGGTTTACACGGTCCTCGAGCAAACCTTCGCTGTCGAAGCGCGCCTCGGACCATCTTTTCGGAGATTTGCCGCTGAACGAATGAATCTCGTTTCCTACTTTCGCAGAAGAGACGAAGAAAAGTATTGGCGAGGCTTGGTGAAAAAATTATCGACGTGTCGATACTGTTTTACAACTCTGGCGCCTTGTTCCAGAGTGTGGAAACTCTGCTTTACTAACCATGAGTTTTTCTTCTCCGAAAATGGTGTTCTCACCTTTACACTATGCAGCAGGATACTTTTGTAAAAGTTCAAACGACTTCTTCCCTTTGCATCGACTCTTTGAAACTTACCGTACCATTTTCCCTCGCAATTTTATTGAACCTTGAACGTTAGAGTTGAACGACCAAAAAATTCACGAAATCCTAACACTTTGTCGTTCAGTCCAAAGTTGAGGAAAATGACGAGAAAGAATCGTACAGCGAGTTTCGAGGAACACCTTCGTCTTCAAGATCATGGTAGATTCAATCACGAATAAAAGAACTGGCATTTGAATTTTTACAATTTTCAATCCTTCGCTTTTCACCGGTTAGACCAACCAGAAGATGGCCGTTTCAACCTTTTTCCTTAACACTAGAAGTTAGACATCTAGCGACCAAAGTAGTCGAAATGACTAATTTCTAATTTTCCACAGAAAATCTTATGTATTTGTAACTACACCTATTTTTAGAAACTCGAATGACTTTCAGTAAAATATATAAACAGAAGCTTCTGCTCTACATTATGTCGCAAACTTTTTTTAATTTCTTTAAATTTTATACCTTAATCGCCTTTAAACTTTGTTCACTGTTGTGCACAAAATTTAAAGGCTATTAAGGTATAAAATTTGACGCAGACTGCTTGAAAACCGTATCGCGTTTTTCTCGTCAAGATCGATCGTTTCGCGGCGAAATGATAAAGTTAAACATCGAGTAAACGTCTCGAGACGATGAACTAGCTCGGGAGTATGCCAGCGACAAGTGTGTGCCGAGCGGCAATATTGTTGTTTAATTTCCTTTTCTCGCGAGATCGTTCGAAACTCCTACGTTTAATAAACGTCCCACGGTCGATCGTGGCCGATTTACGAGCTTGCGTTCGAACGGCACGCGACGCCTACGCGCCGATATCTATGTGCCACGGTCAGACTCGCATCTCGATCGATTTTTGAAAGTATCACGTTCTCGTTGTTGTTCTTCTTCTTCCATATTACGAAAATTTTCGGTCGAAACGATTTACAATTTTTTTTTTAGATATTTCACAGGTGTAAAACAGTATATTTCTAGAGATTTAAATGACACACACACACACACACACACACACACACACACACACACACACACACACACACACACATATATATGTACTACTTTTATTATACATATATAATACTTGTTCCAAGATTTCTGAGCAGTGACGTATATAGTGCTTGCTTGACTAATATCGTTAAATATCTTTTTTAAATAACGTATCTTTTAATAAAATCAAGCACTTATTTCTTTCTTACCATACTGCGTGTCTCTGATGGAAATTCCATGCATTAATCTCGTCGATGGTTGAACATTATTTAAAAAATAGGGAAAAGAAACGAGTAGTGTCTATTGGTTCCACAACACGTTTCGTTCGCGACGAAACTACGAACTACGAAACTAAACGAAATTTATTATAAAAATCTAAACGCTTCTCGTAAGACAGCGTTTAAGTGTTAGTGCTGATTTCTTTACTGAATTTTCTTCTCTCACGAACAACAAATTTGTGACTTTCGTTTAATAAATACGCTTAAATATACTTAATTATTATTTCTACGTAATTTAAAGTTGCAATCACACTTTGTTCCCAAGTGCTTTTCTTTTCTTTCTTTCTTTTTCTCTCACTAGCAGTAAAAATCAACTCTCGAGAGTCCGAATGCCCGATGAAATTCACTTTTTGTCTACGTCTGCGTGTCATCTGTGCGAAACTGAAATTTCAAAGTCGCACAGTGATTTATCGATCTCGAAATGCTGATCGCACCTTGACTCGGCTGCTTCCCACCATCTCGTCTTCCTCGATATAATACACCCTGCTCGTGGATCATCTTTCACCGTTCTCTTTCTGCGGTTTTCATTTCGACTTGCTCCGATCCACGGGCGAATGCGAGTGGCGCTCGTAATTGTACCGGATCAACGAATACTAATCAGGATCTATCGCGTAGGATTCTCCCGATAAACGTGCACACGCGGTCTCTCGCGAGAGATGGCTCCGTAATGGGAGAGGGGAAAAATATGGTCAAAGCTGCGTTCGAGAAACCAGTCGCGATACCACTATCGAACAACGCGCTTTCGAAACGAAAATTCCCTCACGGATACGTCGTTCTGCCTTTATCTCGTCCTCAGGGATGATGATATTTTCAACAACATCGTACGCGACACGTTTGAGACTGTTTGACCGCATGTACGATACAGTTATACCGCCAATTACTGTACAACAAATCGCGAAGACACTTTCTGACACACATTTTTCAAAATACAAGTCGAGCTTGATAAAAAGTTCCCACAAATCAGAATAAATTGCCGAGAAAGTTATTCTGCAGCTAGAAAGTCTCGCAATGCTGAAAGTTATGAGAATCAAATCGTAGATCCAAATGATCCAAGTGACATTTTGTATCAAGAATGAAGATATTTTGTGAATTTCTCATTTTTTATCCAACATCACGATTTAACTCTTCGTACTCCAAACTATTTTTCAATTATTTTGTTCCTTTCATTTAACTGGCAATTTAAAAAATATCGAGTGTGACTCGACATACATAGAGTTCCCGCGATAAGAACTGATGTCGACGAAGGAGTGCAAAGGGTTAAAGGTTGAAATCTCAGTCACCAGAATTATCTCAATTACCAGATCCCATTTTCATCTCTCGTGTCTCAAGTAATAACAGACGCGTAACTTTGTAACTTTCAAACGCGAATGTTTTACGATCGTACGCGGTTGGATATTCAAATAAAAAAATCGCGCGGATCAGTGCGAGTGGGTACTCTCGTTTCCAGTAAATAGCCTACGTGATCAGTTTAGGTTAGGTTTAGCATCGAGCGAATTTTAATACGTCGAAAAGCAGTATGATTATGAAAGCCTCAGAATTTTTATTCTCTCGTTTCTAGTAAATAGCCTACTTGATGGGTTTAGGTTAGGTTAAGTTTAGCATCGAGGTTAGGTTAGATTTAACATTGGGGTTAGGTTAGGTTTAGCATCGAGCGAATTTTAATACGTCGAAAAGCAGTATAATAACGAAAGCCTCAGAATTTTTATTCTCTCGTTCTAGTAAATAGCCTACTTGATGGGTTTAGGTTAGGTTAAGTTTAGCATCGGGGTTATGTTAGGTTTAGCATCGAGGTTAGGTTAGATTTAATGTCAGGGTTAGGTTAGGTTTTTGCATCGAACGAATTTTAATACGTCGAGAAGCAGTATAATTACGAAAGCCTCAGAATTTTTATTTTCTCGTTTCTAGTAAATAGCCTACTTGATAAGTTTAGGTTAGGTTAAGTTTAGCATCGGGGTTGTGTTAGGTTTGGCATCGAGGTTACGTTAGATTTAACATTGGGGTTAGGTTAGGTTTAGCATCGAGCGAATTTTAATACGTCGAAAAGCAATATGATTATGAAAGCCTCAGGATTTTTACCCTCTTGTTTCTAGTAAATAGTCTCGCTGATGGAGTTGGGTTAGGTTTGGGTTAGGTTTAGCATCGTGCGAATTTTAATACGGCGGAAAGCAGTATGACTGTGAAAGCCTCGGAATTTTCATCCTCTCGTTTCGAGGGGTTGCAGCATCGAGTGTTTCGCCGCTAATTGCGAGCACAAACGCATGACTCACGTGCAGGCGATCTACGTTGTAATTCGTACCTAGACGCGAGCCATCGATATTCCAGGCACGTATCCTTTGCAACACCGGTGCAGCATCGTTATTAACCTCGGCTGCCGGCCATTTCCATTGAAAGCGAAAGCTATAAATACGCGTGCGATCGCCAGAATTTCCCTTTCGATCCGATTTCCTCGCCGATCTGTTCTTCCACGATTCGTGGAAAACTCCTGTTTTTTTGTTCTCGTTTAAAATTCCTTACGTGTCGCAAAGGCAGATTTTATTGTAACATCGGCGAGGTTATGTCCGCGGAAACTACAACTGCACGGTTGATGCCCAATCGCGAGAGATCGAGAAGATAGAGATCGATTAACGAGATAACGCCGCGGTACGAAGGAAAGACCATTGTGGTTAATGAAATAAACGGCTTAATTAACTCCCGAGCGTTCCCGTACTTTCTAATCTCGGGAAATTGGAATCCCAGATATTGGAAAGTCAACGTTTCACGAATGACGAATTTCATTCCTAATTTGCTGCCTCGTCTCTGGAAACGAATGCGATTCGAAGAAATTTCAGTCGAACTTAAGTTCTTCACACAGAGAATGAATTCCTTCGTCTATAAATGAAAAAAACGAAATGTGGCAAAGAAGTTTATTTTCATATCTTCAAGTACATTGATATTATCTAAATCTGTTCATAGATTTCCCTTTAACCATTTAATAAATTCATGTTGATAAATATAACGGTCGAGTGTGAGTCGAAAGACTCGGCATTTCGGCGAGTGAAATAATCACTTGAAAATTCGTCGGGCTATTACAAGTCTTGACAGTTTGTCAATTTAAATATCCTCGTTGAACGCGAAGAGGAGAAGTTTCAGTTTACCTCGTGCATCGGATTTGACGGGGGATGGATCGAGGCGAGCCGAGACGAGTGGCTAAAAACTGGACCGGAAGCTGCTGGGGCAAAAACGCACGTGCCGGCGATGCGCGTAAAATGCATCGTTCTGCACAGTGACGTGCCTTGTTTCCCTTAAAAAGAGCTGCGTTGGCGTTGCCGAGCGTTCTGCAGAGTTTCTGCATTTCCGAAGGGGGAATTTACAGGCGTGAATATTAAACTCTATACGTATTAAACGTGAATATTAAACCGTAATATCCTTTACCTTTCTGGTGAGAAAAGAACTTTCGATTGCAATATAAATACTCCCTTTTTATGTGTACACGTGTATGCACAACACACTTCAAAAGTCTCAAAAGGCTTTTATTTTGTAATACGACGTATATTATAATAATGCAATATATTGATATGTTTATTGTATAAAGTATGTTTTATATTTGTCATATTTAATTACGTTGTGTGCATTATATTTATTGTGAATGCAACGTATTTATATTATATAGTACTATAATATCTATACTTTTATATTCTGTAATTTATACTTTAAATATTGTATTAATCGTGTACAATTTATAATTTATATTCACATAAATGTAATCGTGTACAATTTATAATTTATATTTACTTGATTAACATCGTTAAATATCTTTTACCTATTTTTAATAAAATTAAGAGCTTACTTTTTTCTCATCAGACGATTACCTCGTTCCACTGTCCGCATTTGTATTACAAATATTATTTGAAAAAATAAATAAAATAAACTTGAAAAATTTAAACATGATGTAATTTGAATAAAATTTAAAACAATTTAAGTACAATTTGAAAGAAATGAGAATTTTATCAAGCAAACGATGGCATGAATAAACATCGTAAATATCGTGGACAGTGAAAATTGAACTTTTGAGGAGAACTACCTTTCGTAATAACTAAATTACCGTGGTTAATGTATACAGTTTTCGAGCCACGAAATGTGATTTCTAATTAAAATAGCATAGGAAATAACGAAGGATCCACGGACTCGCCTAAGTTTTTTCACGCGTCGTAAACCCGCGCCGTGATCATTCCAGTGCGAACAATCTTGAACCAACAGTGATTTCCAAAAGAAATATATATCTATCTCGATCATAAACGATCTCATTAGATAACGAACCAAAGAGAAAATCCGTGGAAGAGAAACGAAGGCATAATCTTGTAGAGTATAGAGAAACAGCTAGAGTGGTCAAATGAATTCAACTTTCGAAATTTCCAACGGTTAGCCCCATAAAACCAATTCTTCTCGTGCCAATCTGTTTTTCGTTTCACGCTCTTATTCTTATTACTAACCAATCGAGTATTCTTTGTTCCAAATTGCAACATTTTCTTAGTTTTAAGTATATATAAATGCAACCCAGGCAAAACAGATGATAAGTTTATTACTTCTTAATCATTTCTATCCGGTAATATCATACTAGTTTAAAAGAAAAAGAAAGCGACGAATTGTTGTATACGGTTCGGTCGCTCGTTGAGGTCCGCAATCAGTGGTTAACCTCTTGCCACGCACGTCGAGAATTCTTCGTCCCAAAATTGCAATATTTCCTCAGCTTTTGTATTTAAGTATAACATAATAATAAAGCAAAACAATAAATAATAAATTTATAACTTCTCGATAATTTCTATCCAGTGATATCACACCGACCGAGTTCAAAAGGAAAGCGGCGAATTGTTGTGTACGGTTCGGTCACTCGTTATGGTCCGCAATCAGTTGCCAGCGCGAAGGGTTAACCTCCAAAATTGTAACGTTTTCTCAGTTTTTAAGTACATTTAAGTAAAACGAAATAGGCAAAACAAATAATAAATTTATTGCCTCTCGATAATTTCTATCCAGTGATATCACATCGACTGAGTTCAAAAGGAAAGCGGCGAATTGTTGTGTACGGTTCGGTCACTCGTTATGGTCCGCAATCAGTTGCCAGCGCGAAGGGTTAACCTCCAAAATTGTAACGTTTTCTCAGTTTTTAAGTACATTTAAGTAAAACGAAATAGGCAAAACAAATAATAAATTTATTGCCTCTCGATAATTTCTATCCAGTGATATCACATCGACCGAGTTCAAAAGGAAAGCGACGAATTGTTGTGTACGGTTCGGTCACTCGTTATGGTCCGCAATCAGTTGCCAGCGCGAAGGGTTAACCTCCAAAATTGTAACGTTTTCTCAGTTTTTAAGTACATTTAAGTAAAACGAAATAGGCAAAACAAATAATAAATTTATTGCCTCTCGATAATTTCTGTCCAGTGATATCACACCGACCGAGTTCAAAAGGAAAGCGACGAATTGTTATGTACGGTTCGGTCACTCGTTATGGTCCGCAATCAGTTGCCAGCGCGAAGGGTTAACCTCCAAAATTGTAACGTTTTCTCAGTTTTTAAGTACATTTAAGTAAAACGAAATAGGCAAAACAAATAATAAATTTATTGCCTCTCGATAATTTCTATCCAGTGATATCACATCGACCGAGTTCAAAAGGAAAGCGACGAATTGTTGTGTACGGTTCGGTCACTCGTTATGGTCCGCAATCCAATTGCCAGCAAGTGGTTGAATTATTCGAGCTCCCATTAATCGTCCTTAATTTTTCTCTCTTCGTTTTTCAATTTCGTTGCCTGGAGCTTGGAGCACATCGATAGAAAAAAAAAAAAAAAAAAATAGAAAGGAGTCTCTGAATTTCCAACGGTAATGTACGAGTTTTGGTGCGAAAAACGAAGAAGGTGAAGAAACAGATCGAACGAATCGTGGCTTCCTTCCCGTAACGAATGTCTCACGGGGCGCAACACGGGGACCAGATAACACGCAATGTGAACATAGCATAATCTCCGAAGCGTTACGACCCAAGCTAACTGGGCTAACAGTTCCCAGGCAGCAGCAGAACGATCCTCCATCACGAAACAGAATATCCCAGCAGTGCAAGTGCACACAGCCAATGGATATTGGCGCACAACTATGCGAAACTGGGATTTCTTCCGTTCAGTTTGCTATCCAAATCGTTGAACCGTAAATTTTTTTGTTTCTTTTTGTTTTTTTTTTGTTTTATTTTTGTTCTTGGCCCGTTTCGCTTGCTGCACATTCGTAAGGTAATTTCAAACCAAAGATACCAGTAAGAGTAAAAGATGTAAGGGGAGAAAAAAGAGGAAGTTTTCCCTTCACGTAGAAAGCTGCGCGAAAAAACTCCTTGAATGGTGGGAAATTGTTTTTTCTCCTCCTATTTTGTACGTGCGAAATATTTACATTTTTCTAGCAAGTGTAAAAATTAGAGTATAGAATAATAATAATAATAAAATAATACTATATAATAATATAATAATAAAATAACACCAATATAATTATGTAATAAATAAAAAAGTAAAGAAATTCATGGAACGTTTCTTTGCCTTTTTTTTTTTATATAACATAATCTTCGCTGGATGATATTTAAGTGATACTCGGATCGGTAAGTTTCTGGTCGGCGCGGTTCGAGGATTAAACGCGCGTTTTAAATTCGATTTTTATTTCGATCACTCCGTGATCACTCGTAGAAAGTGATATATAATGGAAATGTGAATTATTTGCATTTGTGTTGCTGGTAACAGCAATGCTACACGTTTGGCACGTCAATCAGAAAGTAGGTAAAATGTGAAATGGACCTCGATAACCAGGGTTCCGACCTTTATCCATGTACGAATGTCCGTATATATTTATAAGTCGCACACTTTTCTATTCGATAAATATCTTCGAACTGTCGACGTTTGAGAAAATTAAAAAACAATTAAAATGACTAATTTACAACTTTTTGTTCGAAACTTTACGCTCTGGATGTAAAACGTAACTTAAAGTTACATTTTAGGTGTATTTTTAGAGATTCGAATGTTTTTTTTTTTTTTTTTTTTCATAAAATGTATAAACAGAAGTTTCTGTACTCTGTTGCATTACAAAATTTTTCTATTTCTTCTTTTTTTTTTACTTTTCTAGCACGATGATACATCGTACCATAGAGTACAGTGGCTCTTTATTTCTTGGTAAGTTCTTTTATCAATCTCGTAGTTTCATTCATCGTTGAGACAAAATTTTTGCCATTTTTTCCCCTTTCGATCTTTATCAAACTACGTCAATCTCGCTCGAGATTAATTTTTCTGCGGCAATAAAAGTGTAATGTCTCTGATGGAAATTTCACAGTCGGCAATTATTAATTCTTGCACATAAAGTTTGAATGTACGACACGAGAATATTAAACGCGTTGAGATGTTCCAGCTACATAGTTTTTACGTTCGATCTGTAAGAAGTGTTTTTCGGACAGATACGAACGAAGAATACCAGAATACTTGAGATTAGAAGAGCATGTGCAAAGAGTATGTATAACTAAGGGTTAACAGGTGATCTGTTCAAATTTAATTGATATATAGTAAATATACGGTATATGGTAGATATAACATATATAGCACACATATGTAACATACATTAACATATATAGTACACATATATAACATATATTAACATATATAGTACACATATATAACATATATTAACATACATAGTACATATATATAACATATATTAACATACATACTGCATATATATAATATATATTAACATATATAGTACACATACACAACATATATTAACATACATAGTACATATATGTAACATATATTAACATAGATAGTACACATATATAACATATATTAACATATGTAGTACATATATATAACATATATTAACATATATAGTACGTATATATAACATATATTAACATATATAGTACACATATATAACATATATTAACATATGTAGTACATATATATAACATATATTAACATATGTAGTACATATATATAACATATATTAACATATGTAGTACATATATAGTACATATATACAACATACATTAACATATATAATAACAATATATACAGTAAATATACGATATATAGTATATATATACTATATATATAACATCGACAACGTCTCATAGAAAAAGACGGAGATTTTTTTTCGTCTTTTTCGGTGCACTCGCGCATAATACCAGACTAAAACGTTTCAGCGAGCCATGAAACGATAAATCTTCGTTTTGTGGGGGAGTTGAGAGCTTGCTCGCAGCAAGGCTTGGTATCCAGCGTGTCCCAAACGAGTGAAATGGCTTACCACGAATCCCAGCGACAGTTTTAATGTGTTCTCGACTTTCCCTCGGCTCCACGTGATGCTTGTATATTTCGACGCGAACAGGTCAACGGGGCAATCGTAGATCGAATATCCTCGGGTTCGGGACTTTTCTATACCTGCACACGATCCTGGCCTATTCACGAGATGTTTTTCATTTTCATTTTCTACCGTGGAAAACCGGGTTCCGAGGTAGTTTAAAGATTTCGTAGGAAATCGTATAACAGAAATAGCCGAAGAGGTTTCCCAGTCCTTACGTTGGTTAAAAAAAGTATAAAAAAAGAAAATTCAAACGTCATGTTCAATTTAATTCCCGTGTAGAAATTTAGTTGATTCTATTTTAAAGCAAATACTTCGAGTGTTCTTTTTCTCCTTGCATTACGCAGCAGGTGAAATAGCAAGGATACTCTTGTCGCCGAAAATTATAAATATCTAAGTGTCTACGAAATTGTTGAAAAAATGTTACTCATGACTAAATCTATCACCATATTCATCCCTCAACACTTGCTATCGCCATTTTATTGAATTCTCAATGCACCAGAGTTAAAAACAAAAATTCAAGAAATCCTAACATTTTGTCATTTGGCCCTAAAAATATCAAAACTATAAAAATATGATTTCTCTTCGTATGGCAATTTTTTTGAGGAGAGTTCAAACTTTAAGATCGAACTTAGTTTGAAAAGAAATTTTTCAATATTTGAATTTGGCTAATTTTCGAGAACAAAAAGTATCCTTGCCGATATGTATTATAAATTAACGCGGGACTACAAAAGTGGGGGCTCCATACTGAATTATTTCTTTACAAAGCACAGACAGTTTTTCATCAAGAAAAGTGCGAATACTTTCGTCCACGAGGTTGGGTAGCTTTCCACGAGATTTTCCATCGAAGTAACATATAAAAATATTTCATAAGAATATTTTCGACGAAAGATAAAATACAAACGAACGTTCTGCAACGAGGGAAATGAAACGTGGCGATGGTTGGAAAAAGAAAAAGAAAAGAAAAAAAAATGGGCGAAAGGTCGTTCCTCGGAGGAGCAGTTGGAGTGGTCAGGAGAACGCACTCTATGCACGAGTTAGAAGTGGAGGCGAAAGAGGTTTCGAGTGTACGTGGGTAATTGAATAGGTTGTTTCAGCGAGAGTTCTTTGCCCGTGCTCATTTTCCAATAGCGCGCTGCTACTGTTCGTATATTTATTTATTTACACAAACTGTAATCGCCTGACCGACAGTATATCCTTAAACACACTTTAGATCTACAACAACCAACTGCAAGCAGATACATAAATTCCAAAAGAGTAACGTGTGCGAGGACCACGTGGTCTCTTTGTGTACGTTGAAATTCGTTGCCACATACGTACGTGCACGACACGTCACAGAGTTATTTAATGACGTTCATAAAAATAGTAAATTGCGAGTGATTAACCCCTTGCGCTGGAATGATTTACTTCTTGTGCCACGCACGTCGAAAATTGCGATGTTTTCTCAGTTTTAAGTATAACTCAGGCAAAACAAATAATAAATTTATTACTTTTTAGTAATTTCTATCCAGTGTACCGATGAGTAATTTTTATCTATGTACCGATGAATTGAAAAAAGAAGAATTATTGCGTACGGTTTGGTCACTCGTTATGGTCCGCGAACCAGTTACTAGCGCAAGAGGTTAAGCACACTTCGAGAATATTTGACCCAAAATTTTAATACTTTCTGAGTTTTAAGTATATTTAAGTATAACCCAGGCAAAGTAAAATAATAAATTCATTACTTTTTAGTAATTTCTATCCAATGACGTACCGATGAATTTAAAAAAGAAGAATTGTTGCGTACGGTTCGGTCACTCGTTATGGTCCGCGAATCAGTTACTGGCGGAAGAGGTTAAGCGCACTTCGAGAATATTTGATCCAAAATTGCAATATTTTCTCAGCATTAAGTATATTTAAGTATAACCCAGGCAAAGTAAATAATAAATTCATTACTTTTTAGTAATTTCTATCCAATGACGTACCGATGAATTCAAAAAAGAAGAATTATTGCGTACGGTTCGGTCACTCGTTATGGTCCGCGAATCAGTTACTGGCGCAGGAGGTTAACGTTGAGGTTAGAGTCGAACAACGTTATTGCAAACTGTTCGCATGATAGACGTATGGTGTTGCATGGTGCATTGTCAGCTTGTTGCATTCTCACTCGACAGCTGTGACAATAAAAAACGATGGAAAAATTCCAAAGCACAAAGCACCGTATATGGCGGCTGACATTCTTAACGATTTTAATTACGTTGAATGGTTGTCGAATTCTCTGGATAAATGCACTTCAGACGACAGTTGCTATCTCGGCAGTAAATTTATCTCCAACAGGAAGTTTGACCAATCACTAAACATCACGAGAAATGAGAATATTTCAAATACCAGATAAAAAATGTAACCGGGAACATCTGCGAGTGGACAAACGAGTGTATTTGCTGGTTCGAGATTGATTATCGACGGACGCACTAGAACCTGGGGTGTACATGTTTTCTTAGGACAACTACCTGCTACAAATATGTGGAATATATATATATATATATATATATATATATATATATATATATATATATATTCTTTTTCTTTTTTTCGAAGAAAAATTTGAGAAGGGTCTGGCTAGAAGAGTAAGGCTAAAGCTATGCGAGGCGTCGATTTACTACCTTCTGTGGTTGGTCGAATGATTTCGGGGACAAACAACCATGTCCCGAACGTGGCTCTCCAAACAAAAGTCACGTTTTAAAGGGAACACCGTGACTCGAATTTCGACTGCTACGTTGACGTTTTTCTGTACAATAGTTAACAAATGTTCCACTCGTTTGCTCGGAATGACACGAATCTACTTTAGCATCTTGTTCTTCAACGTCGATGTTCGGTTTTAACAATTAACCATTTGCGCTTCAAAACCATCTTTCAATTATTATTTTTTTCTCCTGGCAATTTAAAAATTCCTGCGACGAAAAACTGGCGTCGTGTCACACTCGGCAAAGGATTGCAATCGTTTTGTCGCGTGATTTGTTTCAACGTCGAAACTAGTCGTTTCTGCGCCAAAGAAAGAAAACCATATGTCTATACCAGCTTCGTGGATTAACGAAGTACATACTGTCTTATATCATTATTACATGAATTTAAAATTTTAATAAAAATGTCAAAATTTTCTTATGGGACGATAAGACCCCACAGAATTTTATATTAATTTAATTTTACAATAAAATATAAAATTTAATTCAATATTTAATTGGAAGAATTATCAAGTTTAATAAATTTTAATTAATAAAAACTTTAATTTCAGAAAATTAAATTTCGATTTTCAATTCATAATTATTAGATTGAATTACCTCGGGGATAACAGCGTTATATTTTCTTGTAGATGTTGTAGAAAAGAATGATTCTTTTTTATCTTAGAATGATAAGGGAACAGTCAGGTCGTTCACCGTCACGTACAATTATATCAAACATTTGGCTTGTAATCGAGAATTTTTGCGTGTGCGCGCGAACAAAGCGTAAGAGATTGAATTTTCGAAACGAGAGAGTGGCAGGTTCGAAGAGGATGGGGACCCGCGAGCACGTAATTATTCAATCGGGAGCGACGAGTGGCATTGTCGACCTACGCTTTGTTACACATCGTCTTTCTAATGGTTGCGACGGTATGCGCTCGGGCTTTAATTTCGTTTGACGGCTCCACCCGTGACGTCTTATTATCGAATTTATTATTCGAGTACCTCCACCTACCCGCAGCTGTTTAAGCAGTGACATAAGGCAGTGAAATAAATCACGTAAGTCGCCTTTACGACCGAGAGTGCCCGCGTTCGAATTTATTTATTTCCTCTTCCCTCGAACCACTGGTTCAAAATTCCTCGAGCTCTTTTTCACTACGAGAAATTTGCGAGAGAGAGAGAGAGAGAGAAAGAATAATCTGACCGACGTAATATCGTATCGGGGATGTTGAAATCTAATCTGAATCTAAGAAAGTTTCGCGATCTCTCGAAGCTCAGGTTAAGAAGAAGTATGAAAGCGAATGAATAATAAATAAATAGTAAAATGATAAAAAAAATGAATGAGAAATCATTTGCACGAATTGGAAATATAAAACAGTAGGTGCAAATGATAAATAAAAATTAAAAATTTAACACTAAAATAATTAATATCTTTCTCGAACCTAATAATTAAATATTCTTGCTACGTTTTTCTTTGCATTTTAACCGTGGCCAACAAAGATTTATATATAAACGCGTCGATTTGAGTTCTCAAAAAAAAAAAAAAAAAAAAAAACTGAAATAATTCCCGCGAAATAAAATCATCGTTTTTAAAAGCTTCGACGATTGAAAAAATCGAGAAACCAATCCTCAGTCCACTGTTTACATCGGAGACATTTTACAAACTCGCAACAACAAACGAAGAGAGAAAGAGAGATCTCTCTGTCCGCGTTACCTGCAGTGACGGGCAACTTCGATGTCTGTACTTCCTGGTGGCCAGTTCCCACCAAGGGATGACGTTCTCGTTGCTCCTCGGCTTCACCGGATCGCTGACCGCGTGCTCGTATAGCGGCTCGAGGATCGGCACGTTGCCGGACAAACGTCTGAGAGGGTCGTTGGAGGGCTGATCCTTCGCTAGATTGCCCCTTCGAGGCAACGTGGCGAAACCACCGGCGTGTCGGCGATCGTCGTCGTTGTCTTTGTTCTCCGGCTCCTCCGATTCCAACGAGTTGTGTCTGGTTCTACGACAGGACGATTTCGTCGTCGAGAGATGATCCTGCCACTGGAGACCGCGGCTGGTTCTGTCCAGCTGCCCGCGCATTATGACGTCGGTGGCGTCCATCAAATAAAGGGGTGGCGGTCTGCCGAACAATTTGTCCAAGTTAGTCCTCCGGTTATCCAGGCGTTCGTCGTTCCGTTCGCTGACGTCCACGTCGCTGATGCAAGGCCTGCGAAGCGACGACGATCTGACGCGAACAAGTCGTTCACCGTCGAGCACGTCTTCGCTGGATTTGTGAAGAGGTCTCGAGGTGGCTCTGGATCTTCGCGCGGGCAACGTGTCGCATCTCCTCTCCGAGTAGCTGCTACCCTCGCTGGGAGTTGATCTCGCCGCCAGTGGCCGCGATTTGTAGAAACTCTTGTCCTCTCTCGCGGCGAGATCGTTCGATCGACGAACGCTGGACGACGACACCTGGCTGGTCGACTCGAGAACGATCCTTTCGAATCGATCCCTGTCCTGCGCCGTGTCCACTCGAGAACGATTCTTTCGAATCGAACTGGTGACCGGCCTGTCGTCGTCGGTGGAGGACATTTCGTCCTTGGACTCGAGCTCGTCCGAACCCTCCGTACTCGCTGGATTCTTCGAGCCACCGTTCTGAAACACACCCGACTTCAAGTACTCGCTACCGTTTTGCTCGCTCTGTCCAACCTCGCTGATGGCGTACAGCGACTCGGTGGATTTCGTCGAGGACGTGGTGGTGGTCGATCCGGTCGAGTGCCTCGACGTGTTCTCTATCGAGGACGATCTCGGCAGCAACTTGGGCGGATGTTTGCCGAACGAGTTCGGTCTGCTGCTCCTCAGCGTCGAAACCGCGCTGCTGTCCAAACTCTCCGTTTTCGCGTCCGAGTCCGACTGCCTCTCGAGAAGGCTCTCGCCAAAGTCGCACGATATCGGCGGCATCGGCGCCATGTCCCTCTTCCTCGCATAGCCGCACAACAGATCCACCGTCCGATCGATCGTCTCGCCCTTGGCGATCCTGTTGATCACACCGTAGGTGGACGAGCTCCTCGAGCCAACGGACGACTTCAGCTCCTCGTAACTCTTGTCGATCTCCGCGATGTTCTTGTTGATGTCCTCGATGTACTTGGCCGTGGTGCGGTAGAGATCGCCGCTCGGAACGTAGTTCCCGTCGACGATCGCCACGCGACGGTCGCGCCTCGACCTCGACAGTACGCTGCCAGGCACCGCGTAGATCGGTTGCCTACTCTTCGTCTCGCCGATTCTCCTCAACCTCGCGCCTCTTCTCGTCGAAACGTCCGCGGCGCCGCTCTCGATCTCCCTCAGCCTCTTCAGATCCGAGTCGAGCATCGCGGTAGGCCGGTAGTGATCCTCGGCGAACCTCGTTGCGCTGCTCGATCGGAACGGACGCGAACCGCGTTCCTCGTGGTAGATGCGATCGATCGAGCCATTCTCCATCGACGAGTCCTTCTGCTTCATCTCGTTCGAGACGTTTCTACCCGAGAACGTGTCGTTCGGCTGTCCTTGGCCGCGACCTTGCTCGATCTTGCTGAACGTGTTCAGCGTCACCAGCCTGCGCCCCTCCGGCCAAGGATTTCCCCTCTTCGAGCCTCTCAGCGTCCCGTAGTTCTCGATCAGCATGCAATCCTTGCCGAGGTCGCTCCATCTCGGCACCTGTTGCAGATCGTTGCTGCTCGCGACCACTACGGGGAAGTTGGACAGCTGGGGTAGCGCGTACGGGCCGCCGGCTTCTTTGAGCAGCTCCTCCGAGTCGGACCTGTAGACGGCTCGAGGCCTGCTGCGACCTCGCGATCTTATGGTCGCGTAGCCGTCGTGCACGCGCCGCGAGCACACGTTCAGATCCATCCGGTCAGATCTCCGCGGTCCCTCGCGTCAGTCGTCAATCACACCGCGGTGATTTCTAGACTTGTTAGAAGAAAGTCCTCTGGACACACGCGCGCGCACATCTCCTTTTTCTTCTTTACGTCTAAATTCCGGACAAAGTGGAATATGGACACTCTGTGAAAATAATTGATCGCTCGTTCGTTGCGGACTCGTTTGTCTGATTGCGAGAGAAACTGTGCTCCCGTGACACTTCCTTCGGAAGAAACCAACCGGAGGTTTCTTTCTCTCTTCGAGGAGGAAATTACTAAAAAGAATCGCAGTTTTCTTAGGCTTGGCGAAGAAAATGTGAATTTCACAGGGTGAATCAAGTTTGATCTCTCTTTAACTTAAAACACGCGTACATGCGTACAGGTTGGAAAGAAAAATTATAGATAAATTCTATATCTTCGATTTGATAGAAACACGTGTAAAGAACCTGCCACAAAATTGAACTTCAAAGTAAAAAAAAAAAAAAACTTTTTTTCTTGCATTGTATTCTACTCATCACGAAGGTGAAACTTTTCCAAGGAACCTAATAGTTCTCTTGAAAAATGGCAAAGAAGTTTCTTAATCATTTAACGCGTGCGTCCTAACAGCGACTTCATGATTCTGGATTACTAATCAACCAACATTTGATTTATCATAGTTGCAGCATCAGTGTAAGTCTAAATAATCAAATAACAAAACTAACTATTAACATTATTCAAATCATAAACATTCATAGGACCATAAAGTCGCTGTTTCAACCTTTTTTATTTTCTTTTTTTTTTTTTGTAGGTTACAGAGCATCCCTTGGAGATTAAAATGGCTACGTATAACTTCCAGCAACGAGTAAAACTCATTGAGTTTAATAATGAAGAAATTGAAAAAACACGTGTCTGTAAAATTTATTCAGTTTCACATCTTTCAACGACCATACTATATTAAGTGCTTGATTCCTTTACGCGGAATCCAACAATGGATTGCAAATAGAGAAATATTTAGAGCGGTAATTTTGGTCGAATTATCGACAAGGCACGCTCTACATGATTCGAACGAAATAATCGCAGGCTGCAACGATTAAACGAACAAACTAAAATCGTAATATCCAATCGTGTTTTAATTAGCGCAGAAAGCATTCTCCTAACTGTATCGCGTCGACGATTTGGCTGAAGCGATTCGAGAGTCGAAACACGTCGTCCCTCGTAACAAACTGCTATTCATCGTTCGAACGAACAAACGATCGTTTAAATGGAACGAGAAATGTGTCGCGCGGGTCATTTTATGTAACAAAGACGAGGCACGTTGCGAAAACGTGGAGCAAGGGTAGCTGCTACCGTTCGCGGCGTGAGTATTATCGCTCGTAGTTTATGATGATATTTACGGATCGTACGGTTCGAAGAAGATCGCAAACACGTACTGTAATCTCCCGGTGTCACGACTGGAGGCAGCTGTTGTAATGGCATCATTGATAATTAAATTGGGTCTCCCGCGAGATGACGTAACCGACCAAGTTCGTAGCTGCTCGAAGAAGATGATCGCGGTACAGAAACGATTGCTACGACGTTTGGATCGGTTACGGTGGTGAACAGAGTTGTTTTTCACTCGAACGACGAATCTTTGAGATTGAAACTCAAACGTGGAGAGACAATGACTTATCTTGGCTGTACGTAGATTTATTTAAAAAGATGAATCCCCCTC
The DNA here is from genome assembly GCA_036937485.2 of Tetragonisca angustula. Taxonomy (NCBI): domain Eukaryota; kingdom Metazoa; phylum Arthropoda; class Insecta; order Hymenoptera; family Apidae; genus Tetragonisca; species Tetragonisca angustula. The sequence continues at coordinate 457,713 of JAWNGG020000026.1, read as the reverse complement.
TCGAAATTTTATTGTCAGGCAAGAAAGTATGAAAAGCACAAAAAGAAAAAAAAGAAAAAAAGTATAAAACGAACAAAGAACCAAAAAAAAGAACGAAGAACCATGAAGTTTGTTCGCGAACGCGGTTTTCCTTTCTCTCAGGACGTTTCAATGGTAATCTCGAGTAGAGTTAAGTAAAAATTGAAATATACCAATTGTAGAAATTATAGATAAAAACTGAAATATAAATAACATATTCTGAGCCATGAATAATAATAGATCCGGAAGGAACGAGAATCTGGATTTTTCCACGTTGTTTCTTTGTGTTTTGTTCAACAGAAATCAACATTAACAGCGTTAACTCTAACTCTCGAAACACGAAATCCCTCTTATAAAGTACAGTCGACTTTTTGGGCTACGAACTCGAGTTCCAAATTTAAAACAGAGGAATTTTTTTTCGTTTGAAGAAGACGGTTCCCATCTGTCGATGGAATGACGATTAGAGAAATGTCAGAATTTTAACGACAAAATTCTACGAACGAGATACGTAACAAAGTTAGGATCAACTAGCAATTATCGATCATTGTAAATGTATATTTGTGGCATCACCGTTAGAGAATTCAAACTACTTAGCTTAAACTGTGCCAGTTACAGAGAGTAACAACGATAGTCACTGACCCAGATCAACCAAGAGACTTTATGCTACTCGCTAATCATTCATCTAGAGGCATTAGAATTTCTATATACGACGATTAGGAGAGCACTTCAGTTCGAAACGAGGAATAACAAAGTAACTCGAACCGATATTAGCACATGTTGGCACTTTCATAGTGGGTGATCAGATATATACTTGACTCATACCTGATGTATATTTTGGTTGTTAAAAAAAAAAAGTTATCGCGATAACGGTTGCAAAATTACGAACAAATAAATGGAAACATTTAGAACAATCGTGTCAGAATGTTTTACATGTGAATCGTCGCAATTTAAATACAATTGATAAATAAATATTATTTAAATACAATTTAAACAGAAATAATTGAATAAACGTATTCAAAATAATAAATAAATTTATCATCTAAGCACAATTTAAACACAAATAAATAAATTTATACAACTGTATCTCTGTACAGACTTGCAGAAACTGCTATTAATTTTGACAAGAACACCCGTACCTTTTATAAAATTATAAAGAAACGAAACGTTTGAAATCTCGCAATACTGACACATTTAAAACTGACATTTCGTCTCAACAATATGCTTCCCAAAGAATAATCATCTATTCCTTATTATCGATATTTGTAAGTTATTCGCTTTTAAATGGACTTTAAATATCCATCAAACAAACACATTTCGTGATCGCGGCATTAACCAGCTACGAAAAAAAAGACTGATCGGCTAATAATGGTTATCTAACCGTGAAACAGAGACACACGCGAGAGATGGAGGTCATTAATTTCTCTAAGCGATAAAGATATTGCGAGCATCGAGAGTAAGTTACGCACAGCGGTGCATTTATGCCTCGCTATAAATTTGTGTGAATCGATTAGCGTTTCAGATAAAACCAGTTCCTAGTGGCCAGTTGTGGACTTGCCACTTTTGCAAAAAAAAAAACCGAAACGATCCTAAGCCTATGGCAAACCATCCTAAATCCTTAAACTCTTCCCGTTACATCACGGCTCACTAATTCGCTCCGTCCGAACCAAAGATTTATCTTGCAATCGTATTGTAATGTACAAAGAGTCGCGTGCAACGTCGCGTGTTAGTTGCAAAAATTTCCCTCCCCATTGCAAAAAAGAAAAACTTCTACTGAAATAAATCCGTAATTTTTTTTTTATTATATATTTTATTATATTAGTATATTTTATTATTATATATATTTTTTATTATATATTTTTTTTATTATAATTAATAAAATTGGTTTTTTCCCTTATAATTTCGACCCTGTGTAAACAACTGCTAAGCAAAAAAAAAAAAAAATGTTGGAATAGAATTTTGCCTTCTATGCTATTTTCACACGTGTTCTTCAACTGACTGTTTGTCAATTTCAATGTACAAATAACATAGCCGCGGCTGAACGAAGTTTTGCAAATTAAAAGAGCTCGAGCGTGTCGCGAAAATTTTAAAATAAACTCGTGACTCGAATCGAGATTCATCGATCTACCACATACATACGTATACGTTATAGCATACAGTTTGCCTCGTAACGCGTAACAACGTCTCCTCTGTGTTACTCGCGCGTAAAACACAGACCGAGCTACAGCTTTTTTGCGCGACGCAATAAATAAACGTGATTGTCATTCATCGAGGCTCGGCCTCCGTCGAGAGAATATCATGACTTCACAGAGTAAAGAAAAAAAAAGATATGGTAAAGAAAAGAAAGAAAGAAAGAACAACCGACAGAAGAACTGGAAGTGTTGCAAGATGTTTATATTTAAGGATCGAGCAATATCAGATCGAGAACATTTTTAACAGCTTATGGATTATTAGCAGTCAAGTTATTTCAATGTTAATTGGAACACGCGAGATTTATTGCGGTATTCTTCTCAACGAAATTGATCAGAATCGATGAAAGATATTCTGCTTTTTTTCTTGTCTGCGAGTAATGTCCCGACACGGTCTCGATAATCGCGGATCGTTCGAATCCCCGATTACAGGGGAATTTCCTGTCCTTCTTAATTGCTCTTCGTTTTTACGTACGACTTTATTGCGAGCTGCTCGAGTGCACGCCGAGCGTAACTTCCGGGAATGGTAAACTGCACGAAAATGGAAGAAAAGAAATCACCAAGGTGCAATACCACCTTGCGCTCGGCAAAAAGTTGGCGAAAAGAGTTAGACACCTGCTGCTTTATTTCGTCGGACGTATTGTTAATATCCGAATATGTGAAATCGATGTGGCAAGATTAGCTTGTCAATGTGCACTGGCTCGCATTAACATTTGCAAATTACTTTAAATACGGAAACTGTTGCAATTTGGTGAAGAAAAAGTCGTGCAACAACAAAGCTCGAGTTCGTTTTAAAGTTCGAAGTTTCCAATTTCCAAATTTTATTCTGTAAGATATTTCCACACTAATTTTACATTTTACAAGTCCTATTCTATCTGACTGTGAGATGTTTACTATTAAGATTCATTTGCCTGTTCCAATCGGGACTGAAGAACCAACGTTAGCTGCGCTGGTTCGCGGACCATAACGAGAGACCGTATATACAATAATTCGTCGCTTTCTTTTTCTTTTGAACTCGCCGGGATAGAAATGACTAAGAAGTAATAAATTTATTATTTCTTTCGCCTCCGTTATATTTCGATATACTTAAGTATATCGAAATACTGAGAAAATGCTGCAATTTTGAGTCAAATATTCTTGAAGTGAGCTTAACCTTTGCGCTAGTAATTGTAAATACAACAATTCATCTTCTTTTCGAATTCATCGGTACATCACTTGATATAAATTACTAAAAAGCAATAAATTTATTATTTCTTTGCCCTGTGTTATATTTCAATATACTTAAAACTAAAAAAGTATTGCAATTTTGGACCAAATATTCTCGAAGTGCGCTTAACTTCTTGGCAACTGATTGCGGACCATAACGAATGACCGAACCACGTATACAATAATTCTTCTTTTCGAATTCATCGGTACATCACTTGATATAAATTACTAAAAAGCAATAAATTTATTATTTCTTTGCCCTGTGTTATATTTCAATATACTTAAAACTAAAAAAGTATTGCAATTTTGGACCAAATATTCTTAAAGTGCGCTTAATCTCTTGCGCTGGCAACTGATTGCGGACCATAACGAGTGACCGAACCACGTATACAATAATTCTTCTTTTCGAATTCATCGGTACATCACTTGATATAAATTACTAAAAAGTAATAAATTTATCATTTGTTCTGCCTGGGTTATACTTCAATATACTTAAAACTGAGGAAATTTTTGGCCAAAAATTCGGCACATTATTCCAGCGCAAGAGGTTAAGAGCATCTTCCCCCGTGTCAGAACCGATTCTCCTATTCAAAGAACGAAATCTATTCAAAGCTTTTTTGCTCAACTTTTCCGACCCCTGTCTGAGTTAACGTTCTTTCATTGACAGACGCGGAAACGTCGACAGACAGGCGCAGGTGTCGTTCACATTACGACTAATTCTCGGCGAAAAATGTTTCCCTTCCTCGAGAGGATCCCTCGCGGCTATTCAAACGTTTCTCGAGCGGAGACCAAGCGGTGGAAGCGAGGTTTGTCAACGGACAAACGTTACACGCGTTCGAGAGCTCGAATGAAAAGAGAAAGAAAAAAAAAAGTGCAGGCATGTTGCTGCATGGCGTGGACGAGCGTACACGCGACGCAGGTGCCTTCTCTCGTTTGCAGGAAGAGAGGCTCATAAATATTAATATTTCGAAGACGTCGATACGTCACGTTCCCCTACGTATCGTCGTTCCGTCTTTTCCTCTCTCCTACCACCGTCATATTTGAATTTCCCCCATAGATTGATGGATGCTACGCGCGCGCGCTGTTTCCGCGAGGACGTGGTGCTGCCTCGTCGTTTCTCTTGCCGCTCGTTTTCGAAGGGACTCGCGAACTCCGTTAAATGTCAGGACCTTGATGGAACGTCTTCTCCAAGAGGGAATTAATTGACGCGAGGTCGCGCAGACGTTGCGCGTTTATAAACCGAGTTGCGTAACTGTTCGTTAATCTATAAGAACGATGAAAACGAGCGTTGGATTAAACGCCTGGTTTTCTTGCGAGATATTCTTCGTGGAGAACAAGATAAGTGATTTGCAAGTAAAGCGAGAGCAATTTCATTGACGAAAAATTTCAATGAATAGCTCACTGTAGGAAAATGTGTACAGGGTGGAGAGAACCTGTCGCAAAATTGTCGTAAAACCTCGACGTTGAATTTAAAGGTGAAAATTTCTTTTCTTTTTTCTTGTTAATTGTATTCTACTCATTGTAAAGGTACTTTCCCAAGAACTCTAAAATGGCAAAAAGGACGCGTGCGTTCTAACAGCGACTTTATTACGGTCCTGAATTACGTTTCACTAACATTTGACTTGTCATAGTTGTAGCATCAGTGTGAATCTAAACAATCAAATGATACAATTAACTGTTAATATTATTCAAATTATAAACATTCACGCGTCCATAAAGTCACTGTTAGAACGCACGCGTTAAATGATTAAGAAACTATTTTGCCATTTCTCAAGAGAACTATTTCACCTTTGCGATGAGTGGGAAAAAAATTTCTTTAACCTTGAAATTCAGCTGATCTCGCTGTACGACTTCCTTTTACAAAGATGTAACAACTTAAAGTATCGACAGTATTTTATCGTCACGTGTTCTTGGTCGTGCTGTTCGCTCATACTCGAATACTTCTCGCATTTTTTTCTCTCGCGCATATGCTTCGAATTCCTGCTGCACGCGGCAGCTGCTCCGAGAAGTTTCCCCCTGGTGTTAACCTCTTGCCACGCACTTCGAGAATTATTTGCCCCGAAATTGCAATATTTTCTCAGTTTTAAGTATATTTAAGTAAAACGAAACAGTCAAAACAAATAATAAATATTTATTACTTCTCAATAATTTCTATCCAATGATATCGTACTGATGAGTTCAAAAAGAAAGAATTACTGTATACGATTTGGTCACTCACTATGGTCCGCAATCGGTTGCCAGAGCAAGGGGTCAACCTCCAAAAATTGCAATATTTTCTCAGTTTTAAGTATATTTAAGTAAAACGAAATAGGCAAAGCAAATAATAAATTTATCACTTCTCAATAATTTCTATTCAGTGATACGATACTTACGAGTTCAAAAAGAAAGCGACGAATTGTTGTATACGGTTCGGTCACTCGTTATGGTCCGCAATCCGTTGCCAGCGCAAAGGGGTTAACCTCCAAAATTGTAATATTTTCCCAATTTCAAGTATATTTAAGTAAAACGAAATAGGCGAAGCAAATAATAAATTTATTGCTTCTCAGTAATTTCCAATGATGTTTAAAAAGAAAGCGACGAACTGTTGTATTAACGATTCGGCCACTCGTTATGGTCCGCAATCGGTTGCCAGCGCAAGGGGTTAACCTCCAAAATTGTAATATTTCTTCAGTTTTAAGTGTATTTTAGTGAAACAAAATAGGCAAAACAAATAATAAATTTATCACTTAATTATAATATTTAATAGGCGAAACAGTTAATAAATATATATAAATTTACTTCTATCCAGCGATATCGTACCGACGAGTTTGAAAAGAGAGCGACGAATTGTATACGATTCGGTCACTCGTTATGGTCCGCAATCGGTTGCCAGCGCAAGGGGTTAACCTCCAAAATTGTAATATTTCCTCAGTTTTAAGTGTATTTTAGTGAAACAAATAATAAATTTATCATCTAATTATAATATTTAATAGGCGAAACAGTTAATAAATATATATAAATTTACTTCTATCCAGCGATATCGTACCGACGAGTTTGAAAAGAGAGCGACGAATTGTATACGATTCGGTCACTCGTTATGGTCCGCAATCGGTTGCCAGCGCAAGGGGTTAACCTCCAAAATTGTAATATTTCCTCAGTTTTAAGTGAATTTTAGTGAAACAAATAATAAATTTATCATCTAATTATAATATTTAATAGGCGAAACAGTTAATAAATATATATAAATTTACTTCTATCCAGCGATGTCATACCGACGAGTTTGAAAAGAGAGCGACGAATTGTTGTATACGATTCGGTCACTCGTTATGGTCCGCAATCGGTTGCCAGCGCAAGTTGGTTAATAACGAACCCGGAGGAAGAGAAAAGATTAAAAAAAAGAAACGTGAATCGTAATAGTCCGCCGCGAGTAGATAGGATGAATTACCTTGTCGGAAGCGAGACATGGGCATCGTAGGTGAAAAGAGAGGGCCGAAGGAAATGCGAATAAGTGAGTACGCGTGCGTCATGCGACGCAAGGGACATGTGTGGTTAATTGTAATTAAAATCGCGAGGCCGGAAGTAGTTCGTGACGAACGCACGCCCCGTGCGTGTTCTTCCGTCTCGCGTGAAAACTGAAAGTAGAGAGAAAAAAAAAGAAGAAGAGAAAAAGAAAGGAGAAGAAAAGAGCGTGGGTTCTCATTTTTCATGGGAACAAAGCGGAACCCACTGCCTCATGCTTCGTAGCCAAGATTCCAAGATTCCAAGATTAAGAGACCGTGTAATCTGTCTAAAGAAGTGCAACGTTTATTTATTTCCTTTTCTTTTTCTCTTGTTTCTCTCGAGGTTCGACTAATGATGCACAACTTTAAGAATGCAATTGATTTGGAAAAATACGATCCATTCGTTTTTCTTTTGCAGCATATTTTACATCCTTCGCTATTGTTACTCCAGGAATTTTATCGTATAATGTGTATTCAAATGCAACGTTTATTTGTCAGTATTTTCTTGGTTCTCGTGAAGTTTGATGATCAATGACGCATAACGACAATTAGGATGACGTTATTGATCTCGAAGGACACGAAGATTTCCTTTTCTTTATAGCACAGAGTTTCGCGAATCCATTATCAATCACTATTGTTGCTCCGAAAATCGTTTTACTTGTCACAGTTGTTACTGTTCACTCGTTATGACAAGTACAAAAAGTACGCGTTTAAGATGAAAGATCATCGACTCGCCACGGAGAACGCGCGCGAATCGTGGAATCCACGCGCGAGACAAAGTCGAAGCGAAGAAACTCGACGCACCTCGAGTTTATTTCTCTCCGGTACCTGCCCTGTCTCGTCACCTACCACTTTTTCCACCGATGATAGCCGCCTTCGGCCGAGTGCAGCTAAACTCAGTGTATATGTATATTTCTTTTCATGGGAGAACGGTGGTGGGTACGAGGGAACGCAGAAGAACAGGAACACCGGGTGTCCCGATCGATCAGCTCGGGGAATTCTTTCATTAATCGCCACGGGGTCAACGGCCCTCTGCTAATCGCTCGTGACTTCATTATGACGATAGGAAAAAACGCGGGGAAAAATGCAGACTTTTTTAATTTCTAAATTTCTAAATATATAAATTTCAAATTTTTAAATTTCCAAATTTCCAAATCTCTAAATTTCCAAATTTCTAAATTCCTAAATATATAAATTTCAAATTTTTAAACTTCCAAATCTCTAAATTTCTAAATACATAAATTTTAAATTTTTAAATTTCTAAATATGTAAATTTTAAATTTCCAAATCTCTAAATTCCTAAATATATAAATTTTAAATTTCCAAATTTCTAAATATATAAATTTTAAATTTCCAAATCTCTAAATTCCTAAATATATAAATTTCAAATTTTTAAACTTCCAAATCCCTAAATTTCTAAATACATAAATTTTGAATTTTTAAATTTCCAAATCTCTAAATTTCTAAACATATAAATTTCAAATTTTTAAATTTCCAAATCTCTAAATTTTAAATTTTCAAATTTCCAAATTTTTATAAATTTCCAAATCTCTAAATTTTAAATTTTCAAATTTCCAAATCTCTAAATTCCTAAATATATAAATTTTAAATTTCCAAGTTTCCAAGTTTCTAAATTTTAAATTCTTAAATATCCAAATTCCTAAATTTCTAAATTCAACTTTTCAACTTTTAAATTTTCTATACAACGCACAAATATTCGCGTCTAGTAACAATTCAAATAATAATTATCTATCTTATCTATCTGTAAGTCCGTCGATACACATATACATATCTCTCGGAATGTCACAAGAAGCGTCACACGTTTAATTAGAAAACGAATGATCATTGATTTGTTAAAGTCTAGAGGAAACAAATGGCCATCAGAATATCGTTATAATTTCATTTCACAGATTTCCAATTACCGTCTATTTTTCTATACACGTAATACATATAATCAAGAACCGGTCGAATTCGGTTGCCAATTTCGCGTCACGAGGACTCGCGTTTAATTCGAAAGAGCAACGCCGTAGCACGGTTTTACACACGTGGGTACAGATTGCTTTCCACAGTCCAGCGTGCTCGCGTCACAATGGTAATTGCAAATTGTTTCATTTTCACGGAAGTGCGAGGCGATCAAGGATTTAATGGGAAATCGCTGCCGCAGGTGCAGTTCCTGTTATAAAATTAATGTCTCACGGCGAACGAGTCCCCGCGTCGAAACTCGGAGATTCCACTGGTTTTGTAAGGCTGACGGCACGCGAGATCGTCATCGGCAAAATGGAAAGAACTGTAACTCGGGGAATATTTGCGCAACACCAGCGACTGGCGTTCGCGTTCCTTCTGGCGTATCGTTGATGGCGACGCATTTGCATAATTAAAACTCATTGTGCAAATCGTTCTTTGTCCACGATGCTCGTTAAAATTCTTAGGGGGGAGTGGGGGATTTTCTATGAAGTAATGTACGAATTTATTGATAATAAAACTACGGTGAAGAGCGTCACTGCGACAATGATGAAACGAGAAATTATCGATAATTTAAACTGATGGAATTTTGTGAAAAATGATCACGTAGGGGAGAGTACACTGTTATAATTCTAAAAGTCGAGTCTTAAAAGGCGAAATTTGCAAGTAAAAACGACCTAGAAAGTACCAATGACTGAAGCATAAAATTTCCATCAGAAGCACTAAAGTGGAAAACGATTTATGATGCAATAAATTACGCAAGCTTTTATTTATTTCGACAAATCGTTTAAATTTTTGAAGACACATTATTTCGTGTCCATAAAGTTTCCAACTAAAAAAGAACTATAAATTGGTCGTTTTGACCATTTTGGTAGTTTTAATATCAATAAGAATGTGTGAACTGTTTCTCTTCAATTTTGTCGTTACAATAAATTACACAAGCTTTCATTTACACGCACATTTCATTTAAATTGTTCAAGTTACACTAACTCGTGTTCATAAAATTTCCAACCAAGAAAACTATAAATTTTCCTTAAATTTTGTCGTACGGATTAGTAATTCGTAAACGTGACAAAAATTGTCGTCTAGCACCGATTATCTACTCAAACAACAGATTCTAACGCCTACATAATCAATAATATCGATAAAATGGCATTTAAATGGAACAAAATTGTGTGTGAATCTGAAAAAAAAAAAAAAAAAAAAAAAAAAAAAGAAAAAGTATCCACAGTCCTCCACTCGTTGTAAAACCATCTCTGATGAAAAGAAATATTTCACAGTCAAGCTAGAGATACTTCACGCTTTAAGAAAAAAAACCAAGCAGGCCAAGTGGATCGTTGCACGGATCATTTTCTGCCAAGTGACGTCAGTTTGAATCGTCGACAAGTCGGGGAAATGGCTCGTTTCGATCGATCTATGGTCAAACATTGGTAAATTCGTTGCAAGGCGAGCTTCGAGTTTTAAAGGGAGCCGCGATGAAAAGGTACGAGAAACGGAGCAGAAAGTGAGACGCGAGCCGAAGAAAGGGAGGTCAAGAAGAAATGGTCACGAAGACGGACGCGGCGGCTGGCTAATGCCGGGTCCATTAAAAGGAGAGACGAAAGACAAAACAACGGCACGAGTTTTAATAAGCGGGCGTACGGGATTGGCCGGCCAGTTGGCTTCAATCAAGTCCCGGGGATCTTCTTCTCTGATCGCCTTCACCGGGGCCTTTGCCCATTCCTCGTACGTACACGCGCCAGTCCGCAACGAAATTAAACGTCACGGACAGGGACGATGAATTATCATTATTATTATTATTATTGTCACACTTGTTGTTACCGCTGCCGTCGTCGTCGACGTTGACGAGGCAGGAATTGGAACCTCCTTGGCCAGACAATGGCCATACTCGCGCTGCTCGATCGAATTCGTACGTCGTACCAAGGGACACGGATCGAGAAACGACTCAATGTTTTTCCGCTGGGAGAAATTGATCTTTTCTTCTTCTTCTTCTTTTCTTTTTCTCCTCATTTTTATTAACACATTGTACGCGTTGGCAGACGTGCCAATACCGTTTCTAACGTATCGCCGGGTCGGGCAATTATTTCGTTTAGATAAACTTAACTTTAGAAATTTTACAGTCTGAAATCGGTATCGAATGTTAGAAAAATTCTACTCTAGTGGAATTCTAGTTCTAGTCCTGACGATTAACGTGTCACGAATACTATGTATAAAAGATGTAATTTTGAAATTTAGTCAGGGGTTGAAGTTAATTGAAATTAATAACAAATTATTACGTTTCCATTGTATTATCCTGTTTGAAATTAATATTTTTTTTATTAATCAAAGTAAAATTATTTGCCTTTTATAGTAAGAAATTGTCGAGAATATTTTTCATATATTTTTATGTATAGCATTTATTCACTAGTATCCTTCTTTATTAATCAGAATAAGATTATTTCCCTTTTATAGTAAGAAATTTCGCTGCAAAAAAGAAGAAATAAATATTCGCGATATACTGGTAATTAGAAGAGTTTTCTCTTCTTCAAGTCGTCAGAACGCGTACAATGTGTTAAAACAGCGTAAAATTCGTAATTTCAGTCTAAGACAGCAATCTCAAGAAACTGTTTTGTCGATGGTCCAGTTAGTCTTCACGAAAGCAATATTCGGCCTGGTTCTACCGTCCTCGCGATTAAGGCCACTACCAGGCTCGTCGATGGGCCATGCGTATGCAGTAGACCCAGGACGAAACGCAACTTTCCTTTCCCTTTCTCTCTCACTTCCTTTCTCTCGTTCCCTCGCACCCATACGCCATTGTGTCAATGTCACAATGCCACGATATAGCGTCTCTCCTCTTCTTTTCTTTTCGTTTCGCGAAACTGTCGCGCGCGTCCCAATACGTACGTATGGTGGAAGATAAAAAGTGTTACACCAAATATCAGTGTACAGTAGCAAAAATTTATAACACCTTCGTGACATCGAGATATATATTTCGCGCGATTTTTCGAGCCCGTAAAACCGAATTAAAATCGTCCTGTTTTTACGATCTCTCAGCCAAGCTGTATCTTTTTAATTTCCTTCCATTTTCTGCTCAATCCCGTATGGGGCGAATTTTTCACGATTGTAGCAAAAATTTATATAATATAAAATTAACAAATACCATCGATATACAAAGCAAAATCAATCACGTACGTTTTTTCTTATTTGACAATTTTCGTATTTAACAAACGTAGAGATGGAAGAAAAAAATAATGATAATTGTGCAAGATGGCTCCTTTGGCTTCTATCCGCGGACAAAAACTTGCAAAAGCATTTGATTTTGATATTTAGGTTAGGTTAGAGCTGATAATCGTTGCCAAGAATGTTATTGCTTACTAAGAAGACAATATATTTATAACAAGATATAAAAAGAAAATCGTACAAGAAGTCTTCAAGGGAAGATTTCAATCGAATTCAAAACGATTGCGGATTTAGTAGACGAGAAGAAACTTTCAATGTTTTCACACGTGTCTGAATTTTTACAATTTTCGAGAAAAAAAAAAGTGATCAAAGTAGAGACTTCACGCCTCAACCACTTGCGCTGGCAACTGATTGCGGACCATAACGAGCGACCAAACAGTATACAACATTGACAAGTAATATTTATTATCATTGACAAGTAATAAATATTCATTATTTGTTTCGTCTATTTTGTTTCACTCAAATATACTTAAAACTGAGAAAATATTACAATTTTGTAGGTTAACCGCTCGGCGTTGGCAACTGATTGCGGACCATAACGAGTGACCGAACCGTACACAATAATTCGTCGCTTTCATTTTTGAACTCGTCGGTGTGATATCGCTGGATAGAAATTATTGACAAGTAATAAATATTTATTATTTGTTTTCCCTATTTTGTTTCATCTAAATATACTTAAAATTGAGAAAATATTACAATTTTAGAGGTTAACCCCTCGGCGTTGGCAACTGATTGCGGACCATAACGAGTGACCGAACCGTACACAATAATTCGTCACTTTCTTTTTTGAACTGGTCGGTGTAACATGGCTGGATAGAAATTATTGACAAGTAATAAATATTTATTATTTGTTTCACTCAAATATACTTAAAACTGGGAAAATGTTACAATTTTGGAACAAAAAATTTTCGACGTGCGTGGCGCGTCATTCCAGCGTAAGAGGTTAAATGTAATGACAAATGTTTACCATGAGACCATTTGATATTTTTAGACGGACATTTTCACAACTTCACTCTTCTATCTAACGAATAATACAAATTTGAAAGGAAAGAAGAAAAAAGAAAAAGAAAGAAACAAACTCAGAACTGTCGAAGTAGAAGCAAGACCTGCGATTCTCTTTAAAAAAAAAAATCATTGACAATTTTTCATCGTCACTCTCCATCCTATCGTACAACAAATCGTCAATTCGAAATGGCCAAAAAGTTTCAAGAGTACTTTCAACAGAGATTAAAAATCCCCCCGGTTTCGTGTTCCATCCGCTGAAACCATCTCTCGCGGTACGAGTAACGCCGCTAAAAACGAAGGAATTCTCTCTTCGTCGTTCGAGCGGATCTCGCGTAATTGCCAGCTCTTGAGGGATCGCGAGATCCCGAGACGAGATGGGACTCGGAGGCGGCAGAAGGAAGTTGGCAGTTGTCGTGGCACGGCTCGGTTTCGACGGGCGCGCACAATTCGTCTAATTCGCCGGCGATTTCGTCTGAGAGGAATGGAACGAAGAAGAGGAGGAGAAGGCCAGAGGTAGGAAGAAAAGAAGAAATCCGGGCTGCACCGAGGGGAAGAAAAACATCGATAAAAGCCGAGCTGGCACGCTCGTCACACTATGTCAGAAGAGAGCCCCCAGGAGGATCCGGGCCTCGGGCCCTTCTCCAATCCATTGGCGTAGCAGCGCGTCCCTTTTCCAACATTTTCCCCTCTTGATTCCTCTGATCGACTTGCCTCTCTCCTCTCGTAGCTGTTTTGCTAGGTAAATATCTATCCGCTTCTCGTTGTGCCAGAAAATTTCCATCGTTGTGAGAAACAATGGCGCTCACAACTCGAACGATACACGAGCGAATTGTTAGGCTCGAGGAGACGAGGGAGGATAGAAAAGTTTTTTATTGCTATTCTCATCCTGGCCTCGAGAAGAGACAACAAACGCGAATCTGTATCCTTCCATCTGTTTGCAATAACAATCGACTCTTTGGGATTAGGTGGGTTTAAAATTGTATTATATTTGTTTGTTTCTTCGACAGTTAATGCACGGTGGGATATCTTTTCATCTACCTAAAGGTGTGTTTCAACGAATTTCATTCAAAACGTTTTTTTAATTAAATCTACGAATTTATTCAAATACTTATAAATATTTAAACCTTTTTCTTTTCATTTTAGGAAATACGTTCAATAATTGAAATAAACGTTTTTTACGTCAAAAAAAAATTCCATGCAGGTATTTTAAAATCGAGTGTCCCTATAGTTAACTGCAGGCAAGAGAGGAAAATTCCAATCAAAATGGTTTTCTTTGCCGAATCGCTCGATTTTCGCCGCTGGAAGGCGTTGAAGAAAACATCGCGAGCGATTAACAATATGATATAGCCCGCACGACGAGGAACAATGGTAACAATTAGAGTTTACGACTTCCTGCGCCGGTGGAGGTTCGTTCGGTTCCTACGGATTAACGGAACTCCCACGCGGGAGGTAGGTACGTAACGCGCTGTCTTTCGAAGCGAGTTCATCAAGTCATGCCGACTCCGCGAGATATACACACCCTTGGGTGCCAATAGGTTGTCAATGGAATATCAATAAAGCGAAGAGGAGACGCGCTCGTTATGCGTGGCGCCATGCCGGGTGATTGTGAGTATCGACGCCTCTCGACGTAACTTCGACATCGCCACCGGTATGAAATAACAGGCAATCGAGACCCCGCGTCTTTTTATATAAATAAAAAAGCTCGGTTTTTCTCTTCGTTCCTTTCGTTTTCTTCGTCGGGTCGACGGGCGAATGACGGATGCTGTGTCCGTCGAAGACGAATGACTTAGATGATTTGAATGATCTAAAGGTTCAGAGATTCAAATACTCGGAGATTTAAAAATTTGAGAATTCAAATATTCAAGGATTCAAGAATTCAAATACTCGGAGGCTCAAAGATTCGAAAATTCAAAAGTTCGAAGATCTAAAGATTCAAAAAGTCGAAAGTACAAAGATCAAAAAATTTTTAAGATTCAGATATTCATGGATTTGAAAGTTCGAAAATTTAAGTATCCGAAGGCTCAAGAATTCAGATATTCGAAAGCTCGAAAATTCAAAAGTTCGAAGATCTAAAGATTCAAAAAGTCGAAAGTACAAAGATCAAAAAATTTTTAAGATTCAGATATTCATGGATTTGAAAGTTTGAATACTTAAGTGTCCGAAGGCTCAAGAATTCAAATATTCGAAAGCTCGAAAATTCAAAACTTCGAAGATTTAAGAATTGAAAAAGTCGAAAATTAAAAAAATTGAAAAGTTCAAAGATCCACATCAAGTATCTTCAAGTATCATTCGCGACTCAAAAACCCATTCACAGTATTCAAGAGTTAATACGTTTTTAATCTATAATATAAGCTATAATATAATCTATAATATAATTTAGCTAGAATATAGGTTACGTTACAATAAGTCGAATTATTGTCGCTAGATGGCAATGTTTGTCAAATTTTGAGAAAAACGACGTTACTTACGTGTTACCCCTACTGAAATATAGATTCGTGTGACATTTTCTGCCTATTTTATTTTATTTCATTCTACTATACTTATAGATTCATTTATGAATACATGGAAATGTATCAATAGTAGAATATTTCCAAACGTCACAACTCGAGCTTGGCCGAAGGAATCCAGTACGTGGTGCTTGCGCGACAGATGGTCCAGAAACGTTTCGCAAACTTGCGAAACGCCGCTGAAGAAAATCGTCTGGAGGAGGAGTTGCAAACAACGGAGGCACAAATGCGTGAACAGAGGTCTGCCAGATTACTAAAGTAGAAATTCCGTTTCACAGAGCGCGAAACTTGCGGTATTTAAAACAGTGGCGACGCTGATTAAAAAATGAAAAAAGATGGAAACAAGATGGCGGAAAATATTTTGCATTCGCAGTTGTTAATGACCGGTCAAAGTAAACGTTATAAAATCTTGTTACACGTTAATATTATATTAAGTTATATTAAATAGTTATTGTTATAGTTTCTTGTTAAATCTCTAATAATAATTTCTCTAATATGTTAATAACAATAAATGTATTAATAATAATGTATGCTTATCAATATATTTATTATATATTTATAATAAAATATGTTTATTAACATATTAATATATTTATTATACATATATTAATATGTAATATATATAATGATATATTTATCTAATATATTATTTAGATAAAATCTCTATGTTTATTAACATATTAATATATTTATTATACATATATTAATATACAATAAATGTAATAACATATTTATCAAATAAAATCTCTAACAATTATATTTACTTAAAAGAGTAACGATGGTGTGTCTAAGAGGAGGAGGTGAAAAGACGTTCAATTCACCTCTCCGCGATAGTGCACGTGAAATGAACCTGAGGCCCCGACGACTCACCCTCCAGCCGCCGCAAACGACTTGCCATTAATTTTTAACGAAGACTAATAATTTTTAATAAAGCGTAATAGCGGTAATAAATATTAATTGCTGTCCCCAATTGCCGGTACATTCGGAAACCGTCTTGCCCGTGCGACGTGTCGACGACGACGACGACGACGACGACGACGCAACACAACGCGACCGATCGCTAGCATCCCCCGAAGATGGAATTTTCAGCGACGGCGAAAGAAAGTCGAGATGGACAAGGGAAAAACAGAAACCGGGAACAGATGCCACCGAGTGGTATTACGCAGTTATCCACGCCGTCGTTCTTCGTTTTCACGGGTGTGGTTAATAACTGCAAATGTATGCGTCACGTAATTACGCATGCAAAAACGTGGTTAGGAGAGAGAAAAAAAAATGTTACGTCGTACGTAAACGTTGGATTATCTTTGAGAGACTCTCGCGTGTCTCTTGTCGAACAACATTGTTTTTATACACCGATTTTATTTTTGTCTCTGTTTCATTCTGATAAAATCGTCATCACTCGGACAAGCATTGCATTAAATTGAAAGAAATTCGACAACGCGTTTCTTTCAGGCAGAGACGAAGTTTGAAGAGCGCTTGCCAAATTCGTGGTATCGACGAATCGAGAGGGAATCACGGATCTCGCACGAGGGAGGGGAGGTGAATTTAATGGAAACGGAGTTTGCAGTCGGCGCGCGCGGCAATCAAGATTTTTCTGAAGGCGACGCGAATTTCAAATGAGATTCCCTCTCGGATGAAACGAGCTTCGCCTTGGGAGAAGAAACGAGGAATTTTACCGGATGGACCGGAAACTGCGCGCGTGTCGCGTCGCGTCGATTAATTGCAAATACGCGCGTCGACGCGGGAATGCCGCTGGAAAAAGTGCTACAGTCGTATAATAGAATTGCTAATACGCTGGAAACAAGGCTGCAATATATCTGGGCCAGCGATATATTCCGACTGTGCAACGTTGCCATTTATCGTCCATCTAGAAACTTTTCTTGCAACTTAATGTCTCTAGACAGATTTTCCATCGTTACACAGCCATTGTACAAGGTGGACAGAAAAGTTTGTGTGTGTGGCTACCGTAGAACAACCTTGATCTAAAACTTAAAGGTTAAAAATTCTTGTTTCATATCATTCAGTGACCACCCTATATTAAGCGTTTGATTTCCAAGGAACCTAATACTTCGCTTGAAAAATGGTAAAAAAGTTTCTTAATCATTTAACTTTGCGGACGCGTGCGTCCTAACAGCGACTTTATGGCTCTGGGTTACTAACCAACCAACATTTGATTCATCATAGTTGCAGCATCAGCGTAAGTCTAAATAATGAAATAACAAAACTAACTATTAACATTATTCAAATCATAAACATTCACACGTCCATAAAGTCGCTGTTTCAACCTTTTTTATTTTCTTTTCTTGTAGGTTACAGAGCATCCCTTGGAGATTAAAGTGGCTACGTACGATTTCCAGCAACGATTAAAATTTATTGAGTTTAATAATGAAAAATTAAAAAAACACGTGTCTATAGAAGTTATTTTTGTTTCATATCTTTTAATGACCACCCTATACTAAGTGTTTGGTTTCCAAGGAATCTAATGGTTCTCTTGAATAATGACAAAAAAGTTTCTTAATCATTTAACTTTGCGAACGCGTGCGTCCTAACAGCGACTTTATGATTCTGGATTATTAACTAACTAACATTTGATTTATCATAATTGCAGCATCAGCGTAAGTCTAAATAATCAAATAACAAAACTAACTATTAACATTATTCAAATCATAAACATTCACACGTCCATAAAGTCGCTGTTTCAACCTTTTTTATGTTCTTTTTTTGTAAGTTACAGAACATCGCTTGGAGATTAAAATGGCTACGTATTCGTACCATTTCCAGCAACGAGTAAAACTCATTGAGTTTAATAATGAAAAATTAACCCGAGTATGTAAAAGTTATTTTTGTTTTATATCTTTCAGTGACCACCCTGTATTAAGTGTTTGATTTCCAAGTAATCTAATAGTTCTCTTGAAAAATGGCAAAATAGTTAACGCTGCGGACGCGTGGGTTCTAACAGCGACTTTACGATTCTGGACGCGCGGATATCTATTTTACGTAATTTTCGCATCAGATTTCGCTAAAATTCGATTTATCATAGTTGTAGCATCAGCGTGAGTCTAAAATCAAATTATAAAACTAACTATATTGGAGATACATCCACGCGTTCAGAACTATAAGGTCGCTGTTAGAACCCACGCGTCCGCAGTGTTGAATGATTTTCTTTCCATTCTGTACATTGTTAACTGTTGATGTATAGGGTGTCCCTACCTTTTCCGGCGTAACTTTGCCAGTGGCTGAGAAACAGGGGAAAAAACGAAACTTTTCCAAGTGAAAATAAGAAAACAATGTCGCATAAACACATACTTTAAGTTTCTTAGGAAAATTTAAGAAAAATCATACTAAAAGTATAATACACCTTGTGCATTTCTAACGAAAAAGGGAAAGGTTTGTAAAAGAAGGAGAGAGAGAATGCAGGAAAATTTTCGTACGTCGCCGTGTTCGGCGATATTTTACAAAAGTTTGCGACATCGAGGAAATGACGTATCTCGATTTACGAACGAGTCCGAGTGACAATAGAGAGCAACTTCACGAAGATTCTTCACAAAGAATAGTGGAAGTGCTTTTCACGGGGGGGAGGAAGAGGAGGAGGTAGTACGGCCTCCTAAAGGCCTAGGGATCGATTATTCCAACTCGCGTTGTAAAAGCCTAGGGTCAACCGTGGTTGTAAATCTCGTGTTGTCTGCGAAAGCACGGAAAAAAGAGAAAAGATCGAACGATGCACCCGGGGGACACCTCCTTGTAATGTTTCACCTCGTTTTTCGTATCTCGTTGGAACATCGACAGCAATTTGTACAATTTTTACTCTCGAGATAATTTGCCAAACAATGATATTAGAGTTTGCGAGAAATTGCGAGTGATCGCTGCAAACGATCATTTACAGTTAGTATTTGGATGTTACGTAAAGAGTTGCTCAAATGAAATTATTTAGAAAAAAGAAAAATGGAAGTCGATCAAACATTTGATATGAAACCACTTTATATATTTATATAGTTTTATCAACAGGTTACGTAAGGGTCGTTCGAAATTGTTGGATCAACGAGAGAACGCCGTGTGCGACTAGAAAGTCTTGGTATTTAGTACCTGTTGCTCGGCTTCCGGCGAAAAGCATCCGCTGGAATTTTCATTACGAGTGAAGAAAGAAAGAAAGAAAGAAAAGAAAAAAAATGATTGGTGAAACACCGAGCGATAGGAATGACATAATTAGTCATTTTCCCACATAGATAACTGCTAGATATTTCTTCGTGACGGCCAATTGCTGGAGAACGATCCTTTTGTAAACAGATTAGATAACGTTTAATTTTGCCACTACGATTCTCCGCCGTTAACGAGAAGAAAGAAAAGAAAAATAGGCACCGAGCGTTATTTACGTTGGACTTAAGATAGAAACCTCCGTTAGATAGGAGTGGTAGATAGACAGGAGTCGTTCGATCTGGCCTGCATCGCGAGGAAAAAGAACTTTCCTCGGAGTGATCCACTCAAAACTGCACACAGAATGTTACGCGTGCACGACAAAATGGGTGAAAGTCTTTCAGAATATTCCGCTATGCTTGCTATCGGTTGAAATTTTTTCCTCCTTGCACAGAGTCCTTTGAAGTTTCAAACTTTGCCAGCGTGTTCAACGACGTCCTAGTGGGTGCTTCATTAAAAAGTCATATGACAACAATAATATAACTAATATAATATAATTGTTACCCTATAACTACCCTATGACTAACATATATATATGACTAATAATATAACAACAATAACGTGAGTTGCAACAATAACACAAGTGTTGCTTCGTCAATTGAAGCATTGAATTTCGCATCAACTTTGTCGAATATCTTCACACGCGGTTTTGATTCTTGCGATCAAATCGTTTCGTGTAAATTGTACTTCAGTGTAGTAAATTTTGCTCGAGCGTAATGAATATTTTTCGCGTAAGTAGAAGTCTGACGATGCAAGGTCAATCCATGAAACTAGAAAAATTGGTTCTCCTCGACTAACAATTCGTATCGATCGTGTTCGTCACGCTTCGTATTTCTGTTACAACTTTTTAACATAAGCGTTTATGGTCTTTTCGCTAAGTGGAATTTCAATTTTACTTTTATCCTTACTATAAGTAGAATAACGCTAAACAATCTGTATAAGCGTACAATAAACTCTCTCGTATTAACCGGTTGCGCTAGCAACTGATTGCGGACCATAACGAGTGACCGGACCGTATATACAACAATTCGTCTTCTTTTTTGGACTCATCGGTATATCACCGGATAGAAATTACTAAGAAATATTAAATTTATTATTTGATTTGCCTGGGTTATACTTGAATATACTTAAAACTGAGAAAATATCGCAATTTTGAGATCAAAGAGGTTAACCACTTGCGCTGGCAACTGATTGCGGACCATAACGAGCGACCGAATCGTACACAATAATTCGTGGCAATAATTCTTTCCTTTTGAACTCGTCAGTATGATGTCATTGGATAGAAGATTATTGCGAAGTAATAAATTTATTATCTGCATTGCCTATTTTGTTTTACTTAAATATACTTAAAACTGAGAAAATATTGCAATTTTGCAAGAGGTTAAGGAGGACTTGAGCAACGTCGAATTCTCCGTTCATTCTTTTAAATAATCTACACTCTCGTGAAAGATTTATTCAACGTACGTTTGATAATCATTCGATTGTTCGACTATTGCGTATCAAAAATAAAAAAAAAAAAAAAACGATGAAATGTAGCGTTTCTTCTTCAACAAGTATATACTTTATATCTAGAACAAAACACGTAATTACGCGAGTGGCCGAGAGATGTCGGATAAAAAAAAAAAGAAAAAAGAAAAAGAAAGGCCTTCTTTTTCGAACGTATTCCAAAGTTGAACGAAATTTAGAAACCCGCCGGATCCAATTTTCAACGAGCGAGCGTTCCCCGTTATACAATGTATCTTCATGCTCACCCACTAAACTAAGCGACCGTTTCGAGCCACGTCGATTTATTTAGGTTTCGTCGTCGTTTCATTTAGAATTCCTGGCCTCTTGCTTCCCGACGGAAACTGGTTCACCAAATGAAGGCCAAACGAACGAACGATCGGTTTGGAGATCGGTTGTTTGCGGTTCGATCGAAATTCGCGCGCAACGAGTGGCCCCTACACGCACGCACGTACATACATAGAAGGCGTGAATAACTATAAATGGCGACGTGGAAGTAGACGACGGTGGAAGAAAGATCGCGGTCGCTCGATCGCGTCGTCGACCGGTCGCGGCGGGTGACGAACGGTCGACCTGGCCTGAGCAGTAGCCAGCAGTCGATGACAGAAACGGAAACGCGGTGAAAAGACAAAGCGAAGAGAACGAAGGTTGGACGAAGGTGTACGCGCCGGGGAATGTCGGATACTGGTCGCATACAGCAAAAATCACCGCCCGATCGAGTAAGATCCCCTCGTTTCCTAGGAACGCGCTTCATTCCTACCATATACGTGACCCCGTTGCGTCTGTCTGTCTGTCTGTCTGTCTGTCGATCCAGCAGTGGCTCGTTACGTCAAAAATTTTTGTTTCTGTCGCGCGATAGATTTACCCTGTTTAGATTTGGTTGGATCACCGCGACGGTGCATGTTTTTTTTATCATTTCTGTTTTTATTGTACCCTGAACGCAAATATTATTATTGTTAATAATATCGATTGATATTATATTGTTATTTTAATTTTATTATTACTGCTACTAGTAATTATAATTTATTATGATATGATATGTTAATGATATAATATAATTAATAGTAGTAGTAATAATTTTATTAATTATATTAATTGGGTTATTTTATTATTATATTAATATTATTATTTTTTTGTTTATGTACTCTAAACGCAATGTAGAAAATACGTAGTAGCGCGTCGAGCAACGAGATGTAAATCGTTTGTATCGGCGAGATCATTGCGATCATCGTGCCAACGCTAGAGTTACCACCATAAAATGGTCGAAATGACTAATTTATAATTTTCCACGGAAATTTTATATATTTAGTACACATTTCTAGATACTCGAGGTTAAAATATAAATATATCTTCATCAAAATGTAAATATAATTAACAGAAACTTTTTCTTGTACCTTGCGCTTCTTTGCTACAAATATTAACTTTAATCTTTGGTGGTTCTAGCGTTAAATAAACCTCGATTACTTTTATTTACTCCGATCTTTGCAACGCTAAGTTAGAAATTTAGATTCTGAGATCTTTGATCTCATCTCGAGGTCTCCATACAAACAAAATTAAACATCGAAACTTCGTTGTTTTAAATTCTCCCCCGAGTGTCAGTTTAAATACATACTCGCCTCTTTTAGTGTCACGAGAACTAGAGTTTGAAGCTAGATACATATTGAATTCGACCACGATCGAATCTTGCAAAATCTAGCAACGAAAATCACGAGATTAAGCGTGCAAATATAGCGTACGTGGTCTGGTTCGGATATTAATCGATTCGCGATGTACTGGAAGATCGTATCGCAATTACGCGCTGATTAACGACAGGCTAAGATCAAATGAGCCGGCTCGATTTGCTCGTAATTTGTATCGCCGCATGTGTACACAGCATGTACTGTAATGCTTGCCGATGGGCCTTGAGCTCGAACAACCCAGTATCCTAACCTAGAATCCTTTTTATCGTCCGTCCTGCTCCAGCGGTAATTCAGCGCGCTTAATTTACCACACTTCATACGGTGAAACGATATAATTACTGTTGGTTATCGTATAATTTCGTTTCAAACGGAACGTAATTCACAATTACGTGAAATTACAATCCGCGAAATTACCGTCACCTGTTCAACCTCCGAAGAGTTTTTGAGACTTCTCTCTCGTTTATCTGATTTCTGGTTCAATGCAAACTCATCTGTGTGTGGGAAGTGTCACGAGCTTGAAAACCGACGATGACGCTCGGTAGTTTACAAAAAGAGAACGAAACTCGTGGACAGAGCGGTTTCTTATTTCTTACATAGGCAGAAGTCAGACAAACTAGCAGACAAACGACTCCATTTCGACTGCTTCTGTCTTTCGAGCGTTGGTGGATCGCCTTTTCGCGCGCGTCGATCCGCGTTTCGCCCGATCGAGACGCCAATCGATCACCGACCGAGAACGTTGTTGACAGAACACGTAACAATTTCTCCCCCGGTTTGACTGCACTTGTTCGCACCAAATCGAGCCCACGATTCCGGCGATCTTCGATCAAACAAACACACAACAAACGAGCGTTTATTTATGCGCACGAAACGCGTGCAACGTACACGCGCACGCATACACACACGCACAGAGAGAAAGAGAGAGACAAACGACGTGCAAAGCAGCGCGTCTCGGCAGAAACTGAATGTAAACTGACTGGCGATCCACGCCACGGTGATCCAAGATGCCCGTAAGTGGCCGCTTTGCGTCCGATTGGCCGAGGCCGCCGATCTTCCCTGCTGAACAGCCATTCAGACGCGCGGACGCTTCCGTCCTGAGGAGCGACGCGGGCCGTTTGAAATTCTTTTCGCTTTTGGCCGATTTCGACGTAAATAGCGAAAACAACAACGTAAAATTTGGAGTTACGTTTAATATAATATCATCCAAATTGTCTTGTTATTTCAAGATAGAAGATATAGTCGGCGATGGTGACAATGACAGGTGAAAGATGTCGATCATTTGAATTGTATATAACTTTGGAAAGTTATATACAACCTCGAACAATAATAAGTTATATATATAACTTAATAAAAATAATAAGTTGTTGGATATATAACCTTGAAAAAAAGATCGTACGACTCGAGCATTTATTTGAAATATAACTTCTACAACGAACTTTGACGTTGTAAAGAGAAAATTTCGATAAAAGAAACTTTTTAATAGTTTCGCACGCGTTTGAATTCTTATGATTTTCGGGAGAAAAGCAACACGATGTAAAGTTATCTTCAAAAAAAAAAAAAAAAAAAAAAACTTATAGCCATGAAAGTAAAAGCTCCACGCCTTAAAATGAGATCAAGTGGATAGTATGATATTTTCTTTTTTTTTTTTACGAAATTAAATTACCGACAATCTCTCATTATCGTTTCCTACAGCTACGATCTTCACTCTCATTCTAAATGTAGAATTTGTGCATTCTATATCCAAAATTACCCCCCCCCCCCAAAAAAACCGACTAATATAAATATAAATTTCTGGCAATGTATCAAAGAAACTTTAAAACACAATTATTTCACGTTATTCGTCATTTCTCGCGCAACACGCGAAATCCATTTAACAAACATAATATGGTAATGGATTTTGCTAATGTATATAACCTGTTGCGAGGATGATGTATGGGGTTCGTTCTACGGAGAAAATTGTACCAACAGGTTTGGTTGGATCTGGTTCGTATTCAAGTAAGTCCGTGACTACGAACTAGTAACCTGTCTCGATTAATTACGATTGATCATTTGCACCAATACGTCTCGTGTACGATAAGAAACGTGGTGTACCGAGGCGTTTTGTTTCGGAATAGGACTTCACTTGGAGCAACTGCATCGTATGTATGTACATATCACTATGATGTCAGTTTAACGTAGACCGATGCAGAAATGACAAAATACGAGTCGAAGCTCGTAGCAGCAGCGAGTGTAATTAATACACGCCGCTAAACGGTAAACGATGTACGTATGTAAGGTGTACTCACATTTGTCGACAGCTGGCTGGTCAACGAGTGAACCTTCTCCTGAGCGTCCACCAGTTCTCGTCGTAGCTTTCTCAGCTCGTGCGCCTGTTTCTCCTCGGCTGAACTGTATAGACTGCTTGCTGTCGATACCAAAGATACAGAAGAACCATGGACTGAAGGCAAAAGAAGAGAAACTTCTTCCTTTTCCATTTACTTCCGATGAAAGGAAATCGCGCGGGAAACTTTGCCGTCAAATGAAAATTTTCTAAACTCCGCGGCATTCTTATTAACTCTAAACTACTCGTCAACTCGTCAAATTCAATTATCAATTTTGTAGAATTTTCATTTTCATTTTAACGTTTTTCTAAACTCTGAAATTTATTTGTTAACTCGTCAAATTCATTTACTATCAATTTTGTAGAATTTTCATTTTCGTGACGTTTTTTTAAACTCTGAAATTTATTTGTTAACCCGTCAAATTCATTTACTATCAATTTTATAGAATTTTCACTTTCGTGAAGCTTTTCTAAACTTTGAAATTTATTTGTTAACTCCTCAAATTCATTTGTTATCAATTTTGTAAAATTTTCATTTTCGTGATGTTTTTTTAAACTCTGAAATTTATTTGTTAACTCGTCAAATTCATTTACTATCAATTTTAATTTTCGTGACGTTTTTTCTAAACTCTGAAATTTATTTGTTAACTCGTCAAATTCATTTACTATCAATTTTGTAAAATTCTCATTTTCGCGACGTTTTTTTTAAACTCTGAAATTTATTTGTTAACTCGTCAAATTCATTTACTATCAATTTTGTAGAATTTTTATTTTCGTGACGTTTTTCTAAACTCTGAAATTTATTCGTTAACTCGTCAAATTCATTTACTATCAATTTTGTAGAATTTTCACTTTCGTGACGTTTTTCTAAACTCTGAAATTTATTTGTTAATTCATTAAATTCGTAATCATCGAGTTAGTAAAATTTTCATTTTCACGCATTTCCGTGACGTTCCATCAGACTCTAAAATTTAATCGTTAATTCGTCGAATTCATCTGCTATCAATTTTACAAAATTTTCACCTCCACGCACTTCACTCGTCTAAACTCTAAGGTTAACACCAGTTAATTTGCCCAAGTGCTTATTTATTACCAATTTTGTCAAATTTTACTAAAGTTTACTCAGCTCCAAAGTTGATTCGTCGAGTTTATTTATTATTAATTCGTCGACGAAACGTTACGTAAGAGAGCCGAGAGCCGTATCGTCGGCGAGTTGGCGAAGAACTATATTTAGAAAAACAACGATATCTTCAAACGGAAACTTACTATCGTCGTCCTTATGCACGTGCTGGTAAAGATTGGGCGGTTGTCGAGAGGTGTGCGTGGGCGTCGGGGACGTCGGCTGCGACCAGTGTTGTCCCGCACACCCGGCAGATCCTACGGGAACACTGTAATACGGTTCAACGCCCACGCCCATTCCGATCCCGACTCCGACTTCCTCGCCGACCGAGGACGAGGCCCCGCTTCCTCTAGCTAACATTGACGGATACATTTTTTCGCTTTTCGTGGATCTGCGAAAACACAGGTTCAACCATCTGAATCGCTTTTTGACGGAAGTCGGGACTCGCGTGACTGCGTGTCGTGAACGTCACCGAAGAGCTTGCAAACAGTTTCAGATTCCATCGAAGTTATTGCCAAATTATTGCGATACTGTTCAACCACTATTCAACGTTGTATTTATCGTTGCAACTGTTTGCACCTTCGAAGAGACGAGAAGCGCGCAAACGTGCGTCGATCGATGTCTAAACATCGATGCTGACAAAAAGAGAAGAGACGTTCGTAATGTGTAATTGGCAAAGTCTGGTACGCGTCGCGGGTAATTACCTAACGAAAAGCACAAAGTCGCGGAGGTTAGCTTACGTTTACGGTTGGTTGCATTCAGAAATTAAGATTCCCGCCGGACGAGCGTACGCGTATCCTCGAAATTTCGCAGCAGAGAATCGGCTCGCCAGGACTCGAGTGTCCCTCGCATCTGACGTTCGGGTTTACTTAGGACGACACGGGAACACTGTCTGTCTATCCGAGCGAGTGTATACGTAATTAGCCGATCTGAGAAGAGGGTTCCTAATTAAAAGATAAATCCTCTTTCGTCGAGCACCGCTTCTCGATCGTGTATACGCTCGGTCAAAGTTTCCGTAACGGAGCGCGGCGGAAAAGGAAACGAGAGTCGAGCGAGGTTCAGAGCGAGGAAACTGACTGAGTGTTCTCGGTGAATTTCGAATCTTCGGCGAATTTTGCACGTTTCCTTTTCGCCGCGCAGCCAAACGGAACGTAGCTCGTAAATAAGCTTCGGTCCTCGACTGGCGCGGCCGTGAATCAAAACCTCCGTTCGAATCAAATGAAAGGCAAATGAGTGATTGCAAGTGCGAAAGGAGAGAGAAATGGAAGGTATTGATTCGTACCACGCCAATTGAGGGGCAACATGCGTTTGAATAAGAGGCACATATCAATCACAAACACGAAATACGAAAAAAGAAAAAAGAAAAGCGACTTGAAGCTTAACAAAGTACTTAAATGATACAAGTGTAAAATTCGACAGAAGTAAATGCACATGGACAGGCGTGTGCGTGTGCGTGTGCGTGTGTGTGTGTGTGTGTTTCTCTTTTTGGTGCGTATAAATGGCACTCGTGTGTACGTGTAGGGTAAGTAAAAACCCCGGGAGGTTTTCGTTCTTTCAATACTTATGCATGGAAAACAGGTCCGAAGAGACGAATGTGTATTCTAGATTTTCGCACTACCTTGGGAATGTCCTGTCCCGCAGATGGCTAGAACGGTATCAAATGATCTGCGTTATTTCACCGTAAACGAGCAGTCGCTGTCGTAGAGTGGTTAATTAGAAAGTGAGAAAAGGAAGAGAAGAAGTCGGGAGGAGAAGCTGAAAAACTTGATCTTGATTTGAAGAAAAGAACGTGGTGAAAAAGATTTGCATCCTCTAGTCTCATGCATCTATACATATGGATGTTGTATTATGCGAATGAACTTCTAGAAATGTCTGACCGTGAAAACTAACGCAACGAGTGAATATGGATATGGTGAAGCTACCTGATGGAGTTGCTTCTGTTGAGCCTCGGCGGCGCTGGAGATCCCGTCGAGTCTCGCTGATGTATCAACAAACGAGCGTGCGTTAAACTCGCCCGATGCGATCCCAACGACTCCACGCTGTCGGCTTCGCACAGTCCCATTCCTGAAATTAAGGAGATTTGCCGCTTGAAAATACAGCGAAGAGCATAACTGTACCAATGTCAATGAAAAATCGTCTGTACTTTAAACTTAGATAACTTTGGAATAAAAGAAAGGGCCGTGTGGCAATCCAGTTGGCTCCAATTTGACAGCCTTGGGTTAGTTTCCTTCAATCACGTAGCAAATGGGAGAACAAGGACAGTTTTGTTTTCGAAAAATTGTAAAATTCAAATGCCTCTGAAAACATTAAAAAAATTTTTCCATGACTGATTCTACCGTGGCCTCGAAGACTAAAGTTTCTTCTTAAAAAATTTTTTTTTTTTTTCGTTTTATTGAAAACTTGGTACATTAGGGTTAGATGACAAATTTCTTGAATTCTTGTCGTTTGACAATTAATAATTCAACGTTCAATAAAATGATGAAACAAAATCATACAATAAGGCATCGTTTCAAGGCATCGTTGCAAAGAGGAGAAACTTCAGTCTTCAAAACGACGGTAGATCTAGTCGCGAAAAAATTTTTTCTACGTTTCTATACACGTTCGAATTTCTACAATTTTCGAGAGAAAAGTATCCCCGCTACCATACCCGCTACATGACCCGCGCAATCATCTTAAAAGGAAACAGAACACCCTCACGACTGTCAAACTAGAGACTCGACGCTTCAAAATGAGACAAAACGCGTCGTTGTCAATCAACAGTTCTTTCATTGTCATTGGTGCAGTTATGCTCTTCACTGCAAATCATTGAAAGTTAGTCGTCGTCCTACACTTATCCTTATATTCGTCAACAATAGAGCTAAACTCCTAAACTGAGACTAGATAGGACTCGAGGCGATGTAAGAAACGTGCCTTGAGAACGTCCGCTCGGTGTGTACGTGTTGCTGTGCCTCATCCAGGACGTGGTGTACGGACTGTTGGGAGTGTAATATCCTTGGAGATCAGGAGCCGCGTAATTGCTGCACGTATCGCTGAGACTTCCGTCCGATGGTTTGAGCACCCGTGGCGAGAACGACGTGGTCGTTGGTCCCGTGCCGGATCCTCTGTCGCGATGGTGAGCGGACGCGAACAGCGCGGTGAATTCCGGGCTACCAGGCTTCGGTAAACTTTGCGAGCCGAGCATAAGACGATCTCGTACCGACTGGGAAAGCTGGCTGGCACTGGGACCCGTGAGGCTGTAGCTCTTGTAGTGATGTCCCTGATTCGACGTGGAGGAGTTGGCTTGAAGCTCGGTGGTACACGTCTGCGTTCCACCGGACACTTTGACCTGTAACGTCACCGTACAGGCAAAACACACGTTTTCATTTCTGCTCGCTTTTACCTAAAATTCATCATCGCGTTGAATTAAGAGGACTGGCGATCCGACCTTTGTTCTTGGAACCGCGCTGACTTGAGCAGTCCTCGCGGAATCTTTGCCACCATTTTGAACACCATTCGGGCTGGGGCTGGTGCCGGCGCTGTGTCTCTTAACGTATCCGAAACTCTGTGGCACACCTCTGACTTTGCTGCTGCCGCTCGTCGACGTTCCCGATGAAACTTTCTGCGGTTTTTCGCCGTTCGCATACTCAGCCATGGCCTGTTTCCGATGTTTGTCCTGAAAGGGAGAAGTCGAGGTGAAATCCTACCATCGAAAATTTCGTGAAATAAGGGCATAAACACATACCAATGGCGATGAAAAATTAGAGAATTTCGTAAAGAGTTTGTTTCTTTTAAAGATGATTTCACATCTTCAATATTTCTTCTCTCGAAAATTGGAAAAATTCAAACTAGTATAAAACTATTGAAAAATATTTTTCAGTAACTAGATCTACCGTCATTTCGAAGATTAAAATCTCTCATCTGCAACGATTCCTCTAAAATTGTACGACTTTTTCCCACCATTTTATTGGAATGTGAAACATTAGCCCTAATGTTCAAAATTTGATAGAATAATGAAAAGAATCGTAAGGCAGATTTTAAGGGATTATCCGAATCTTCGAGATTTGGCAATAAAAAAGAAAAAAAAAACTATTTAACGTTTCTACACTTTACAAATTTTCACATGGGGAGAAAGTATCCACACTTTCTCTGTTCGCTGGATGTAAAAATCATCATTAGAAAAAAAAAAAAAAAACGAACTCAATGGGTTTGTCAAAGTAGAAGCTTTACACTAAATATGTAGATCGTTGTATAATTTTTCCGCTTATAGTTATTTCTTTATAAAGTTATCTCTTCGCTTCGTAGCTGGCACGAAGAAGATCGTCGAACCGGTCATCTTGAAAATCAACATGGTCCAGCGATGAAACGCAGAGAAACCGTGGTACCGAGAGCAGAGACTGTATGAAATGTTTACCTGAGATCGCCTGGAGGGATTAGGACTCGGAGGTGCGCCCTCCTTGTCTCTCTCCCGATCCCTCGCAGCCCCAGCCTCGATATATTTCTTCCATTGTTGGCTGTTTGAGCTGCTGTTCGCCGAGCTGCTGTTCAAGCCTGGCTGCTGCTGCTGCTGCTGCTGCTGCTGATGTTTGAACGCAGAGTTCTCCGTTTGTTGAGAGCTGTCCGACTTCTTCACGTGCGGGTGATGACCGCCGCCAGGATGTCTCGAGCTCACCACACGGTATACCAGGTTACTGCCCTGCTGCGCGCTTTGGGGGGTGGCCGAATTACTGCCACCCCCCACGATCACGCCTCCACCACCCGGCACCCTCTGTTTACAGAAAACAAGCAATTTCTTCTGATCAAGAATCATACATCGTCGCGTCAATCGCGGCTCCCCAATGAAAGCAAGTGAAACGATGGAGTTGAAACGCGTGTTTCAGAGTCGATTACACGTTCGTGAGATACATGTATAATTTTTATCGCGAAATTCACGTTAGCAGCTCTCAGACACTGCTAATGGGATGTGGACGTCGTTGCAATTGAACTCGCGCGACCTGGGTCAAGGACTTCCGGTGAGTTGATTTCACTGCTATCGATTCGGGGAGCTATCGAGGCGGTTCGCGAGAGACGGAACCCCCTCGGTAGCATGATTCAGAACAGGGCGCCGGAACGACGGCTGCACGAAGGGGTACGAGACCTCTTCACTCTACTGTTTGAACTGCCAGTCAAATATTTCATTCCTTCCTCTCTTTTTTTTTTTTTCGCTTCTTCTGATTCCCAACTGGCGTGTTTCAAAATAAGAGGGTAATGTTTAACATTTCACGTGGTTTGCAAGCAGGAAGTAATCAAGGGTTCAATATGATTTTCATCTTCTTCGTTAAAAATGTTTTAAAATGAGAGACAAGTATTTAACACGTCATACGGTAAATAAAAAGGAAGGATTTTCCTCGTTCTCGTCAAAATCTCTCCAGTTAGTGTTTCAAAACAAGAGAAAGTATTTGACATTTCATACGGTTAACAACGGGGAAAGAAATCAAGGATTTAATATGATTTTCTTCGTGAAAGTGTTTGCAATTAGTGTCTCAAAATAAGAAAAGAATGTTTAACATTTCGCACGGTAAATAAAAAGGAAAGAAATCAAGGATTTAATACATATTTTCGGTTAAAGATGTTTCAGAATAAGAAAAAAATATTTAACATTTCATGCGGTAAATGAAAGAGAAAGAGATCAAGGATTCACTCTAATTTTCATCTTCTCTACCGAGACGTTTCAAAATACGAAAACATATTTAACTACTTGAATAAAAAGGAAGAAATCAGGAATTTCCATCTTCTCTCTCAATGATATTTTTTTTTTACAGCCTCTTTTCCCATCTACGTTTACTATGGGACAGTAGAAAATTTACGACTCATAAAAATACAAAAGCCGCGAATAACTTGTCCACGCTCGGGATAAATTGACGCGATCAATCGAATCGCTTTAAACGATCTGACAAATGGATGTAACGAACGTTTATTGATCTTTTCGCTGGTCCATTTCTCATTCTCCCTCTCTCTCTTTCTCTCTCTCTTTCTATCTCTCGCTTGATTCACCATATAGAGTTATATCGCCTAGCAAATGACTCATGAGGGTGGAAACGCCACCTCAGGTTTTTACTATCCAGATCGTAAACGTTAGGCCATAAGCCAAACAAAAGATCCCCGCGGGTCAAATCCCGTGGCTTTTTCCTCGTCTCTTGAAGTCGCGTTCACAACGAACGAAGCGGTAATTTCGAAACGAAAGAGAAGGGGAGGGGGAATAAATATTCCGGCGACTTCTTCGGCTTTGAGCGACACTACTGCCACTATAACACAAACAAACTGGCCCTCCTCCTTCCGAGTACGAGACCACGGTGCCGACCGCTCTTCTCATCCACCGGTTTCCAGCTATGGTTTATTTTCAGAAATGCCTTCGTGAAAACATTCCGTTTTCCGACGGTGGCGAATGTTATCGTTCAGGCATCGTTAGGGTGCCGTCAAAAGGTGCTTCAAACACACGAAAGAATAAAAAAGAAAGGGAAAAAACGTTCAAATTCGACGATGACGAGCTTAACTAGAATTACGAAAATACTTTTCTCGCGTACAGTAACAAAGCGCGCAAATCGAAGAAAACTCACCATTTTTCCCCTCTCGTCTTCGACACACGCGTGCCACTGTCGTGCCAGCAATTTTCTTTACTAATATCAGACGAACGTTCACACACGGTTTTGTTAATCGTTTCGAAGAATTATACTTGGGCAGAGTAGTCGCAGGTCGTTGCACTCTTTGAAAAGTACCTCGTTAAATAATCATTCGGATAATTTCGTATGCGCCTAACAAGCACGTCAGCCGTAAAGTTGATTCGATCAACCGAGACGAAAAGTGTTCTTGACAGTCGGTGGTGCAGTTACGGGCTACACGTGTCTACGAGTTTCGGTCGATAACCGGTGAAATACCTGTGTGAACATCGAATGCGTCATTGCACGGGATAATTAAGGGATAGCCCTCGAGCCGAACCACCCTTGTTACCCTCGACGACTAGTGCAATCTAAATGGGGTGCCTATTTGTTTCAGACACTCGTCGTTCAACGCGAGTTTCCAATACCTCTCGATATTCATTCGATCGAAGCACTTCGTCGTTGCGAGTTTCACGTCGATTCGTGGACAAATGTTGCGTTTGTTTCTACGAATATAGTACACACGCTCGACGAAAAACTGTCCACGTTTTAGACTGATATAACTTTTGTGGAAAAAAAAAAAAAACAGTCGTACAACAATTCAATTTGTCTTACGCTTCGAAGTATAAAACCTTCACTTTGACAGTTTTCGTTAGTTTTTCAATCATGTAGCAAATGGGGAGAAGACTTTTGTTTTGAAAAATTCAAATATTTCCGAAAATGATGAAAAAATTGTTGTCTGACTAAATCTACTGTGATCTTGAAGACTAAAGTCTCCTCTTAAAATTTGCTGTACGATCTGTTTTCGTCAATTTATTAAACTTCGAACACTAAAGGTTAGGATTTCTGAAATTTTTGTCGTTTAATTCTGAGGAGTTAAGAGATCAATAAGAGTTAATATGATTAATTCTGATAGATTTAGTCACGAATAAAATTTTTTCAACACTTTCGCAGGCATTTGAGTATTTATAATTTTCGACAATAAAAGTATCTCAAGGTTGGTAAGGTAGAGATTTTACTTTGCTTTAAAATAAGACCGATTAAATTTCTATGCAAATTTTGTTCTGAGATTTTCGAGGTTATGTATAGATTCAGAGTCACAATCATTCAGAAAAAGAAAATTTTCAGTGACTTTAAAGGCGTTTGCGCTTTTACAATTTTTGAGAACAATGTAGAAACATCTTTGAAAAAAAAATCTCAAAATTGGTGTAAAATGAAACCGATTATTTTACGGTAATTCCTCGTCGAGTATACGTATATATCGAGTACATTTGTCGTGCAAGGAAACCAAACATTCCGGATAAAATTTCTTCCTCGAACGAAATAATAAAAAGTACAAAAGCAACACTGGGAAACCAGTTGTTGAAGAGGTAAAGAAAACGTTTGTCGCTCCCACTCTTTAAACAACGACGCGGCACGAGCAGTGGTGGCTGAAGAAATCGTCTCTTCTGGAAACGCGAAATTTCTCGAGGAGGTTCTTCGTTAACCGCAAACCGCGCGCGAACAGCACCGTGAAAACTCCTCTCCCCTCCCGAGGAGAGTCACTTCGCGAACAAAAAATAGTAAGACGCGAGGTCAGTCCACCGCACGAAGCACCACCACCACCACCACTAAATATTCATTACGAAGGCGGAATATCTTGGAAAATTAGAAGGGAGCCCCTTCGTCCTTCGACGAATTAGCTGATTTCATCGAGGGTTCGTTTCGAGCGTGCACGTTCGCGTTTTCAGAGGGAGTGGGATTTCTTTTCACTGTCGATGAAAACGCGGCACGATGTGCAGGCACCGGTGCGCCAGAATGCAGTTTTCACCGTGAAAAACGACGTCCTCTCAACGGGAGCACCGGCGACGTCGTTGACATTTTGCATAGCGTTCGATGAACGTCACGTTTTCACGAGTCGGACGAACGTTAACTGCCAACAGGCGAGGGTCGACGATCCATTGCTCGCCCGGCCCTCCTCCCCACTTTGTGCCGCGATACCACTTACAAACGGCCCGGCTACCGAATGCTACACACGCCGGTTGTACAGGGCTGCCGCGCAAAAATATTATCGACCGGGCGAACGGCAGCGAGTCACCGATCTACGCGGTGAATTTACGCGTAGTTTCCTGTAGGTGGGAGACCGGATTCGAGATCAAAGTTAGGTTAGTTCGTTTGTTTGTTTGTTTGCTTAACGAGAAAAGCCCGCTAAGGGAAGAAAAGGAAGAAAAGTACGTAAAAAAAAAGAAAGAAAGACAAATGGCAATGGCAATACAACGACGATGAAAATGTAAATGTGAAAGGAAAGAATATTCCATTGTATTTGCGAAAAAAGATTTTTTGTTTAATCAATTGAGATTTGGAGTCACTAAAAAGATCAGTATCAACTTTCTCTCTCTGTGGATTATTCGAAACGTTGAAAACCTCGAAACTCAAGAAAGTCATTCTTCGAAACTCAAATAAGAAACAGGAGACCATTTTCCAGATATTCTTGTCTAACCCCATTTTCTTTCAATTTATTTCACACACAGTTCCTCGTTGTTGGAAAATAGTACCATTGGCATTTAACAACCATGGAAATCAATCTTTATGAATTGTAAACCGTAAATGACGAAAAAGAATTTACGTCACTTGGCAGTGCGTGCCGACTGATACGTTCCACGTGATTTGCATCGTATGCGTAGAGAGTAGAATAAAAGGATCATTGTAAACGATAAGGTGCCACGCGAGCCACACCCTTTCACCATCGCCTTTCACCCTTCTCGCCTTACCCGGGAGTGAGGTGGCAGGGTTCAAAAGGCGGAAAAGGAACGTTACTTGAAAACTGATTGCATTTCAGGTCGGTCAGGGATTCTCCGCGAGAACCAGGAAAAGTCGGGGATTATCCGTCGCGGATTATCGGCTGCTGGAGGAATCAACTTTTCAAGGAGAACTCCGTATCATAGAGAGGGAGAGCCCTCTAACTTGATCTCACGAATCAGCCGAAATGACCACGAGAGATTATTATATTAAAAATAAGGGTAAGAAATAAAGTCTTTCAATCTTTTTCTTTCGGTTTTGTAATAATTCAACCGAGATGAAAGACAGGATATTTTTAATAATGGAAACGGGAATAAATAAATAATCCGATCAGAGATTTCTTTTTCTTTTTTTTTTTTTTTTGCGCACTCATGGGACATGGTCGATTTTTTGGACATGTTCGATTTTTCGCATTCAGTTTGAAAGCTGTATACAGGGTGTTCCAAATTTAACTTAAAGAGAAGATAAAAAAAAAAAAAAGCTCGTTTATGCTTCGTTCCGGTGAAAATCGCGAGAAAAGAAACAAAACAATTTGTTCCACTTATTCACGTCTGTTTTATCATCCACATCGTCATCTTCTAGCATCATCAAGGTTGTTTACATTCGATGTCAAACTTCACTCTTGAATTTCTTCGAAATGAATTTTTATTTTCGCCAGACAGTTGTTCCTCCGAATGATCGATTCAAAGATCATTACGATTATTTGTACATTATTTGTACATTACAGTAAAAACTTCAATAAGTACATATCTCAGAATTTTTTCCAATTTTTCAAAAACCAAAAAGTCAGAGAAAAAAAAAATTAATCCTGATTACACAAACGAAGAAAATATGAAGATACTTTTCAAAATGGCTGGTCTCTTGCAACAAAATGGCCGACTTCTTGCAACGAACACCTGACCACTCTGATTGTAGCTAATGTGTGATGTTTAATGCACTGACAACTGATTTGATCTCTTACATTAGTTGCTCACTTGAATAAACTTGCCGAATAAGCGAGGAAATGGAAACTTAATTTATTTATTTATTGTCCTTTTCTCCGCGATTTTCACTAAAATATAAGCAAAATATAAAGCAAAAATCCTTCCAAAGGGCAAACCTCTAAAAAAAACTTTTTTTTTCTTAGTTTATTGGTTCTTTACGGATCGCCAAAGTTTCGATCGAATTAAAATTTCGGGACACCCTGTAGAAGACACGCGTGGAGAAGGATAATCTGCTTCCGTCGATGATGAATCATTTTATTCGGCGGTACGCCGAGCCTGGCAATTTTTATGAAAACGATTATTGACGTTTGAATGTCGGCGCGTCTGAATTATCAGGTGAAAATAGCGATAATCTGTTTGCCCCTTCGAACGGGAATATTTTCAACGGGAATTTCAATGAAAATTAGCGCTCGTTAGCGACGACTGTAACGAGCGGGTTTTTATTTCCTCGTAATGGCCTGTGTATTGCCTGTACATACAAATATCCTCGAACAAAGTAAACGAGCGCCGCTGGCTGAATAGGTATTTATAGAAAGACGAAGTAATTGCGAAAAAGTGAAACGTACGATTCGTTAATACCCCCCCCCCCTTCCGCTGCTCGGTTTAATAGCAAGACGAGAAAACGAACTGAAACTCGAGAAAACACGATTCGGGGAAGAGTCATATTACCATTTTTTTTTTTCGATGTGCTACATTTTTCTACTCTTCCATTTACTTCTTCATCATTTTCTTCCCCCTTTCGTTGAGCTGTACGTAAGTACAATAAACGTGGGTTTCAGCGATACGAGGGAAATCTAGCAACGAGCTACGTCGACTCGTTTCCAGCGCTGCATAGTCATCAAGCAATGCAGCTGGATTTTCACCAGAGCACAGTGTTTATTCCTACCGCGTGTCGTTACGGAATAGCCTCCCATCGCGGCTGAACGAAATTTCCAATTTGTTAGGTTGCGCGAAAATAAATTCGTTCGCCTCTTGGCTTGGTTATATACGTTTTTGAGGAACGTTGAAATTGAAATTATGGGACTGAACGTACAAATAGAAAATCCATCCACGTTGAACGTACGGTTGCTTATAACCCGTAAATTGCTATCAATATTTCAAGTATTCAATATGAAATTGAATAGACGATATGAGAATGTAATGTAATAAAATATGAAAATGTAACAGACGATATCTAAAATCGTTGGAAGAATCGTTCGTCATTGCAGAAAATATTCGATTTGTGCTATTGCCAAACGAAATATTCAAGAAAGATGAACGACTTGTACAATTCGCAGAGATGCACAATTTTTTTTTTTTTTTTTTGACAAAGAGACCTTCGAGGCTACTGAAGCTTCTCGTCGAAATCAACTATTGATTTCGACAAACATGGATTTCCTCGAAGTCCATCGACGTCTAAAACCGCAAGAAGTCGAGACGTATATCGCCTAACACGGAGCCACTTCTTTCGAGCTTGCGCTGCTTAATATGCATCTCTCGCAACGTAGGAATTTTACAGCGCAAAAATGCCCGTTGCTCGCGTTGATGAGTACGAGTATATTATATATATACGTATATGTTGCACTGCATCACCCCGCGCTTAGGCTAAAAGCCTGCGAGAGAACTTTCTCCCGCTCGTCCCGGCGGCGAAAGAAACAAACCGTCGCGTATCACTCGCAACGCGACAAATTCGATCGAGTGCACCCCGTCGAGTCTTTCCTGGAATATCAACGTGAATATCAAATCCACGAGGTTGTCTATAGCAACTTCTTGGCTGAAGTTCGCTGAAACGCGTTGAATTATATTCCCACCCGATCCTCTGTTACCAGAATTTCGTCTACTTGCGAGAGAAATTAAAATTAATAATTATTTATATATAAAATATATGTAACAAATTATTATGTATAAAATATATATAAAATATATGTAAAATATTATTATACATAAAATATATATAAAATATATAAAATATTATTATATATAAAATATATATAAAATAATAAGTATCATTAGCTGTATATATGTGTGTGTGTGTAATTAACCCTCTGAATATCGAGTTACATTCGTGGTTTCGATTTGAAAGAAACTGAATCATTTCACTGGATTGTCGATTTTAAATCTTCAAACCCGAAAGATTAATGAATGCATTATAAATTAATCCTACTGCGGGTCGTATTCAGCGTTTTGCAAATCGAATTCACCCTTGCGAAGTTTTTCTTCCTGCGACAGAAAATAAGAATTTTCTACAAATTTGTTTTCTTAATAAAGGAGAAAAGTAAAATTCGACTCGAAAAATAGTAAAAAATAAAACTGTTATTCTAGAATTTTTATAAATACAAATTTTATTACACGTAGATAACAATACTTGAACAAAAAAGAACACAAACTGACAAACTAATATAAAATGACAAATTCAGATAAACTATTTATTCAACGCTAATTTTAGTATTTAGTATTTAAATTAAAAGACTAAAAGTATCATCCACGTATATATAAATTCATCTACAACGGTTCGTCTGCGATTAAACTATAGTTCGGGGTAATTTTACATACATATTCATATAATAATTATGACATTATTCTGTAGAAGTGACAGTTGCAACTAAATGTTCGAAATATCAACCGAAATATTTCTTTAATTTTCGAAAAAATTTCTTCCACCATTTATCACTGAACGATATGCTGGTAGAAATAATAGTGTATTACTTCACTTTTGAGCCACCCGCAAGAATAAATTTGATTTGCAGAGGGGTGAGAAATTCGACCTGTGCAAAGGGTGAATTACATTCGCAATAAGGAGAATTTTATTTGCAAAACGGTCAATATTACCTACAAAGGGGTTAATTTCCTACAATGCCTCACATCTGACGCGATGTAGCATTTTATAGTAACTAATGTTTCCTAAAGACCAAGGAGAAAATCGTGGGGCAAAGGATTAATGAAACACAAACGCAAAATAAGATTCTCTTGTTATATAAAATGTTGAATAAATCTGGTTACTCGCATTTTGAGTCGAAACAAAAGGAGAAGGTTCC
Source organism: Tetragonisca angustula (assembly GCA_036937485.2). Classification (NCBI taxonomy): domain Eukaryota; kingdom Metazoa; phylum Arthropoda; class Insecta; order Hymenoptera; family Apidae; genus Tetragonisca; species Tetragonisca angustula. Next base: position 417,935 of record JAWNGG020000026.1, on the reverse strand, counting down.
CTTGAAAAAAAAAGAGGGAGAAGAAAAAACAAAAAAGGAAAAACTCTGCTAATTACTGGAACAATGGTATAAACGTGAAAGTCGTATCACAGACCCGGAGGGGGTCTGATGATCAGCCAGCACGTGCGTATTATCAGTGATAGGCGAAGGCAACGTGAAAATGGCCCGAGGCAAGAGGATCTTCTCCCTCGCGTGTATCTATAGCTACACTTTGTTCGCGGTAACTGTTGCCCAACGACGCCAACGGCGGTGAGGAGAGAACCGTTCAAAGGGGGGACCGTAGAAATAGTCGGCAGAAAGAGAACGGTTATTATTTCACCGAGCAGATATCGATTCCATTCGACGACCTGCCGTGACCCGGCTGCATAACTCACGACGACGCGTACGCTAATCCTTCCTCTCCTTCTTTTCCAATCCACGCGTGGCAGAACGCGTGCGTTCGTTCTTTTTTTCTCGATGACGGGGAAGGGGGAGGGAAGGGGGATGACGTTTCTCGTGTCTCCTCCCCTCCCCCCAAGATTTGACGAAATCCTTTCCTTCGACTTGGCAACGAAGATAAAAAAAAGAAAAAAAGGAAAGAAAAGAGAGAAAGGTATGAAAAGACGTCTCCAGAGGAGACTGATTATTGTGAGTATCGATACCGATCCTCGAGATGCCTGTTTTCCTCGTGGTAACCCAACAAGAAACTCAACCAACGTTGGTGCGAAATTTCGACTCTGAACGCGGATGAATTTTTAATTTTTATGACAGTCCGCCATCATTGAACCCGGGACCCCACACATTGATCGAATCATCTTCTGAACCCGTTAATACGTTTTTCGAAATCTTTTTTGGATCTTTCTTGAATTTTCTGGTAACATTTTGACAAGAGCCTGGAATGCTTTTTTTTTTTAAACGAACTCTAATTTTTCGAACTTAACCTAACTTAATTTTTCAAATCTAACCTCAAATTTTTAAGAGATCAACAGTTATGCCTGTAGACGTTTTTTTTTTTTTTTTTTGCGAATTACAACAGATTGAGAAAGATTCTTTATTTCAATAATTTCTCGTCGCATAAATATTCCACTGTCGGATCATTTTTAAATTTTCCTGGCAAACATTGGACCTAGAACAAACTCTAATCAAATGTTTCCTTTGAAACGAACTTCAATCTTTCAAATGAAAATCTAATTTCAAATTTAGCTGGTCTTCTCTGAATTGCGGAAGATTGAGAATAGATTTTTCTATTATGATAATTTCTTATTATATAAATATTTCTATTTTCTATTCCACCGTCGAATAGAAAAAAAAAAAACTCGAAAAAGCTCGTCTTGATGGCTAAAATGTATTGTACATCTTTAACATGTACTTATACTCCAATACGTCAATAAATTCCGGTGCTCAAAGGTCGTCACGTGAATGCAATATATATATAATATTTATATTAATTTTTTATATTATATATATAATATATATATTATATTTATATCAATTTTTTATATTATATATATATATATATATATATATACATATGAAATTAATTTCTGATATTTGTCGTTCCTTCGATTTATTATCCTTACCACGAAGCGTCGTGTATCGTCGAAGAAACGCCCCCCTTTCCTACCAAAAGTCAAAATATTTTGGCAAACTCCTCCGTGAGAGAAGCTCCGAAAGAAAACGAGTGAACGTCGTTCCAAAGCATCCACGAAGAACAAGGATTAAGAGTGAAAAGTAAGAAGTCCGGGAGAAAGGAAGACGGACAGATAAGAACGGAGATAAGGAGACGAGGACGGCAGATAGATGGGGGATAGGTGTAAGAAACGACGACGACGACAAATCGAAAGACAATGCCCTTCTCCTTTCCCCTTTGTCCTTTATTTGCTGCGATAAGAGTGGCTTGGGAGGTTAGGTTCGTGATATCTCGGGGGGGTCCTGTAAGCCTCTTATTCGTCGGACGGATGGCGCAGGATGCGCCAGACGTACGAGACGTCTAAACTTTCGACGACATACGGCGTTGCACTGTGCGTCGGGATTACGCCAGAGAGGGAAAGAGAGAGAGAGAGAAAGAGAGAGAAAGGGAGGCCATCGTGAATGGGGCTGTTAGGGAAAAGGGGGTCAAATGCAAGCGCCTCTGCAACATGCAGTGTTACAGCGGCTGTATATTAAAGAGGGAATAAAAGGGGAGAATAAACACGAGGAACGAGTTGAAATTGGAACGGATGAAAGAGCCGAGAGGGACGAGAAACCGATTGACCGGCCAATCGAGGGGGGGAGTGGAAGAAAAAAATTCAGAGTGGAGAAGAATGGCCAGAGGAGCAGAGAGGAGGGGGGGGGCAAGTCTCCGAGGTTTGAAAGGGCACAGATCACCTACAGTCTAAAAAGATCGTGATCAAAGAGACTTCGTCTCGCTCGGTTACGCGCCCTGACGCGGAAATTTAAAGTTTTTCTCAGTTTACCAACGAGAAATTTACCCCTGTTTTTGTCACGTAGATACGTCGCGCGAGAAATCCACATTCGCGCGTTCGATTCTTCCCATTTCGTAGAGATTTATTCGCTATTTTTAAAACAAAGAGATTTTCATTCGACGTTTCGACGCTCTGCCGTGTACCGCGACGATTTTGAAAGTGGCAGCCAGAGTTCAGTGCTTGTACAACAACGATCGTTAATTACAGTAGCGTATCGATCTTCGTAGCATTGGATTGATCAAAAAGTAACTGCGTTTTTTGCGTGCGAACGAAAGACGAGTCTTTAGAGCTTTTATTATTAACGTTGACCATTTTGTTTCAAAGTTCGATTGTCATTTCGAAATCGAAACGTCGAAAAGAGAAAAAGAACAAACGAACAATCAGGTATCAGGCTGCACAATGAATCTACAGTTTAAAGTGAAGCTAGTTACACGCGTAAGACGTATGTATAAGTTTATCGGGAAAGGAAGAAACGCAATTACGTTTCGGCCAAGTTAGTATTTTAACAGCAGACAACATCAAAGCAACGACGGTGACAAGTTTTCGGGGTTTTGTCGACTGAGAGGAACGAATTGGCCGTTTCAGTTTGGCTGGTCGGTTGAAATTGCCAAACCGGCAGCGGCACTTCAATTCGATTTTTCGCCCTCGTGACTCGATCTCAAATGGCCTGCGCGCGGAGCATTTAAAACGTATGTAGCAGCTGCGAAACGACGCAACAGCTGACGCATACACGTCCGCACATATAGAAGCGAGAATGCTTTCGTAATTTTATCGTTTTTTAATTTATTGCTAGCCAAAAACCTGACTTAACCCTGTGCAATAATTAGCCAAGTAGTAGAACCGGCTGATCTCGAACAATCGTTGTTCGTCGAGTAGCTCTCAATAATAATTAGCGATCGATTGTTCGTTTTCGTTTAAGAAATCGATTCTTCTTTTTTGTTCTCTCTTTCTCTGCATACACGCGTGTAACTTGCATTGTTTCGTTATCATTTTCTTCTCTTTTTTTTTTTTTTTTTTTTTTTTTTTTGTCAAAGGAATCGATCCGCCGAAATCCCCGATTTAAGCTTAATTAATACACGCCAGTGTTTACCGCGCAATTCGGATGTCAACCGATTAATAAAGCCCTAATTGATACGTCGAGCGGATTGGAACGCCGCGCTCGTCGTTACGCGCTTAATGAACGAGCGATTGGCGGATTTACTTTGATTGGAAATGATCCGGTTTCATTTCGCCGGTAGAAGAGAACAGAAATGTCGTTCATCGTCGCAACCGCCGTACTTTTAGCTTTCGTTGAAGAGCGATCGATGCTGTTTAACGAACCGCGATGTTTAAACGGGATTGCCATAGGTAAATCGGGGGGCCCTTTAGACGTGCAATGATCATAGACGAATATTGCAAGTTTATTCGATAATTGGCCTATTATTCCATATTTTCTAATTTTCATATCTGCTGAAAAAAAAGAAACTGTGGATATTTTGGACTCACGATCGATAATTTGGAATCACTCGATAATTACTCGGTCCCAATAATCTCAGACAGACTAAAATATCGTAGCGAATGAAAAGACTCGTTGCCAACGAGGATAATCACTTGATTAAAGCACTAATGAAAGAGACGAAGATGATAATCGAAAGAAAGTGCCCGGTGTTTAACGTGTTGCGCCACGTCGAGAATTTTCTGTGCCAAAAATTGCGATGTTCTCCTCAGTTCTGAGTATATTTAACCGTAACCCAAACGAACAATCAATTTATCACTTGTCAACAACTTTCTTATCCAGCGATATCGTACCGATAAAAGTACACAAAAAGAAAGCGACGAATTGTCGTGTACGGTTCGGTCGCTCGTTACGGTCCGCAATCCAACTGCAAAACGAAACAACGAGCAAACGTTCGACCTGTTCCCCGCGTTCTGCGCAACATCGAGCCGAAATTCTCACCGACGACGGGACGAATTTACTCGCGTGAACAGTTGAAGGAAAACAACATTTCCACCGGGGCTGTTGTCTATCCTGTTTGGCAGCGGTGATCTCGGAGTTTATTTAAAGGAAAATGAAACAAACACGGCGAGCGGCGTGATATCGATCTCTAGCCAAGTTCGCTGACCTTGTGATGAGAGGAATGGCCTGTGTGATTGGCGGAGGTGTGATTTCCGGCGGGAATTGATGCCAGGTCCTCGATGGTTAACTCGGCTAAGGCGTCGCTGCCACCGCTGCAACCGCCTAGCAAACCGCCAGCGATGACGCCGCCGCTTCCTGGACTGCCCCCGATGCAACCTCCATCCGACCTTACGACGTTCGCCGAGGGTCTCTTCTGCACCCTCCTCGAGGTCACCAGTTCCTTCACCCCTGACAGCTCTCGCCTCGAACCACCCACGTATCTAAAAAAAGAAAAAAAAGAAAAAAGAAAATGAGAGAAGAGAACGAGTGCGCCACTCTTGTTAATGTTTATTATAACGCTCTGTACGAAGAGAAGCATACACTCATAACACTGGTTTAAAATGGCGCCTCTTTTTCGTTATCAACGCTAGAATTCATAGTTTTCTGTGGGAATTTTCTACGTTTACATGGCAGTATATTTTTGGACGGTGATTTTTAACAAAATTAATAGGAGCTTATGTTCTTTGTCGTACTATCAACTGTTTCGTGTCTCTTGTTTCCCATAATGTGATGGAACGTTGCTCTTTCGATGCAAAATTTTATTTTATTTAAGAGTTAATACAGTTGTTGTTAAATTACATCGTAGACTACAACTGTATTAACTCTTGAATAAAATAAAATTTTGCACAGCATCGAAAGAACAACGTTGCATTACAATGAATAAGGAAATAAGAAACAAGAAACAGTTGATAATACAATAGAGAACACAAGCTTCTATTCATATACTTTGTGAAAATTTTGTTATTTAACAATAAGCACACTAAATGTCAATATATTTAACTGGAGTATAGGTTAAATTAAATTTGAGAGAAAACGACATTACTTATGGGTATGTACCATGATCGTCGGTGGTTCTAGTGTTAAAATTCGTTTCGAGTTTCACTCTTTATCTTGCTTATATTTTTCTACGTTCAGCGAAGAGCATAATGACAGTGAAAAATTGCCGACAATTTGGATAAAAATAAGATCCACCTGGTCTCATTTCGAATGAGCTTCTACTGAAGCTTCTGCCTGCGATAGTTGCGCTGTAACCGTACTTTGTATTTTTCAATTACGTAATGACTTTGCATAGCGTGGAACGTGGATGCTTTTTTTTTTCTCCTCGAAAGTTGTGAAGGTTCGACAAAAGATTTTGACCAGAAATAAAAACAAATTTATCATCAGCTGTAACGACCAAAACTAAAAGCAAATTTATTATCAGCTATAACGATAATAACCAAAAATAAAAATAAACAGAGAACCAACCAAAAATAAAAAGAGATTTTGAAACCTGGATTGTCAGTGAGAGATAATTTAAAACAAAGCTTGTTTACCGATAGTCGAGAAACGCGGTAAAAAAAAATGCAACGTGTCGTTCAAATGTTAATCAAAAACTGCATACTTCTTTCGTCCGCTATAAAGTAGTTCCCTCTCTCTTCATCGAAAAAGATAGTTCAAGCAACGAACTAGCGTAGCACCGACCGTAGACAGCGGTCTGGCTTTTCTATTTAGGGACACTTGGATGAATTAACGCGCGGAATATAAAAAGCTGGATGTTCCAGACAATGGCGAGTCTTTTTTTGTAAGGAATCTCCGACAGAACTGCTGCAGGCAGGCGCTTGAAAGAAAAAAAGAAAAAAAAGAAAAAGAAAATAGCACCGTGGCTAAGAACCGTACGAATCGTGTCAAACGAGGGTGGACTCGAGTCGCATAAAAATCGCCCTATTAGCGAGATTAGATCCGGCCGACAGCGTCTGTCCTCTGATGAATCGATGACTTATTAACCTAGCTCCTTCGAAAAATTAAAAATTTTTATAAAATTCCTCTGTCACTGTGTATTTATGTAGATAGACGTGTAGCGACTGACATGTTCGAACGAGGCGAGCAAAGAAACGAAATCGATAAGCTGACGACGAGAGATTCTGCACGGGAGGTAGGACACGTTGACTAATTAGCTCGCGAGTGATACAAGTCGGTGACTGGGCACTCGATCGCGGACCTACTTTCGCACAGAACAGGTCTGAAATTAGGCAGAATCGAACGAAATTGCAAAGACGAAAATCGCGCGATTAATAATAACTCATGAATCACGCGCCCAGGGATTTGGATTACTCTGCTTACGTGAACGCGACCGTCGGCTCAAGATTTCGCCGGCTAATGCGATCAACGCACGTTTTGCTTCCGACAGCGCTTTCCCGACGTTTCTTTACAAGCTTTCCTCCAGTGGCTTTCCCCCGACACCGCTGCAATTACTCGTAACGCGTCACCCGTCACGTGGAACGCCGTTACAATCGATCATGCCCGATATTTTGCAATTCGACGCAAAGACGCCGAATGTTCGAACGAACGAGTATTTCCCAAATATATGTTCGATGTACTGACAATAAGTTGAGCGACACACGAATTTGTTCAAAGTTCGAACGACTTGGTTGAGAGTCTGATTTGAATTTTGCACAATGCTGTTCGAACGAACGAGTATTTCCCAAACATAACTAAATTGAGTAACAAATTTTGTTTAAAGTTGAATTGTTCAAAGTTCGACTTGGTTGAGAGTCTGATTTGAATTTTGCACAATGTTGTTCGAACGAACCAGTATTTCCCAAATATATGTTCGATGTACTGACAATAAGTTGAGCGACACACGAATTTGTTCAAAGTTCGAACGACTTGGTTGAGAGTCTGATTTGAATTTTGCACAATACTGTTCGAACGAACAAGCATTTTCCAAATATATGTTCGATGTACTGACAATAAATTGAGCGACACACGAATTTGTTCAAAGTTCGAACGACTTGGTTGAGAGTCTGATTTGAATTTTGCACAATGCTGTTCGAACGAACGAATATTTCCCAAACATAACTAAATTGAGTAACAAATTTTGTTTAAAGTTGAATTGTTCAAAGTTCGAACGACTTGGTTGAGAGTCTGATTTGAATTTTGCACAATGTTGTTCGAACGAACCAGTATTTCCCAAATATATGTTCGATGTACTGACAATAAGTTGAGCGACACACGAATTTGTTCAAAGTTCGAACGACTTGGTTGAGAGTCTGATTTGAATTTTGCACAATGCTGTTCGAACGAACGAGTATTTCCCAAACATAACTAAATTGAGTAACAAATTTTGTTTAAAGTTGAATTGTTCAAAGTTCGAACGACTTGGTTGAGAGTCTGATTTGAATTTTGCACAATGCTGTTCGAACGAACGAGTATTTCCCAAATATCACTAAATCGATCAACAAATTTTGTTCAAAGTTGAATTGTTCGAAGTTCAATCGACTTGTGATTGAAAGTCTGTTCTAAATTTTGTACAATGCTTCTCAAACGGACGAGTATTTCCCAAATATTGTCGATGTATTAAACTGAACAACACATTTTGTTCAAAGTTTAATCTATTTTTGTCCGAAAGTCTGAAATTTGTACAACGCTGTTCAAACGAATATTTCGGTACTAAATTGACACGCGAATCAATTTGAAGTTCCAATCCAATTGGAGTCTAATCGAAAGTCTGATCCGCGTTTTCCACGACGCTGTAAGATCTCGCGGAATGATATAATTCAATTTCAGGCATTACGCCGGAACGATAATCGAAGACGACGCGAAACTGCGTGGCACAAGCCGCGAGTCTAACGTGATTTAACCTGGCTGCTTGAGAAAAAAGTCGAGCGAATTAGCAAAGAGCAGGAGAAGGGTCAGAGGCAAAGCGAATAAAAACAAGAATACGATCGGGAAACTGTTATCCTCTGAAGAGACGGATGGAAAGGAAAGGAAAGTAAAGATAGAAAAAGAAAAGACGGCGAAAGTTACAGCTGCGTTCTCATCTTTGTTTCAAGATCTCCCAAGCAAACGAAGATTCAGTGGAAGCAACGACAGGCACCGGTGAATCTGTTTCGCGGAATGATTGAGAAGTGCTATTTACTTTTATCTTCTCCGTAAACAGAGGATCTCGAACAACTTCGACTCAACCCTCTCTCAACGTTCTCACTTCGCTAAGGAGATGTCATTCCACTCTCTCTCGCGTACGGTTTACCTCGAGTTTCAGTTCAAACCCGAATTCACAGTCACAGTCGTTTCAGAGACTTCACCTCGTGTGTCCGGCGGCGATAAAATAACACTCGTGGCCGAAAGTTCCTAACCTTGACACCGAACCGAACGTGCCGATAATTCACGATCGGGACACCACCGCGGTAGAAGCGGGACGGAGGGAGACGACGACAACTGGTCGGAGGAAAACGAAAGGAAAGGTGGTGGAAAGATTAGCCGAAGGGAACCGGAATCGTGCAGGACGATTCACTTCACTTTCTCCGTTCGTAAGGGCACGTCGTCACTCGGCAACCCTCTCGACGGCTCTACACTCCTCACGCGGTCGAGGTTTCCGCGTAAACGTCACTCGGATCTCCCGGGTGGTCGAAGACGACGACGACGACGACGACGACGACGACGCGAGCCAGCGACGGTCGGATCTCGCCAGTTGGACGCGCAAAACGGGGAAAAATGAAACGAGTGGAACGAAGAGAGCCGGGTGGACGTGACGAAGAAGAGACGTAGCCGGCACACGGCGGTGGTTCCTCCTCCGTCCCCGAACAACTACCCGCTCGACCACACGACTTTCTGCCGTTCCTCTGTGTATATGTGTGTATGCATGCACCTACGTACGTTTCGTTCGTTCGTTCGTTCGTTCGTTCTCGACGACGCTCCCCACCCTGGCGGCTAGGCTACGCGCTCTACGCTACGGACAGCTCTCTCTCTCTCTCTCTCTCTCTCTCTCTCTCTCTCTTTTCTCTTTTTCTCGTGCGCGCGCGCGCCACGAGAGAACGGCAGCCCTCCTCCAGCTGTCGTGCAAGAACCACCCTTGGTGGCGCCTTAAACCACCCTCGGCCGGGTTTCGCCACGTCGCCGCCAGATCGCGCCAGCGGGCCCGCCGTCCGTCGATCGATCCACGTGACGTCACGTGGCAGGCCCACGCAAGCGTCGTCGGGCCAATCTCTGGCTTCCGTATCGTCTCGCGCGGCTCGCCGCGACATGTCCTCGTCTTCATCTAGATACCGACTCCTCTTTCACCCGATCTTACCTTTTTTTCTTTTTTTTTTTTTTTTTTTTTTTTTTTTATAGATAAAACCAACTTTCCCTACTTTTCTCCGGCAAGGCGTTCTTCGATCGGCTCTCTGTTCCTTCCTTCTCTCTTCTTTCTTTCCGATTTCTCAATTCTCTCTCTCTCTCTCTCTGTCTGTCTGTCTGTCTGTCTCTGTCTCTTACCGAGCGCAACTGGATTTACAAAATCCAATATCCAACTGCTTAGCAAAACTATCGAGACTAGACGTGTCAAAATAGATGTAAAATTGTATTAATAGAAATTTCATAGATGTGAAACAGTGTACTTTTTAGAGTTTTAAATGAAGATGTATAGATTGGAGCTTGTATGTTCCACTGTATATAGAGTGAATAGAAAAAAGGGTTCATAACTTCTAAAATAGATAGAAACACGAGAGAAAATTATTTTAATATATTATTATATGTATAATAGAATTATTTTATATATTGTTATATATAATATTATATATATAATGTATAATTATATATTATATATATTTTTATTATATTATTTTACGTGTATTTTATGTGTATTTTATGTGCACGTGTATTAATATGTGTACTATATTTATATTTTTATTATATTATTTTACGTGTATTTTATGTGTATTTTATGTGCACGTGTAACATATTAATATGTGTACTATATTTATATTTTTATTATATTATTTTATGTGTAGTTTATGTGTATTTTACGTGCATGTGTAACATATTAATACGTGTACTATATTTTATATTTTTTTATATTAACAAAAATCAAGTGTACTTGTCAGACTCGACGCAAGTCCACTGAAGCGTCCGAGACCGCCTAAACGAATGTTACAAGTGTCGGTCCGCAGGGACCGACACACCGCCCAGAACGTATTAAAATATATAACAAAGTATATTAAGCTGTATCTCCTGGTGGAAAAGAAATCTGGAAACACGATCGATTGTACGTGGCCCTCGGTTGTGCTTCGGTTAAATCGGGACAAGAGAGAGAGAGAGAGAGAGAGAGAAAGATCTTTCGCTCTCACTATCGCGAATTCAATTCGAAGGCACGGTTACGAAGCAACAACAAGCGAAGGACAAAGACGTTTATCTTTCGTACGCGGCGACGTCTCTTCGCCCGTGGCTTAAATTGATTTCTCGCGTCGCGTTGCTTGTTTCATTCACCGTTGTCCGATACTAGAAGCCAGGAGAGCTTCGTATTCTCTCGTATTCCGTTCTCCTCCGGCTCCTCGGAGGAATTGTATCGACGTTTCAACCGTTGGTTGGTAATCGTGTTGAACATTATCTCTGAAACTGTAATACAGCGTAGCCACCGCCATTCAGAGCGTGGTGCTCTACTTTTGCTCGTCTTCTGGCTATTTGCGATCATTCGCTCAGGCTTGCATAGCCGTACGTCCCCGTACGTACCTACACTATTCAGACAATTCTCGCGAACGCACGCTGCACGCACGGTTTAACGCTTCGAATTACTTCCTCTTGACGCTTCGAACTACGAAAACTTTTTATTTACACGCAAAATCGTCGCGAGAAAGCTTGCGAGAATTCTTTTCGAAAAGACCGGACGTTTCGTTTCGTAGAAAAGAGATTAAAAAAAAAGAACAAATAACATTGTTCTCTCGAGTGGAGAACACGCGAGGAATTACCAAAGTGACCAAAATGACCAATTTGTAATTTTTGTAGACGTGAAACAGTGTGTTTTTTTTTTTTTAATCTAACCCTTTGCCCCCGATGAACTTTTCTTGTATATCATCTATCAGCAATTTATTTACAAAGCACACAGTATTGGGAATGATCGTTCAAATGGTATTTAACACGAAATTGGAATATATTACGTAACATATAACCTGTATTCCTATAGGTTATGTGTTAATATATAATACAATATAATACATAATATATGTAGTGTATAATATATGCATAATATAATATAATGAATACATAATATATTCCATAGAAGTAATTATACTATATATTCCATATAAGTACTCTATAAGTATACTATAATCTAACTACAGGCTATGTAGATTACTCATATAAGAATATAGGTTATGTTGTAATAAGTTGAATTACCGTCGCTAGATGGCAGTGTTTATTAAATTTGAAGAAAACGACATGGGTATCCCCGTATAATATAAATATAATGTAATACGAAAAGAGTATAATATAAATATAATATGATACAAAAAGCGAAAGTCCGAGCTGTTAGCTAGATTTAAGTACCATGTCCCCTCAGAGGAGATAGTCGAGTGCAAAGGGTTAAGTAATTTTTAACTTTAACTTTGCCTTTTTAAATTTTTAACACTCCATTATTACGTATTGTATATGAAATTTCGCTATTTTTGTGCCTCCGATGTCTCTGAATCTTCAATCTAATGTTAATCTCTGCGCCTTGAAGTTCCTTTAACTTCGTCAGCGGCGTTAATTAAACCACTTGCGCTGGACAACCGATTGCGGACCGTAACGAGCGACCGAACCGTATACGATTCGTCGCTTTCTTTTTGAACTCGTCGGTACGATATCACTGGATAGAAATTATTCAGAATGAACGTATTATTTCTTTTGCCTAAATACACTTAAAACTGAGGGAATGTTGCAACTTTTGGGGCGAAAAAGTTCTCGACGAGCGCATAAGAGGTTAAACTCCAAGGAAGGAACCACGTGAATCCACGAAACTCGCAAAGCCACGTTCAGATGAAATTAAAGAGACCAACCTCGGGCGAAAACATCTTAACTCGGTGCAAACGAGAATTTGCGCTGGAAATGGAAACTTTTTGACCCTCGATCGCTCTCGGAAAGCGAAAATTCAAACGTAATTCCCTCCCCTCGTGCAAGAAACAAAAGAAAATGAAAGCAAGAAAGAGAGAAAGCGAGAAAGCGCAAACACGAAGCTGCGAGGAGAACCGAGAGCGTTCTTCCTCGATGGGAAAGAGATTAAAAGCAAGGAAAGAGAGCGTCCGTGAGATAACGCGTTCCCCCGTCGTTGGCGCTGTTGGAAGGCTCGTGATCGCTTGGAATACGCTCCGGAGGACTGGCCTTCTTTGTTGTGCCTTCACCCCTGGCTCAACGCAGGGGGGGGTTCCACCATGATGGCTGCGAAGGATACGAAGGGTCGGGTCAGAAGCCGGCGCGTGGGGAGGGGGGGGCGAGTATATTGAATTTCCGAAAAGCGCGTTGGGTTTCAAGCGGACGATACCGCGGCCTGCTTATGCCAAACGAGTTACCGAGGGGGTCCATGATACGCCTCCCGGCTGTTTCGCGTGTTACGAAAACACGCCGGTGGCGGTTTTCGTTTCGCCCCGACAGAAGGAAGAGATTCTCGCGCGAGAATTTGCCGTGAATTGCTCTGCACGGCCGTGGAAAATTCGGGTATAATGCACAATAACCGCAGCAACCTCAACGGATGCGGATGTCAGAGAATAAAGAAGAACACGGAGAAAGGTAAAAACCGAATTTTTCTTTCTATCGTGGTTTTCTACGACAGCCAGATAGAAATTAAAATTTCGCGCGATGTGTATATACGTTTCTTTTCTTTTTTTTTTTCTTTTTTTTCTTGAAACGGAGTAACGACGGCGAATCGTATCGATTGAACAATTTGTTCCCGTTGTTGGGAAATGAGTGGGAAGATTGGCGGTAATACGCTTTTCGCCTATGTTGCTTGTAGCCGTACAAGTGTCTGGATCGTGTCGGGGTTTCAAATATCGGTACAGAGGGCAAATTGCCACCGGGCACCGGCCTCTACAGATCCACGCTTTAAATTCAACGCCGTTCCTTGATATAATCGGGATAATCCACTCCCCGAGTCACTTTGGGTTGCACGTTCTTGGAATTTTCTTTTTTTTGTTCGTTCTCGTCGTTTCTCTGATAAAATGCGAATCAAAGAGAAACGCAAACACGTTCCCGGGGAAAAGGGACAATCGATTGCGATCGTCGTTTGGCTGACAAACTGCAAGGATGTGTTTGATACAAAGGAGAAATTGGCTGATAATTTAAACCGATTACTTGGTCCTTTTTGAACATGATTTTACATAATACAGCGAGCACGCGTCAAAAATTAATACGCCATATTTTGCGTCCCTTGAAAATTAATGAAACTTGTATCAAACAATTTTTCATTAATTTGCATCATTGAGAAAGTTATTTCAAGTGTGCACGTTATGTGAATCACCCTGTATATCTGTTCCTACTAATCAGTCTTTTTACGAAAGTACAGGTAACTGTCAATTTAAATACAAAAAGCAATGCATAAAGTAACTTTCGGTTAGTAAGAAAAAAAAAAAAAGAAAGGAAATTAGACCTCTTCGTTTCTTTCTTCCTCTTTAACGAGAGTCAAATGAAGAAAAGATTGTAGAATTTTACGTCAAAGTTTTTAAACCGTTCGTGAAGTGTTGCGCGAAGACTCGACAACGAATTTCAAGATCAATTTTTAACATAATTCGGAGTAACTTGAGAGAGAGAGAGAGAGAGAGAAAGGACGTTAAGATTATCCCCATGATCACGTGGAACGCGTAGCAAATCGTTAACTTGCTGCTTCCTCTGAATTATCGACGAAGCGAGAGGTTCCTCGAGAAACGATGCTAGTAGTATCCTATATTCCGATGAAAATTCCGACTTTCTTATCTGCCGGACCGACTACGTAATATAGGGCGTCCCCGAGAAATTATTGTCGCTGGTCCAATACGCTTTACATGTGCGACACGTTCGAAGGAAATCAAATGAGATTGAATAGTCGAACGAGCTGGATAAAACGGCCCACGTTTCAACGAGGCTCTGTTCGACCGAGACGAATCCAAATTCAATGCGGTGAGTCTAATCGAGATGATCACAATTGACCCATTTTCTTCTTTTCCTTCTTTTTCCTTTATTGCCAATCCCCCCTCCCCACTTCTCTGTCAGTCAAATTTCTACCAATTCGTTCGATGATTCTGCTCTGCAAACGTGAAATTCGCTGATTGCGATTGCCCGGCCTCAATAATATTCTTCTCCCTTCTCTATAGGTCTTTCTTTTTTTCCTGCGTAACTAAACATTCTAACCCCTTACAATATTGATGACAATTGCATTTGTACGACTTACATAGTTTCGATTTCAAAGGAAAAGCGATTCTACGAAATTTGATTTCAACCCTTTTGATGAAGCCAGAAAGTACGAGGATTCTGCGAGAAGAAAAAAAGAAAAACGACAATTGCAAAATTCAAGGAGGACCATGTAAGGCCAGAATGAAACGGCACCGTAAGGGTGAAACTTAATTTCTTCAAATTGAATGTTACCAACAAGTACAAACATCGTAAATAAAAGTATTAAGCGCGTTTCAGTATTTTGCGTCTAAAGTGATGTTTACAAAATACAATGAGCAATGCTTGCTCAAAAAAAAAAAAAAAAAAAAGGGAAGGGGAGGGGGTCAAAGTTTGACAAGCCTCGACTCTTCGCTTTTCACATTCGGCGAACGCTGACGTTATAAATCGCGCGAGATGACCCGCTGGCTCGTTTGTAATTACGCGGACGCGAATCAAGAGAGAGAGAGAGAGAGAGAGACCCGGTAGATCCCTGCCGGCAAAGTTAAGTGAAGTTAAGTTTAACGAGAGAGACTAGAAGAATAGATAAAAGCGAGATACACGGGAGTTAATTAACCGGCGTCTCTCGGCGGCGAGGCTTGCTTAATTCAATAGAAGTAATCCGTGTAACCAAAGATAACCGTGGTAAGCTGCGCAGAGCCGAGTAATTGGAAGCCCCGTACGAAATTAGCCCGGAAAATTTCGTTTAATTAAAGGCCGCCGGCACGTACGCGCGACTACTCGCCACACACGCCGCGTTAAGTTTGATTTAGACGTTTCTAATCGACTTTGCGGAGTTCAGACTCGCGCTGGAATAGTCTTCTTTCCTTTGCAAAATGATATACGTCGTTAAATTCGTCGTAATTTCATCGATGTACGCAAAATTTGTATCTTGAATTATTTCCGAGGTATTCGACAAAATATTCGTTCCGCACCCCCAATTTTGAGGTTAGTTTTAGTTTAGATTCATGCTAGAATGCTTTTCTTTTTGCAAGATGGTATACACCGTTAAATTTGTCGTTAAAAAAGACAATAATTTCATCGATGTACACGCAAAATTTGTATCTTTAATCATTTCCGAGGTATTCGACAAAATATTCGTTCCGCGCCCCCAATTTTGAGGTTAGTTTTAGTTTAGATTCATGCTAGAATGTTCTTTTCTTTTGCAAAATGATATACACCATTAAAAAAGACAATAATTTCATCGATGTACACGCAAAATTTGTATCTTGAATCATTTCCGAGGTATTTGACAAAATATTCGTTCCGCACCCCCAATTTTGAGGTTAGTTTTAGTTTAGATTCATGCAAAATGGTATACACCATTAAATTCGTCGTTAAAAAAGGTAATAATTTCATCGATGTATACACAAAATTTCTATCTTTAATCATTTCCGAGGTATTCGACAAAATATTCGTTGCCCAATTTTGAGGTTAGTTTTCGTTTTCACATCGACGATTGCCGATAGAAAGGAAAGAAATACGTGTCAAGTATTTTTGTTCGAAAACTACATTTATGGCAGATTTCATTGACACGTTGATCTTGTTCCCTTCTTACGTTTGAAGTATCGAACTGTAAACATTGTTTGCAACAAGCACGTGATTTTGAGAGAATCCGTTCCCTCGCCATTCAACGAGAAACAAAATTCGTGTTCTGTCGATTTCAATTGCAAGTAATCGTATCGCAAAAATTGTCCAACTACGTACGTGCGTACTCGTTGAAAGTAAGCGAGCAAATGGGAACGAGACTCGTGGGTTAGAACTTTTGCAATCGGGGCCCACGTGCGCTGACGAATCTGGCGGCTGTGTAACGTTTCACGTTACACGAGGGAGGGGATTGTGACTCACTCGGCGTGCCGCTGAAACACGTGCACCCGAGAAGCAACAAGATGCCCTCGTGGAAATAAATGAACGAAAACACGCGTGTTTTTACAACGTGCTTTGTGTTCGAAACTCCTCTCCCCCCTCCTCTCTTTAAACTTTCCTTTTTCTCAGTTAGAGGTTCCACTTTCCCAATCAAACGAACGCACAGTCTCGGGACGAGTAAATCGCAACGTGTCGTTAGTTCTTAATCAACGAAACGAAATTCTACTACCGACGACACTTACCTCTCGTGATCGTGGCCGTAAGACGGATTGATTCTACGCGCGTACAACGAGGCACCGCCCTCGGACATGTAACCGTCGCACAGGTCGGACAGAGTTCTACTACCGACGGTCATGCCACCGCGGAGCACCTCCCCGTCGCTGAGATAACCGGAGGCGACGTCGATGTCCGCGTAATCGTGACCGACGTGATGATGAGACGAGGAATGAAGAATCGTGTACTGTCGCGCGGTCGTCCTGCTTGGCAGCGTTTGCAGTGCCCTCGCGCCCGGCGTGTAACCGCGGAGCAGAGGCTGCATGGGCTTCACCGTCATCTCCGCTTCGTCGTCGCCCATCGAACCGCCCCCGCAGGTCGAACTCTCCGACAATACCTGCGAAATTGATCGACTTGATGTCAACTTTGACTAGTGAACTCTAACAGCTGCGCTCCAACTTATCTTGCAACAATTCCGACATTTTTTTGTTTCTCGGGCTCCTTACGTGTGTCTAATATATTATTACAATTATTATTCTAATGTATTTATTTGAGAGTAAAAATTATACGTAAGGGTTTCTTGAACTGTCTCTGTAATCTGCGACATTGGAAAATTTAAATTCCGGATAGCTAGCAGCGGGCAATTTTCAATGTAATATTATTTTATTATATAATATATTATTAATTTATCTTCCTTATTATCGTTGGAATCGATTCTTGCTTTTTTGACGCAATACTGTCACTGCCGTCAGAATCAGAATGCTCAGAATCTCAAAACAATCACTATTCAAATTAGAAAACTAGAGAATTCATCGTCGAAATCACTGTCTTCGAATAACTCGATTTCTATGATAATTCTTAACACGATGTACGACGACGGTGTATTTTTTGACTTATTCAATCACAGAGAAAACGGCAGGATACTGAACGTGTAATTTATACTTGATAGAATTAACAATATTTCTATCTTTCCCTATGCTGTCTCAAACATCGTCTGGAGGATTGCAAAGGGCCAACCGCTTCATTTCTGAGACGCAACAGTTGAACAACAACAACAACAACAACAACAACAACAGAGGAATCGTTAGACAAAGTAGCGAACCTTCTCCATTTGCTCGAAGGTCGTGTCGATTTTCCTATTGGGTATGGTCTTGATCTCGCTGCCGCTCTCGCTGCTGGGCCTGTAAATGACGCTGCTGTCGCTGGAGTTGCTCTGGCCGGTGCTGTTCGAGTTGCTGTGCGAGCTCTCGGACATCAGGTCGGAGATGCTCGGCATCGGCGACACCATCGCCACCGTGTTCGGGTCGAGCTTGCGATGCAGAGCGTCCGCTTTTAATTTCATGGGCGTCGGCACGCCCGGCATGCCGTTTTCCTTCGGCGGTTTCGACGTGCCTTTCACCAACGCCGTGGGCTTTGGAATGCTCGAGCCCGCCGGGCTGCCAACGCCGCTCAAAGCCGAGCCCTGCAGCGGGCTGTTGAGAAGCGAGGGCTGCTTGCTGCCGAAGTTCACCGCGTTCGAGACCTGGCCGTGAGCCGGTTGCGCCGTCTGTGAATGGCTCTCCTCGATGCTCGCCATTCTCACGTCCGTCGTCGCCGCGTCCGGGCTGTTGCGAGGAGAAACCGGCGGCGTCTGCTTCACGTTCGTTCGCTCGGTCGTCTCGTGCACCTCGCACGCCGCTCTGCTTTTCACCGGCAGGCTCGTGTTCTGCTGCCTCGCCGGACATTCGTTCTCCACCGTCTCGTTCTCGCCGATCTCTCTCTGCGTCGACTTTTGCTCGCACAGGTTCGCCTGATTCATTGACAGCGTGCGATCGATCCTGCAGCCGTTCTCGTTCACCGTGACGATCTCCTCGTGGCCGGTCTGCCTGATCATGCCGTTCGCGTTCGCCAGCAACCCCTTCTGCGCCAGGACGTCCTTGTTCAAGCCGTTCGGCGGGACCTTGGCGTTCTGCACAGTGACTTTCGCACTCTGGTCGGCTATTTTGGCCGAGGGAAGCTCCATCTTGGGCCGCGGCGACTGCCTCGACGACTCGACGCTCTTCAAGCTGGCGAGGTTCTTCGCGTCCGGCGCGGCGATCTGCTTCGGCGGCACCAGCGCCGAGGGATTGGCAGCGATCGGCTTCTGCAACTGGCCGCTGCCCGGTTGCTTCAGCAGATCGTGCAGACTCGCGGGCTTCTTGTCCGTGTTGGCCGGCGGCTTGGCGCCGACGCCGCCGATTTTACTCGCCGGCTTGACATCCTCCAGCTGCGGCGGATTGTAGCCGAGCAACTTGTCGCCGCCGCCGCCGCCGCCTTTCGTGCGCGCTATTTTGCTCTGGGCCTTGCTCTGCTCCTTCCTCGCCGTCTTCGGGCTCGCCTGTTTCGCCGGCTTGGCCGATTGAAGCTTCGACTTGAGCGCCCGGCTCTTGGGCGACTCCAGCTGAAGCTTGCTCTGGTCGCACAGCGACGTCGAGCTGTCCGAGTGCTCGGACCTCGCCGAGGAGAAGCCGGACGAGCTGGACGTGCGTTTCGACACGCCGGACGACGCTTTCCCGCGGTCCTGGCTCTTCTCCTTGTTGTTGAACAGCTTGAACTTGTCCAACACGGAGTTCTTGTTCTGCTGGACCGGCGCACTCGCGGCCGTGTACGGAGACGCCTGAGACGCAGCCCTTACGCCGCTCGGTTTTCCCACCGTTGACGCCCGTGGGCTGAAACGTCGAGTAATTTGTGGTTAGTCGTTAGTATCGATTAACACTCTATACGGAGTGTTTGGCAACGGACGTTGGCTTGTAAATTTCCTGTCATCCATTGTCGAACACGTTACATACGTCAGAGTTGATAGTTTTACTCGGAGACTCGAAGAATGTCTAGGTACACGATGCAATTTTATCCGACGTTTCGAGTAATTCAGACGTCTTTCAGACAAACGATGAAACATTAAAATTGCAATGCATGTTCAGTCGAATGGCGAAGAATTTGAGAGAAAAAAAGAATAAAGAAATTGGCAAAATATTCATGTGTGCCAGCAACATTTTGTCAGATACTTTTGAAAAAGTATTTTTCATAATTGGAAATATTATTGGTCCAAGACCAGTTTACTATCAGAAAATATGGACTTTTTAGTATTTTTATACGAAAGTAAAGACAATATAATTACTTCACTGTTTTATTATTTATTGCCAGAGACTATTGTCGGGAAATATGGATTTTTTAGTATGTCTTCGTACAAAAAATAAACACATCCGATATAATTACTTCGTGATAAAATAATTAATTCCTTATTTTGTTGTTTATTGTTAGAGACTACTGTCGAAAATTATTTCATTATTTGTCGAGAAAATATGGACTTTTTAACATTTTTCTACAAAAATAAAGACATCCGATGTAATTATTATTTCATTATTTATTGCCAGAGATTATTGGAAAGCGTGGACTTTACGGCACTTTTGTATAAAAAAGAACGTGCAATTTACAACAATTACTTCACTGTTTCATCATTCATTTAACGTTAAAATATGAATCATCGTCGTACATATCCGAGTAGTACGATTTTTAATATTTCTGTACAAAAATAAAGATATCCGATATAATTACTTCATAATAAAATAATTAATTCATTATTTTGTTGTTTATTGTTAGAGACTACTATCGAAAATTATTTCATTATTTGTCGAGAAAATATGGACTTTTTAACATTTTTCTACAAAAATAAAGACATCCGATGTAATTATTATTTCATTATTTATTGCCAGAGATTATTGGAAAGCGTGGACTTTACGGCACTTTTGTATAAAAAAGAACGTGCAATTTACAACAATTACTTCACTGTTTCATCATTCATTTAACGTTAAAATATGAATCATCGTCGTACATATCCGAGTAGTACGATTTTTAATATTTCTGTACAAAAATAAACATATCCGATATAATTACTTCATAATAAAATAATTAATTCATTATTTTGTTGTTTATTGTTAGAGACTACTATCGAAAATTATTTCATTATTTGTCGAGAAAATATGGACTTTTTAACATTTTTCTACAAAAATAAAGACATCCGATGTAATTATTATTTCATTATTTATTGCCAGAGATTATTGGAAAGCGTGGACTTTACGGCACTTTTGTATAAAAAAGAACGTGCAATTTACAACAATTACTTCACTGTTTCATCATTCATTTAACGTTAAAATATGAATCATCGTCGTACATATCCGAGTAGTACGATTTTTAATATTTCTGTACAAAAATAAAGATATCCGATATAATTACTTCATAATAAAATAATTAATTCCTTATTTTGTTGTTTATTGTTAGAGACTACTATCGAAAATTATTTCATTATTTGTCGAGAAAATATGGACTTTTTAACATTTTTCTACAAAAATAGAGACATCCGATGTAATTATTATTTCATTACTTATTGCCAGAGATTATTGGAAAGCGTGGACTTTACTATTTCGTCACTCATTTATCGTTAAAACATAAATCATCGTCCCAAATATCTGAGTAGTATGATCAAAAACAATCGACTACCTACCCGAGTATCTCACAGTACGTACGCTGCGCCGTTAGAAAAAAAAAAAAAAAAAAAAAAAAAGAAAAGAAGGAGATTGATATTTACCTCGGGGTAGTAGCCGCTGGCTGCCTGTTGGACGAATTTTGATTTCTCGGCTGGGGGATGAAGGAGAGGCCGCTCTGGGGCGACTGTTGCTGACTCGGGCTCGTGCTTCTGGAGCTGCTCGCGCTGCCTATGCCGCCGTTGCCATGCTTTAAGCCGCCTGAAACGGGAAATCGTCGGCTTCTGTTTCAATCGTTCCACGGCGGTGTCGTCGTGTTTGTTGCTTTCAACTGACGGCAGGATCGCCAGCTTCAAACTTGAAATTCATCGAGCGACGACGATCGAACGGAATAGACATAGTGTAATGATCGGGGGAGGGGGAGGAACAATAGAGGAGGAACCATCAGCTGCATTCAAGTCGCGTATTACAACGACAAAAAGTTTCGATATTCGAGGAAATGTCCGTTTCAAGCGCACTCGCGACGTTTAATCAAACGATCGGCGTGACTCGCCTTCGTCTTTTTCTTAACGCGTCATATACTCGATACGCGAAACGACGATCGGACGGCTGGTTAACCGAGCACAGTTGCAACACTGTATATACCAAGGCCTCGAGACTCTGGCAAGTATTCGCTGTTTGCAGACAAAATAAACCACGGGGCTTGGCCATAGTGTATACCGAGCGCGAGCAGCGCGCAAGGAGAGATTAATCCAGCGCTGCTCGTTGCTCAATCTGTCACTACTGCAGACATTGTCTCCAATCGAGTAATTTACGTTCACGTTACCGCGTGACCAAGTTGCAACGCGAGTCGAATAAAGATAACAGACCATCTGTAACGCGAAACCGTTACAATCCTCCTGAAAAAGTATTACACTTGTTTCAAAAGTGGGAAAAATTAACTAACGTTGATTGCCACGCGAATTTTCCTCTAGGACTGACTGTAATTTGAAATCTTTCTCATTGTTTATAATTATATTGTAGAGAATACTTTTATATTATATGATATTATATTTATATGTATTGTATTATATTTTATATAGAGAATATACTTTTCTATTCTTTACTACATATTTTTTTACTCGGCTAATTCAATGTATTCTTCTGTTTTAGTATATTTTCTTATTCTAATTTATATTCTTTAGTATATTAATAATAATTATGATATTCTCTATTCTTTTAGATTCTTTATAACTACATTATTAATTATAATCTTTCACATTGGTGATAATTCTTTGGTGTACGAAATTTATGTTAGTTTCCTAATTTTTAATATTAACTCTTTAATTTTTTGATCTCTTGGTAGTATTTAAACTAACATCGACCAACATCATGTCAATCAACGAAGAATTTGTCGAGTGTTGTTACACAGTGGACGTAGAAAATACTAGCGCGTTGATGAAAAATTGTCGATACTTGCTGCTTTTACTTTTCGTGAGAAGAAATCGTACGATAAATTTCAAAGGATTTTCGTAAGGGGGTGGCGCTGAGCTTCAAGACCACGGTGGACTTAGTTACGAAAAGAATTCCTCAGCGTGCGAAATTTTCGTGAGAAAAAGTACCTCTTCAAAATGATGTGAAACCATCTTTGGAAGAAACGAACTCAGTACTGTGAAAGCGAAACACTTAAAAACGTACGAGTACTTTCTGTATCCATTGTGTATTGACACTTCGCAAATTACTTGGAGTTCTTAAATTTTGCAAGGAATTTTAAAAGAGCTGTCTAATTATTTTTGTCAGGGATTTTATAAAGTACAATTAATTTTGCGTATGTAATAATGGTTCACAACTTTTTAATAACGTTTTTAATAACAAATCTTTTTTCATTGATCTTTCAGTATAAGATTCTTTTATTCATCGTTCAGTATCTCGGTGCTGCAAACGAAAAACTGAACGCTATTTCCCAGAGAGAAACAAGTAGCCAATAGACCGATTACTGCGACAGAATAGAAAATTGCAAGATAAACTGCTCGGTGTGTCTAAATTGCCGCAATGAAGATCCCCTGATAAATTCTAATCTAGATCATGAAACAGCTGCGTTATCCTGATCCATGCCGCCGCTGCCAGCTGGCAGAAGTTGCGCAATTTATTACTCGTGTCACTCCATCGCCGCACAACCGTAATTAGCAGAAAGACAGAGTGGCTTATTAATATTAAGTCTGAGCAACCAAATTCGCTTGATAAACGCCGTTGCTAGATATAATTCAATGTATCGTAATTACGTCCGAGGCACGCGGAACAACACGCGAAATTATTCATCGTTCCTACGTGATTAACAATTCTGGCGTTGTTGACGCAAATTCATCGAACGAATTGATACAGTTTCCTCCTCGTTACATATTTCGCACGTTTATTTTTATTTTACATATTTATATTGCGTATTTGTCTTCATTTGTATTTATTCTCTAGCGTTTCACGTTTATTTTATGTATATATTTATATTTATCACGTGTTGTATTTATATTTGTTTTATACCATATTTGTATTTGTTACGTATTATATTTATATTTATTTTATGTCATATTTATATTTATTTTATTTTGTATTAATCTTCGTTCCCAATACGATTTATTGTTCGACGTTCTTCAGCAATAACACGATTTTAAGGTTAGTTTCGCGCGCAAATCCGTACTTTTGCAAGTACAATCATTTTATATCGTATTCGTATTTATTACATATTATATTTACATTTATTTTATGTCATATTTATATCTATTTCATTTTATATTAATCCTCTTTTGCAATTAACCTCAGCAATAACACGTTTTTTAGGTTAGTTTCGCGCGCAAGTACAATCATTTTATATCATACTTGTATTTATTACATATTATATTTACATTTATTTTACGTCATATTTATATTTGTTTCATTTTATATTAATGTTCGTTTGCAATTAACCTCAGCAGCGACACGATTTTTAGGTTAGTTTCGCGCGCAAATCCGTACTTTTGCAAGTACAATCATTTTATATCATACTTGTATTTATTACATATTATATTTACATTTATTTTACGTCATATTTATATTTGTTTCATTTTATATTAATGTTCGTTTGCAATTAACCTCAACAGTGATACGTTTTTTAGGTTAGTTTCGCGCAAATCTGTACTTTTGCAAGTACAATCATTTCATATCGTATTCGTATTTATTACATATTATATTTACATTTATTTTACGTCATATTTATATCTATTTCATTTTATATTAATCCTCTTTTGCAATTAACCTCAGCAATAACACGTTTTTTAGGTTAGTTTCGCGCGCAAGTACAATCATTTTATATCATACTTGTATTTATTACATATTATATTTACATTTATTTTACGTCATATTTATATTTGTTTCATTTTATATTAATGTTCGTTTGCAATTAACCTCAACAGTGATACGTTTTTTAGGTTAGTTTCGCGCAAATCTGTACTTTTGCAAGTACAATCATTTTATATCGTATTCGTATTTATTACATATTATATTTACATTTATTTTACGTCATATTTATATTTGTTTCATTTTATATTAATGTTCGTTTGCAATTAACCTCAACAGTGATACGTTTTTTAGGTTAGTTTCGCGAGGATTTGCTGAAACGCGCGACTCGATCGTTCCCGACTCACAATTGAAACCTGACTCGCTGTAAGCCTCCGCAGGAAGGACCCGCAATATAAAATCGAGCACGTCGATCACGGTGATTTTTCTATCTAACAATAAGCTAAAGGATATCGAGTCAATTCCTCCCAGTTCGCTGAAGTTGACGCGAGACTCGCAATCAGCTTGGGTCTCACGTTCGATCGGCGCTCGTTGCTGGTAATCTCTCGGACGGCCGCGATCGTTCTTCATTGGCACACACCGGTGCTGACACTGATTCGCCGTAATAGCGGCGAGCCTAATTCCGGCGGTCAACCGGTCGGCTCAATTGTCAAGCTACGTGACACACAAATCGGCCGTGATCAGATAAGGCGAGATAAACGGCTCCCAGGGGTGGATGGAGAGGGAGAGACAAGGTCTGAGAACGAAGAAATCTTGCGACGTTCGGTCAGTTGGGGGGCGTCCGTTATTAGTTCAACCCTTTATCGATCGTTGCGCGCCGGCTGACCGCGAGCGTGCGTGCGTGCCCGCATTCATAATCGGATACCACGCGTGCCGGCGAATCGGTGAATCGCGTTCTTTCGCCGTGTTGCTCGATGATGGAATTCGAACGTGCGCGCGCGTGCAGCCGAACAAAAAGGCAAGTGAGCGCAATTAAAACGGGATTTAGGATTTCAACGATCGTATCGCCGACGATTGCCATGAAATCCCGGGATGAAAGAGACGAAGAGGTCAAGACGAGGCGATTTCCCTTCGATATCTTCCGTCCGCGGCGATATTTCACACGCTTCGATTTTTACCTTGTTCTAATTGCAAATTACGTTCGTGGTAACGTGGTTACGTAGTTTATGTAAAATTAGCACCGCTTGTCTGCACAGGGTGTCTCGCGATTGCTGGTGCAATCGACCCGGCGAGTCGAAAGAGAAAGGATGGAATTTTTCGAGAAAAAGTTTGAAAATTGAGAACGTGGTGGATTTTTAAACTTGAAAATGAACCAACGTATGTACGTACAGAAAGAAGTTTTATTCTACCTTTTTTGTTTACTTGTTTTTCTTAATTATTCTTTCGGTCACAATTGGGCTGAATTCGTGTACACTTGATAAATTTTCAAACTCGATTCTCTCGAGACGAAAGAAATTTGTTTCTTTTCTTTTCACGTAGAATCATCTACTCGGACATTGCACCACTAATTAAGGGACACCCTGTATGTAGAATTCCTAAGCTTGCATTTACACAATTTGTGCTAACGGTTGTCTCGTTAAATACAGTGGCACTCCTAGCTTTTATATTAGCAAAATCTATTTTTACGAGTAGTTCGCTACTTGCGCAATGGCAATTTTTAATAACGAGTTGCAGAACAATAATGCAAGAATAAAAATTCGAAAAATATTATACTTGTAATTCCTTAATACGCTTAATCTGCGTTTGTTGTTGGAGAAAAATGGCAAAATACCCTTTTGCAAGTACTGCAAATGGATATCGAATATCGCTTGTGTTCGAACCATTAAATATATTTTATATTCCGTTATTCAAACATGGTGGAATTTTCGATTCTCGTGTTTTCATATTACTCGTATTAGCATTGTACAAAAAAAAAAAACTCATTATTGAAAATTACACATTACTTTTGTATCTACTTGTAATAAACTATGTTTATGGAAATAAAAAGGTTTCGTTAACAGAAATATCAGAATAGAAAAAACAATTAAAATTAAGTGCGATAAAACCAACAAGTGTCGATACATTCTTAACTCACTGTACGTCGAAGCTCGATTAATATACAGCAATATACAATTATAATATACAATTATATTCCGTAGAAATATTTCTATTTGTTGTTAGTTGACGTAGAGTTCGATCGAATTTGGCAAACTTTCAACGAATGACTTTCGTCGAATCGCCGCGAGCCGCGAACCATCATACCGAATAAACTACAGATCAGTTGTGCCATTGTGAAACATGAGATTCGTATCTGAACCGGAAACAACTCTCAGCGCCTTGGCAAACGCTTCAGTCACGGGTGTCCTAATAAATTCGATTTTCTTTCTTTCTCGTTTTATTTGCTTATCGAGCATCGCCGGCTGAGAAGAGGCAGGCGAAGGGGCCGAGAGAGACAGAGAAGCTAAAACGTGACCAGGCATTAGAGGCTGGCCTGTCATGAAAATGATTCATCGGAACTCGGAGCACGATCGATCCTGCGAGAGATATTAACGACATCCGCGCGCCCCGAATTCTCAAACGGTGACCAGCACAGAAACCACCTGCATCATTTTACTCTCCCGTGCGTTTATTTCCCTCTTTTATTTATTTTTTTTTCTCTCTTTCACTCCTATTCAATCCAAAACGCCAGGTGTTTTCAACCAAGCGCTCTTGGAGTACGTATTCCACGTATACCAGCGTTCGACTCGGGAATTTCACGTCGATATTTTATTTTTTCTTTTCTCTTTTTTTATTACCTCGCGGCGAATGTTTGCGAAACGTTCGCGAAAAATTGAAAAGACGCAGAGAAGATGTGAAGTGGCAAAAATGGGAAAATAAATCTGAGGTAAAGTTCTCTTACTGTATTTTTTTTATATTCGGTAACATCGAGGGGAGCAATTCTTTAAACATAATGGAAGAAATCGACGTTCGAGCTTAAATTTCATTTGAAATTAATAAAGTTAGGTATTTTTTCTTGTTGTTCTGACGTTTCATTTCAAAAGTGAAAAATAGGTGGGAAGAAACTTTTGGCCCACCCTGTACAAGCAATACTTACTAGTAAAATATACTTTCACAGAGGGCGAGGCAAATATCTGTTTAACGTTTTTTACTGAGAAATTAGCTTGCATCGGGAAATTATTTTGAACCGTCGATACTTTTTCGACTTTTTTTCGTATGTTTGAAGTCCGAAGCTTTCAGCTTTGAATGATGTTTCAGACAGCTTTGAAAAATATAGTAGAAGTATACATTTAAGTATACAATTAAATTATTATCAAGTATACATTTAAGTGCACATTTAAATTATTATCAAGTATACATTTAAATTATTATCAAGTATACATTTAAGTTATTATCAAGTATACATTTAAGTGCACATTTAAATTATTACCAAGTATACATTTAAGTGCACGTTTAAATTATTACCAAGTATACATTTATGTATACATTTAAATAACAGAGAGATCGAACAATAGAACGGAAGGAACGCGAAATTCCGTAACGCGCGCGTTAGGCAAGACTTGTTGCATGCTCGTGGCAGCGAACGCGTGCGAAATCGTTCCCGTGTGCAGTTTCCTCCTTCCTCCCTTTCAAACTTCACTCTGTTCTAATTTTACCTCTTATCACACTTTCAACGTACCCTGTTAAAAATGTTTTACGTTTCTTCACTCTCTCTCTCTCTCTCTCTCTCTCTCTCTCTCTCTCTCTCATTCTGCTGCTCGTTTCACGCGTGGATCGAAAAATCGAGTCTCAACGATTGCCGTGAAAAAAGTCGGCAAGAAGGAGAAAGTCCTTCGCCTACCTAGAGATTCCTAGCTTACCGACGTCGCTCCGAACCTCCGAGAGCCGCCGGATCCGAAGATCATCACCACCGATTTCATCCACGAAACGAAAGACGACTTCACGCGCGGCGCGGATTTACTCGCCTCGACTGAGATTTTCACTCGCGTTCTCGGGCGCTTTTTAAACCACTTGCACCGCCACTACTGATTGCGGACCGTAACGAGCGACCGAACCGTGTAACAACAGATTCGTCCGCTTTCTTCTTGAACCCGTCGATACGGCACGATACTCACTGGATAGAAATTATTGAGATGTGATGAATTTATTATCTGCTTTATCTGGGTTATACTTAGATATGTCGAAAACTGAGAGAATATCGCAATTTTGGGGGAAAATGTACGCGACGTGCGTGGCAAGAGGTTAACCACTCGCGCTGGCAGCTGGATTGCGGACCGTAACGAGTGACACGAGCCGTGCACAATAATTCGTCGCTTTCTTTTTCCTTCTGAACTCGTCGGTACGATATCGCCGGATAGAAGTTATCGAGAAGTAAACAAATTTATCATTTGCTTGGGTTGTATTTAAATGTACTTAAAAACTGAGAGAATACTGCAATTTTGCGACAAAAAAAAAGTTCTCGACATGGCGCAAGAGGTTATTATACCGAACTTTCTCAACCGAACGATCGCCGATCCGTCCTGTCGTCGTTCTCGTTCCAACGTAAACTCGGCACTTGCATTTCGTACGAACGCAGCGGAGCTCCGCCACGCCACACTGTTCCACTCCACGCTCTCCTCCCTCCCTTTTGTTTCGCGTCGGCAGGCTCCGGCGAGCGAGAGTGCATCGATGCAACGGGGGAGCAGCGGTTGCATTAGTGCGTCTTTAACGGTGTACGAACTCGTAAGGGCATTGCATCGGGGCCTCCGCGTTGTGTGCGTGTGCGTGCGTGTGCAATCGTGCGAACGCACGATTGACAGGCCAACGCGATTAACTTCTCTCCCTCTTTCTCTTTCTCACGCACACGCGCGCACACACAGACGCATAAATAAAATGTGAGACTTCTCTCTCTTCCTCTCCACTTTTCATATTTTCTAACTGAGAATGACGAATCACTCGCTTTTCACAGAAATAAGCGGCGATACGCGCTCGATGGTTTATTGTCGGTATTTTCGCATAGCGAAATACGATAACTCGTTTCATCGGGCAAACTGGCCGCGCAGTTTTCAATCAGTTGCTTATTGTTGCCTCTCTGCGGCGTGGCAGATTGTCGATCGATTTCTTGGAGTTCAAGGATTCACTTGAAGCGACGTTCCTTCTTTTAAAATTGTTTTTCATTGTTCATGTTGACTCCAGTAATCGTGCGTAATTGTCGGATGGATTTAACTTTCGTAACAGATGCAGATTTCTTGCAATTCCGGATATTTAGTTATGTAGAGAATTTAAGGACTTCGGTGGAAAAGACCGTCTCCTCTGCATAATTATTTAGTAATCCTGTCACGCGTAATTGTCAGATGAAATTAATTTTTGCGACGGATGTTGATTATTAATCGATTTCTTGCAATCCCGGATATTTAATTATATATCTTGGAAATTTAAATAGAATTTGAAGACTTCAGTGGAAAAGACCGTCTCCTCTGCATA
Source organism: Tetragonisca angustula (assembly GCA_036937485.2). Taxonomy (NCBI): domain Eukaryota; kingdom Metazoa; phylum Arthropoda; class Insecta; order Hymenoptera; family Apidae; genus Tetragonisca; species Tetragonisca angustula. The sequence continues at coordinate 387,903 of JAWNGG020000026.1, read as the reverse complement.
ATTATTCATTAATCCTGTCACGCGTAATTGTCAGATGAAATTAACTTTCGCGATAGATACGAATTGTTAATCGATCTCTTAATCTTGGCTATTAATTGCATATCTTTGGAATTTTTATTTTGTCGAGTATAAAAGATCCTCTCTTTGGACAATTATTCTTTTATCATTTATTATAATTCTGTCACGTGTAATTATCGGGTGAAATTAACTCGATGACTATGCGGATTAATAATTAATTTGCAATTAGTTGTACATCTTCGAAATTAAACAGAATTTGAGGACTTGAAGACTGTTTCCTCGGGCAATTAACTTTATAACGATGAAATTGAACGCACGACTCGATGAAAAGTGAATGGTCTGACAATGAGAGTCACTGAGAATCGTGCAGCGAATGCGATACGTGCACGGAACTCTATTGGTACACCGGAGGATTTACCGGGAACGGAAGATCAGCGAAGATTAGCGGCAAAACGATTTCTTCACGCTCGTCGAACATAACCACGCACTCGCCTATTACTCTTCGTCGACTTGTTACGCGATAATTAATTAAAGAATGTTCAAAACAAACGTAATATCGCCAATTTGAATCCTTATTAAAACTAGCGTATTTTGCTTTGATTAAAAGATTTATTAAGAAATTATTAAGAAAATACTCGATGAAAATTAAGACTGAGATTACAGAGGTTCGAACAACTCGATGAATAGATAACGTGACACAATTGTCGAATGCATCAGATACTTGTTTAACTTTCTCGCCAATTATTAATTAGTATAGTAGTGATTAAAACTAAAAATTAGTATTAGTAGTGATTAAAACTGGGAATGTGTAAAACAAACGCGATGTAAATTTATATCGCTTCAGTCTTTCGTAAAGGATCAAACTCGCTCTGGAGCTGAACCATTTAATTAAACCACATAATTAAATTATATTTAATATAATTAAATGTTCAAAGCAAACACGACGTCGTAAATTAATTTTAATTTCGTGTTAAACTTGCCCCGAACTTGTTACATTTTATCATGAATGTGGTTAAATTATTTGAATAAAATTGGAGAAAAAGGTAAGACCGAGACTGTGAGTTCGAGAGAAGATGGCACGACAAAAATTCTCAAGAATGTACGACGAAAATGACACGACAGTCTCGCGACATGATACTAACTGCGCAAATAGTCGACGAGTCAGGCGAACAAGCAGTTTCATTGCTACGAAGCAAATGTCGACCGAGAGTAAACGCTCTTAGATTGCCATACCGAAGAAGAGAGGCTTACTCCCACGCGCACTATAGCTAGGAATATCGGTTTCTGTTTTCTTTTCCCACCTCCGTTATATCGCGTTACGCTTGAGATAAAGTTGAAATGCGAATTAAGTGGCTGCACGATCGGCCTACGCCGAGTGCAATATTGTAATCAATTAAAGAGAGAAACAAATTGACTGCCTTATGAAGGGACGAACAAAACATAAGAAAGTTAAGTTAAAGTTGCAGTCGATAGTCTTCCTGCAAGGGGACATCGTACTTAAATTTAGTTAACAGTTAAGATAAATAAAAAGAAATAAACGAGATAAATATAAAATTATAAAAGTAAATAAGATGAATATAAAATTATAGAAATAAATGAGATGAATATAAAGTTATAAAAATAAATAAGAATACAAAATTATAGACATAAATAAGATAAATATAAAATTATAAAAATAAATAAGATAAGTACAAATATAAACTTTCTTTACAATTGATAACGAACGTGGATGTTGTATGATATAATTATAATACAACGACGCAAGAGGAATAATAAAATTTCAAAAGAAAAGAGTCATTATCATCGAATTATCATTCACACGAACTAAACTTCTTACTGCTTTTCACGAAAGTTCGAGGAAATCTTCCAAGAAATTGAGATTACGTATCATTAATTTCCACATACATGTTATACTTCATGATTGCTTTGAACGAAGTCACACATCAAAGAAACACAATCGACAAAAATTTCACGCCAAATATTTAAACAGGATGATTAGTTCACTCGTCATTTCGTAAATAAATGACAGACGATAGACGAAAAATGCCTTCGAGGACGAAGAGTAAAATTATTAGACCATCGGCGGTGGAGAAATGTCGACGAAACCCTTGAAAGTATCTTTCGCGATCCAAGTAATAATACAAACTCGACGGGAAGAATCGCAAATGAAATAAATCGCGTTGATGCAACGTCGAGTCTTAATGGATCAAGCCCAGAGGGTAATTAATCACCGTGAGACGGCGAGGGATCTTTTTAACTCGATCCGCGTAACGAACGCTTTGATCGACAGACACGGGGCTTTTTAATCAATCGCTTGCCCACTCTGCGAGAGAAATAAAAATTTATCTGCCTGTAAGCAGAAACGCGAGGTCAAAGGCGGCCTTTGAAGCCGGAGGAACGGTGAAACACGTCGAGCAGAGGAGAGCTAAAATGATTAGTTAAGGAGTCGAGTTACGAGCCTCCTTCCACCGTCTAGTCTAAGATGGGGATTAGAAGAGCCCTTAGAATTTTCGGTCGCCTCCTGCAAGCAACCACGCTTGCGATTGCAGAGATGACTAAGCGGAACCCTCCTCCACGGAAAACTTTATTATCGGCTGTGTGCGGTCGTCACAGACCTCGCACAAAGCCTCGTTCTTCTTCGTCCTAACGCCACCTCGGAGGCGTCTTCTCGTTCGACACTTCTGAGCTTTTACGCGATTGGTATGGATAACGACGACGAGCGAACGCCGAGGGGTGCAGATCGAATCTCAATCAGAAGATTAGACTGCAATTAGCCGGTTGTGTTGGCCGATCGTATCGCGGTTGATAGAGCGCAGCTTCCGACCGATTTCTTTCTCGTTACGCCTCCGCTGTTCCCCCGATGTCTCTGGCTCTCGCGATATGCGAGAAGCTCTCTCTCTTTCGATGTTGATTCGTAGATTAAATACGTTGAATGCCATGGGGGTCAGCGACGCCGAGATTAACCTCTTGCAACTTGAATGACGTGTGCACGTCGAGAATATTTGGCCCAAAGTTGCAATATCTTCTCAGTTATTAAGTATATTGAAATATAACCCAGGCAAAACAAATGGTAAGTTTACTATTTCTTGATAATTTCTATCCCAGTGACATACCGACGAATTATTGGGTACAGTTTTGGACGCTCGTTATGGTCCGCAATCAGTTGCCAGCGCAAGTGGTTAACCTCTTTGGTCCCAAAATTGCAATATTTTCTCAGTTTTAGGTATATTTAAGTATAATCCAGGCAAAACAAATAATAAATTTAATACTTCTTAGTAATTTCTATCCAGTGATGTTGTTGGATTCCGTGTAATGGAGGCAACACGCTTATAATTTTGAAGAGTTTATTCCTTGTTCGTGGTCGTGTATGATGTAGGATGATATAGAATGATATAGAATGTTCTGTGATCTTCTAGTCTGTCTCTATCTACTGTAATATTCTATTCTGTCTAACTTTACTGTAGTATTCTGTAGTATTCTATTCTGTATAACTTTACTGTAGTATTCTAACTTTCTACTGTAAAACATGTCCTTATATATATTTGGTTATCATCCTCAAGTGGAAGGGGAAGGAGCATGGATGACCAAGTATTGGATCTTGCCCTTATGACTAACTATTCACAGTCCACTTTTATGTGGACTGTTGCTAGCTCGTTGTCATTATTAGCATAGATTCAATATTGTCTGGGTTGGTCATCCAACAATGTACCGACGAGTTCAAAAGAAAGAGAATTATTGGGTACAGTTTTGGTCGCTCGTTATGGTCCGCAATCAGTTGCCAGCGCAAGTGGTCCCAAAATTGCAATATTTTCTCAGTTTTAGGTATATTTAAGTATAACCCAGGCAAAACAAATAATAAATTTAATACTTCTTAGTAATTTCCATCCAGTGATGTATCGATTTCAAAAGAAAGAGAATTATTGTGTACAGTTTTGGTCGCTCGTTATGGTCCGCAATCAGTTGCCAGCGCAAGTGGTTAACCTCCAAAATTGCAATATTTTCTCAGTTTTAAGTATATCTAAGTAAAACAAAATAGGCAAAACAAATAATAAATTTATTACTTCTCGATAGTTTCTATCCAGTGATGTACCGACGTGTTCAAAAGAAAGAGAAAGCGACGAATTATCGTGTACGGTTCTGGTCGCTCGTTATGGTCCGCAATCAGATGCCAGCGCAAGTGGTCAACACTAGAACTACTGACGACTAAACTATAATATATTGGTGGCAAAGAAATTAAAGTGCAAGGTACAAGAAACAATACAATAAAGAATACAGGCTTCTATTATGTTTAACAATAATATAATATGTTATATCATATATCTAATGCATTTTATTAAAAATCACTCGAGCATTTAAAAACATACTGTACACAAATATATAAAATTTCCAGAGAAAGTTATAAATTGGCCATTTTGACAGTCTCGACGTTGCGTGGTACGTCATTCTAGCTTCTAACTAGGACTGACGTTAAATTTATTGCAAAAAGTGTGAGACAGATCGCCGCAAGAGGAACAAGTACGAACGAAAGTTCCAAGTCTGTAGCATCGAAGGGTTGAATTGCCTCGTGTAAAGTACGCGGTAACGAAATTAGAGAACGGCCGAAGGACTTTAAGGAGACCGGGAGAATTTAGAAGGATAATGGAATTGGTTGGAAGCTCGTAAACGCGTTTCTCGGCCGTGTTCGAACGATAAGGAATTCCATCTCGTTTCAATTTCAGAGCTATCGGGCACTGCCGATTGGGCGCACGTGTTTTTTTTTTCTTCTCTCTCTGTTTCCTCCTTCGGGGAGTTCACGCACGTGCGGCCGTCGATACGAATTAGATTCGGAGGGGGATGGATTCAACAAAGCGCGGCCTCTTCCACCACCGTCCCGTGGGATCAGCTTAAGTCCTGAATATCGTCAGTAGGTGGTTGACTCATAAGTCCATGAATTTTGACCCCTTTTCTATCTGTCTCTTTCTTTCTTTTTTTACGTGGTATCTCAACGTTGATACGAACGTAATTCTATCTTACTGTAATATATAATACACGCCCTGTTCCTCCGGATTCTTCAGTCACACCAACGCAATCGTATCACTGTACAACGAAATTAATTTTTTTCATCTTTTCAACTTGCTGATTTAAAAGAGAGACACGTTTAAAGTTTCGGTCCACTTGTCCCTTTTATCTATTAGTCGCATTTATCTAATATTTTATCGCGTAGTAACCTTTTTCCTTTTTCTACTACTTATTTATTCTTTCAATCTATCCTTTTATTTCATTTTGATTTTATATATTATTTTATTTTATTTTATTTTTATCTCCAGTTATTTTCATCCATATCGTTGTGGCTACCATATTTATCAATCACTATCCTCGTCTTACTTACTATCCCATCTAAATTATCATCCATCATTATTTGTTACACTTATATTTGATTTTCACTGTTACTTTTCCTTTCCTCTTCCCCTGTTTATTTTTTTAACAAATTATTAACCATCAAAGTCTCACTGAACAGAACGAGAGGCAAGAAAAATTTGCAATCTGCTCGTCGCAAACGAATTAAACATCTCCAATCCACTTCTCGACGAATTGAATATATTTATAGATGAATCTGCGGTGATTCTCGCGGTCGTAGCCTCCCCCCCCCCTTCGTTTCCAAGGGGTTGCTCGGCAACAAGATCATCATCAACGATATCCGACTCGCATTATATTCTCGATTCCCTCGCGGGCATCGCAGCGAAATTGCATTCTGACAACCGGCTGCGCCGCTTGCACACGGCGAACCGGAGTATAGATTTTCTATTCACCGCGAAATCCATTTGCGGCAAGTGTATCGCGCCTTTGCGATCTACAAATTTAATTCGACACTGGGCGTGACGTTACAAAAATATTGCGTGTTCAACGACGAGACGCAGCTTGATGATATCTTTGTCTGTCGATTAAAATCAATAGTCATCGATGCTATACCGTTGTCGAAGAACAATGAACAAGTTGTATTGCTTCACAATATCCTTTTTTTTTTCCCCCCTGTATCTTCGATCCTCTTATTATGATCTATATCTATATTATAATCCATATATATGTTATAACCTATATATATATATATTATAATCTATATATACAATCTATATTTATATTATAATCTATATTTATAATCTACATTTATATTATAATCTATATATGTATATTATAATCTACATATATAATCTATATATATATTATAATCTATATTACATAAGACATCTTCTGTGTCTCTCCTTGCTTTCATCTATCTTTGTCTTTTCCACTTATCTCGCGCATTTGTTTATCATATTTGCGTTTTTTCTTTCTCTCTGCTTCTCCTCTTCTTCCCAATTACTCAAACAATTTTGTAATTCTCTCTTCTCTGTTCATTTTTTTCCCGTTTCCTGCCACCTGCAACTCCTCCTTCATGCGCGTTTCAATTCTACCGTCGTTTCATTCGTCATCCGCAACATTATATTATTTCCCCCCCTGTCGTATCCATCGTACCTGTCAAACCTATCATTTCATGCTGCTCTTCGTCCTCGTTCCTCACGCTCCCACGTGTCTGTTTCTTTTCTTCCCACAAGACTATCTAGGACACTAGAATCCTTTCTGACTCAATCATTTTTCGGATCTTGTTTCACCCTTTATTCTGACCTGGCCTAACAATGAACGCGAATGTGAATACGATAAATTGAACGACGCGGATCACGTTAGTTAAAACCATCTATTTCACAAACGAGCGTGATGCGAAACTGAAAGGGGCAAGATTTATTTATTTATTTTATTTATTTAGACTTCTATCCGCTTCCCGTCGCAAAAGTGATGTTCACGAATGTACAATTCAACGAATATTGTTTTTTTTATTTAAGCTTTGGAAGTTTGTCATCTCGTTGAACTATATCAGAACCAACTAGGACCAACCGAGAAATAAAAATATAAATTTTATACATTAGGGTTATAGTCTTTAAGGAAAGTGTAGCAGTAGCAGGCCGGATATTAGATATCTGTATCTAGTAATTTAGCAGTTATTTAATTTAGCAGTCGACTTTCAGGGGCAAGAATAATGTTCAACGAATAATGATTCCCTGGTTAATTCTCTGGTCAGGGTTCAAATTTAATATTTAATATTTAATTTAATTTAATATTCAATTCCTATTGAATATTAATAATTTAGTATTTAATTTAATTTAATATTCAATTCCTATTAAATATTAATAATTTAGTATTTAATTTAATTTAATATTCAATTCCTATTAAATATTAATAATTTAGTATTTAATTTAATTTAATATTCAATTTCTATTAAATATTAATAATTTAACATTTAATTTAATATTTAATTTGGTATTTAATATTTAATTTAACCTTTTGCGTTAGCTAACTGGCTCGCGGACCATAACGAGCGACCAAACCGTACACAATAATTCGTCTTCCATTTCGAATTCATCGATACATCGCAGAATTTACTAAGAAGTAATCAATTTATTATTTATTTCGCCTCGTTTGCCTTTATATTTCAATACACTTAAAACTCAATATAAAAATATTGCAACTTCGGATCAAATATTCTCGACGCCCGTGGCACGTCGTTCCAGGCGCAAAAGTAATTTACAACATGTAATTCCCAGATCCAGCGTAAAAACTAATGAAACTGCACTTTTTCCAGCGCCTTCGTTTTCCAATTTAGCCCGCAGCGCGTGAACGACGAACAAGGGAGAAAAATGGCACGGGGGTTGGAAAGTTCGTTTCAGACAAGCCCTGCAATACACCAACATTAGCGGAAATTTCTGTTTCTGTTCGAGTTCTGATCGCTGGCTCGTACGTCGTTTGTGCTCAGTTAGCTCGAGGAAGAAAACAGGAGAGAGAGAGAGAGAAAGAGAGTTTGCAGTATACTCGTCCGCGATTTCCATTGCCATCTCCGGCGCCATGATCATCATCATCGTTCATCATCGTGTCACGTCGCGTTCCTCGCGAACCGCGTGTTTTCTTTTCATTCCCTACAGTTCCTCCCCCTCCCACTCTATCGAAGCTCTTCCCGTGGCTTGCATTACTTTTTGTTAACTCTCGCCGCGTACTCTCTTTTCTCGTTAACCTCTCTTCCGGTATACATTCTCTTTTTCTCTCACCGCGTTGCAATTTCACCGCCGCCTCCTTTCCCCCGATCATTTCCAATTTAGATTGGAAGCAGCCTCGTCCATTGCGCCATTATCTTAATTCTGCGCCGAGCAACGAGCCATCTAGATCAGATCTACGATTTAATCACTTCGCTTACAAAACTTCGTTCTCTTCTCTTCCTCTTTCGACGGTTTTTTTTCGACTCGTTTTTCCTTCGGACCTGGGCAAATTATTAATCACAATTGTGGGACAAGAGCACTATTCTTGAACGTGCGTAGATTTTCTAGAATATCTCCCAAACGAGTCGGTTAAATACAAAATATTTGAATATTGCAAAGTTAAGTACAAAATATTTGAATATTGCAAAGTTAAGCACAAAATATTTGAATATTGCAAAGTTAAGTACAAAATATTTGAATATTGCAAAGTTAAGCACAGAATATTTGAATATTGTAAAATTAAGCACAGAATATTTGAATATTGTAAAATTAAGCACAGAATATTTGAATATTGTAAAATTAAGCACAAAATATTTGAATATTGCAAAGTTAAGTACAAAATATTTGAATATTGCAAAGTTAAGCACAAAATATTCGAATATTGCAAAGTTAAGCACAAAATATTTGAATATTGCAAAATTAAGTACAAAATATTTGAATATTGCAAAGTTAAGCACAAAATATTTGAATATTGGAAAGTTAAGTACAAAATATTTGAATATTGTAAAATTAACTACAAAATATTTGAATATTGTAAAATTAAGTACAAAATATTTGAATATTGTAAAATTAAATACAAAATTATTATATTTATTATTATATTATTAAATTATTATACTGTTATTATTAAATTTATTAAATTATTATTATATTATTAAATTATTACATTTGAATATTATAAATATTGAATATAAAGTATTTGCAAAAGGAATTGAAATTCCTTAAAACGCCGCTAATTTGTAGTCTTCGCCAAATCACTCTCCCTCTCCCCCCTCGAGACGTAACAAGATTTGCCCTTTCCTCTCGAACAATGAATACTTTTAGCTTTAGAAGATAATTCCGTTCACCAGATTAAAATCGGACACACCCTGTACATGCCCGTGAGAATGTAAGGAGATTTGGGACAAAGAGAGAAGGCTGTTTTTGAAGTTGAAATTGATTTTCACCCTTGAATTCCACATTGGGAATCAAACAGAGGCAAGGAAGATCCAATATCGAGACGATGAAACATCCCTCTCCCCCACCCACTCCCGTCTCATTTTTTTTATACCGACCCACTGATCGCCTTTCGCGAGCGAGTGAAAATAAGAGAGGGGAGAAAGCTCCGAAGGAAATAAGATGGAGTTAACGTCCCCAGCAGCTGTTGGTACCCGCGGTGTAAATAAATGGGGCCACTCTATGCGAGAAGACTGCACGATCTATTGTTCGCTAGTTGAGAGGTCGTAGAACATTCAGAGGTTCGGTCAAGATTAATGTTTTATTTAAACTGTATAGCCATATGAATTCGAAGACAATTCTTTTTAATTAACTATAACTCGGAAAATTACTAGCTCAACTCGAATTAATTTTTGAAATAAACGAAAATTTTTATTTTTTACTTCATAATAATTATAATAGATTCATTTTCAATTTTAATCTTTATGATAAATTCTGATTATTGTTGAAAATTTCTTTCAATCATCCATTTAATCAATTTATTTATTTTATCTCCTTTTACAATTTTTCATATCGATAAATATTTGTTTGTCTAAACCACCGTCATTATTATTTTTATATATTTAATTATCATAATTAGAGAAGTAATATAATTCTATTTTCTTATTTTATTTGTTTAATTAATTTATCGAAAATTATTAAAAATAAATTCAAATTTTATTGTTTTATAATTTATATTTTTATTATATTAATAGTGTCATTTTCACTTAGATCAGTTGCGTAAGAATTGAATTTGATTGTTAAAGATACAACAAAAGTTCTCGGTAAAAAAAAAACTACGTATTCAACTTTTTAACATTTGACATAATGTTCGCTGGTGTGTGTGTAATTTCAATCGATCGTTATAACGAAAGGACATCGAGACATGTTTTCCATCTTCATCAATCGTCGATGAATTTCATATGATATTTTATAAAGAAAAGTTTGATTATTCTATTTGGTATATCGTATATTCCCCTTTTTAAAAAGTTGGCCAGTTAGCTGGCCGTAAAGGCTAAAAAGGCCATCATTCGCGAGGAGTGTCAAAGCAGAGTGGAGTATCGGTAATTTCGTATAAAATTCAGAGACTTTGCGCCCCGTTTATATACACGGTGGGTCGCGTTTTCGCATAAATACGCGCCAAAAAAAAAGAAAAAAAAAAAAAGAAAGAAAAATGCGCATAAAGGATACTCGCGATATATATACATATCGACGATGAGAAAGCTTGCGGGCCATCCCTTGCATCGTTGCTTAGGCGCAGATTATACGGTTAGGGGCGAGAGAGCATCCTGACTGCTAACCGTATCGGAAATATCGTTCCGCGGATTTTCAAGCCTGTCTTCCGAGTCTCCCCTAAATTCACCGAATAGGCGTCCAGGAATAATAGAGGCTCGAGGAAACGCACGGCCGAGAGCGGAAATCGAAAAATCCGGATCAAAGCTTCGCGGCGGTCTTTGCTCACACCGTCGAGATAATGCCTCGTTATCCTGAATAAATATTTCGTATCCCGAGGGAGCATCGCCGATGAATTTAACGAATTTAATGAATTTAATGAGCGAGGAATTTAACGATTAACGCTAGAACTGCCAGGATGGTTAAAACGGTCAATTTATAATTTTCTATGGAAATTTTACATACTTTATATATTTATATGACAGAATATATTTTATATATGTATTTTATTATTTATTATTTATTTCATAATTATATATTTATATTTATAAAAATATGAAACCTAACCTATATTTATATATAAAAATATAAAACCTAACCTACATTTATGTGTATAAATATAAAACCTAACCTATATTTATATATAAAAATATAGAACCTAGCCTACATTTATATATATAAAATCTAACCTATACTTATATACAAAAATATAAAACCTAGCCTACATTTATATATATAAATATAAAGTCTAACCTATATTTATATATAAAAATATGAAACCTAACCTACATTCATATACATAAATATAAAACCTAATCTATATTTATATATAAAAATACAAAACCTAACCTATATTTATGTACATAAATATAAAATCTAACCAATATTTATATATATATAAATATATATATATAAATTTATATATATTTAATACCTATATTCTATATACTTTAATATACAAGTGTACATTAACGAAGATAGAAACAATTAACTGTCGATTAATTGTTAATGGCACGATTTCAATTGAACCATTTTTATAACCAATGGCAATCGATATTTTAATTGCTCCTATTCCTTCAACTTTGATCTGCACAACAACGCGCGGAGATAGTTCGATGAAATGTCGCTGGAGTGCAAGTTGTTTATTCAACATTTATCTGGTTATCGGCGATCGTAACATTGACTTGCAAATAAATTTAGCAAACGATTCGCAGTCTTACTTTAACAAGTAAGGTAGAACCCGTGGGTCATTATCGTCTATTTCTCGCTTGAAATCCTCGAGAATCGACAAGTCGAAGAATAGGAATATCCGGTCTTTGCTGTGGAGGTGAATCGAGAGGAAGCAACGGAGGAGCGAAGGATCGCATTGAAATCAGAAATGAATGTCCAGGACACGTCGTGTCGGTTAAAAAAGAAAAAGAAAAAAGAAGAAAAAGAAAAAATAGAAGAAAGAAAGAAAGAAGGAAAGATATATATATATATATATATATATATATATACCTCAGGCTTTGAGAGGGCTTCTTTATTTCGAGTTTTATTTTCTTCGCCGCGACGCTTCAACTTGTGAGAGAGAGGAGAGGTAGTTCATCGGTCGGGAAGAGAGTTGTACCGAACAATCGAGCGGGGCCGAAACGAGAATGGGTGAATCGAGACTCTCTAGAAACTGTCGAGAAGCAGTACCCGACCAAGTATCGAAGAGAATCCGAACGAATTCGTCGACAAAACACGGAGACGTCGTTAATCCTTCGACTTGTAACTCGAGTGGTACGAGTTAAGATCTCGAAAGTAAATCAATTCGAACTTTAGACCTAACTTCGCTAAACTGAACATTGAGTAGAAAAAGGTAAAAATTGTACAGGGTGGCGCCACTGGGAAACTAAAGGGTTTGAAAAAGTCATAACTTGTTCATTTTTATTTTCCTTTTCTGTAGGTTATAGAAAAAAAAATCCATTAATTATATTTCCCAAACCAGGCAACAAGAAATTAAAAAAAAAAAACACGTGTCATATTTTTGTTTTGTATCACTCAGTTTTTCAATGACCACCCTATATATGACGTTTCAATGCTTCAAACATTCTGTTTAAAAACTAATGTTACAATTTCAATAAATAAACCTTAAGACTACCTCTTGGGGTAGTAATTGAAGAAAAAATTGCAAAAAGAGCAAAAAGGATTAAAAAAATAAAACAGAGAGAAAATTCGAAAATTTGTCAAAATATTTGGCTCTCCGAGGCTCTCCGTGCTTTCTGCTTTACAAATATTTGCCTCCGCCCCTCCACCTCCCCCCTCCCCGTCCGCGGGAGCAGGTGTAAAAATTGTTCGTAAAAATAACAAGGGAAATTTCCCGCGCTAATTAAAAGCTGAATTACTGAAAAGGGAAGAGGGAGGGGTAATGAAACAAGTTCAGCCTGTTATCGATCGTTCTCTCGCCGTGGCCGCCGCTAATTCTCGACGAATTATTCAAATTCTATCCGGTGCACGCCGGGCGGTTCGATCTCTCGCGTTAATAAAACAAGCGTGGAGGAGCGTATCTCGCATCGCCGGAAGAAGAAGACGATGGAACGAAAACGAAAAAAAAGAGAGAGAGAAAGAAAGAGAGAGAGAAAATGTATTTTCATCAGTGGAGTGACGTAACACGGCGAGCAATTTTTTTTTCCTTTTCTTCCCTTTCTTTCTTTTTGTCGCGCGCGACGAGCCTCGCCCGTCACTCAGCTGTCTCGTTTCACAGCGAGGTTCAGCAAATTGCAATCTCTCCCTTTTTTTTTTTCTTTTTTTTCCCTAGATTCCCTTATTTGTCCTCCCTTTGCGCGCCCCCTACCCCACCAAAGAGCCTACCTTACCCTCTTGCAAGCTCCTGCCTTTCAACGATCGACCCCTGTGCCTCTCTGTCGGTTACACGTGTCGGCGGCGTGTCCTTTTCAGGATGTCTTGACGCGTACGCGACGCGGTTACGCGCGGCTCGCACGTGAACGCAGGTGTGGATAGACGAAATACGCGACGACACGACGAAATACCAACGAAATACCGACGGCTGCGATTGAAACGGAAGTTTAAATGTTCGAAGTTCGAGCTACTGATTCCCCCCTGAAATTATTCTAATAAATTCCCCTATATAAATTTTTTCGTCCCTCCCAGTTTTTCGATTATGATTGCTTCAGCGAGAAGAGCGAGAGAATTGTACAGCAGATATCTACATATGAGCATATGAGGCTAAGTATGTAATTCCTAAAAAGTGTAATTATATAATATATAAATATTAATTGTATAACTATTAATATATGAATATTAATTGTATAATTATTAATATATAAATATTAATTATATGATTATATAAATATTGATATTGATGTAAATGTTAATTCTTGCATTTATATTAATTATATTACATAGATATTATGCAATATGATGAAATATTATAAATATTATGTAATATAATTATGTAACCTTGGTTTTTCGATTACGATTGCTTTAGCGAGGGAAGCGAGAAAATTGTAGCATATTGTCTAAGCATATAATTCCTAGAAGTATAATTTTATTAATAATCACATAGATATTAATTGTATAGCCTAGTTTTATGATTACGATTGTTTTAGCGAAGCGCGAAAATTGTAACGAGTATCTAAGTATGTAATACCCAGAAGTGTAATTTACACATATCTTGGAATTATAGAACTATAATTTATAAATGTATTAACGTATACAATTTACAAATAAAGTATCATAGTATACTATCGTAATAAATAAAGTATTACAATTTAATTAATAAATAAAGTATTATAATTTATAATTTATAAACGAATATGAGCCTTAGCATATAATTCCTGGAATTTGTACACTTCTAAATAACGTAAGTGTAATTTAGTATAATAGTAAAAGTGTAATTTAGCATACGAGCCAAAGTATAATATTAAAAGTGTAATTTAGTATATTAGCTAAAGTATAATAGTAAGGGTGTAATTTAGCATACGAGCCAAAGTATAATATTAAAAGTGTAATTTGGTATATTAGCTAAAGTATAATAGTAAAGGTGTAATTTAGCATACGAGCCAAAGTATAATAGTAAAAGTGTAATTCAGCATACGGGCCAAAGTATAATAGTAAAAGTGTAATTCAGCATACGAGCCAAAGTATAATAGTAAAAGTGTAATTCAGCATACGAGCCAAAGTATAATAGTAAAAGTGTAATTCAGCATACGGGCCAAAGTATAATAGTAAAAGTGTAATTCAGCATACGAGCCAAAATATAATAGTAAAAGTGTAATTCAGCATACGAGCCAAAATATAATAGTAAAAGTGTAATTCAGCATACGAGCCAAAGTATAATAGTAAAAGTGTAATTCAGCATACGAGCCAAAGTATAATAGTAAAAGTGTAATTCAGTATACGGGCCAAAGTATTATAGTAAAAGTGTAATTCAGCATACGAGCCAAAATATAATAGTAAAAGTGTAATTCAGCATACGAGCCAAAGTATAATAGTAAAAGTGTAATTCAGCATACGAGCCAAAGTATAATAGTAAAAGTGTAATTCAGCATACGAGCCAAAGTATAATAGTAAAAGTGTAATTCAGCATACGAGCCAAAGTACACAATTGCTAGAAATGTGATTTAGATACAAGGAACCACACTGTGCTCGAGTCTATCGATTGTAAAAAAAAAAAAAAAAGAAACAAAAGAATTGCTGTCTGACAACGCCACATAATCGAACGCAGAACTGCACACGCAGCATGGAATAGAATACATAAGCAAACTTATGGGAAAATCCCCAGACAAGACGACAAATCTTTAGAGACGACAGCCTTGGATATAACGCATATTGTCAAAAAAGAAACATAAATAACTTAATTCAAATTGGAGAGTACCAAATGCTGCAAAACTGTGCAGATCATAGAAAGAAAGAGATAAATATGAAGAGGAATTCCAGAAGAGTCGGAAGACTCGGTTTTACTTACTTCGAATCGAATCTACAAGTGGTTGATCGAGCGGAGAATTCGCGAAGAGCGAAAATTTTTCAACTGACAACGAGAAAGTAACGTCTGTCAAACGACGATCGACAGCAATTGTTGCCCGAAATTCTGCGAGAATTTTTCACGTGTGAAAATTAAAAAGTGAAAAAGCGAATGAAGAAAAAGCAGCGGAATATTCGCAGCTGCAGAGAATATAAAACCGTGGAGGAAGAAATGCAGAAACCTCGGCGCGAGTTTCGATCTTTCCTCGAGTTCGACGGAAGCACCGTCACTCTCTTTTTCTTTCCAGAGCGAGAAAATCGCGCAAACAAATTTTTTTCACTCGAAAAATACCGCACGTACGCCCCAAACGAAGTGATACGTTACATATCTCGCGCACGACGAACTTTCACCAACGCGAAACACAATACAAGTTAGCAGAAGTTCCCCCGTTCCGTTGCAAACGAAAACACACACGTCGCGCGTGCATTGTCACCGGCGTTAAAACCGATAAGATAAATGTCACCAAAGCGGAAACGACACGGGGAACGGACTCGCTAATCACCGTGTCACTTTGCTGGGAGGGAGGGAGAAAAAGAAAAAAACAGAACGAAACAAAAGACCGATAGGAACAAAAGGGAACGGGAATGGAAGGACGAACGCGGGAATTCATCGACGAAAGATGAAATAAAAAGGAGAGAAACAAAGGAGGAAGAGTTTAACCACTTGCGCTGGCAACTGATTGCGGACCATAACGAGCGACCGGACCGGTATACAATGGTCCGTCGCTTTCTTTTTGAACTCGTCGGTATGATGTCACCGGATCGAAATTATTGACAAGTAACAAATTTATCATTTGTCTTGCCTATTTTGTTTTGTTCAAATATACTTGAAACTGAGAAAATGTTGCAATTTTCGAGACAAAAGATTCTCGACGCGCGTGGCACGTTCCAGCGCGAATAGGTTAAACATCACTTGCGCTGGCAACTGACTGCGGACCATAACGAGTGACCGTATACAATTCGTCGCCTTTTTTTTGAACTTGTCGATACGATATCACTGGATAGAAATTATTGACAAGTAATAATTTTATTATTTGCCTGGGTTGTACATAAATATACTTATAGCTGAGAAAATATTGTAATTTTGGGATAAAAAAAAATTCTCGACGTGCGTAGCACGTTCCAGCGCAAAGAGGTTAATCACTTGCGCTGGTAACTGACTGCGGACCATAACGAGTGACCGGACCGTATACAATTCGTCGCCTTTTTTTTGAACTCGATACGATATCACTGGATAGAAATTATTGACAAGTAATAATTTTATTATTTGCCTGGGTTGTACATAAATATACTTAGAGCTGAGAAAATATTGCAATTTTGGAACAAAAAAAGTTCTCGATGTGAGTGATACGTCGTTCCAGCGCGAAGAAGTTAAATCACTTGCGCTGGCAACTGACTGCGGACCATAACGAGTGACCGTATACAACAATTCGTCGCCTTTTTTTTTTGAACTCGTCGATGCGATATCACTCGATAGAAATTATTGACAAGTAAATAAATTATCAAATAATAAGTTTATTATCTCCCTGGGTTGTACAATATACTTATAGCTGAGAAAATATTGTAATTTTGGTCCCAGCGCCAAGAGGTTAATCACTTGCGCTGGCAACTGATTGCGGACCATAACGAGCGACCGGACCGTACACAATAATTCGTCGCTTTCTTTTTAAACTCGTCGGTATGATAGAAACTATTGAGAAGTAAGGAATTTGTCATTTGTCTTGCCTATGTTGTTTCACTTAAATGTACTTGAAACTGAGAAAATGTTGCAATTTTTGGAGACAAAAAATTCTCGACGTCGTTCCAGCGCGAAGAAGTTAAAAGAGGGTGGCGATCGAAACGAAAGGGGGTGGAGGAAATTGGAAAATAACTCGCGTCACGTTCCTACCTTGGAGCTCGGTGCTTCGATGACAAGCGCAGCTTTCCTCGTGGCTTCGCTCGCGGATAAATCTTACGCAGAACATGTCACCCTCTCGCGACCGACCATAAACGACCCGTGGGCGACGAACGACTGGGCGAGGAATTCGATAATGGAAATGCAGCACGACGCGGCGTCGTTGGCTCCTGGTGCTGCAACCAGTGAAACCGTCGACCGCGAGAGGAGAGCTCTGCCGAGCGTGCGACCAGAAAGAAGGAGGAGCGCCGGCAGAAAAAAGCAAGAAAGAGAGAAAGGGGGGGGCGAGAGAGGGAAAAGGCCACGACGCGGCGAGAGTGGAAGAACGTGGAAGAAGCGAGAAGAGAGAGAGAGAGAGAGAGAGAGAGAGAGAAAGAGAGCCAGGGAAAATTCAGAGAAGAGGAGAGGGTTCAAAGAGAGTTCTGGCCCTCGCCCTCCGGTATTTTCTCTCTATGTGTCTACCTTTTCATCCATCGTTTCGTTGTACCCATCCTGTACACACGCTGACAAATCGAATCCTTTTACCGGCAAATGCTGCAATTATGCGATCGCGAGTCTCGCGGCCTCGCAGATATCTCGTGCAAGGTGACGGATCCTTCGAGCTTGCAAAAAATCTTGTTGCAAAAAGTTGGTGGTTGATTTGAAATTTCTCGACAGATCACTTTGATCGGAGAAATTGAGCGAATTGTCCAGAAATTAAATTTGATGATAAACGAATTGATAATGTTCAAGGTGGAATTATTAACCGTGACACTCGATTCTACATAATTTGCTGATTGTTATGAACATATACATTTAGTATTGTATGTATAACAGTATAATATCTGAACAGACGCCTAAAACTACAATAACGACGTAAGAAGAGCAAAAGAGTTTCAGAGAGAAGACATTTCTGAAAGCAGTCCTAAACGAGTCAATTCGCACAATTTGGAATTATTCGCATAAACTAGACTTAGACTCTTATCGCTTCTTACGAAAATTTTACAAATGATGAAAGATATTATATTTCCAGAGATTGAAACTATGGTTATATATACTTGCTCTGGCACGTTGACGATTGCTTTAAATTTCAACGATATCACACGTTAGAAAGATATAATCAGCAAAATTAATACTACATCATTTTATTTTTGAAGTGACGATGCTTTGTAATTAATCGAATTAATTCGATAATTATTATAAAAGTGTACAAGTGGTTTAGAAGAATTTAATGGAACTAAATGTTTTAAAAAATTAATTGGAAGATTAGTTAATAAATATAAAATAAGTGTAAAATAAATACAAAAATTTAAGTATAAGATAAATATATAAAAATCTTAATCATAACGATAATGATATTGACAGGTTAAATAATAAACGTCTTGTCAATGAAACTAGTACCTAAAGAAATTTACGAATATACGAATATGATAAAAAATATTAATCTTAAAAAAACTCATTATTGCCCTTGGAAAATGTTCCGAAATGTTTGGAAACCATCACGAGGCCGGCGATGGAGGAAAACATTTTCCGACTGGTGTTTTACAAGACGTGAAATTAACGAACAAAAGCGTCTATCGCGGAGGGGTGAAAGAAGCTTTTTTGTAGCTCGTACAAACGGCGCGTTCATCGTCGTGTTTGAACTAACGTCTGAAAAATCAACTCGAACGCGATTGAAACTAAAATACCAATTTAACACGAAATACAATCTAATTCAGTGTAGGCTCGCGTATTTCAGTTAGTTTTGGACTCTCAAAATGAAGGACAAGAGCGGAAGAACAACGGGCGAATTATTAACGACGCGCTGACAACGAATACGATGGTAACAACGCGAGCTGTTGCGTCGCGTTGCGTTGGCTTGTCTCACCTCTTGTCTCCGCGTTGAATCCGAACAAAGAGCTAAAAGAAAACGCTGTCGGTGTCGCGCGCTTGCTCCTCGACCATTGTGGAACCCAGACCCAACGACACACGCCGCGAATCAAGGAACGCGCGCGGTTCGGTTAACCACTTGCGCTGGCAACTGATTGCGGACCATAACGAGTGACCAAATCGTATACAATTCGTCGCTTTCTTTCTGAAATCGTCGGTACGATATCACTGGATAGAAAATATTGACAAGTAATAAATTATTGTACTTATATATACTTAGAGTTGAGAAAATATTGCAATTTTAGGACAAAAAAAAATCTCGACGTGCGTGGCACATTATTTCAGCGCGAGAGGTTAATCACTTGCGCTGACAACTGATTGCGGACCATAACGAGTAACCAAATCGTATACAATTCGTCGCTTTCTTTCTGAAATCGTCGGTACGATATCACTGGATAGAAAATATTGACAAGTAATAAATTATTGTACTTATATATACTTAGAGTTGAGAAAATATTGCAATTTTAGGACAAAAAAAAATCTCGACGTGCGTGGCACGTTATTTCAGCGCGAGAGGTTAATCACTTGCGCTGACAACTGATTGCGGACCATAACGAGTAACCAAATCGTATACAATTCGTCGCTTTCTTTCTGAAATCGTCGGTACGATATCACTGGATAGAAAATATTGACAAGTAATAAATTATTGTACTTATATATACTTAGAACTGAGAAAATATTGCAATTTTAGGACAAAAAAAAAATCTCGACGTGCGTGGCACGTTATTTCAGCGCGAGAGGTTAATCACTTGCGCTGACAACTGATTGCGGACCATAACGAGTGACTGAACTGTGTACAACAATTTGTCGCCTTTTTCTTGAACTCGTCGGTACGATATCACTGGATGGAAATTATTGACAAGTAATAAATTTATTATTTGCCTGAGTTGTACTTATATATACTTAGAACTGAGAAAATATTGCAATTTTAGGACAAAAAAAAATCTCGACGTGCGTAGCACGTTATTTCAGCGTAAGAAGTTAATCACTTGCGCTGGCAACTGATTGCGGACCATAACGAGTGACTGAACTGTATACAATTTGTCGCCTTTTTCTTGAACTCGTCGGTACGATATCACTGGATGGAAATTATTGACAAGTAATAAATTTATTATTTGCCTCGGTTGTACTTATATATACTTAGAACTAAGAAAATATTGCAATTTTAGGACAAAAAAAATTCTCGACGTTGCGTGACACGTCGTTCCAGCGCAAGAGGTTAATTCGCGTGTCGACGCGAGCTACCACGGCGTCAAACTGATTTCCGCTTCCGACCGTTTCATTTGCCCTCGAACCCTCGCTAAAACCTCGCTACCGAGTGACTCGAGCGGCTGCATCTTTGTGAGGATGCGATAAAATACACGCGGGGGTGAGCCTCCCCCCGGTCGAGAACCGCGGCGGATGGGGAAAAAACCGCGCGGTCGATTCGCGGGCAAGTGTAAAATCTATGGAAACGCGCGTGTATGTGCATACGTACACCGGCAACCTGGGGCTATACTGACTGAATATGAGCCGCGTATTAAAGGAAAACCGAGCGTGCGGGAAGACGGAAGTGTGTTGCTATGCGCGTCTGAAAAATCTATACAACCGTCAACACGTTACTCGCCCCATTCCCAGCCTCGACCGATACCTTTTATCGCGAACAGTCGATGCCGATTCCCTCTGGCTTTCGAGATGAATTTTTCGAAGTGTCGACAGCCACAGATTGTAACCAATTGGAATGAAAAATATCGTGGATTAACAATTGCTTTTATGCAATACCTTCCCTTTTATCGATACGATGATAATTCGCTTCGCCTTTACCTCTTCTGAAATTGTTTGAAATAACTAGATGGCACAGATTACAACGCAACTATTACAATCAGAGTGAAAAATATCACGGTATAACAATTATCGTGAACAATTTTATTAATTATTATTGATAAACTTTTATTATCGTTTAAATAAAGATTGCAAGTTTGAAATTTTCTCGTTGGTAATCGAGCATTGTCGATGAGAGGAATTTATTTATTTCGATTGCTCGTTAACAGTCGTCGGTGTATGAAACTCTCTTTCGGTTGCTGATAATAATTATTGACGAGGGAAATTCATTTCGTTACTTATCGCGAGATTTACGTCGGATAACTCTACGATTTCGAAAATGTTTCGATACGATTGTGGAGGATTGTTTCCATCGAATGCAAAACGACGCTCTGCACTTTAGCTGCTATTATGAGCAACTGAAACGAAGTCTTTCTCATCGATAAGTATTGTAAGCGACCGAAATAAATATCCGTTATCGATAACTACCAGAAGCGACTGAAACAAAATTCCCCCCTTCGTCGATAATGATTATCGGCAACGATAAAAACTTTCGGTCATTTTATACTTGTCGTTTATAATTATTACAATATTCTTATTTGTAACCAAAATGTTCAGTTTTTTAATTATGTAGTTTTTTTTTTTGAACAAGTTTCTTTTTTTTGTTTTTTCAAAGATAATATTCTCAACGCGAGTAGCAAAACAAATTTTAGTTAATGACTCTTTTTTGTTCATGAAGATTTTTGCGACGACTGTCACTTTTGGCCTCTGATTGTAACTCTTCTTCATAAATCTTTCTTTAGAGGACGTTAAACGTCGATCAGACTAAACAATGGTCGCGCCACACTTTCCCGAATTTTCTTTTCTTTTTTTCTTTGAACGAAGGCACATATTCTCAAGAGTGCAATTTTCAGCGTGTCGTCGATACGCCAAAATGTTCAGTTTTTCAATTACGTAGTTTTTTTTGAACAACTTTCTTTTCCATGTTTGAAAGATAATATTCTCAACGTGGATAACAGAACAAATTTCAGTTAATGATTCTTTTTCGTTCATGAAGATTTTTCCGACGACTGTCACTTTTGGCCTCTGATTGTAACTCTTCTTCATAAATCTTTCTTTAGAGGACGTTAAACGTCGATCAGACTAAGCAATGGTCGCGCCACACTTTCCCGAATTTTTTTTTCTTTTTTTCTTTGAACGAAGGCACATATTCTCAAGAGTGCAATTTTCAGCGTGTCGTCGATTCGCCAAAAAGTTCAGTTTTTCAATTACGTAGTTTTTTTGAACAACTTTCTTTTCCATGTTTGAAAGATAATATTCTCAACGTGGATAACAGAACAAATTTCAGTTAATGATTCTTTTTCGTTCATGAAGATTTTTGCGACGACTGTCACTTTTGGCCTCTGATTGTAACTCTTCTTCATAAATCTTTCTTTAGAGGACGTTAAACGTCGATCAGACTAAGCAATGGTCGCGCCACACTTTCCCGAATTTTTTTTTCTTTTTTTCTTTGAACGAAGGCACATATTCTCAAGAGTGCAATTTTCAGCGTGTCGTCGATACGCCAAAATGTTCAGTTTTTCAATTACGTAGTTTTTTTTGAACAACTTTCTTTTCCATGTTTGAAAGATAATATTCTCAACGTGGATAACAGAACAAATTTCAGTTAATGATTCTTTTTCGTTCATGAAGATTTTTGCGACGACTGTCACTTTTGGCCTCTGATTGTAACTCTTCTTCATAAATCTTTCTTTAGAGGACGTTAAACGTCGATCAGACTAAACAATGGTCGCGCCACACTTTCCCGAATTTTCTTTTCTTTTTTTCTTTGAACGAAGGCACATATTCTCAAGAGTGCAATTTTCAGCGTGTCGTCGATAGAGTTCGCGTCTTTGGAAAGTCGTTCGCGTTTCTCTTTCGGTGACGCTCCAAGTTTGCCCACGCACCTGAGCCACCAGCTTGGATGGGGCGACACGCGTTCGCGCGAGGAGAGGGTGGCGAACGAAGGAGAAAGGTTAAGGGCCGCGAAAGCAAGGGGGTTCGGAATTACCGAGGGTGGAAGTCGCGGCGAATCTACACCACGGGAGACACGGTGGTCTTCCTGCGAGCATTCTCGGCGGAACAAAGAAACGCGGCCAGGCGCGAACTGATTTCATACGCTTTTAGACTCTTTTACGTCTCTCGCTCCTTTGACATCCGTCCTCGCGGGTACTTATTCACGCGAGTTATTATTATTATTATATTTATTATCATCGCCTTATAACCACCGTTCCATTATTATTATTATTATATTTATAATTATTACTTCTATTATTACTATTACTATATTTATTATCATTGCTTCTATTATTACTATTATTATATTTATTATTATTACTATTATTGTATTTATTAGTGTTACTTCTATTATTATTATTATATTTATTATTATTACTTCTATTATTACTATTATTATATTTATTATTATTATTTCTATTATTATTATTATTATTGTATTTATTAGTGTTACTTCTATTATTATTATTATATTTATAATTATCACTGTATTTGTTATTATTACTTCTATTATTATTACTATTATTGTATTTGTTAGTGTTACTTCTATTATTATTATGTTTATTATTATCATTTTATAATCATCATTCTATTATTATTATTATATTTATAATTATTACTTCTATTATTACTATTATTGTATTTATTAGTATTACTTCTGTTACTGTTATCATCATCATCATCATCATTATTATTTTTAATTATCATTATTATTTCTAACAACGTTTATTATTACTTCTATTATTGCTGTCATTATATTTTTTATTATTACTAGTATTGTATTTATCAGTGTTACTTCTATTATTATTATATTTATTATTATCATTTTACAATCACCATTCTATTATTATTATTATTATATTTATAATTATTACTTCTATTATTACTATTACTGTATTTATTCGTATTACTTCTATTATTGTTATTAGTATCACTATTGTTTCCAACATCGTTTATTATTACTTCTATTATCGCCATTATTATATTTATTATTATTACTTGCATTGTTACTACTGCTACATTTATTATTATTATCATTCTATTTATTAGCATTATCCTTATTATTACTATTATTTCTAATTATCATTGTTATTTCTAACAAGGTTTCAACTTGCTGAAGAAAACGATCGACAAATCCAACGTCTCAACGAGCACGATCTCGCGTCGATTCGGCGAAGCGCAATTTTTTTCTCAATTGATAACCCGACGATATACGGGCTCGTCGGACGCGGCCTGCCTGTCAAGATCTCGCTTCGATAAAAAATGGAAGCGAGCCTGTTTGCATAACAAACGACCCGCAGGAGGGCCAACGCGCCGATTATTGCAGGGGCTGTTAGCAAAGGGGGGCGAGGTCCGCGTCAGCAAGATCTGTGCACCCGTTAACCCCTCTGAGGAAATTCGCGTTCGCTCGAACGGAAATACTAGGTGCGAAATTAAAAAATATTCCTGCAGATATTGTTCTTTTTTTTATGTTTATTGTTTTTTTTTTGAGGGGGGGGGGTGGAGGGAATTTTTAGTGGTCGGGATACTTGGAGTGTGGAAGAGCGTAGAACTGTACTCATCTCGAAGCGTACAGTTTCTATTGTAGTTTGTGTAACTTCAAGTCCGCCGTTTTCAAATGATGTTTCTACGTCAAGTAGCAGGTTTTACATCTGCAGGTTAGTATTACTGTATAATAAGAATAAATTATTATTGTATCTAATATTACAGAATTATTACTAGAAATGCTTGGAACAAACACTTTCACTCTAAATTCTAAATCTTGACATCGTTGAAACATTGCTCGTCAAAGACCTTAAAATTAAATTTATTGTTTCCTTCCAAGTAATGCAGAACGTCTTAAACACTCTGGCGTTTTACTTCTCTTGAAAATTACAGTTTCTCCACTGTTATAAAAATTGCAAGACATGGCTTCGTCGTTCGTACATGCCTAAACGGGGAGTAATGAAAAATCGACTTGAATTAAGCGACCCGAAAGAAAACAGGAAACCTGAAAGAGCATGGAGAACCAACAAAGTTCCAGGAGTGGGATAATCGCGGGTGTACTAGCGTCTATTCAAGCTAGAATTTATGCCCGTCTCATTTTTCACCCGCCTCGTCTGCCTATCTTCTCTCTAATAGGGATCCGGGAGTAATACATTATGGTCGGTTTCGTCTGGTATTGTGCGCCTCCGTTGCCTATTCATCGCGTACGTGCTCGAGGCCCGCGCATCCTGTATGCGCGCGTTCGCGGCCAATACGAACGTGAAATTATGCGATTTACGAGCAATCGCGACGAGATAATGAAGTGGAAGTAAATTGAAGGAGCGATACGCCGCGGAGGTTAACAACGCGATTAATTACGATGGCTGTATACGTGTTATTTTATTATCGGAGGGGGGGGGGCCTTTAACGATCCGCGGTCACTGTGGTATCAAGCTCGCCCGAGAACAAACACGCGAATAACTTAATAACGAAGCAGCAGTGTTTAATTATGTAGCTGTTGTTGTTATTCGACTGTGCACCATGAGCGTGCAATCGCAAACGAGGGAAACAGCGTGGTTTGTTAATCGAAACGTAACTATCTGTGTGAACGAACGTCCGTGGAATACAGTTAAGTCTTATTTGCTGTCGATATTCTGTTTTTAGCACTTTAATTGAAACAGGCGTATCTGGTCGCGAGGTGATTCGACGCACGAATGACTTTAGAAAATTTTCAGTATTTAATAATCTAACAATTTAATGCAGTTAAAGTCTGCCTACAGTATATTTATATATATATATATATACATAGATTATTTATATACAGTATATTATTTCTAAACTATTTTTGTACTACTGTACTTGGAATTGAGCGGCTCGATTTAAGCGGAAGTTGCAGATTTAACCCACTTGCGCTGGCAACTGATTGCGGACCATAACGAGCGACCGAACCGCACACAATAACTCGTTCTTTTTCTTTTAAACTCGGTACGACACCACTGGATAGAAATTATTGAACAGCGATAAATTTATTATTTGCTTCGCCTGGGTAAATTCTTATATATATACTTAAAATTGAGAGAATATTGCAATTTTGGAGAGACGAAAAACTTTCGGCACGGACAGTACAGTCTCTGCGATGTTTCAACAAATACCGATGATAACGATACAGTTGCGAGTTTATCCGACGAAAGATTAATATAAAATACAGACGCCAGAATTAACTGGACGAATCCAACAACGATGACCTAGTATCGTATTATCAATTCATTCGTGAGGAGCGTACGTAACCTGTAGAGCGTGCATAGTCTAATAGAAATGCATAGTCGGTACCGAGTACACCGCTATGTTTTTGCTTGAGCACACGACGTTAACGGTGTTCCGTACGTATTGACGAGAAATCAAGGAACGACTCGCCAAGAACGGTGCAAAGAGATCGTGCAAAAGTCAATGAACGCCAATTGCCTTTGTCCTTGCCCCCTTTGCTCCCAAACGAGCGAGACCTTGCAAATATCGTCGAAAATTATCAAAGTTGTCGAAAATTGACCAATTCATAATTGTTTTTTTCAGTAGATTTTCACAGATTTTCAGAGAATCGAATCAGATTTTTGTAAAACATACGAATAAAAGTTGACGCCCTCTTTATCTTTCCCCTATCACCTGCGCTCTAATACTTTCGACACAATGAAATCACTAGCCGTCGATAGTTCTGTTGTGAAAAATTAATAAAAATAATGAATATCGGTAAAATTTCTAAATAATAAATTAAAAATGAAACGACTTTTCAGTGACAAGCAAATCGTCTTCCGAGTCGAGCGGACGTTGGATAAAGTAAAGCAGAGCGATTAAAATTTTTCCTCCGACAATTGAGAAAGAAAAAAAATGGACGCTTTCATGGAAAGTTGTCAGGAACAACTGGAAATTCGCGCAGCGGCCAACTCTGTTCGTGCAGAGCGAGCTAGAAAGATACTTAAATCTGGTCGGCTCGTTAGCACACGTTTAACCATTGCAGAGAGATTTCTTTCGCGGAAAAGCTCACGCCGTTATCGCGGGGGACAATTTTCAAAACCCGTGCCACACGCTAAACCGACACACAGACACACACGAACGAGCATAGTATTTTTAACTCGAACGCGCGAGCGAGGGAGATGCGACGGAGAAAGAAAGATTTAAGGGTCTTAGAGCATCTAAGTCAGTGGCTCTCCGTGTAAAGGACAAGCGCAAAGTGGGCACTACGAGAAATATTAGGTTAGCAATATTTGTCCAGAAGGTAACTGCTCTTATGCAAGTGCAAAAGAATGCAATTTTTCTTTTTTTTTCTTCTTTTTGACAGAAGACAGAGTTTCAAGAACGATTTGACATCCTCGTCAGCAGTGAAATTTAGCAAACGAAAATGTTGATAATGCAGCTCTGAAACTGTCTTAGAGTTTATTTTATTATATAATTTTTATTATATATATTATACAATTTTATATAATTTTTATTATATATATTATACAATTTTATATAATTTTTATTATATATATTATACAATTTTATATAATTTTTATTATATATATTATATAATTTATTAGGCCTTGTATAATTTATTAGGAGCGAGGCCTATTTATTACATATGCTATATAATTTCATTACATATTATATAATATTTATTATATAATTTACTTTATTGTATGATCCTTTCACGAGCTCGCACGGCTTTTGCTTCTTTTCAGAAGTTGTGCAGCGAAATATGACGAGAAAAGTTCCAGTTTCAGATCGTGCATTTCCTTTGTAGAAATGAATTTAGTTACGTTCTGAGATATATACACGTACGTCCAGAAAACTCTGCCAGAAAAAGAAAAGAAACGCAGTTACTTTTTGGCCAACCCGATACTCTTCTTTTTTCTCTCTCTTGAGAGGCGTTTCTAACACGTTGCCTCTAACAAGGTACGCAATTTAACGTGCGGAGCAGAGAACAGAAAGCGAGAATGGAAAAGGAAGGGGAAGAAAAGTCAAGAATTGCTGAAGAGCAAACAGATCTCCACGCTACGATCTCTCAGACTGCGCTACGTACATACGTACGTGTATTATCCAAAGTGGTTTGCCGAAATGGAGGATCATCGGCTCTGAAATATGTATAATGTGCAAACGATAATTCTAAACGTAGTCGGTGAAACAATCATCCAACAAAATTTACTTGTTGGTTAATCCTTCGCACTCGACTGTCCTTTCTAAGGGGATCTGAACAAAATTTTTTTCTTTTTTGGAAATTGTTGATAATTGTAACGAACGTAGATATATGTATTTGGTATTTTATGGTATATAACGTGGTCTGTAATAATAGTACAAATATAATAACAGTATAATGTCTAGAGCAAAAGCTATAATACGTAAGAAGAATAAAAGAATATCTGAAGAAGATAAATTGCCGAGGACAGAGGCGTCGTTGGAATAATTCGGAATAATTCACGTAAATGAAACTTCTTATGGCTTCTTGCGAAAGTTCATGAAACATGGCGAAGGAAATTATATCTCAGAAGATTGAAGGATATAAAAGTCATCAACTTCTACTATACTTGTTCAAACAAACACTCACAATGCACGTTGATGATTGCTTCGAAACTTAAACTTCAAAACACAAAGTGTTTCACGCTAAACGCTACACGAACAGAATGATTATTCCCAACGCTGCATCTACTTTTCTTTCGAGCGATATTCCAGCCACTTTATTTTGCAAATAAATTACCGACAGATGGTAATACGTGTAAAAAGAGTTTCCGAGGGGGCAACGAATTAAGGGGGTATTCTAGCGTGAACTTTTGAAAAAAAATCGATTTTTTTTTTTTTTTTGCTTAAAGGACATAGTTTGAAAAATAAATCTCTGTAACCTTACATGTGAACTCCTGAAATTAACGAAGTTATGGTTGTTTGAAGGAGGCGACGACATTGTTACCGCAATACTAAACTTTAAAGGCATTTTTCTGGAAACTATGTTTTTCAGAACGGTGTCCGTGATATCTCAAAATCTACTTGATCAATTTGACTCGAAATTTTAAGTATGAATTTAGTACACGTGTGACTATAGCTCCTACCAGACTCAACCAAAAAATTTTACTTTTTATATTTTTTTAGGCTTTCGAACTTCAAAGTACGCCACTTTTTCAATTACCAACTTTTTTCTTATATTACTAAACTCATATTAATTAAAGAACATTCACGTCTTTTTTATTTCCGACAAGCAGAATATTTCCGACTATGTTTGAGAGTGTTGCAGTGCCACTAATTTTAACTATTTTTGTCCCAAAACAAAAAAAAAAAAATTTTAAAACGTCGCTGAAATACGTACAAACAAACCTTGTCAATTTGACTCTGCGAAAGGTGTAATATGTTCTTTGCAAAAAATTCCCTAACAATGTTAAACGAAACACGCACTTCACACTAGAAATATACCCCCTTAAAACCCCCTCTTTTCAAGTGTTGGACGTTCGTCAAAATCGGATGGAAAACTGGGAAACGTTCAGTTCGATGAATCACGGGCGAGAAAACATGGCGCGATAACTGGGACATTGAGAGATCTCTCGAAAAGTCGCGGGAGAACCACTGATTTCTCGGGTGCATCGGGGTTAAAGACCGGGTGCAGGTCTTACGTGTGCCTCGCGACTTCAATTTTCTCTCGTTGTCTTTCTCGCCCGTTTCCCCAGCCCGCCGCTCCCTCTTCTTTCTCCTTCTTTCGCCGTGCCACGTCTCACCCTTTCTCGCCTTTCAATTTCGTTCCTCTCTGTATGTATCCGTTCGCCTTCTCTTTGTCCAAACCAGCCAGCCACGATCGAAAAAAGACAGGCTCATATCGACACACTGACAAATGCAACGCCTCTGCTCTCTCACTCTCTCTCTCTCTCTCTTTGTTTCTCTTTCGTGGTCCAAGATGCCTCTTTGGGAGAATTCCTAGAGGATTACAAGGCTTATGCTAAGCTCGCGTCCACCGGGGGATTCGCTCGCTCGCAAAAACGATTTACCGCGTGTAATTCTCTCGCCGTAATTGAAACAGATATCACGCGTGCACGCTCACGATCTGTTTGCCTGAATTCCACTCGTGTTTATTTCTGCTTATTGCGTTTTCACACGTTGTGCTTCGTGATACTATTATTTTCTTACCCCCCTCTTCGTTCCATGTGTCTCGTAAACGTACGTTCGCACGAGGAATTAAATTAGAACGATACGAAAAAACCTCGAAGGAGATTTAGGTTGTTATTTTTAAATTTAGTGATATTTTTAAATTGTGAATACTAATTTATGTTAATTTAATTACCATCATTATTTCGATTTAGAAAGAATTGTATTATAATATAATAAATATGTTGTAATAATTGATTGTATTAATTTGTATTACCGTCATTATTTAGATTTATATTAAAACAAAGTTTTTACGTGAAATAACAAAACTGATACATTCTTAAATTATGAATATCAATTTATATTAATTTAATTACCATTATTATTTCGATTTAAAAAAAATTGTATTATAATATAATAAATATGTTGTAATAATTGATTGTATTAATTTGTATTACCGTCATTATTTAGATTTATATTAAAACAAAGTTTTTACGTGAAATAACAAAACTGATACATTCTTAAATTATGAATATCAATTTATATTAATTTAATTACCATTATTATTTCGATTTAAAAAAAATTGTATTATAATATAATAAATATGTTGTAATAATTGATTGTATTAATTTGTATTACCGTCATTATTTAGATTTATATTAAAACAAAGTTTTTACATGAAATAACAAAACTGGTACATTCTTAAATTATGAATATCGATTTATATTAATTTAATTACCACCATTAATTAGATATAGAATTAATTGTATTAATTTATATTACCATCATTATTTAGATTTATATTAAAACGAAGTTTTTATATGAAATAATAAGATTTGATAAATATCTATTATACTTATTATCAAGATCATTATTATTATGAAAATATTTAATTATTGTAAAAAAATCTATAATAATAGGTCAGAGCTATTTAATTAACCTTTCTCTAACGGAAATGTTACATCTTGTTCGCGATCGATGCTCAACGATTGCACAATTATACTCGAGTGTATTTCAACTGTCGACAAATGCTTTCATTTCTTTTTTTTTTTTTTTCTCTTCTCAGTCTGAATTCCCATCGGATTCTCAAGGAGTTAGCTGTCGCGAGATGAGATCACGTCGTAAAACCGGAAAAACAGACACGCAACATCCGTGATTTTTTTCGTGTTTCATCGTTTCGAGCTATGAACGTGTGCACCTCGTGTGAAAGAAAGAAATCGTCGCTCGTCGTTTCAAGGGTGAATTCAATTCACGTTGTTTCGACTGTTCGAGAGAAACGTTCGCTGTTTCTTACTCGTCCGCCCCAAGTTCTGTCTATTATAGATTTGCCTGGCATTAGGAGGGGTCCGAAGTAAGCCTGATCAATAAGCGTCTTTGCGCGACAGCGTTTCGTTCCTGGACCTCTAGTAATCCTTCGTAATGCTCCGCTAATTGAAGTGGATGTCACATTGCTCAGAGACGCGATACAACGTGACTCCAAGGAAATAATCTCACGTGCGTGCGCGAGTTAATTATCTCTATTAGGTTGGCCAAAAAGTAACTGCATTTCTTTCTGATAAATGGAACAGATTTGTGTGATTAACGCAGTGGAACACGCGAGCTTCAATTTGTACATTTAAACCTCTAGTGCATTGTTTTACACTGTGAAATTTCTAATAAAATAATGTAAAATAATATTATAATATATAATAAAAAGTAATACAAATATAAGTAATAAAATAATATAAATATAAATAATATAATAAAATAATATAAAATAATATAAAAGTACAAAAATTACTAAAAAATAGGTCATTTCGACCACGTTGAAACTCGCTAATCTTCTGACGTTGAATCAAATGGAAAATTTACAAATGCAAATTTCCAAATTATAATAAATTATATATAATAAAAAATAATATAAAAGTACAAAAATCACTAAAAAATCGGTCATTTCGACCACGTTGAAACTCGCTAATCTTCTGACGTTGAATCAAATGGAAAATTTACAAATGCAAATTTCCAAATTATAATAAATTATATATAATAAAAAATAATATAAATATAAATAAAATAATATAAAAGTACAAAAATCACTAAAAAATCGGTCATTTCGACCACGTTGAAACTCGCTAATCTTCTGACGTTGAATCAAATGGAAAATTTACAAATGCAAATTTCCAAATTATAATAAATTATATATAATAAAAAATAATATAAATATAAATAAAATAATATAAAAGTACAAAAATTACTAAAAAATCGGTCATTTCGACCACGTTGAAACTCGCCGATCCCCCGACGTTGAATCGGATGGCAAATTCACAAATGCAAATTTCCAAATTGTTAACTTACAAAACAGAGAGGACGCTATAAACGTTTCTTCGTTCGTTTCTGAGAAATGATAAGTCATCTTGGCGAAAATAGCAAAAGTCAGGAGCGTTTGTGTGTGTGTACATATATATTATATATTTCTTTTTTTAACAGGAAAAGGGAGAGCAGCAGCTGCAACTTTTCTACCCTCTCTGGCTGGCAGAGAGTTGCGAAAGATGTCGGTGGGGTTCCGGTAACTCGGATACGGGACCGGCCATAAAATTTATCGAGCTTTCGGGGTGGCGGCAGTTAAACTGTCGCTGCACGCGACTGCGCCGCCGACGTCCGCTTCATGAAAACGATGATTTCCCAGGGAAAGATTTCCCGGAGGGGCCGTGACGGATAATTCGGGTTCTAATTCAAACGTTCGCGCCGTCGAATCGATTCGGCAATCACACACCGACGAATCCCAAACCAACACACAAATCCCTCCATCAACGAAAATTTTCTATTCGTCGCGAGCACCGCGAAATTGGAAACGTCGTCTCTTCCCTTACGTCCGACGTAACTCTTTTCGAAACATATTTACAAATTTAGAGACATCACTTTCACATTTCGTACAATTGGAATCTGTTTCGATTCTATCGAAGTTCTTATTTGGCAAAGAGACGAATTTTATGGAAGAAAATGTCAGACGTCTTATGCTTTTTATTCCCGCGAGGCAATCAGTGCAATTTGTAGAGTACTCTAAATGCCAAATTCGAGATTTCTTTCTTCAGTTTTCGCGGTTTTCGAATCGAGTCGAATATCTCGTCAGAGTCCTCGTTCAGGATTTAGCGAGCTTGGGAAGCGCAAAGTATAGAAAAAGAGTATACAACCGTAGAAGATACACGAATGTGCAATCTAGAGCCACGGAGATGTATGTGTGTGTGTGTTGTCGAAAGTTATCAAAACGTTTTTATTAACTCTCTTTGGCTACGAGGTGAATAACACTTGACAAAGCGTCTCTACCGTTTCCCTCGTCGAACGAGTTTCGCTTGCCAGAGGATTTTTACTGTTCCAGTCGTCGAACGAATCGCCAGAGTTTCACAAGCTGTCTGTTCATGTATCTCGTAGCTCCATTCACGGGGAAAAGTAAAAATTTCGACGAAATGTAAATATTCGAGTGAACATTTCTTTCAGTTTTTACAAGCGCGAGATCGTAATTCTTTTCGGGTGAGAAATTTCTCCCGGCGAAGCAGTAGATGTTTCACAGAATTCCAGTGAACTGTCTTATCAACGGAGAGCAGCGACCTGGGGCCCATCTAAACACACATAAGTCAGAACCATGACCTAGACGCATAGAGGCCGCCGCCTAGAAAACGTCTACCACCAGGATGAACGATGAAGACCGAGAAAAAGTGAAAACGACGACCGGCTCCTGAAATAATATCGTAAAAATCACGAACGGATCAGGGACGGTCTCGTCAACGCGTTCACGCTTAACGCGCACGTGCGCGAGGCACGCTTCGTGCATACATATATTATGAACACGTTATAGGACGTGGAAGTCTATTTCGAACCGAAAGACATTCTGTATCCAGACGCTTGCAACACGCACGGCTTTGATACAGCCACGATATATGCGAGAGAGAGCTGCATCCCCTTCGAAACCTGCCAGTGGTCCTCAACCGTGTAAACAATCCGGGCGAGGCAAGCTTTGCATTCGTAGTTGGTTCTTTCATTTCGTGCGACCATCTGATCTCTTTTGACTGATCGATCTTTCTCGTGTGCCAATTTATATTGTATTATATTGTACTATATTGTGCTATATTGTGCTATATTGTGCCATACTGTGCTATACTGTGCTGTACTGTGCTATACTGTGCTATACTGTGCTATACTGTGCTGTACTGTGCTATACTGTGCTATACTGTTCTATACTGTTCTATACTGTGCTATACTGTGCTATACTGTGCTATACTGTGCTATATTGTGCTATATTGTACTATATTGTGTTATATTATATTATATTACATTATTATATATTATATTACATCATACGAGTTGCATGACATTAATGAAATTAATGAAATTAAATTAAATGAAGTAGGTAATTTGGGAATATAGGATACTATAAGTCATACGAAGTATGTTATTTTATATCCTTGTACAGAATGAATATAAAAAAGGGTTCATAACTTTTAGGATAGATAGTACTCGTCGAAATATGAAAAAAAGTTCCAATAAACATGGGTCGAAAAATTAATAGTTAGAAGGTACAAAGAACCTGTCGCAAAATATAAATATAATTTCAAGGTCAGAAAGAAATTTCTTTTTCCTCACATTGTGTTCTATTTATCACGAAGAGACCATAAATTGCAACCTAATAGTTCTTTTCGGAAAATGGCAAAAAACTTCCTTTCAAATCATTTAACACTGCGGACGCGTGAGTGCTAACAGCGACTTTATGTTTCTGGACACGTGCACGTCTATATTACGTAATGTTTATATTTCGATTAATGTTAACAGTTATTTTTATCATTTAATTATTTAAACTAATTGTATTCTACAACTATAATAAATCAAATGTTAGTGGAATCTAATCTAGAATCGTAAAGTCGCTGTTAGGACTCCAAAGTTAAATGATTAAGAAACTCTTTTGCCGCTTTGCAAGACAACTATTAGATTACGACTTATGGTTGCTTGGGAAAGTTTTACGAGTAGAATACAATGCAGGAAGAAAAAGAAGAAAATTTGTGACCTTTAAACTCACGGTCAAGGTTAATTTTGCCGCATATTCCCAAATGTTAGTGAAACCTAACACGAAAATTACGTAAAATTACGTTTCAATAACATCTCGTCTATACACGAATGAAACAAGTATAGAAAGTTAGTAACTGACGAGTCGAACTCAAGAAATCGAACTCAAGTATAGAAAGTTAGTAACTCAAGTCGAACTTTAAACGAAGTTTGAACTTTCAGCGAAACAGAAACAGACGAAAACCACGTTCGACAAGCAAAGTCGAAGTTACTTTAATGCAGTTCACTTCTCCAATTAATCGAAAACGGATTTATGCTCACACTCGTCCGAATATCGCTGGTTGAGGACCACTGTAAATCGGCGTGCACATCTGGCTGTGGTACGCCCTGCGAAACGTGGGAGTTGCGAGTCGAGAGTAAAGTATAAACTATGGGGGTGCCACCCCATCTCGTAGCGGGCCTACCACCTCTCCACTCGACCACCATAGACGTGCCTAATATCATCGTCTATGCGAGTGTACACACGCGCGTTCGTTATCAGTTCGTATAACGTTGTCGACTCCGCCTAACGCCGAGTTTCCGCCGCGCGTACGCGCGAACGTACGCACGAGGAGGATCGTGCCTTTCGAGCGCACGAAATGGGGTGACCGAGCTGCACGCACACAAGCTCTAAATAACCAACACTGTCGGAGATTCGCGCACTTTTGCCCAACACTCGGTTACGAAATAGAACGACCGATACGCGTAACCACGATCGAGGGAGGGCACGTACGTACATATGTACGACCAGAGGGAGAGAAAGGAAGAGAGACAGATATATATATATATATATATATATTTAAAAGGAACGTAGGGTCGAAGCCAGTTTCCATGGTGGTCCAGATCTCTCTCCGTGGCAGCCAGAAATGCGCAAAGGGTTGCTAAAAGCCATTCACGGGACTAATGGCTAATGGGGTGTTCTTAACGCGGCACAGGAATCTACGCTGCGCCGCTCGCCACCCTCGTCTCGAACATTTTCGTACCTTTTCGTCCTTACACGTAAGAGTGAATTCGTAACACGCGCGCGAGAGACGCCGAGACGTTCGTTCGATTCTACTCCCCCTTAAGCTGTTTAATCCCTTGCCCTCGCCGATTTTCTTCTCAATACTTTCACCTGCAGTTAGTTGTTTCCAACGCGTTAACATTGAAACGTACGTTGTATACCCGTTCAAGCGAAGTTCGTGTACGACGATGCAAGAAATGGACAATGCACGAAGAGGATGATTTCTTTTTTGACTTTGAAATTCAATTTTTTCAGGCTTTTCACGTGTGTAATATAGATAACACGGCTATGTAAATGTATCAGTTTGTATTTATAAAATAATTCTGTTGCAAGTAAATAAAATTGAATATGACGATTATTGTATATTATATTGGTAATTTATCGAATTTTAAATATTTCGGTTGTTCTGTACTGAAAATTAGGTATTGCCTATGTTGTTGTCATCTATTTTCTTTCTACTCTGTAACAAGCTTCTATTCACATATTTCGCGAAAAATTATTCAAATCTTGGAATGACGTGCTATGGTGAGAATTTTTTGCCCCAAAATTGTAATATTTTCTCAGTTTTATGTATATAAGTAATATTTTTAATATATAATTTATATATATATATAAAATTAAGTATGTAAGTAGTAATATATAATTTGTATATATTTGTATATATATAATTAAGTATATAAATAATAAAATATAAGTTTACATATATAAGTTTATAATATTTTTTTGTATGTTTGTGTTTTAATATTAAAACAAATAATAAATTTATCACTTCTCGATATCCGGTGGCATCGCACCGACGAGTTCGAAAAGAAAGCGACGAATTACTCTATACGATTTGGTCACTCGTTACGGTCCGCAATCGGCTGTCCAGGCGCAACTGGTTAAAAAGCACACCGTTTTCGCGCCTGCAGAATGCGCCTAACGGGCAGAAATTACAAATTTTGATCATTTCGAACGGCTCTCGAACCGACGGTTCCATTGTTAAAATGTTCGGCTCGATTCTTCCTAGACGAATGAACGGTATGATATTCGAGGGAAATGCTAGACGCATCGATCACGAGCGACAAAGGCGAAACGTTGAAGCGTCGCGTCGCGTCGATGGGGGAAAGCACCGCATCGAGAAAAATGAAAGGGAACGCCAGAAACAGATAAACTGCAGTAAAGACCGTGGGCAGGATGTTACCTCGCGATAACCGGCCGCTAATGACTTTCCATAAAAAGCAATTTGCGCGACGAGCGAACAAAGGGGGGAGGTTAAAGTAATGCCGTTTCTTTTCCCATCCAGTCCCGCAGTTTTCACTTTTTCCACTCTCTTTTTTCCCAGCCCTCGTTCGAAGCGAAAAAAAACGTTCGTTTTTTTTTTTTTTCGATAACGTTCGCGAACACAGGCGGGCCTTATCTTCGACGCTGCGATACTCTCTCCTCTGGTGTCACGAAACGAAGCGAAGAACTACAGACCAGGCGGTTGTTTCTCTGTCAATCCTTCGCGCAGCGCTGCGCTTGGCAATTTATTTTCATTCAATATCTACTTTTCGTTATTAAGGATGCCGGACCGCCATAAATCCCGGGGGGCCCATAAATACCGCTCGAGTCGCCGGGAGTGCGCCCAAACTTTGTAATATCGGTTCTGTGCCAATATGTTACTATCTGACGCCGGTGTAAATCCAAATTTGTCGAACGAAAGTGTTATACATTTTAATATGTAATTATAATAATAACGATAATATTAAAATATTGTAAATATTATAATAATTATAATAATAATAATATTAAAATGTTGTAAACATAATAATAATATTACAATATTGTAAACATAATAATTGTAATAATAATACTACAATGTTGCAAACATAAAAATAATAATAATATTACAATGTTGTAAATATTATAATAATAATAATAATATTACAATGTTGTAAATATAATAATAATAACAATATTACAATGTTGTAAATATTATAATAATAATAATAATATTACAATGTTGTAAATAACCAACTCGAATTAATCAGCCAAGAAACCAAAAAAATGGGTGTTTTGAAAAATTTTCAAACGACATTATTAATATAATAAACTGTTTGAAGTTTATTTCAGAAGCAATTTATTTGCGAAATAACGAAAGTATATTATCGAAGCATTTCATATAGGAATTAAATTAACTTACTTCCGAACGAATGATTTGTTTGTTACCGCACGAAATAAATTATTTACTATTTACCAGGATTCTTTACTTGTTTATTTGATTTTGATAGAAATAACTCCTTTCTCAAGGTATCACGTACAAAGTTTGTATTTACTATTTCTTATTCTGCGACTACGCTTATCCATCAGACAGAGGTTGAAATGGGTATCGTTCGATTTTTGTTGGCGACGATAAAAGAAATTTAGGTGCGACTGTGTTTTAGTGAAACAAGTATTTGTTGAATATAACTATGAGAGGGCTATTTGCTTTAGCTACTTTGACAGATGTCCCCAAATTTTGTTCATCAACGGACCAAATGTTCGAGTCCCATTGACTCTAACACTACACTAATAAATTATCTTGATTTTCGTTGATTATTTCTGTTTTCTCTTTCATGTGAGTATACTTGATTTAACTGATATTTATTTCGAGTAGAAATAATTTTAAAGTGAAATTAAAGTCAACTATCAAAAAAATAACCAGTTCCTCTCTCAATTTATCATTTCCCCAATTATTCTCACAGTTTCGAATTCCTTTTAACTGACCAAACGAACTACGTACCATTAATCGAAATCCATCGTTACCGAATGACATTCAATTTCAAAAATCTACTCGCAAATTATTATTCGAGATGAATTCGCGCGAATCTTGTGAATGATTAGAATAATAAAATTCAATAATAAAAAGTATATATAAAGAATAAGACCGAGTATTTAACGGAGAGCGAATCGGTATTACGGATACCGGTATTTTTTAGGTTCGATTACGTTTGATGAAACCGAAATGATGCGAATACGATGCTATCAAAACGATGTTAGGTCGACAGATGTATTTCGGTATAATACCGGTATAATACCAGTAAATAAAATATATAGTCAATATATTAGAAAAGGAAAAAGAGACAATGATTAAATGCTTTCATAAAGCTGTCGATAGTAAATTTGATGACGCTTATACACGTATACTAATTCATCGTTGTATCTCTATACAATATCAGCCACGATACTCTTACTTCATTGTAAAAGATGACCGATTTCTCGATACGTTTTTCCTCTTTCTCGGTGAAAAATGACTAATTGTCGTACGTCGATAAATCGAAAGAGGAGTTGAAACAACGATCAATCGTAGAGTGGAAGAATATCCCGCTGAATTACTTAAAAAAAATTACTGGAAATATGCCTAAGCGTCTGCGATATATTATTGAAGTTGAGGGCTGCCTAACAAAATATTAATTATCGTGTATGTTAACAATTTTTCAGGGTCAAACATTGTAGTTCTTCAAATGTCCCAATATTTTTGCCACGCTACATTTCGACATGGTTCAGTTTATTGTTTGACATTAAGAAAAGTATGTGCAATAAATAAATAAAATTTATGTTACTGTAAACTATAATGAATGTTCTATTATATTATTAAAAAATTAATCCAAATTTACTATTATAAACAATCGAAATCCACCACAATATTTTGAACAGCACGATGTCCGAATATTAATAAGAGTCACTGTACGTAGAAAATGAAAAATGTGTTTTCGTCAGTAAAGCGGTATCCTACCGGTGTATATTTCGGTATTTTTGCTATTACAGACATCAAATACCGATAAAATACGTATAAAAATACCAGTAAGACGGTCTTATAGCGATATTTAAAGCCGATTTCCCAAATAGCGGTTGTATCACGATAATATGGGAGCAAATACCGGTATAATACCTAAACCTCGCAATATTTCGGTTTCAGTCTCTCGGTGTGATACCTAAACCTCAAATTGTTTCAGTTTTCAGTCTCTGGTTAAAATAGCAGTGGCTGCTAAGCGAATCGATACAGTTTGGAAAGTTTTACCCCGCCTTTGGTGGAAGCATACGCGAGCGAAGGAAACTCACCGAGTTGTGATTGATGCGTCGGCGTCGGAGCGGGCCTAACCTTGTCTGGAGGACATCTTCTGGTGGCAGCGACGGTGGCAGGCAAGGGTATGCTCGTGGTCCCAGCGCCAGGTCCGCCACCTGCACCGCCGACTGCCGACTGCTTGTTGTACGGAGACGGCAATCTGAAACGAAGGGATCAATTTAGAACGGAGTCGTCCCAACAGAGTCGTTATTGTTCCTCAGACCGAAATCGTTTCCCCCCTCAGGCTCGATCGTCGATAGTCGACAACCATTTTATATGTACTTTGTAACCGTTTTTCCAAACAGTTCTTCTCTCGCAATTTAGTTGTAATGTAGCAGTACAGTATGTTATTCTCCTTTCTGCCGTGTGAAAATTATATGTACCGTTTGTACATTTCTTCTCTCGTAATTTAATATAGTATAGTATAGTAATTTAGTATAGTATAGTATGTTATGTTATAGTATAATATTGTATACTAGTATAGTATATTATTAGTATAATATAGTATAACATAATATTAAATTTATGTTATAGTACAGTATAGTATGTTATGTTATAATATAATATTTAGTTATGGTATAGTATAATATTGTATAATATAGTATAATATACTATTAGTACGATATAGTATAATATAGTATAACATAATATTAAATTTAGTTATAGTACAGTATAGTATGTTATAGTACAAAATTTAGTTATCGTATAGTATAATATAGTATACTAGTATAGTACAGTATAGTATAATATAGTATAATATAATATTAAATTTATGTTATAGTACAGTATAGTATGTTATGTTATAGTACAATATTTAGTTATCATATAGTATAATATAGTATACTAGTATAGTACAGTATAGTATAATATAGTATAACATAATATTAAATTTAGTTATAGCCTAGTATAGTATGTTATGTTATAATATAATATATACGTATTTAGCATAATATCTTATTCTTCTTTTTCCTGTGTTTGTACATTTCTTCTCTCGCAATTTAGTTATAGTACAGTATGTTATGTTACAGTATAATATATATGTTATTTGGTGTAACGTATATATAAAGTATGGTTATATGATATATGTATTTTAGTTATATTTGTCAAGTGCAACTATCGATTCATTCGTATCTACTTCAAACTGAGGCATGTTTTAAATGTTCACGTTTCTAATAAAATAATCCACGCTCAAAAAATACATTGCTGTCTTGCATTGTTCAGTTAAAAAAAAAAAATTACAATTACATTATTACTTATTATTAGTTACAGTTACAGTTACTTACGTCGACGACTCAACAGAGTCCATCGATCTTTGGCGGTAAAGCTAAACGAAAAAAATATTCCGTCTCAAAGAGTATACAGAGCACTCAAAGAGTTAACAGAGCTCGCCAAACTAACGATCAAAGATTCCTCCTCAGTTTGTAGCTCGTGCAACCGAATCTCGCGTATTTTCTCTCAAAGTCAAAAAGACGGGAAGAAAGAGAGAAAGAGAGAGAGAAATAGAGAGAGAAGACAGGGAAAAAACGAAAGAAAACTCGACGAGGGCGTTAACGTGGCCGAGAGGAAAACGCTGGCAAACGAAAACGAAGCGAAGAGGGAGAGTCTCGCGTTGGTGGTGTCGTTTCGCGTTTCGTTCGTGGCGTTCCCTTCTCAATTCTTTCTCTCTCTCTCTCTCTCTCTCTCTCTCTCTCTAGTTGGTTGGAGTGCTGTGAAATCGGTACCGCGGAACATCTTTGAATCCGCCATCCGGCGACGAGAGGGCGATACAAACTTTAATAAGCGAGCCATCTCGAATAGTAATTCAGAAAAAAATCATTTTCATTTCCTCGCGTATGTATATATATATATATATATATATATATATATACTGCTCCCGTTGTCATTTGTAATTTCTTCTGCCTTTATCGCGAGAATAGTCGACGATCTGCACCTTCAAAGGGACGTGCGGGAATTTTAAACAAACTTTTCATTACAGCATCTACGACATGTTCAAAACATTTTCCATAGTTACGCGTATCGATATAAACAGAAAAAAATAAATTAAAAATTACGTACAGAGTCGAGGAGCATAATCCTCTTGTGGGCAAAGAGGAATGTGAAAGGAAAAAAACGAAGACGGCGGGGGGGGGGGGGGAGGTAAAAACCCATGAGACACGCGCCATGGGTTCGCCACTGAGAAATAATTTGTGAAAACGATTCCCTGCACAAGTTCACAAGTTGAC
The DNA here is from genome assembly GCA_036937485.2 of Tetragonisca angustula. Taxonomy (NCBI): domain Eukaryota; kingdom Metazoa; phylum Arthropoda; class Insecta; order Hymenoptera; family Apidae; genus Tetragonisca; species Tetragonisca angustula. Next base: position 345,332 of record JAWNGG020000026.1, on the reverse strand, counting down.
AACCCTGGCTACGCGTCGCGTCACCATTGAACGGTAAATATTTGGTTGAAACGACGTGGTCGGCACGTAGGTGCTCAAAGAAGCCTCTCTTTTTTTCCTACGCGCGCCATTATTCGACGACCAGATTTCGCGTCCCCTTTGCCGATGAATCAACCAGCGAAGAGCGCCAGCTTTCCTGGAAAACCAGCGCCAAAAGAATTCGGTCGTTCTCGTTTTGGAATGTTTTCATCGATACGTCAGCGAGTGCGTTGCACGTCTGTTCCTTCTTTTCGGAAACCGAAACGTGGACGGTACAAGGGGGCATCGTCTAAGTTTATCGCCTCCGATATTTCCGTCGTTTTTGTTTTAAATGTGAGAAAGTGCACAATGATTTTTTTCTTTTTTTTTTGTAAGTAGGAAGATTACATCTGCGATTTTTTAACGTTCTAGAACTATCAAAATGGTCAAAATGAACGGTTCATAATTTTAGATAGATGTAAAACAATGTATTTTTGTTTTTTGAAGATTTAGATGATTTCTTGCAAAATATGTGAAAAGTATTACAAAGCGCCACTGTATTATAAAGTCTTCCTATTTTATTTTATTTTAATGTCTCTGATGGAAATTTTGTAGTTACAGTGTAATGTTAAATGGAATGATATACTTTTTGATTCACAATTAATTTAAATAGACGTAAAACAATGTATTTCTCTTTTTTGAAGATTTAGATGATTTCCAGTAAAATATGTGAAAAGAATTACAAAGTGCACTGTGTTATAAAGTCTTTCTATTTTATTTTATTTTATTTTAATGTCTCTGATGGAAATTTTGTAGTTTCAGCGTTAAATGGAATATAATTTTTGATTCATAATTTTAGATAGATGTAAAATAATGTATTTCTCTTTTTTGAAGATTTAAATGATTTCTTGTAAAATATGTGAAAAGTATTACAAAGTGCACTGTGTTATAAGTCTTTCTATTTTATTTTATTTTTTCTTTTTTCTTATTTTAATGTCTCTGATGGAAATTTTGTAGTTTCAGTGTAATGTTAAATGGAATGATATGCTTTTTGATTCATAATTAATTTAGATAGATGTAAAACAACGTATTTTTGTTTTTTGAAGATTTAGATGATTTCTTGTAAAATATGCGAAAAGTATTACAAATCGCACTATGTTATAAAATCTTTCTATTTTATTTTATTTTATTCTTTTCTTATTTCAGCGTTAAATGGAATGATATACATTCTGATTCGTTACTCGACGATATTCGATACTTTTTGTAAAGAAGTATGTATTCACCGATTTGTATACCTGAAATTATTAGTTTCAAAGATAGTTTAACTTTGTAAAGAAGTATTCACTGATTCGTTTCAGGTCCCAGACTCTCCACTGTTCTCCCCACTCTGTCGTGCGCGGCGAGGAAATTTCAATGTAATGGAGGGGGTAGCACTAGCGATCAGGAAATTAGGGGGCCGCCAGTTAGCCACCTTTGTTTTAAAATTCTTAATTTCGTACAATCTATTACATGAAAAAGTACAAACAGAAAACACAAACGCAATATCTTTGCATATCTTTGTCCCTCGTGCGTAACTTTTATAAAATCAAAACTAAAGTTCTCTACTTGTATTATCAATTATATTATTTTATACTGTTCAAGTTTGATAAAGTTGAAACTAAAGTTTCACGACTTTTGTCCTGAAGTTAATAATTTTTCATACACGTACACAGACTACTGTAAACAATTATAATCAATAGAAAAGAAATTTTATAAAGTTGGAACTAAAGTTGCAGAATTAATCATTTTTCGACGTACACAAGTTACTATAAATATTAAATCAAACGAGTTTCAGCGTCTCCTGTCCTAAATTAACAATTTTTAGACACGCACAGATTAGAAATATCAAATCAATGAAAACAGAGTCACTTTGAACAAATGCAAACGTTCCACGTCGCGTTGTAAAATTTCGACGAACGATATCAAATTTCAAGGTTATAAAAATCGCCGTTTGCAACGTCGCTCGGTACGCGGACGTTTCTCGAACAGTTCTGACACGTTTTTTAAATGAAATGTCCGGTACTCGGACAAACACCGTGGATTAATACACGCGATATGCATATGCATGGGATGGTTCTTGAGCCGCATAAGGGATATGCATAAGCCGCGATTATTTGCCTAAGGGCAAATCGCACGAAACGAGACGCGTTAATAATGGTCGACCTCCTTTTACGACTCGAGAAGGGGGGGGGGAGGAGGAGGAGGAGGAGAAAAATGTCGAAACGGTCGCGGTTACGCGCGAAGGACGGGCCAGGCGTTTTATCGTGGCGCCGATAAACGAGATACGTCCCGGTGGTTCCCTCAGGATATACACACGAGGATGTTATCGAGAATCGATACGAGGATCGTGGCCGGTTATTTGAAAAAACGAATCGTCCGCCCACGCGGACTAGAAAACCCCAACGCCGAGATAACGCGTGAATATGTACGCGCGTGTCGCGGATCGTTGGTTCAGAATTTAATACCAAATTGGATAGTTCTAGTTACACGCGTAGTTGGATAGTCCGCGAGAAAACGAGCAGACACGCACGAGGTCTATATGTAAGTGGCTCAGCTACGGCTCAAACTCTATAATCTTTGCATTTTCCTTTTATCTGTCCGCGCGTAACACGCTCGTTCTGCCTTCCATCCAGTGCGCGCACGTTCGTCGAAGATAAGACGCGCGATGGTTATCATTTCTCGTCGCAGTGTTTAAAAATATCATCCTGCGTTTCAGCTAATGACTTTCGCCTGTATCTCCGTGGAAAGAACGATTACACGTTCTTCATATTGGCAGGCGAATTTTTCTAAAAGGAAATTAAAATCCAGAGTTGTTCTTGGATGTGTGTACGAGCTTGATTGCATGTCATGCAAATGAAATTTTCTTCGAGTTTCCTCTACGATTACGTAGGACTGTAATTACCGTTTGATCGGTAAGCTTCGAGTTTAACGTCGCAGTAGATCCATCCGGATATCGGTCGGACTTGGTCAAGCCTTTCATGCTCTCCTTATTTTACGCGGGGATTTATAAGCGTTGTTATATTATATTATATATAATATAATATAATTATATTATAATATTACGAGAGAACGAGTATTAGAAATAGTATTTATTTATTTATTTATATTACATATAAATAAATATTATAAAATAAATAAAAATATAAATATAATATAAATAAATATGTTTATGTTATATTATAAATATATATTTATATTTTATATAATTAATGGTAACCTCTTAGCTGTGAATGACGAGTATACTCGTTACGAAGAAATGACGATTTTCGTCATGCGAGAACTTGTTACACGAATTAAATCCCTTGTGGGAAATGAAACGTAATATTTGTAAGTCTTGGACGTTTTAGAATTTTATTTTGAGATTAGACTTGACTAGCTCTTCTATTAGAGGTACACATAAGTTGTTTTTTTTTCAAATTTAATAAACACTGCCATCTAGTGGCAATAATTTAACTTATTACAACATAACCTATATTCTAGTTAAATATATTGACATTCAGCGTGCTCGTTGTTAAATTATATTACAGATTAAAATTGTATTAACTTTTAAATGAAATACAATTTTGTATAGTATCAGAAAACGACATTAATTATGGGTACGGGTTAATGTATATCATTTCTAAATATTTTCATGCTACGATCGCTTGCGTGCGCCATCTTGCGACTTGTATCGTGCAAAAGTCAATCTTGATACGTATACAATCCTCTTTTAAATTTATAATAGCCAAAATTATAAAATTTTTTATGCTGATAATTATAATGAACGTAGACATGGTGTTGTACGATATAACGACGTGAGAGGAACAAAAATTTCAAAAGAAGAAATTCTCGAGGATAGAGAGACAGTCGTGAGTCTGTTGATACTTATTATTTCGAGTAATTCGAGATAATTCTCGTGAACTAACCTTTTTATCGCTTTCTATGAAACTTTATAAAACGGTGAAGGAAACTTGTTCGAAGATTGGAATTATGTATCATTAACTCCTATATACTATACTATTGCTTTAAACGATAATAATCAACAAAATTTCATGCTAAATTGATGAGAATTGTTTGTCCCTGGAAATTGCAATATTTTCCCAATTTTTAAGTATATTTAAGTATAACCCAGGCAAAGCGAGTAATACCGACGAGTTCAAACAGAAAGCGACGAATACATATTATACGGTTCGGTCGCTCGTTATGGTCCGCAATCGATTTTTGCCAGCGCAAGAAGACCATCATCCCCAATACTGCACTTACATATTTTATTTCAAATTAATACTTCAATCTCGCGAAAATTCTCTTCGTAAATAAACTGCTGGTGCAAAGATGAGTACAGAAAATATTCCCGAAAAGTTAAAAAAAAAAAAAAAAAACTAACTGGAACAATAAGAGGTTGACGTATCGAGTGCTCTCTCCAGTAACGATATCGATTCTACGAAATCGTTCGTGTTCCGCGAAAGAGAAATCGACGGCTCGTCCCGAGATTTACGGCCTCTCCTCTCCTCTCGTCGCGCAGCGTAGATTTGCAGCGTGATGCATGGGGGGGAGGCGAAAGGTCGTCTGAGACAAGAGAAGAAAAAAGAATTCAAAGTCGCCGAAAGGGACGCAGTTGCGGCGTTTCGCGTCGAGCGAAAGAAAGAAGCGTTTCAATCCTCAGCGGCGCGTGTGCGCGAGGAGGGGCACGAGCCGAAGGGGACAGAGAGCGTTTCGCGAATATTTACGAGGGCAATATCAGGAATTAATGTCCCCCGGCCGGTGTTGCGAGCCGCCATCGGCCTCTCGTCGTCGTTTCGCAATTTCTGCAACCGCTCCTCCTCTGCGCTCCACCACCCGGCCCGACGTATTAATACGGCGGCAGATATGACGTGCCCCGGCTGTAAACGTCCTCTTTACGACGCCTTTGTCCCTCGTTTGTAAGCAAACGACGTTTCTTCGAGTGGCAGCGCGCCACTGTCGAAGGTGTTATTAAGGGACATCGAGAGGAATTAGACGTTTGAAAGGGTTGCAAAGGTTGCGCATCTCGTTTCCCATCGTTCGACGTCGTCAACCACCCTCTAACGAGAATAACGTGGGACATTGCTTGATCGAGGCTGACAATTGCTTCGATTGAATTCGATTTGAGCCTTTGTCTAGGTTCGCGGACCATAACGAGCGACCGAACCGTATAATATGTATTCGTCGTTTTCTTTCTCTTTTGAACTCGTCGGCACGACGTCATTCGAGAAATAGAAATTATTAAGAATAAACTGATCGCTTGTTTTGCTTGGATTGCGTTTATATCATATACTATACATTACACAAATTATTACATTTATATATATTTATGATGCAATACAATATGTTACATTTATAAATATACTTGAAACCGAGGAAATGTTGCAGTTTGGAACAGAAAAATTCTCGACGTGCGTGGCAAGAGGATAACTGTGACAATTAATCGCAGCGTAGAACTTCGAATAATTTATAATTTCCATTTTGGCTAACAGATGCTACAAATTTCGGAAGTAGCATTGAATGGATCGCAATTCGACGATATAACGTAGAACAAAATAAAATACTGCGCATTGATGAAACGAAGATGAAGGAACCTTCTGAGGCCACTTGACACGTGAAACGATGGACGAAGCGTGTGAAAAGAATTTGTCAAAACTGTCAGTTCGACAGAAGTGCGAGATACAGAGGTGACAACGAAGACGAATCGTTGCTGTACACACACGTATCGAGATAAAAGTTGTTATTAACACTAGGCTTACGTTACGAAATCAGTATGACGGATTTCTGACTTTACGAGCGAAATTTGAAAAATTTTTACCATCTTTCTCTGACAATGTTTGCTGATTTTTATTAATACGAATGATACGAATATACAATACATATATTCGCCGAGGTTGTCATTTTTTTCAAATCTTTAATTTAGAAATCTAGTATACGTAATACTATTTAGTTTTGGTACACATAGTGTGTATATGTATATTAGATATTTCAAAACGAATATGGAACGTTAAAAAGAAAGAAGCCAAGTGTCTGACGTTGTTGTTTAATAAAAAAAAAAAAGAAAAAAAATCAAGTGCTTCTTCTTTTATCGCTTCATACTCATTTCGAAATATCCCCTAATCTTCGCGAGCAGTATAGTTCCGTATAGTCTCGAAAGCTGTCGACGAGGGAATATCGCTTCGCAGTTTTCACCCAACGTCGATCACCCGACAAAAAAAAAAGAGAGAAAAAAAAATGGGGATCGTTAACGAGCTGACGGCGATAAATAACAGCGTTGGAACGCGTAAGAATCATGGTTTTTCAACGGGAACGAGACGAGTGGTCTAGCTAGCTGCGAGGTGAGTTCGTGAAAGCGCCAACAAGCTGGGGCCCACCTCTCTCGACCGGCTCTCGAGATCGTGTCCTCGTGGCTGGATCTAATTGGTCGACCGATTTCGGAAAAATCGAGCCCGCTAGTTTCGAAGCAATTAGAAGGAATGTCGCCGGGTGCCGTGGCAAGTCGATAAGGCATCTGGCCGCGGCTTTTACCTGCCACAGTTCAACCTAACCCCGAGATCGCGCGCGCGCCTAGACAGAGGGAAGTGCCGTTAGAAACTTCTCTCCTCTGCTTTGTGCTTAACTATATCGGACTGCAGCGCGTGGAGCCAGAGGTCGGTTCGAACCGATCTCGCGAACTGACTCTGCTAATTGCCATACTTTCGACCGATTGTCTCTACTCTCTTTCTTTGGTTCTTTGATCCTCGAAGTCGAACAAAAGCACAGGAGCGGATTTTTTTTTTTTAGTTTGAGGATCAACGAAATATTGTGCTTTTTTTTTTTATGGAAAATTGCCGACAGTCGCGTATATCTCGAAATATAAATGTTTTACGAAAACATACTTGTATGTTTAAAATATTGATGTATTTCGTGAGAATATAAATACGAATATTATACCTTTTGCAAGAGATTTATTCTATTTATTCTATTCTACTGCTCGTTTGGAATTGTAGGATATTTGTCTGTAATTTTTCATCAGAATGTTTGTATTCTTATAAAATTATTTACATTTACAATTATAAATATTTTATAATGTTTCACGGGAATATGAACGTAAATATTATATTTTATGTAAATACTTTCTTTTCGCAAATCGATATTTGTCAATTTTCGTGACAATATTTCTTATAAAATTATATTTATATAATGGTTTCGTATAAATATAAATATTACCTTTTACATGAGATTTATTTTATCCTATTCATTTTTTCACAAGAATTTATAAATCTCAATAACACAAGAATACTCTCGTGAAATTAGAGAAAATTTATACTTGCAATTATACGTGTTTGTAAATTTCCCTAAGAATATTTATATTTCTCGTTTAGAGAAATTACGAACATTATAAATGGGCGGTGGTTTATTCGTGACTCTAAATCTCGGCAGTGGATTGAACCGGTTCGGGTCAGACGCACCCACTGCACGCAGCAACTCGAGAATGAATTAACCTTCTTTATCTTTCATTTTCTTTTTTTCATAATTAAGGTAGTTGGAACAGGATTTCGTTTCGCAGATATCGCGGCTCGTTTGCACGGTGCACGCGGGTTTTTTTTTAAATACAACGCGAGCAAAAAGAGGCGAGGCCTTTTCGCTGAAAGAACCAGCGAACTCGCGCGATCAACTCGGTCGAATATTTCGCGTGAATGAACTCTGGCGATTTATACACGGTACGCTAGGAATATAATTGCGCGCTTAACCAGTTCTTTTGAGGACCAGTCTGCGAGAGACCCCGAAAGCAGAGCGCCAGGGAACCTCGGCTCGCTGGAGAAGCTGCCACGATCTCTCAGGCGAATGATCTCTCAGCCGCGTGGAAACCGCACCGAACCGTATACAAATGCAAATTGCGACAACGTGCTTGGAGATTCCGATGTTACTGTCGCGCTCCCACTCCCTCGTGTCGTAATTTCGTTGAAGAAAAGCAGCCGAGAGTGAAGGAACCGATGGCAGATCGCTACGAGCCCCGACAACTTTTACGAATTACGCTCAAGTTCAACGTTGTTTCGAATGCCCTGCAGGCGTATTGAACTGAAGGCTGAAAGATCGAACCGGTAAAAATAACACAAGTGCCCTACCGAATGAAAAACACAAGCTTGTGGACTTGTTTTCGAGGAAGGAAGACAAACAGGATATAAGTTAATACGAGACAAAGACTGAATTTCAAGGTCAAATTTATTATTATTATTACTACTTTTTTTTCTTTGCATTGTATTCTACTCATCACGAAAGTAAAACTTTTTCCAAAGAACCTAAAAATTGTTTTGAAAAGTGGCAAAGAAGTTTCTTCATCATTTAATACCGCGGTCGCGTGGGTTCTAACAGCGACTTTATGGTTAATGTTTACATTTCGAATAATATTAACAGTTAGTTTGAATACTTAGACTCACGCTGATGCTATTGCAACGATAAATCAAATGTTAGTGAAACCTGATACGGAAATTACGTAATATAGTCAACCACGTGCCAGGAATCGTAAAGTCGCTGTTAGAACCCACGCGTCGGCAGTGTTAACTTCTTTGTCACTTTTCAAGAGAACTGTTCAGGTTCCTTGGAAAAGCTATATCTTCGTGATGTGTAGAATACAGTGCAAAAAGGGAAGAAAAAGAAATTTTTGACCCTGAAATTCAAGGATCAATGTTGCGGCAAATTTACATGCATCCCCATCAAATCGAAAGTGTAGAATTCGTCTATGACAGAACAAACTTTTCCAAGTTATAATTGAGAAACCTTTTTGCCATTTTTCAAGAGAATTATTCGGTTCATTCGGGAAAGTTTTACCTTCGTCGATGAGATAGAATACGATTTTTTCAAAAGAAATTTTTTTTGTCCTTGAAATTCAAGCGTGAATGCTAACAGCGACTTTATGTTTCTGGACGCGCGGATGTCTATATCACGTAATGTTTGCATTTCGAATAATGTCAACAGTTAGTTTTATCATTTAATTATTTAAACTCATTGTATTCTACAACTTTAATAAATCAAATGTTAGTAAAATCTAATCTAGAACCATAAAGTCGCTGTCAGGACCCACACGCCCGCAAAGTTAAATGATTAGGAAACTTCTTTGCCATTTTTCAAGAGAACTATTCGGTTCCTTGGGGAAAGTTTTACCTTCGTCGATGAGATAGAATACGATTTTTTCAAAAGAAATTCTTTCTGACCTTGAAATTCAATTTTGCATCTTTTCTACATGTATCTCCATCAAAGGTATAAAATTCATCTACAACAATCACCGATAAACGTTCCCTTCCTGTACGTGGCTGCTCCACTGTACGAGCAATTTCCATGAGAATGTAGCCAAACTGAATATCCCGGCGTGAAGGTCTCGCTCGAAATCTTCTCATATATATTCTCATATAAATTCAGAAAAGATTCTCATATATATTCACGCAACAATGGACGCAACGGAGCACGTACGTACGTACTTATCTACACAGAGCTGTGTGCGTTTGAATGAAATTACCACGCCAAAATAAATAAATTATAACGAAAGTTAATCGTCGGAGAAACAAGAGGTGGACACTTGCAAAAATGACGGACGCTTAATCATCCGTTGCTGAACGACTCAGCGGCGGTTAAATAAACGGAGGGAGGCCAAAACGTTGCACGAAACGTTTTCTGGTATAAATCTGCGTCAACTGGCAACCGAGTGCAACGCGAGTGTGAGAGAGATGACGGACGACGTCGCGTGACGAGCGTGTTACCCGAATGCTTCGCGTGAATAGCTAATTCATTCGCGGTACAGAGTGGATACAGTTCGCGTGTCATCCGAATCCGGTGTCACTTTGCAATTAACTGACAGGGCCCACTTCCTGTAAAGGATTGCGCATTTACGTTCACGATCGCTCCAACGTGCAACGATTAATAACGAAATCGAGTGATTACGAGGGACTACGTCCGATAACAACAAGATGATAAAATCTGCTGCTTTTCGGAAGCATTAATAGTGATGACAACGAAAGTGAAATGCGACACGCACGCTAGTACTATCGGCGATCGAAACGTAAAATTACAACATTTCGTTTAAACACATAAATTGTATATATATATATATATGTATATAAATGTTTCCTAGGATATTGTATTATGTAATTATATATCTCAAGTTTAATAAATGTGTATTGTATGATTAATATTTTTATGGTACAGTATATAATTGAATTTTAATATATTTTTTTCTATAATATTATATAGATGGACATATTAAAAATTGAATTTTGTATTTAATAACTTATTTACATAAATAACATTATATCATTTATATATATATCATTTATGTAAATAAATTATTAAATATGAAATTCAATTTTTATATATATATATAATTTAATATATGTTACGTAAAATATAATATAAATGTATGTATATTAAAAATTGAATTTTGTATTATATAGCATTGTATTGTTGTTGTTGTATTATGTTATATGTATTGTATTACATAACATAATAAAATTATATTTATAAAATATATTATTTATGTAAATAAATTACTAAATATAAAATTCAATTTATATATATATATTATATAATATATGATATGTACAATATAATATAGATGTATATATTAAAAACTGAATTTTATATTTAATAATTTATTTACATAAATGATATATATCATCACACACACACACACACACACACACACACACACACACATATATATATATATATATCATTTACGTAAATAAATTATTAAATATAAAATTCAATTTTTATATATATATATATATATAATGTAATATATGTTATGTAAAATATAATATAAATGTATGTATATTAAAAATTTTGTATTATATAGCATTGTATTGCTGTTGCTGTATTATGTTATATGTATTGTATTACATAACATAATAAAATTATATTTATAAAATATATTATTTATGTAAATAAATTACTAAATATAAAATTCAATTTATATATATATATATATATATATATATATATTATGTACAATATAATATAAATGTATACATTAAAAACTGAATTTTATATTTAATAATTTATTTACATAAATGATATATATCATCACACACACATATATATATCATTTATGTAAATAAATTATTAAATATAAAATTCAATTTATATTTATATATATATATATATTATGTACAATATAATATAAATGTATACATTAAAAACTGAATTTTATATTTAATAATTTATTTACATCCAATCTGCGTCCACGCGAAATATCCGACAAAAATACCAAATTGATCATTCCGACGATCTTGATAGATTCCGGGCGTTAAGCTGGAGATTTCCACGTATCGGGAGCGTGGATCTCGGGATCCGAACGATTTACGAGGGAAAAGGGCCGACGATTAATTCGCGCGCGGCGGCAAGACAGCCACGAGTGGTTGAAAGAGGCACGAGAGAGGAGAAAGTCGGCGCAAGTCGGCGAGCCGGTTGCGCGTTGTTCCAGAGCGCGGGATAAATTTAGACAATCTCTCTCGGGTGAAAAAGGACGGTGTTCTACCAGGAAGGGCGACGCACTATTCCGCGCGAACGATATTATTATCGCGAGGCGTTTCGTTGCGCCCACCGCATATTATTTCCCCGTTTCTATTCAGAAACGCAAGGACGCGGGACAAGCGTTTATTACGCACTCGGTGTGTGTTCAACCTACGGCTACGATGATTGACCGGTTGCTTAACCATACCTCTTCGTTTTGGAGAAGAACTAACTTCTCGATCGAATATTTTCTTTTTTTCCAGGTATAGTTTTCTAGGCAAGGCTGCGTAAATCGAACCAGAACCTCGAACTTTTTCCAAGAATCGTTCCGTATTCAGCACAGCGATGGAAGCTTTACGTTGTTGGAACACGAATTTGCGCAAATATCGACAGTCTCGTTTATTTATAAAATTTTCATTGAGGCCAACCATTGTCTCCACTTTTACGCGCGTATTTTAAAATGCAATTAATTTCATTTCAAACCAGGAATTCGTTCTGCAATCTGATGGCTGCTGTGACATTGTCGCATTTTCATCGTGGGCCACCACGATGAAATACTTTCGAACGAGCTAAAGAGCGATAAAGATAAGATAAGGGCGAGTCTTTTCAACACGTAAGAGTATGCAACAAGAACCAGGCATCGATTCGAGGAAACGGCCACCTATACAAAACCAAGTGAACACCGGCGAACGAAAAGTTGGCCGCGGGATTCTCAGGGCACGACCGGATCTTCGCTTCGAAACGATCGAAACGAGCTTGCTCTTTGTTCGCGACAAGAGACCGTCGAAAGGTTACACTTAATTATGACAGTCGGCGAGGCACGTTTCACCAGCGGCAATTCACTTTCCCCCACGAGTGTTTGTGCCTGGTCGAAGAATACACTCGAGCGATCGACAAATAGCGTGTTTGCGAGAGTTTGACGATATCCACATTTGATACTTTCGGCAAACGAGTAATAAAATATTACACGTTCGCATTATAATACGTATTATTATAGAATAATATGCATTTTAGACAATAAAATATGTATAAAGTGTGCAACAATTATAATTATTGTATATTACACGTATAGTTTAGTAAAATATTTTATGGTTTGCCTTAGTTTTATAAATTGCATTACTTTGTTGAAAAGTATTAAACGATTCCAACTGATGATAGTTATGGGTTTGATTAAAATTTCCTTCGACTGTTTGTGTTACGTATATATTCGAGCGATCGACAAATCCGTGTTTGCAAGAGTTTGACGACATCCACATTTGATACTTTCGGCAAACGAGTAATAAAATATTACACGTTCGCATTATAATACGTATTATTATAGAATAATATGCATTTTATACAATAAAATATGTATAAAGTGTGCAACAATTATAATTATTGTATATTACACGTATAGTTTAGTAAAATATTTTATGGTTTGCCTCGGTTTTATAAATTGCATTACTTTGTTGAAAAGTATTAAACGATTCCAACTGATGATAGTTATGGGTTTGATTAAAATTTCCTTCGACTGTTTGTGTTACGTATATATTCGAGCGATCGACAAATCCGTGTTTGCAAGAGTTTGACGACATCCACATTTGATACTTTCGGCAAACGAGTAATAAAATATTACACGTTCGCATTATAATACGTATTATTATAGAATAATATGCATTTTATACAATAAAATATGTATAAAGTGTGCAACAATTATAATTATTGTATATTACACGTATAGTTTAGTAAAATATTTTATGGTTTGCCTTAGTTTTATAAATTGCATTACTTTGTTGAAAAGTATTAAACGATTCCAACTGATGATAGTTATGGGTTTGATTAAAATTTCCTTCGACTGTTTGTGTTACGTATATATTCAAGCGATCGACAAATCCGTGTTTGCAAGAGTTTGACGACATCCACATTTGATACTTTCGGCAAACGAGTAATAAAATATTACACGTTCGCATTATAATACGTATTATTATAGAATAATATGCATTTTATACAATAAAATATGTATAAAGTGTGCAACAATTATAATTATTGTATATTACACGTATAGTTTAGTAAAATATTTTATGGTTTGCCTCGGTTTTATAAATTGCATTACTTTGTTGAAAAGTATTAAACGATTTCAACTGATGATAGTTATGGGTTTGATTAAAATTTCCTTCGACTGTTTGTGTTACGTATATATTCAAGCGATCGACAAATCCGTGTTTGCAAGAGTTTGACGACATCCACATTTGATACTTTCGGCAAACGAGTAATAAAATATTACACGTTCGCATTATAATACGTATTATTATAGAATAATATGCATTTTATACAATAAAATATGTATAAAGTGTACAATAATTATAATTATTGTATATTACACGTATAGTTTAGTAAAATATTTTATGGTTTGCCTTAGTTTTATAAATTGCATTACTATGTTGAAAAGTATTAAACGATTCCAACTGATGATAGTTATGGGTTTGATTAAAATTTCCCTCGAGTGTTTGTGTTACGAATATATTCGAGTAATCGGCAAGTCCTTGTTTGCGAGAGTTTGACGAGACGTACATATGTACATCATGGTCGACACTTTTGGCAAACGAGTAATATCGAGAAGCAAAATGTTATACATTAACGTTGTTCCAAAATTTAATAATTTGCCTCGATTCTGTAAATTTGAACTTGATATCGCTTTATTAAAATGTAATTATGAGTTTAACTTTTCTGGTTGTTATATTGCTTTGTAACAAAAACGATTTTGATGATTTATCGATTTATCAACGAATCAAGCAGAATCCCGATTAAATTTCTGCAATTTTAATATATAAATAAATTTATAATATAATATATAATATGTATAATATATAAATTTCTATAATTACATAACATGTAACATATACAAATATGTATTATACAACATGTATCTAAATTTACGTGACAATAAATTATATAATGTACAACATAATTGTATAATTATAATATTATACACTGTATAACTAAATGACAATAAAAAATAAATACACGTCAGATATACAAGTGACAAGTACGTACATTACCAATCAATTCAAAGAATTTAAAGTCTTTTTATTCTACATGCATTTGGCCCGACAGTTTCGATATTCAACCGTCGCGCAACACTAAAAAACGATAAGTTTAATTACAATTAAACCACAGACGTTAAACTACAAATTCTCGATCTCTTCGATTCTTCGATCTCTTCGAACAAAGTGGAATTCGTCGGCTTAGAGCGTGAAAAAAATCCAATGGCAACAAACGTCAAACATGGACGAACGAATTTCGCATGGAGCGCGTCATCGATCGGCGATCGATCATCCCATTCGTCTATGGACTACGTGGCTTTTGCCAGCCGATCGCCAACAGTACCGCGAACGTACGTATGTACATTACGTAGGTACTTGAGAGTCTATTTCTGCGAGAGAGCGCGTTCGCTCTCGGGGATGTCTTTGAACTCGTTCGCTAAATAAAGAGAATTTCAGCGAGCGAACGAAGGGAAAGGAAGACGGTTGAAACCGTCTGGGGGAGGAAGGAGGAACGACGGCCCCCGCGTGAAATAATCGCACGAGTCGCGAATAATAAATCAAACGTACGCGTTGGGAGAAAGAGAGAGAGAGAGAGAGAGAAAGTATCCGTGTTCTGTGCCACGTGCCAAGCAAACAACCCACCCCGTCCTCCCCCGGCTTTTTCCCTCCCCTTTCATCCCCCCTCTTTCTCTGATTTCTTCCGTTTCTTCTTTCCGACACGCCACGATACGCCTCGATCCACTCTGACGTTTCTTCGCGAATGATTGATATCCAAGTCTCGCGTTTCTTACCATTTACCGAGCACTCGAGAGCTTTGCTTTAAAATCGAAACGGTTTCACCGTTCGGTAAGCGAAATTCGGGATTTGAACATTGAGACAGGCGACTGTTACTCTACTAGGGTGGGTCAAAAGTTTCTTCTCGTCACATTCTTTTTTAAAATGAAACATCAAAACACGCGGAAAAACTAATTTCATCACTTTTAAATTACATGTTGTTTAAGTTCGAACAAGTGATTTTCTTTTTTTGTCATTAAGTTTTGAAAATTGTTTCTCTCGAATGTTGAAATGTATATATAATATATAATATATAATAAGAAACAAAATTACGGATCGAAACGTCGAAATATGAGGAAACACTAATTTTATCAATTGTTAAATTACGTTTAACTTCAAACAAGTAATTTGTTTTCTCACTACGATTTAAAAATTGTTCCTCTCGAATGTTGAAATATATATATAGAATAAGAAACAAAATTACGGATCGAAACGTCGAAACGTGAGGAAACACTAATTTTATCAATTTTTAAATTATTGCATTCAAATTCAAAAAAGTTTTGAAAATTATTTCTTTCGAATGTTGAAATGTTATATCATACAATGAAAGAAATTACGGATTTATTTTACAATAGTAGGAAGTGATTTTTTTGAACCACCCTGTAGAATCGCGTCAATCCTTTAACAGCGACTTAAACGTTTATATTTCAAATAATGTTAACAGCTAGTTTTATCATTCAATCATCTAGACTCACACACTGATGCTATAACTATATGATAAATCAAATGTTAGTGAAACCTATATAATACGGAAATTACGTAATATAGTATTCCATGCGCCCAGAATCATAAAGTCGCTGTTAGAACCCACGCGTTGGCAGTTTTAACTTGTTTGCCACTTTTCAAGAGAACTGTCAGGTTCTTTGGAAAAGCTTTACCTTCGTAATGAGTAGAATACAATGCAAAATGGAAAGAAAAAAATTTTTGACTTTGAAATTCCAAGGATCAATGTTGCGGCAAATTTACATGCATCCCCATCAAATCGAAAGTGTAGAATTCATCTATGACAGAACAAACTTTTCCAAGTTATAATTGAGAAATCTTTTTGCCACTTTTCAAGAGAATTATTCGGTTCATTGGGGAAAGTTTTACCTTCGTCATGAGATAGAATACGATTTTTTCAAAAGAAATTCTTTTTGATCTTGAAATTCAAGCGTGAGTGCTAACAGCGACTTTATGTTTCTGGACGCGTGGATGTCTATATTACGTAATGTTTACATTTCGAATAATGTTAACAGTTAGTTTTATCACTTAATTATTTAAACTCATTGTATTCTGCAATTTTAATAGATCAAATGTTAGTGAAATCTAATCTAGAACCATAAAGTCGCTGTTAGAACCCACACGCCCGCAAAGTTAAATGATTAAGAAACTTCTTTGCCATTTTTCAAGAGAACTATTAGGTTCCTTGGGAAAGTTTTACCTTCGTGATGAGTAGAACACAATGCAAAGAAAAGAAATTTTTTTTGATCTTGAAATCCAAGGTTCGACAAGTTTATCTCAAAATTCCTGCTTTATGTTACATTTTTTATCCGCAATGATGTGTTGACTTTTGCAGCAATAACTAAAGGAATAATACAATGAATTTTATGTTTCCTTCCTTTTTTTATTTATTTAAAATCAAAATAACTTTGTATCACAGCTATTTATATCAATACTAGTCAAAATGAGTGGTTTATCTGTGCGATAAACTGCATAACGCAACCGAATTAACCAATTTCCTCGTTTTGTACAACTTCTCACACGTTTTTAGAAATTTTAGCTTTTTCCCTCATTTAGGGATCATGGTGCCAGATAAATCAATGATACAAAGTTAATTAATACCGACAATGTACTACATAACATGGTACAGGAGTAAATAATAAATCAATGTGAATATACATATAAATATAAGTATAAATATAAATCAATATAAATATAAGTATAAACATAAAAATATTCTGTTATTACGTATTTCTTAAAGACCAGTCATTTTGACCAGCCCTGGTAGAAACAACTTGGTCAAAACGTCGGCAGTTTTACTGTCAAGATCAATTTTGCGGCAAGTTTGCATGCACCTCCGTCAAATCGAAAGTGTAGAATTCATCTATGATAGGACAAACGTTTCTTTCCACCCGTCGTACGTCGGCGAGAACGCGAATTTTTCGGGAGTAATGGTTGTTATCGCGGTTCGCGGTTACGAAACGTGCACCACCATCGAACTCCTTCTTCCTCGCGCGAGCCAGAAGCCAACAAAGCCAGCCCAGTTCAGCAAGCAGCTGAGCCGAGGAGTCGATGCGTTTGAATTGCACAGAAATCGAGTCGATCGGCGTCTCGAGCGAGGTTCGTTCGAAAGGCGTCCGGTGCTTAACAAGACCGGTTCTCCCACGGAGGGACAGTTCGTTTACGACAGAATTTCGCAAAACTGACTTTTCCTTTGCTTCATTGTGCGACAGACAGGGGGAGCACAGGTTGGTTCGTTTCGTCTTGAAAAAATGTTACAAATACACCGTTTGTCTATGCCTTTCGCTCTTTAAAAGGAGGCTGTCGGTCTTCGTCGATCGAACGCCAGGTGCGTACGACACGCACGAGGGTTCGCGGGTTCGCTGGACCCAGAAAATTATTAGAACAGCTCCCCTAAGTTCGGCCGAGTTCCCCTCTTAATGCCGCCTGAAACCTCTTTCTTTCTTTCGCCTTCGCGAAATTGGCAAGTATTAAAATTGCCAGCAAGATATAATCGTTAAAGTTGCTGCTGCTTGCAGAATGAAGTAATTTTAGAGTGTAAAATTTTGTAATGTTAGTGCGTTTGTAATTACGAGTGTTTCAAATGAGAATTTTCAATATTATAAATTTCAAATGTCGACAAACGACACGTAAATGATATAATTACGTGCTCGTAGTAAATTGTAAAATGAACGAATTTAAATTTAAATTCATTATTTATTTCTGATGGATCGATTAAACGATTGTGACAACGAGAATGATGGTTTAATTGCGTAAATACTGTCTGTACACAAAAGTCAGAAAGGAAACGAACCCTCCGAGTTCGACTCGTGTCGGAATCGTTGCCTCTGAATTTCTATTATGCAAAATGTGCAACTTTCCCTACAGAGAAATAATTATTTTCTCAAGCTTTTCAGATGTTTCTTTTCTCTTTTCTTCTCGACTATGTGAATGTAACAACGAACGGGGTAGCAGTTGCACGAAAGCAAGCGAGAGCTGCAGAAAAGTTACGAATAGATAACGGGACATTATCTCGGACGCGCGATTTGTTATACGTACGACAGAAGGCGTTTCGCACGTGTCACGGAATAAACAGCTTTTCTCGTTGATCGATGTAGCTGAAAATACCGACGCAGCTACGGTTTAAAAAAGAAGAAAAGACTCGAACTGAAGCGAACTAGAATTTCCATTGGAGACGTTAAAGTCGAAAGAGGTAGAAAAACACTATAATGCAATATATATATATATACATACAAGCTTTAATTTCTAGTTTTTTGACTGGACTAGAACTTCTGGCGATTATAGAATTTCCAAATTATTTATTATTTATTTATTTGGCAACGTCAAAAACGCGTGATTAGTATCCGAATGCGCTCTTAATCCAAAATTAAAGAATTAATTATTATTATATTTGTAAAAATTTATACATATAATTTTCATTTTAATTATAATATAGATATAGATTGTAATTTTTCTAAATTTTTATATTTTCAATATTTATAGTATATTTATAGTATACGAAGGTATCTTGGGATTATTATTACGAGTCAATAAATTACAAACTTGGTCGTCAAGAGATAACATTCGGTACACCGATCGCCCAGCAGGACATTTAGATTTCGTTCTAGATATATTCGTGGTGTGGTGATTCGACGATTCGCTGAGAAATTGAGAGCAAGGGACTGTTCCTTTTTCTCTTTCGGCCTGGAAGAACCAGCGGTGACGGACAATCAAGAGGAGGAGAACACGCGTGACAGAATGTTCTCATCGAATCGCGTGTCCGCGTCGGAGGTTCACGGGAGAGGTGTCGAGGTGTCGACCTGCAGCCAAGGCCTAACCGGTCTGCAACGGCCCCCGTGGCGATGGCCATTCGATGCACGAGGCGGGGGATCTGGTTTTGAATTTTTCCTCTCTCAATATAGATCGTGACCGAGCACGTCTTACTCGCCCGTGCCGTGTAAATGACAGAACTGCGCTCTCCGCTCTCCTCTCTTCAAATCACTATCGAACGTTTCTTTTCTTTTCGAAACACAGATGTCGATTCGTTCGAAACGCGAGGAGGATCAACCACCCAATTTGGATGAGTTGGAATAAATGGAATACCATCGAGGCAGAACTCGCGTCGCCATAAATCCACGATCCTCGATTCCAATGGAGTCCGCGGAACCATCGTGGAAATCCGTCAGAACCGAGCGGACCACGCTTCAGTTTGCAAGGCGGTCACCGTGAAAGTTTCGATCCGCGAATCACGGCCTCTGGATCTCTGGGTCCTGTTCGAAGAACCGCTAGGGCCTCTCAACGATACGAACACGCTTGGATCTACTTTGCTGCAGATTGGAATACGGCTCGCTAATCGCCCTGCTGCAATACCTACGTCGACGATCTTGAAAGACCGCAACAGAAATTTCTACGCTTGGCAGTTTGTCACAGTGGTGATCCTGGTGCCAAGATATTCTCACAATTACGAGTTAATCTAATAACCAAATTAAATCTGACCACACATGAAAGTAGCTAACTTTGGTCTTTCGGTCGGTAAGGATGTTCAATGGTACTCGCGCCCGAGTATCATCGAAATGTTCAAACTTAATGTTCCAGATGGCCGCGTCATTCTCAATTGCTTCACATTGAACACCATCGAACATACTGCGGTGTAATCGTATATTCATTGACGCTAATAACGCACGTTCATCTTTGAAACGCTTTTAAACCGCTTAGCGTCTCCTTGTAATCTTTTCACTTGTCAGTCTCGTGCCTCGTTTCATTTAAAACCTTTCTAGTTGCATCACTTTTGAATAAATAAATAAATATGAATCCATCACTGTCCATCACTATCAGACTATCACCAATGAACAAATAAATAAATAAGTAATATCTACGCTCCTCGTGGAAGCTTTGTCTTTCGTTTGGAATTCGGCTAGATTTCGGAATCGAAGGCAGAGAGAAGAGAAATGATCGAAGGAAACCAGCCAAAGGTTTTCGACAGATTCGTGATAACTGACGATAAGAGGCAGAAGAAGAGGAAGAAGAAGTGAGGAAAGATCGTGGGATCTACCTGTGCGCTTCCGGTGAATTTGGCAAGCTGCGTGCCTTCCTGCTGGCACTGCCGCCGCTGCTTCCGCTGTTCCCCATCTCGCTGCGATCTCCAGGCTGTTTGGCTGTGGCTGGCTCCGCGTGTCACCGCGCCAGAGATCCGAAATAGTAGTAGCGCTTCTCTTCAGCGTGCGCTGACACTTCTGACACGGTCAAAAGTGTCCCGGTGAATCAACCGGCAGACGCGGACTCGCGACGCGGTAAATAAACAAATAGGCGAGAGTTACGAAGTGAAAAGCCTCCCCGAACAAGCAAGCAGACGAAAAAAAGAAAAGAAAAAAAAAAAAGAAAAAAAGAAACAGACGAACGTGTCGCTTTCGTTTGCCAAATTTCTCCTTCTCTTCGGCTCGATCGGAAGAGCAACAGTGATTCATTCGTTCGGCTCGTCGTCCGGCATCGTCCGATCTTCGATCCTCGAGATCGTCAGATTATAATCGAGACTCGATGATACGTTTCAATTTACATTGTCGCGAGCGATTTTACTCGGCTGGCAGGCGTAATTTGTTCAATTGCCGCCAGAATGGCGAGTAACGATCGGTCAATGCTCGCTGGATCCACCGCATGTTCACCGTATTTCCCAAACCGTATTTATCGTTGTTGAACAGTTTGAAATTTCTAGAAGAACGACCTCTCCCCCTCGATCATTTCCCTCCGATTGCTGCCGGGTCGAGCCGCTACGAAACGATCGCCGAGCCATCGATCTCGCCGTCACGATCCAACCGCGAGAACCGCGAGCGAATCACCGCGTACGCGGACTCCGAGACGTGACTTTCGAAACGAGACGGCGTATGTCGCAGCATTGTTTCCTCTCGGAGGGCCCAAGTCTCTTTTCTTTTTTTTTTCTCTCGAACCGAGATCGATCTCGCAGGAGAGCTACGCGAACGAGGTGTGTATTCACTGCACTGCACTGTCCACCGACAACAAGCAAACGACGATGCCTTATGGCGTGGGCTGTTCCACGGTCATGCTGTGGCCATGGTGTGCAGGCATCGTTGATGGCCCGTTTCAAACTGAGGCCCGCCGAGAGAGAACCATTCCTGTTCCCATAGCACGTGGCTTCTCTCTTTCGCTCTCTCCCTCTCTCGCCCTTGCCCCCACCATCTATACTCGCACAATCCCCATTACTCTCTCTCTCTCTCTCTCTTGCCTTGGTTTTGTGTCTTTCTTGCTCTGAGATCACCCCAGACTCTCTCTCTCTCTCTCTCTCTCTTTCCCTTTCTCTTCTCTTCTCGATCCCCATGCAGATGCGATATATACCTTCCCTTTAGCAGGGTCTGTGCGTTTCATCTCTCCTTCGCAATATTCCCATCTATCCCGTTTCTCCTTCCTTCGTTCTCAAAGTCTCTCTCTCTCTTTCTATTCTTCCCTCATCGTCTGTTTCACCCCCATGAACCCCTCTTCGTTCATCGCCCCCCCGGAGCATACAATCGCGTTTCGGTTCTCTCTCTTTTCGTTTTTCTTTCTCTTTCCCCCATTTCTCTCTCTCTCTCTCTCTCTCTTCCCTTTTGTCACCTACGCACAGCATCAGTACCCCACAGCCTCCGCGGATTTCCCCACTGCATCCGAGTGACCAATCGCGGCGCTTCCCTTCCGTGAGAGCCGGCCAATCCGCGCACCAGCGTGTTTGTCCATTCTACGTCTTTTCTTTTTTTTTCAATCATTTTCACGGATAATGCGTGCACACCGCGAGCACGTGCACGCCGCGGTGGGGCATTGTTGCAACGAGACGCAACAATAACGACAGGCTGCACGCCAGTGCGAGTTGTGCGCGCGTGTCTCGCAGCGCATGCTAACATAAGCGCGCGTACAAATTGTAGAAACGGTGGCACGAGAAAATCCGCTTTGGTGCTGTCTTTGATCGAAACTGACTCGTTTATAATTATCGTACACATAACAGGGTGAGTCTCGTAACGTGACGACTCGTCAAATAATTCGTAAAATATTTGTTGTACGAAAAAAATGTTTCAGAGAGAATTTGCACGACTTCCAGGGGGACGTTTAGTGCTGTGATCAGTTTTGTGCCATTTTGCTTCTTTTTTTTTTTTTTTTTATCGAGCAAAGAGAATGAAAAAGACATTGACGAGGAAATTTTTATTCCATCTTCTCGACGTGGAATCACGGGACACCCTGTACGTGGAATTTAATCAGAGCTTTCATTCAGAGTTTGTGCTAAAGGCTGTCTCATTAAATACAGCGGATGAAAAAAAAGGCATTGGCGTACACCTAGTTTTCATAAACTAGGCGTGGAAGTGGCAAAAGTACGGTAGTAGGGATTTTTAATAATTATAGTTGCACAACGATAATGCAAAAAATGTCAAAACTCGAGAGTGAAAAGGGAATACTGTTTGAAAAAATATTCTTTTGCAAGCACTGCAAGAAGACTATCGAATGATATCGTGCCAATTAAGAAAGAACGCTTGTCTTTAAACGATTGAAAAACACTAGAAACCATTCAAACACATGGTCGAACTCCAGAAAAGAAATTCCTCGTCAATATCTTTCAGATTCCCGAGTTTCTATGTTACTGGTGTTACTATTGTATAACTCATTATTGTAAATTACTTTTGTATGCAGCTATACTATATGTGTGTGATAAATTATATATATGAATTACAATAATATACTATGTATAATAAACTATACTAATGCTAAATACAAACTAAATATAAACTATATTTATATTTTAATAATTTGAATTCTGTTAATATAAACTTTATTTATATTATATTTTTTGTAATTATCATAATAGCAAATTATGATAATATAATAATAATAAATTATGATATTAGATGGTAATAAACTATATATATGATACGTTTCCATGTATGTATATATATCCTAATAATAATGTCCTAATTTATTATTATTATATTATTATCATATTATTATAATTTACTATTACTACATTACTATCATATTACCATAATTTACTATTATTACATTATTATCACATTATCATAATTTATTGTTATTATATTATTGTTATCACATTACCACAATTTTATATATATATATATATATGGAAACACGTATCCAAAACCATCGCCATTATTTAAAAAACTCGATCGCGCCATTAGTTGCGGGGCACACTGCACCTCCTCCGCGTATGTAGTAAATACACACGTATGCACTACAGAGATCGAGTAGCAACAAGAAAGCCACGATCCCCTCTTTCGTATGGATAATTCATTAGGTTACGAGGAAATGCGGAGCAGAATTTTCGGAGTACCCGTTACATACCCTGGCTATATACGGGCCACAGCCATAATACACCCACGTTGGCCGCGTTGCGTCGCTCAGGGGGAGGAGAGAGTTTCGATGTGTACGCGCGGTTATATTGTGCGGCGAGCGTAACGCACACGGGCCACGACCGTCTGCAGCCGAGTCGTGGGCATAATGGAGCATTGTTAATATGTTAATGTCGCGAGCGTTCCTAAAGGTTCCTCACGTTTCACCGAAGAATCGTTACGCGGTCCATTGGACGGCGGACCTTGAATTTCTCCTCCCGCCCCTCCCGCATCCTGCTTCGCGATTTTCCATGAAAATTCGATCGCGAACGAACAAACGCACTGGACGAACAACCTTCGTGTCTATCGATTTCCTGAGAACCACGGGGGTGCAAATTGCGGCCACGGCGAGATGAACTTCTCTAACGATCGTTTCGAAATGGCCGGGCATTAAATATCGTCTCGTTCGGTGAAAAGCGCGGCAAGTCTCACGCGAGAACGTCGCCCGGTTGTGTTAAAAAATAACGACCTTGACGAGCGGCGACACGCGGGGCAACTGGCGAATTTAAGGAGAAGCAAAAGTTGGTGGCGAGTTCCTTGGCTGGCCGCGATACGCAATTAACCGCAGTAATTAAAATATTTGAAGCTCCAAAGCTTCCGCGGTACGCGGAACACAACACCACGTGTTGGCGTGTAGAACACACACGCACGCACGATGTCCACGGTGTGAGTGTGAGGCACGCGTGCAGCTTGATTAACGTGGACGTTAATGAGCACGTCGTCGAGTCGTTCGTCTGACGGGACACGTCGGTATCGATTCGAAACCTGTCTGGTATAAAAGTACGTGAAAATTCTTCCGTAATGAATATCGAGGGAAAGCCAGCCCCGAACGTTTATTCGTCGCGATGTGTGCCGATCGATGTCGACGAGACTGAGATTAATATCGTGACGACGATGGACGCTGTTGAATATCTTGGGTAGACGTGAGACACATAGTTCGATTTAAGCAGTTTTCCAATCTCGTTTTTTTTTTTCTTTCTCTTCTTTTTGGTGTTGATCCAACACCTTTCACGGACGTACGAATGTGTCAAATGAATTGTAAGTGTCAAATATGATATTATTGTAACATATAACGTGTAAGAAATTTTTGATAGTTTGCTGTTGGGATATGAAAATATCGCTCTTCGGTATCTTTTCACTGATCAAAAATGAAGGAAAGAAGGCCACTCTGTATTACGATTTTTGAAGTGCTCGCTCGTCTATGTTAAAGAATTCCTGGAGTGCAAACGTACAGTTTATTTTTTCAAATGAACCTGAAAGGCCCCACAACTGAAACGTAGTCGAATCAGCTGAAAAAATTGACTTGAAACGTACAATTTACTTTTTAAATGAAACTGAGAAGGCCCCACAACTGAAACGTAATCGAATCAGCTGAAAAAATTGACTTGAAACGTACAATTTACTTTTTAAATGAAACTGAGAAGACCCTACAACTGAAATGTTAATCGAATCAAACTGATAAAAATTGATTTGATGAAAAAAGAAAAAAACTACTCCTACATTTAAAAAGTAAACTGTACGTTTTAAGTCAATTTTTTAGCTGATTCGATTACGTTTCAGTTGTAGGGCCTTTTACATTTAAAAAAATGAACTTGTATTATCTCTTCCTTCACGCTCGACTGGTACGGCGTTCCAATAATCCCTGATTTATCTCCAATCGGTACATTCAGTACTGTCAACTGTCAGTAAAAAGAACCTGACGTATCCACGGTGGATACGTTGGCAGCCTACATTGGCAATCGTCGGTAAGAAGGGATTTGTACTTACCTTGGCATGTCTTGAAGCTGCTTGGCTCTCTGCTTGTATCGCGAGAGGGCGAAAAGAAGGGCGAGGATCGGCCAGAGGGTTGATCCCGCGGCCAACTCGCTAGGATTCACGGAGCCGACGTCCGCCCCAAGAGCTCGGAGCGCTCCTACGCACAGGCTCACGTTCTCGACCTGCGCAACACACGTAAAACCCTCGTCATCGATCACGCTATGAAACGATGTACACTCGATGCTGTGTGTGCACCGGTTGCGCGAATCGATCGAAAATTTCCTTTTCCTTTTTTCTTCCTACATATCTCCTTTCGACCGATCCCCAAGGATACACACACACACACACACACACACACACACACACACACACACATATGCACATACACAGTTGACTAATATTGGCATAGCGTTGCGTAACGTGTTCATTCTTATTTAGTTTTAGCGAGATCGCGCTCTTCAGATTTCGTGTCAAACAGGAATTAGTCTCTTTTTTTAATTGAACCTAAACCAAACGTGGGTATGGACGGGCAGGTTTTTCACTTTATCCTACATTCGTTGGCGGGTAACATCGAGGAAGCGTTAAAAACGCGGTCAAACTTGCCGGGCTCGAGCGAGTTGCTATTCGCGCGATCGGTGTCGCAACGCAGTGTTCGATCGACTCGACATTAAAATACCAATAGCACAATGTTAGTTCGACAACCAAGGTAGCTGAGCTCCTTACTCGAACGAGGCCACGGAACTTTTTCGGCGACTCGAAGATTTTAATTGCAAAAGCAAATTTGAAAAGGAAAGGTTAGGGCGGCTGGGACGAACCGAAGAAGAAGTCGAGAATCCAGGAGATACGGTGCGACGTATCGAGGTGACTGGTGCACACATAGTTTCGAGGGTAAGAGCAACGTCGAGGAAGGCACGGGTGTAGGTGTACATAAAGGACGCGCGGCCAGCAAGCACACGGTGTACATATACGACACGACATTCTGCGAAACGTGACCGCCGTGACCATGGCTACCTTGTGCCAGCACGCGTGCCGGCCTGCCTCTTTTGTTTCCATTGTTCTTAAGAGCCACGGCGGCTCCGGCTTTTACCCAGAAAACAAACCGCCGCTGTACACGCTGCACACGCTGCACACACACACACACACACACACACACACGGGGGTGGTGAGAGGTGTACACGAGCCAGCACCGCTTAGAGAGAGAGATGACTCACCCGACAATACCCTGGCTTGCCCACGCGTAGGTAACAACTAGATTGCCTGTGTGTTCGTTCGAGTTACACGCGAGCGACGATGGGGTGCTGGTGCACGGGCCGCGACAGAGAAACAGAGAGAACTCAGGAAAACCGGTGAAAACCGTGCGTCGAGTGATCGACGGGACGTGCTCTCGCTTACAACAACCCTCCCCTTTTTTCTTTCTTTCTTTCTTTCTCCCTTTAGTTGCCTCTCATTTAGTTGTCATTGGTTCTTATCAACTTGGTTGTTATTTCGGATCATCTGATGTGACTTTTGGCGGTTTGATTGACATCTGAAAATATTTGCGAAGTATCGTTCCAGCTGTGTTTTTCATACGTGTCTGATTTCACTGTACTGCGTGAAAAATATTTAATTTCGAAATGTAAGATATTTCACTTTGAATTTTGTAATTTAACTTTAAGACTTTATAATTAATCACAATTTAATTTTAAAGTTCAAGATGTTCAAAGATATTCAATTTTAAAATAAGTTTATGTACCATGTAAAAAGGGGCTTGCAATCGCAAGTTCAGAAAGCAAAGATATAAGTTTTCCAAAACTTTCTAACAATTTGCGAAGTAGAAGTCGCACGAAAGGAATTCTAAAGATAGACAGAAACTGAAACAAGAATACTTATAAATATAAATAACTGTTTTCATAATAATAAAAGCAATTATTTTTTCAGAAAGAACTCAAACTACAAAAGATATATAGCTACCTTCTTGATAACTTAGAAAATAGAATCGTTAAAAAAGAAAAAACAATTATTTTTTTCAGCGACCTAAGGAACAAATATGTTATTCCGTGCAAATCCCTTACACAAAATAACATATTCAAATCTGACACTGTCTCATTGTTACTTGCAAATACAACGCGCGAGTGTATTTCCTTTCCACCCCATTTTCGTCTTCTCCCGCTTTCTCGCGATTCCCAGTTCAACAGAAACAAGTTCAACGCCGCGAATTTACTACTTCCGAAGTGACCAAGTAGAAAATGTCTGCTAAGCGACAAATCGAACACATCGACCCCCAACGACGGCGAGTGACTTATTGGGACTCTCGTTTCACTCAGAGAGCAACGCTTATCAGAGTCCATTAACGACGAAGCTTTGAAACGAGATACGGCGAGAGTCGAAAATAAGAAGCGACGCGATAAAAGGTTCGTCGAGCTTCCGGAGCTTTGTGAAAGCGAAGGTTGTGCATGCAGGAGAGATCGGCAGCGCGACACCGTCCGGGACAAACTCTCGCTGTCGCGAGAGCGACACTCCACTCGACTCGGTTATCCAGATACGCGAGATGACAGCCGTAAATGGCGACCGCTTTTTAATGCGTTCCTCTGTCTACGGGTCTCGATTGTCCCCGCCGAGAGGGGAGATGACGCGGGCGCCTCGCGAAGAAACAAGACCTTGCTCCTAAGGGAGACGTCGCGCTTCCTAATAAAGGAACTTCGGGATCACGAACGTGCATCCAACAGGTTGCAGGCCTATTCTCTCTCGCGCGCGCGCCACCGATCCGTCGGAATTCTTTCGATTCTCCTTTCATTTCGTTTTTTACAATTCCTCTCGCGATGTTCTGGTGGCAGTGAACCTTTTTGAGAATTGGGTCAAATTTTGTTCATTGTATTCTTTTTGGTGGCTCGTGGGTCACTGAATCAGTGGCGTCATTGGGAAAAGGGGAGGGGAGGATGGTTAAAATCTACCTTTTTTTTTTTCTGGTTCTCACTTTTATAATCCTTTAGAAAGTTTACGTTTTCTTTTTGTTTTACAACTTTCACCTTTGCAAGTGAAGAGCAATAAAATAAATGTCGACGTCAAAAAATTGATATGAAAGGGGTGACATCGTGCCCAGTCGCCCCTGCACTATACATTATATATATATATATATTTTATTTCTTAATACGTTTTATCGTCTGTTTTCTCTTTTACTATATAAAAAACTAGCAAAGCTACCCATTCTGAGAATGGGATCTAGTGTGTTTTTTTAGTGTTTATTACATCTGTTTAAGCGCTATATAAAATTTTTTCGACACAAGTAACTCGTACAACATTTAAGACTTAAAATACCTACATGTATACATAACCAAGTCGTAGATACTCCATGAAACACAATTATGCGTTTATTTCTCACGTTTAACCTCTAATCGAACACTTGTAATTTTCTCAACATTTTTCGAAAAGAGGGTTTCGAAAAATAATTAAAATTCTTTTATATATACGGGGGTCGTTTGAAAAGTCTGCGTGGATCAGTGTCTGAAGTTTCAGTGGATGAAAGTGTACGTGTCACTATGAAATTTGCTAATTTTTGCTACGATCGAACAGTGTTTGTTGGCACTCTCTGCTATCGTCGATTGGAGAGGGGCTAGTTCCGATGACTCGACACGTAGGCTCTCGAATAGCTGACGTATCTTTGGACATGGTTGTCTCCGACTGTAAGACTGTGGTTTAAGCGTCCATATAGTCGAGAAAGTGGATGTTTAAGACGAGCAGTGTATTCTGTGAATTGAAGGAACGAAAGAGTGGGGACGAGCGTCAATTGTTATACCGATGCTAGGCACGTGCAACGAATTCCAATGTTGTTCTACCACGTTGTTCGATTGTAAAGAAATTTCAACATTTTGACAATTTATTTGAGCTGAATACGTTTAAACTATTTTAAATTTAATCCATACATACTTTTAAACTAAACGAATCGTTATCGAATGATTGTAATTAATCTAGATCTCTCGAAAATTTATTGAAACTCTTATAAGAAAAAAGATAGTTGTTAATCAATAATTATCAATAATTGGAAATCTTGAATAAATGTTACATTTTCATCAATATTCAGTTAATAATACACATAGTGCAATTCTACAATCATATTGATAGATATAAATTGACATATCAGACCAAACAAAATTACTGATTTCTCAATATTCAATTTGTAATTTTGTACAGATTAAATTTTTATTTCTGCCATTATATTGTGAAAATATCTATATTTACATTAGTCTGTATAAAATTACAAATTTAATATTGAGAAATCAATAATTTTGTTTAGTATGATAGGCATTAAAACAATTTATATGTGTGTATATGTATATTTTACATGTGTGTATTAGTCTGTGTAAAATTTGTAATTTTTATTTCTGTCATTATATTGTGAAAATATATATGTACATTAGTCTGTATAAAATTATAAATTTAATACTGAGAAATCAATAATTTTGTTTAGTATGATAGGCATTGAAACAATTTATATGTGTGTATATGTATATTTTACATGTGTTACATTACAAATTTTACACAGACTAAATTTTTATTTCTGCCATTATATTGTGAAAATATACATGTACATTAGTCTGTATAAAATTATAAATTTAATATTGAGAAATCAATAATTTTGTTTAGTATGATATGCATTAAAGCAATTTATATATATATATATACTAAACAAAATTATATATATATATATATATATTATTTGTGTTTCATTTTTCATGAAGTTCAACTTTTTAATAAACTAAATAAAATTTATAAAATTTTCTATTTTCGTTAGTTTCAAGTGAGAGATATTGATTTTTCTGTTGAATAAAGGTGTCCATAAAAAAAAAGTAACCACGTATATTTTCTTCGAATCAACGTCATCAATAAGGTGTGAATTTGAAATTTTCAGCTTGAACAATTAGGCGTCGGTGGTTGGCAGCGTTGAGAAGGGGAACTGTTGGCGAGCAAAAGTCAGGATTCCCATCGAGTCGCGAGCATCCAATTAACCAAATCCATCGGCGAGATGCAATCAACAGATCGGCGAGGGCACTACGTGTCCCTCGAATGGCCGCTATCGAACGCGTACGCATCGAATCTGGTTTGTAATTCAGAAACCGTGCTACTCTCGGGCAGGGGAGAACGTCCGCCGTAGCCAAAGATGGCAAGAGATGCCTCCTTATGGTAACGTCCTCGCCTCTCCGCCACGCAACGATGAAACGAAGGAAAAAAGAAAACACGCGAGAAACATCTCCTCGATACCCGTCTCTCTTTCTCTCCTTGACTTTCGATTTCGCGCGACGTCCGCTTGGCTCGCTCGAAATTCTCGTTCCGTTTCATTTTCTAGTTCGTTCGTTTGTTACTCGAAAGGAAGGTCAGAGCTATGAACCTATCCTTGATACGAAAGTTTGACACTTGGAACTCGATTTCTCTTCAATACTGTTGCGTGCATTCCAATTTGAGATAAATTAGGTGAACTCTGATGTACAACCATGTAAAATTCGACGTTTTTTTAATTTATTTATTTGTTGTCATTATTATTGTTACATAGTTCGTGGTTATGTAGTGGCGCACAAGCTCAAAGGGTTAAACGTCGCGTTTATTTATTTTTGTCATTATCACGATTATTACAATTTAATTTTTGTATAATTTCTTGAAACGTGACAATCTTTGAAACAATTTTCAAATTTGTATTGTCACCTCCAGCTTGTGCGCCACACGAGCTCGAACTGTTAAAGTTATTTATTATTATTATTATTATTATATAATTTTTCTATAATTTTCTAAAATGTGATAATTATTAGAATAATTTCCAAATTTGTAACTGACATCTCTAGCGTGGTACACGAGCTCAAAATACATACTAAACGTTGCGTTTATTTATTATTATTATTATATAATTTATTTTCTATAGTTTCTTAAAGCGTGATAATTTTTAAAATATAAAATTTTCCAAATTTACACCGACACTTCCAGCTTGTGTGACGCACGAAGTGTTAAACGTCGCGTTTATTTATTATTATTATTATATAATTTATTTGCTATAATTTCTTAAAGCGTGATAATTTTAAAAATTTTTCAAATTTGTACTGACGTCTCTAGCGTGACACACGAGCTCAAAATACATAGTAAGCGTCGCGTTTATTTATTTACTTGTTATTATTATTATAATATAATTTGTTTTTCAAAGCGTGAT
The DNA here is from genome assembly GCA_036937485.2 of Tetragonisca angustula. Taxonomy (NCBI): domain Eukaryota; kingdom Metazoa; phylum Arthropoda; class Insecta; order Hymenoptera; family Apidae; genus Tetragonisca; species Tetragonisca angustula. The sequence continues at coordinate 313,470 of JAWNGG020000026.1, read as the reverse complement.
AATTTTTAAAATATAAAATTTGCCAAATTTGTACTAATACTCCCAGCTCGTGTGACACACGAGTGTATTAAATGTCGTGTTTATTTATTATTATTATTATTATTATTATATAATTTATTTTCTATAGTTTTTCAAAGCGTGATAATTTTTAAATATTTTCCAAATTTATACTGACACATCTAGCGTGACACACGAAGTGTTAAACCCAAATACATAGTAAACGTCGCGTTTATTTATTTATTTATTTATTATTACTATTGCAATATAATTTATTTTCCATATTTATTTTCAAAGCGTGGCAATCTTTAAAATATAAAATTTTCCAAATCTGCACCGACACTTCCAGCTCGTGTTAAACGTCGCGTTTATTTGTAATTATATAATTCGTTTCCTACAATTTCTCAAAATGCGACGACTTTCAGCACAATTTCCAAATTTGTACCGTCACTTGCACAGGGTGGCGCGCGAGCTCAAAGGATTGAAACGAGGGTCGCGCACGTACAGAACGTGTCTCGCGTATCTCGCGAGATTTCTTATCTCGCGGAACAGCAAGAAGGCTCAACGAATTTTCACAACCGACTTCTTTTTCGGCTTCTTGCGCCGCCGCTCGTTACACGCTTTCAAATATGGGTTCGCCTCGAATACGACACACTCGCGCGACCGTGCGAGAGAAATGTTGCAAAGCGGCCGGGGGAGAGCCGATTGCGCAAGAAACCGGCGAGGAGGAACCGATATCCGACGATGGAGAAACCGGAACTCGAGGAAAGGGCACCGGCGCTTCAGAAATCGAGACTCTGCAGAGAGATCGTTTCATTTTTCTCTCCCCCCCTCCCCTCCCCCTTTCCTTTAATTCTTTCCTATTTCTTCCTTTTTTTTTTTTTTCTTTCTTTCTTCCTTTCGTCGAACACGTCTCGCGGATACACGTGAGCGGAATGAAGATGCACGCGCGACGAGATAAACGGGCAGCTCGGACGAAGTGGAAAAGTCAGATTTACACGGATGATCGGCCATCACCGCCGACAGTTCGATTTCCATTGAATTTCTTCCCTTCGCTGATTTAATTGCGAGTTCATGCCCGTTCCCACGATTACCGGCCGCTGCTGGAGCGTGCACGAGTGTTACGTAAACGAGCAATTACAGATATTACTGTGTTGCATCGGTTTGCCGAGGAAAAAAGAGAACGAGGGACAAGAGCGCGCACTTTTCAAACGACGGGAACAGTGGCGACACCGAACAATAGAGGACAGAAGAAAATAAAATAGCAATGTAAACATTTTAGACGCTTAGTTGTGAAAAGCAAGCTCGAGTTGTCGAAGTATCACGCTTTCTGAGTCATGTCACATGTATATTGTGCATAAATTAAATGAGCAATGTCGTTGCGTTGATATGAATCGTTTCAGTGCTACGAGCTATTTTATAAACCGTGTTGAATAACCGTCATGCGGTGTAATAGCGCTTTCTTCGTGTAACTGCGAAAAATTATTGCATATATCGCATATACATGTTCATGCACGATACATGGTGTTTAATTAGAACATAAAGTTGAATTTCAAGGTCGAAATTTCTTTTTTTCTCTTCTGTATCGTATTCTACTCATCGGGAAAGTAAAACTTCTTCCAAGGAACCATAGGTCGCTGGCCTAATGGTTTTCTTGAAAAATGGCGAAAAGTTTCTCAATCATTTAATGCGCGTCCTAACAGCGACTTTACGGTCCCGGACGCGTGGATGTCTATACTTTGAATAATATTGACGGCTAGTTTTCACATTTCGATTATTTAGACTCACACTGATGACTGCAACTATGAAACTTACGATAGATACGAAAGTTACGTAAAAGAGACATCTCCACGTGATCAGAATCATAAAGTCGCTGTTAGAACGCGCTAAAACTCGGCCAAACTTCGTAATATTTGTTCATTATGAGGAGCAAACTTTCACAACGGTGGAGGCAAATTCTGCATCTCCGATAGAACAAATTTGATTATAGCGATTATAACCGATTCATTTAACTGTTGCTGACGACGTTAACACGCTGTCAAGCGGAGGAGATTGAAACGAGAATATTCTTTTCCGCGCGATCTCTGAATTACAAACCGCGCCCAACTGGGTTTCGACGCTGTTCGGAGCAACAGGATTTCAACGATGAATTGCGCCGACAAGGCTCATGCCGTTGGCTGATCTCTCCTCTCGCGATATCGCCTAAAGGTACACGTCACTTTCGAGGTCTCTTTAGTCCCGGTAGCCGGATCAGAACACACGTCACTACCTGGTTATTAGTGATGTGCGTGGTCCCAATAGTAGCGTGACTTCGATCGCGTTTTCCCATGTAAAAACACGACTTATTCTATTATATCACAGCGTTACTTACTGCAATCGTATTTGACACGCACTCGAGAGTCCCGGAGCAAGTACCACATTTACGTCAAAAGTGGGAAAAATTAACACGCGGACTACCACAAGCGAGTTTTATATACTTTCCTCTGGGAACGATTGTAATTTCAAATACGTTACACTGTCGTTTGCACTCATAATTTGTGTAATGTATATCACACTCGTAATCTCGAATATTACTACGTTTAATCTGTCGCGTTGCTGGCAATTTTATAGCGCGTGAAAATTCATTCGTTGGTTTTCCAATTTTTTATTTCAATTCTGCAATTTTTTGATACTCTTGGTACTGGTTAAAAAGTAACGTGGGTCAACGTGGCAATCAACGCGTTGAACGATACTTTGTACAACGAAGAATCTGTCGAGTGTCGATACACAGTGGATGCGGAAGCTATCCGAACGCTTGATGAAAAATTGTCGGTACTCGAAACTTTTACAACTTTGTGAGAAGAAATCGTACGATAAATTTTAACAGGTTGACTGCCACGTCGGTCATCCGTGACCGGAGATTGTTTCCTCGATGAGACCATGGCGGTCATCGGTGAGCGGAGTGCTTCGAATGTTTCGAATAAGTAAAATGAAATGAATATCGTCGACCGTAATAAAAAATTCTGAACGTAGCTAACTAGACGATATCATGAAATAAAACATGCACTGCTCAACAGTTAAAAATTTTAATTAAAGCAACATTGTATTACGAAATATTATATGCTTGGAATAATTCTAAAATTCTCTTTTGCCGCCCACCTTCTAAGAGCATCGTGTAAACTCGGCGTGGCAGTCAATGTGTTGAAGGATTTTTATAAAAAGGATAGCTCGATCTTCAAGACCATGGTAGATTCTGTGGTGAAAAGAATTTCTCAATCTGCAAAATTTTCGAGGTGGAAAGTATCTTTACTTGCTCTCTTCAAAACTATCTCTGGAAAAAACGAACTCGATACTGTGAAAGTAGAGGTTTCACGCTTAAAAACGAATCTAGATCGTAGTATAAATACTTTCTGTATCTGTTGTATGTATTTCACAGATTCTCCCGAGTTTAAATTTTACGAGGGATTTAAAAAAGTGTACACTATTTTATCAAGGGTTTCATAAAGTACATTATATACTTTTCTCTATTTTCGTATTTCTCTACTTTTTTTGTGCAATTAATTGATTTCGTGAACGAGCGATTCAAATGCTGAATGTTAAAACCAAAAAAGTGTCTGAAGACTCTTGAAACGGCAGTGTAGTCTCATTGAACAAGCGTGATTTCACGCATCTTTTACATTTGCAACAAAACAACAAACGGCTGTAATTAAAACGCAATTAAAACTGCGAATCTGTGAATATTTTTAACTTTTTACAGCTTGCAAATTTCATCCCAGTTTTTTCCCAGAGACGACAGCCTTTCAGTTTCACCAGAGTGTATCTACGTACCTACGCACGTGTGACACTAACGACTGAAAATTGCAAGAACTATTTTCTTATTAGACGTAACGCCATCGTCGTTCCCAGAAGTTAAAACACAATGAACCGTCTGGATTCACGGCGTTCAGTTAACGCGATTAAATCGCGCGACGAATCGCTGAACAAGAAAACGCCCGACGAAACGGAATAGAACTACTTGTAATGTAATTTAATGATGCTTGTTGTCAGTGCCGTGGCGAGCCTGACAACCGAGTCTTCTCTCGATGAGAGTATTGCAATTCACGTGCGGCTTGTGTTCTCTTGTCTCGAGATACAGAGACACGTTTGATGAAAATTCGATGTCGAAGTTGTATCGAGTTGTGAGAGGCACAGAAAATCTAATCAATTGCCAAAGGGAGAAAGAGATTGAGATAGATTCTACGAAATGCTAAAAGAATAAGCCAACTTTTTGGAATACATAAATTTGTGTCAGTTTGATACGTTGAATAATTTAACTAATGTAAATTGTATGTAATAAATTAATTTAAATGATTTAACTCTGTGGACTTGTTTTTAGCTTGCGAACAGTATAGTCAAGTTAATATTTGGTATTTCGTTGATAAATAATTTAACTTTGGCAGCGAAATCAATGTTGGTATTTCGTTAATAAATAATTTAACAGAGCAACTGACCTTCAATACGTATCAAAATATTCTGCGTATAAATCATTATAACAATGAAAATAAATAGATTTATTCAAAAATCAATATTAATTTTGACAAAAAATAGCAATGTCTTTCGGGTAATTGTAAAGAAAAGAAATCTGGGATCACGTCGACGCAGTGAAGTCGAGTTAACATTAATATTTCGTCAAAGCAACAAATTTTTCGATACGACGCACGTCGAGAATTTTTTGTTCCAAAATTGTCATATTTTCTCAGTTTTAAGTATATTTAAGTATAACCCAGGCAAAACAGGTAATAAATTTGTTAAATTACTTCGCAATAATTTCTATCCAATGATATCGTATCGACGAGTTCAAAAAATAGGCGATGAATCATTGTATACGGTTCGGTCACTCGTTATGGTCCGCAATCAGTTGCCAGGGCAAGTGGTTAACCTCCAAAAATTGTAATGTTTTCTCAGTTTCAAGTATATTTAAGTATATTCAGCGACATCGTACCGACGAGCTCAAAAGGAAAGCGACGAATTGTTGTATACGGTTCGGTTGCTCGTTATGGTCCGCAATTCAGTTGCCAGCGCAAGTGGTTGTTAAATATCGTACGCGATTGCAGCGCCAGCGGTCATCGAGATGCTCCGTGATGCAAAAGACGCTCATTGTCGTTGGCGTAACGAGTTCTTCTCGTAATAACCATCGGCGTTCGATGGCGGTTGCCTTTTGAAGCGTTCTGCGCTTTTAATCAAACTATAAATCACTCGTCTCGCCGTGTGACATAATTACGTCTTACGCAAACCCGTATTAACGGTACATGTTTGCATGTGTAAAAAAAAAAAAAAGAAAAGAAGAAAAAAAGAAGGAAAAGAAAAACGTTTATGGACAGGAGGCGTTGTGCATGTACGCGCTCGTGCAATTTGAAACAACAGTTACCGAGCCGCTTAAATTAACGACGAATCGACGACTAGAAGCAATATCTGTCGTCTTTTCAATTATGGTAATTTCAATTATTCGCTCAAAAATTTACTACGTATTCGTCTTGCTTAACGACGCGTGTCAGAGTGTTGATTGGATGCAAGATGATTTCCTGTTTGTACAGTGTGTTTGATAAGAACGTGCACGCCATTTCTCTGGTGGATAATAAATATTCTTTTCGCGAAAAATTTGGCACTGAACGAAACATCTAAAATAATATTATTTTAATAATTATTTATTTCAATAAATATTTATTTTAAAATAATATTAAAATAATATTGGGTGATAGCTAGGTAATGCTTCACGTGTGTACTTTATTAGGTGTACCTGAAATAATATCAGGTGTACACCTATAATATTACGCGTTAATACAGCATTAATACACAATAATCGCCGACGATAGAGACTGGACACGCTATCAATTGGTTTCAGGTGTATTTAGGTTGATTTGTGGAAAATTTTTGAAAAATGACAGAGATCGTACACGCTGTTAATTGATTTCAGTCGATTCGTGTAAAATTTCTCACGGAAAGAGCATCCTCCCTTTCATTAAACGCGCCTGTGTCCCTGTCCCTCTTTACTTGTCGAAGCGGTTGGCTGTAACGATCGCGACGACGAAAGAACAACATTATAAAGCCGGGCTGGTTGTAACTCCTCCGTTTTATTGACTCCATAAACGGCAGAAGAAAGTTGAGGATGACGCGCAGGGATTACCACCCTAATCTCGGTTGCCCGTAATACACAAGGAGCCGATAGTCCAATTATTTTTAGAGACGGCTCGTGCCTTCGGGACTTTCCTCGCTGTTAAACAGCCATCGCATTTATCTGTCGGATATAGGCCGGCTTTTCTTGTCCCGGGCCATGTGCTTTTTCGAGTCGTCGTTGCACGCGTAGACCTTGTTTCGTAATTATCGGCGAGCGCGAGGGTAGTGAAACGCGACGATCGCGAGGTTACTTCCTCCCTTTCGAACATGTGATCGTTTTTGAGTCTGTGACTGACGTAACGATTTCTTTCGTAAATGAAAGACTTTGCTTCGTCTCGTTTTGATGCATAAAAGTTTCCACTTTGATAACCGTGATTTTGCTTTTATTTTTTTATTTTTTTTTTTTGAAGACGATACTTCTTGAAAATTGTGAAAATTGTCAAAATTCAAACATGTATGAAAATTCTCTTCACAGCTAAATCCAACGTGACTTCGAAGACTGAAATTTCCTCGAAACTCGACGCACAATTCACTTTCTGCTATTTTATCGAACTTGGAACGTTAGGGTTAGAGATGACGAAATTCTAGAATCGTTTGAACTTTCTTGTCTCTCGAGGTTCAATAAGATGACAAAGAAAAATTATACATAGCAAGTTTTAAGGGACTTTAATGACGATAGATTCAGTTACCAAGAAAAAAATTTTTCGACATTTTTATAATCTTCGAAAAAGGAACCTCGTGCTCTAAAATTAGACCAAGTCTGATCAATTTTCCATTGTCACTGTAGATTTAATCCTAAAGAACTAAAAAGCAGTACACGTCGTAAAATAAGCTAGTACCAACGTATAAATTTGTCACTGTAACAATAGGTAATAATTGTTGCAAACTCTGCTGGACAAACTGTCTCGTAAATAATTTCACGAATATCACAGCGGTGAAACGATCGCTTGCTTCCATTTGCATAAGGCCTTGTTCGACCGAAAGTTCAAAGCTCGAACGGGTGAAAATATCGAGAGATGCGAACACGCGGGGAGAATAGTGTACCGCTCGAGGAAATTACCATTGACATACGTTTACTTTGATTCTCCATCTCGCTACGCTCGGAAATTTTCGAAACGTTGAATTCGTTAGCACTCCATACTCTATACTACAATATGAGAATACTGAAAAAATTCAACTTGTGAAATGTAAAACAAGTGGGTGCCTCTCTCTCTTTCCACAAAACAATAACCTCTCCGAGTGACACTCGGAGAGGTGAACGTTCTCGCGAGTCAAGAGAACGCATCGAAACGCGTAATTTGATTAAACGGACGAAGGAGTGATAATTACAGTGGAACGAATGCGAGGCGGTACTGGAGAATTGCAATTCAGGTTGAGCTCCCTCCGAGTCGTTGCCAGACAATCTCGCGAACACGAGTCGCATTCGAGCGACCAGCAAATTCCTCACAAATCTAACTCATTTCTCTGCGTTTAAATTTTCCGACGTGGAAGATCAAAACGTTCGATAACTTTTCTCGTCAGAACGGTTAAATACTTGGGTTCTTGCGAGATACATCGAGAGCTCGAGATCGTTATCAATTCGATGAATTATTATTTTATAGGAATTAGATATGTTTCATCTAAATTATCAGTTAATATAACAGACAGTTAAATAATAGATAAGTTAGTCAATAAATTTGTCTCGATTTAATTGCATTCTAAGTATGTTCCAAGTTTATCAAGTTGGCAATCGTGCCGCAGGAAACGCCACTGTCAAGCAATAGTAAGCAAGCATGATTGAACAATTTGTCACCGTTTAGGGTTCAAATTGTGATACGTCATATTTAAGTAGAAAATTTTTATATTTCTAAAACTTTTATTTATTTCAAATTTTTTATTTAATATTTTATATTTTTATATTTTTATTCAGAATCTTATATTTTATATTTTTATTCAGAATCTTACATTTTATATTCTTATTCAGAATCCTATATTTTATATTTTTATATTTTATTCAGAATTTTGTATTTTATATTCTTATTCAGAATCTTATATTTTATATTTTTATTCAGAATTTTATATTTTATATTCTTATTCAGAATCTTATATTTTATATTTTTATTCAGAATCTTTATATTTTATATTTTTATATTTGTATTCAGAATCTTATATTTTATATTTTTATTCGGAGTCTCATAATTTACATTTTTATATTTTTATTCAGAATGAGAAGTTTGTTGTTCGCCGAGTGTATCAATGGTGAACTTTCTAAATCGATAAAGAAATCAGTCCCGATTTTTCCCGTCGTCTAAATAGCTCTGCGGTTGTTACAATTTTTACTGCTCGAACGGTTGCAACGCAACGCGAGACACGCACGCCTTGCGAAACACTTGCGTATTTTGCATTGAGTTTCTTACGGTGAAAATTTTTTCATCGCAGCTTACAACCGCAGGTGTCACTGTCATAAGTTACATTACCTCGCGTTCGTCGCGTCTCGTCTGTCCGATGTTTCAGTCCAAACCCAAACAAACAACCGCTACTCTTCCACCCTAGATATCGTCTCGTTTACAATCTCTTCGTTTTCTCCGCACGATTTCTCGCGTAGAAGGGCCAGAGGGACAAGGAAGCCGAGAGAAAGGGCGTTTAATGGTCCCAATGACCCGGGGAATTCGCGGAATGTGTGCATAACGGTGATGGCGCAATCTGCAAAGGGGGGACGAGGGGGGAGGGGGGAATGGGCGGCTCGACCGCCAAAAAAGAGAGAAAGAAGAATATATCGGCTAATAATCGGCTTGGGCCTCGATTGGGCCTTCTTGGACGGCTCGCGTTACTTTATCAGGTTCTCCTGGAGCAGTCGGCGGCCGCATTCGCGCGAATTCAATTCACCTTGGCCGGGGCTCGGAACGATACCGAGAAATGACAAGCGGGGAGAAACTCTCGCGGATTACAAAGCGACTTCAACTTCTCGTGATGGAAAAGAGTTGCAACATCGAGCTGCAATCGCTCTTTTTACACCTGTGTGAACCATTCCGCGAGCTTGGAAGCAGGGGACGTTCTTGTGTGTAGTAAATCTTGATCAGAATATGTGAATCTTCTATCTTGTATTTGTAATTGTTATATATTTTATATTTTATATATTACGTTATATATTTTATACTTTATATATTATGTTATATATTTTATATATTATACATACGCACATATTTTTACACATATTTTTATGTATAATTATGTGTATATTATTAGGTGTGATACATATATTAATATACATTATAATATAAGGTATATTAATATATATTAAATATGGATACATATTATGTGTCTGTATATACATACTTTTTGTAACCTGTTCCATGATGAATTCATGGAGCTATCATACTTGAAACATTGGAATTATTTTTTAAAATTTATGGAATAAATCAATGCTCGAGATAATCATTTCGAATACGAAAGCTAAGATAATAATTTCTTACTATATTCAATGTAAATTTTCAAAGACAAAGTAAACAACCTTGAAACATAACCTCGCAATTTAACTGTTTAAATTCGGGACATAAATTACAAAATAAAATACAATTATAATATTTAATACATATGCAATACATATATATTCTGATGAAATTAAATTTAATTTAATTTAAATTGATATATAGTTATAATGTTATATCTTACATTATAATCTCAATCAGAACAAGGTTATAACATTGCGTATACGTATCTTATATTATACTCTTGAATCAGAATACATATATAAATCATACTTCGGAGCAAGCGAGTATTTAATAAAAGTATTTAATCGAAAATTTTTACTTATTTCAAATTTTATATTTAATATTTTTATATATTTATTCAGAATTTTATATTTTTATATTTTTATTCAGACTTTTATATTTTATATTTTCACATTTTTACTCAGAATTTTATATTTTATATTTTTATTCAGAATCTTATAAAGGTGTTTAATCGAAGATATAAACGAGAGTGAACGTTTCAGGGAATTACAACGAGGATAAAAGATCGTGGCGAGTACGAGCAACTTTATCACGCGATGTTTCTTTCGTAACGACGGAATCGCGACGTTAACGAAATTGTTGTTATTCGTTCGACGGTTCGTCAGCGCAGTTTACGCATATCATCCAATCCTGTTAATGTCCCTGTGGTTACGCACACGCGAGCCTGAAAACCGCTTGATTCGCGCGGGATATATATGCAAACGCGCCCGAACGATTGTTCACACAACGGGATTGCGCAATCGGTCGGTTGAATCATATCGAGCGCGTTTCGCGTTGCAGATTAAACTTTCACATTTCCATTAGCGAAAAATTAAAAAAAAAAAAAAAGAGAAAAAGAAAAAGCTCCGAATGGAATTGTCCTGTTTATCTCTGAATCATTCTTAACGCGAACTTTGACACCATCTATTTGTACCGTCGACTACTACGAGATTCTCAAAACCTAATCTTGCTTCTTTCGTTCAAAATTATTTGAAAATAATTCCAAGAGAATTCCTTGGTATTTGGCGATATCTACAGGGTGAGTTTTGTAACGTGACGACATCAAATAACTCGTCAAATATTTACGAAAAAATGTTTCAGATGAAAGTTGCATGGCTTCCAGAGGGGACACATAGTACTGTAATCAGTTTTATGTTATTTTGCTTTTTTTATCGAGGTATGAAGGTCTCCTTCAATTTTTGTAATGGAACAGTTAATATTTCTTTCCGAATTTGAATAAAGCGTTGAGTTCTACGTAAAAAAAGTATTACACCAAATAGAGTCTAAAATACATAGTAACTGAGATTAATGGTCTTTTCTAATACAATGTAAAAAAATATTTTTGCTAATATCTCGGTAACTATGTATTTTAAACCCTATTTGGTGTAACACTCTTTTTACGTAGAATTCAACGCTTTATCCGAATTCGAGAAAAAAATGTTAACTATTCCATTTAAAAAAATTGAAGCAAAATTTTTACATAAAACTGATTACAATACTACATGTACCACGTGGAAGCCGTGCAACATCTATCTGAAACATGTTTTCGTACAGCAAATATTTTATGAGTTACGCGACTCGTCCTGTATATTCGACGACTGAAATTATAGTGTTTTCAAAATATCTGTTATCTGAAAGTTGCTGTTAAAAAATGCACGTGCGATTACCGACAATTGTTCTTCCACGAAGCGTACCATTACGCGGTACGTATAATCGCACTCGCGCGTTATCGTATCGAGGTGATCTCGATAGGACGATGAATTTCCGTACATTCGACCGACGAAATTCAGACTTTCGCCGGACTTGCCGACAGCGTGCGCGAACGTATGGCCAGGATGGTCATAAAACCACCCTTTTATTACGCTCTTTTCCGTACTGTCAACGATAAAGAATTATTACGATTCCGCGAATTTGTCACCTTAATGGCTTCGTATTAAGCAGCTTTGCGAACTGGCTTACCCGCGAACGAATCTCTCTCTTTTTTTTCTTTTCTTCTTAAGGACTGGTTGGTCGGCCCTCCCGCGTGAATTTCAGCGTACGTCCAATAAAATTACGACGAGAAAGAGAGAGAGAGAGAGAAAGAGAGGGGCGAAAAAGGAGTGGAACGAAGAGAGGATGAAAGATGGGGAGAGGAGAGTAACGGGACCGAAAATGGGGATGCGTGCGCGATATAAGGAACGATTATGCGGGATCTCGATTGATTGGTTGGATCGTTAAGCGCGACGCCGAACGAAACGGGACCGAAACGGACGTACGTACATGCACGTACGTACGTACATGCACGTACGTACGTATACGTGTGCATACGCGTAATAGCTGAAAGATCTGACGCACCGTGTGAATAACAGCGACGTATCTCGGCATACGTTTCTCTCTGCGCGACATGGAAATATTTCATCGTACGCAACTATTAACGCTTCGAGCTTCCAGGCGTTTGAGCGTTGCCGCGCTGCCACCCCTGGCGAGTGGCTTAAACAGCACACGGGAGGAGATCGTAACTTTGTCAGTTTATTGCGTCCGTGGCCAAGTTCAAGAGAGTAGGGAACTTTCAGCCCTTTGGCCAACGATCGACGCTGTGAAAGCATTTCTGCCATTATCCCCGCTCGAGAATTTTAGGGCCAGGTACTGCACTTGTCTCGAGAGCGAAAGAAATTAACACGTGGACAAACGAGTTTGATATAGTTTCCTCTGGGAACGACTGTAATTTCAAATACGTTACACTGTCGTTTGCGTAGCACTCATAATTTGTGTAATGTATATCACACTCGTAATCTCGAATATTACTACGTTTAATCTGTCGCGTTGCTGGCAATTTTATAGCGCGTGAAAATTCATTCGTTGGTTTTCCAATTTTTTATTTCAATTCTGCAATTTTTTGATACTCTTGGTACTGGTTAAAAAGTAACGTGGGTCAACGTGGCAATCAACGCGTTGAACGATACTTTGTACAACGAAGAATCTGTCGAGTGTCGATACACAGTGGATGCGGAAGCTATCCGAACGCTTGATGAAAAATTGTCAGTACTCGAAACTTTTACAACTTTGTGAGAAGAAATCGTACGATAAATTTTAACAGGTTGACTGCCACGTCGGTCATCCGTGACCGGAGATTGTTTCCTCGATGAGGCCATGGCAGTCATCGGTGAGCGGAGTGCTTCGAATGTTTCGAATAAGTAAAATGAAATGAATATCGTCGACCGTAATAAAAAATTCTGAACGTAGCTAACTAGACGATATCATGAAATAAAACATGCACTGCTCAACAGTTAAAAATTTTAATTAAAGCAACATTGTATTACGAAATATTATATGCTTGGAATAATTCTAAAATTCTCTTTTGCCGCCCACCTTCTAAGAGCATCGTGTAAACTCGGCGTGGCAGTCAATGTGTTGAAGGATTTTTATAAAAAGGATAGCTCGATCTTCAAGACCATGGTAGATTCTGTGGTGAAAAGAATTTCTCAATCTGCAAAATTTTCGAGGTGGAAAGTATCTTTACTTGCTCTCTTCAAAACTATCTCTGGAAAAAACGAACTCGATACTGTGAAAGTAGAGGTTTCACGCTTAAAAACAAATCTAGATCGTAGTATAAATACTTTCTGTATCTGTTGTATGTATTTCACAGATTCTCCCGAGTTTAAATTTTACGAGGGATTTAAAAAAGTGTACACTATTTTATCAAGGGTTTCATAAAGTACATTATATACTTTTCTCTATTTTCGTATTTCTCTACTTCTTTCTTTATGCAATTAATTGATTTGGTGAATGAGCATCTGAAATACTGGGTATCAAAACCAAAAACTTTTCTCTTGAGGGCCAGTGTACGTTTAGTTTTCGTTCAAGCAATTCAAACGAAATCTGAAAATTTGAAAGACTCTTATTTTTCAAATTTTTGAAAACGTATAACAAAGAACTGGCACTACTGTCATACTTTATGATTCAGGGAAAGAACATGCATCGAGACGCGATTTCCTTCTACTCTCTCTCTCTCTCTCTCTCTCTCTCTCTCTCTCTCTCTCTCTCTCTGTCACTGAGATTTAAAACGCTCGTACGTACTCGATGGAGCAGAGGCGAGAAGTACGTATGTCGGGACTCGGGACCGCTTCGTTCTCTCCTCTCCTCTTTCCTTTTTCGTTCACGTTTCCCGTCACCGGGGGTTCACAGCCTTTCTTTCTCATTCGTCAACGACGTCACAGCGTTTTTCCTACAGCGCTTTCAACGCGTGACGACAACAACAATGCACGTAAAAAGCACGCGCGAGCATTGTTACCTCGCGACACCGGGTTTTCCTTTTCTTTTCTTCTTTTTTTTTCCCTCGTTTCTTTTTTCGCGGTATCACGCAGCCACGGCTGCTTAACACGTACACGAATATCCTGTAAAGCCATTGTCTACGTCCTTTTTACACGCCTCCTCGAAAAATTTTACCTCGCGCTCTACCCTCTAACAGGGTGTCGTGATTACGCTTCATTCAGTCTAACAAACTGCTTCCACAGACGCTACGTCTCTCCTTGAAACAGAATTACCAATTCATTCGTTTATATTAATGAGTATCCATAAGTGATGTCGTTTTTTTTTTCAAATTTAATAAACACTGCCATCTAGTGAGAATAATTTAAGTTGTTACAACATATATGCAACCTATAATGCAAGATATAACATAACCTATGTTACAGGTTATAACATATAATATAAGATATGACATAACCTATGTTACAGGTTATAACATATAATATAAGATATGACATAACCTATGTTACAGGTTGTAACATATAATATAAGATATAACATAACCTATATTATAGGTTATAACTTGTAATATATTGACAATTAATTAAATTAAATGTAAATTTTGAAGAAGTTGGAGCGAACCCTGTAAGAATGGAAGAGCAAAGTGTGGATAAATTCTATATTGGACATTTGATGCTTTATGAGTTTCGAAAGCATAACGATGCCACTAATACCACAAATACCATTAATGCTGTTTATCCTGGCACCTTAGATATCAGAACACGTCGGTGTTGGTTTAAAAAAATTTTTTAGTATAAAATCTGAAAGACCTGCGTGTTTTCCCTTCAAAATTATCCTTGTTTTACAAAAAAGTGATTAGAAAGTTTGCCAGAGAGATTGGGCGAAGATTGAGATTATATTACAGATTAAAACTGTACTAACTCTTAAATAAAATTTTGCACAGTATCAAAAAACGATACACCTAATATCTATACGTTCAATCATACTCCCCATCGATATTCCATCATTTAAATATTTCGGACACTAAATATTGAAACTATACTTTCGTGAAACATTGAAACTATAATCAACGTTGAAACTACTATTTTGTGAAAAAAAAAAAAAATAAATATCGAAACTAAACTAAACTTGAATAGAATATTGAAACTATAATTTCGTGAGAAAAGAAACCTGGGCAAACTTTAAAGCTCGGTGCTTCTATTTTCAAAACCTGCATCACGCAACGAGTGTTTGCGTGAGTTTTTCAATCATTTTCCATGATTGAATATGCAGTAGATTTGAAAATTGGAGCCTTTGAGCAACGACCCTGGAAAATTTAACATACGATTTCCTTTCGTCGTTTCATTGAATTTTGAATTCAGTTCTCGCCTGATACTCAAAGTCTCATCGACAAATCGACAAGTGAATCTTCTCGAGGAATCGTTGTAAAAAGAAAGAAAGAAAAATTACATCGTCGCGAAAAGATGACGACGATAATATTATTTCCATCGAATGCAACGATTTATCGGAACGGTGGCAGCTCTTTTGTTGTTTGCTGCCACGTTGTTAGCACGTTTCTGCTCGTATTAAAACGATATTTCAACGTGATAGCGGCAATTTCGCGGGGTATTTTTTCGCAGGCTCTCGTGTACGGAACGTAACGAGCGCGAACAATGGCGCGTTGCAGGAGCAAGGACACAACAGCCAGCGCGAACACGATGCGCCGTGTTAACGAGATACTAATTCGTTGGTAACGCGAAGGCGGGCGTCGCGTTTTCGTTGAAAACGCGAAGTGGAGAGAGAAGGAGAGTCGATTCAGCGATCATGCATCGGTGCACACGCCGCGCCGCGCCGCAATTCCGCGTACGTGCACACGTGTGTAAAATACCGCGAGTCGATGAGCCATGGCCTGACTAATTGCACTCGAGTTTCGCTTCTGTCCGCGATCCCGGGCGTCGATCTGACGAAAAATTCGCAACCGGCCTACCCAGCAACAAATTTCAATGAATTCGCGTGGCGCTCGCAAACACGGGCAGAAAAACGCGTCACGATCCCGCGAACCAATGGCGAAATAACGACGTTTCTACCGTGTTTTCCCTCCTACTCTCTGTTTTCATCATTATCGTTCAACTTGAATTTCACGTTGTTTGATTGTAGATTTAACTGATATTCGATTCTTTCGGATTTTCCACTTCCGAGAGGTTGACCATGTCATTTGTTCGACGTTGATGAAACGAATAACGTTGAGTAATATCTGCTGTGAAATTGAAATCTCTAGGCTGTGAATGATAATTGCAATTTGTTGAATTAAATTGTGGAAAATGAAACGTAAGTTTTTAGCGATTTTAAAATTAAGTTTCGAGATTAGGCTCGACTGGTTGTTGTTTCTTTTTTCAAATTTAAATAAACATTGCCATCTGGCGACTAGTAATTTAAAAAAAGCATTATTTATATAGAACAAAATTTTGTAAGAAACGACACTATTTATGGATATTGCTAGTAGATACACATTTTTCATTTTTTCCAGATATTAGATTTTTTTTTGATTAACCAGAAAATTGTGAATGTTCAAGTTTCGTAAAAATAATATCAATCAAGTCGAACGATGAAATTATTAATTTTTCAAAAAAGAAAAAAAATCTATCGTTACTTTCCTTGTAATTTAATTCAATTTTACAATGAACAACAATTACTCGGTGTTTGAGTGTGTAATAGATACACTTTTAACCCCCCTTGCGCTGGCAACTGATTGCGGACCATAACGAGTGACCGAATACAATAATTCGTCTTCTTTTCGAATTCATCGATATATCACTGAATAGAACTTATCAAACAAGTAATAAATTTACCATTTGTTTCGCCTGGGTTATATCTCAATATACTTAAAACTGAGTAAGTGTTGCAATTTTGGGCGAAATATTCTCGAAGTGCCTTTAACCTCTTGCGCCAGTAACTGGTTCGCGGACCAGAACGAGAGACCGAACCGTATACAATAATTCGTCACTTTTCTTTTTCTTTTGAACTCGTCGGGATAGAAATTACTAGGAAGTATTAAATTTATTATTTGTTTTGCCTGGGTTACATTTAAATATACTTAAAACTGAGCAAGTGTTGCAATTTTGGGCGAAATATTCTCGAAGTGCGCTTAACCTCTTACGCTAGTAACTGGTTCGCGGACCATAACGAGTGACCAAACCATACACAATAATTCGTCTTCTTTTCGAATTCATCGGTATACCACTGAATAGAAATGACTAAGAAGTAATAAATTTACCATTTTTTTTTTTTTTTTTTTGCCTGGGTTACATTTCAATGTACTTAAAACTGAGAAAGTATTGCAATATTGAGCCAAATATTCTCGAAGTGCGCTTAACCTCTTGCGCTAGTAACTGGTTCGCGGACCATAACGAGAGACCGAACCGTATACGCTAATTCGTCGCTTTCTTTTTCTTTTGAACCGGACCAAGAAGTATTAAATTTATTTCTTACTTGGGTTATATTTCAATGTACTTCGAACTGAGGGAGCATTGCAATTTTGAGCCAAGTATTCTTAAGTGCGCTAGTAACTGGTTCGCGGACCGTAACGAGTGACCAAACCGTACACAATAATTCGTCTTCTTTTCGAATTCATCGGTATATCACTGGATTGCTAAACGAAGAAATTGCTAAACGAGTAATAAATTTACCATTTGTTTTGCCTGGGTCACAAATATACTTAAAGCCGAGAAAATGTTGCAATTCGGGAGAAGAAATTCTCGACGTGCGTAGCAAAAGCGGCGCCACAGCCAAGAGCTTAATATTATTTTCACTTCACGGAGGATCCGCTTTTTGCGCGCGTGTGTACAGTGTTCATCGCGCGTAAATTTACGAACGAATCGCGCCGTCTCTGAAATCTGTAATATCATATTCCACACCGTGCATACATGTTGGCGCATATTCCAGCATACGCGAGAATCAAAGGTGGCACACAAAGGTGCTGCGCGCAGGCGGTTGGACGAATATTCAGAGATACGGGGTAATACGCGATACGACACAATAGAATCGTTTCGAAAGAGCTGATCCAAAGGAACGTGACTGTGTTTCGCACGTAGCTGGAAACCGTTGTGTGCCGTTTGGCGCGAACGTTTTCCCCTCTCGAGAATACCGGAAGCGTTGGAGTTCGTTTCGAACGCGACCGGGATTTCTGAAGGCCGTCGGTCGGCTCTTGCAACAACGTGAAAAGCAAAACCGCGGCCTAACCGAGTAAAAGTTCGCGCCTCGTTCATCCATCTGTCAGTCGTAACCTTCTCTGCGTTTTTTACACTCGTTCACGTCATTTTTCTTCCGTTTTGTTCTTCTTCTTCTTTTCACTGCGTTTTTTTCTGCGACCGTTGCAAAATAATCGCGATCACGCTGTACGAATAACGAGGTTAGCTTGCCCAGGTACCGCGAGCACATCTTCTAGGATTTCTCCCGTACCTTTCTAGTTACTTGGTACATATGTATACGAGCGTCTCCAAGAAACTGTACATCTTTCGTTCTTGACTTTCAATTAAATACATTCAGAGAAGCAAAATTGAACGAATTGTACAGTGTAATTGTACCAATAACAATGAACAATTGTAAATCTTTTAAACTGACATAAATCATTTGTGAAAAGGAGAATCATATAGTAATCCATTTAATGTCATTTTAAAGAGCGGAGCTATTCTTTTGATAGTCGGGAGTCCGTTTCTTTAGAACATGACGGATGGGAAATGAAAGACACATTTTTCGAGAAAAATGGTAAACATTCAAAATTGTGTAAAAATATTAAAAATTTCTTTTCGCGACTAGATCCACCATCATTTCGAAGACTGAAGCTTCACGATGATTGTTCTACTGTCCTAAAACTTGTTCTACAATTTTTTTCTTTACTGTTTCATTCAATGTCGAATATTGGGATTAAACGACAAAAATTCGAAAATCCTAACATTTTCTCACGTAACCGTAATGTTCTAAATTTAATAAAAACAAAAACATCGCGCAGCGAGTTTTAAGAGATCGTTGTAAAGAAGAAGATGTCAATTCTCGAGATTATGATAGATTCGCCAGTTTCCCATCCGCTGTACGATGTAAAATCATTTTCAAAAAGAACGAATTCACGACTGTGTCAAGGTACAAGCTTCGTGCTTTAAAACGAAACCAAATGGATCACTATATGATGACGTACTTTGTGACGTAACGTCAGTTTAAATTATCGACAATTTTTCATTGTCACTGGTATAGTTATGCTCTTCGCTGTAAACACTTTTTGCAAAACGTAGCAATTTATTCGTAACGTCGTAAAACGAACTCGTCACGTATGGTAATTTATACTTATTTATGGCTCTTGCACAAATATGCACGCGACTCAATTCTGCAAGACAAGGTAGATACTAACTTAAATAAATTTCATATTTCGTCCATCGATTCAGTATTTATCTAGTCGATTTATTTCCTCTTCGAAGTTTACGTCGAATTGAAAACTTCAGTAATCACGAAGGGAACGTTAGAATATTCCACGATCAAAGGAAATTACTCTTTCCCGATTCCAGCCGATTCTTTACGAGGCGTTAAATCCTTGGAACGACGGCGACGTCGGAAGTTGGATCATTTACGTAAGGTCGTATGCCAGTCCTTCGACGACGAACATACACGCAGATTAACATTCGCACGGTTGACGTACGCCGCGATTATGTAATTTATTTCACGCTCGTTTCAATTCGCAATTCGACGCTATGCAGAGATCACGATCGCTCCCACGTCTGCTACCGGCGATCGAATCTTCGATAATGTGATATCCCATACAGTTTTCGAGCAAACCTTAGACACGACGAGAACGGTTTCACACAATGATCGACATTGCTCTTTTTGGGACAAAAGAAATTTTAAAAAACTAAAATTAAAACCGGAAATTAGAAAAAGTAAAATTAAAACTAGAATTAAAACTAAAATTAAAATTAAAATTGAAAAATATAACAGATTAGAGTAACGTCAATTTTATGGACTAAGAAACGCTCATCAACACGGAAAATATTATGGTGTAACGCATATTTTACTATAGTCATACAATTCAATTATAGTCGTTGCTAAAGGCTAAAAATATATGTATAAAACTTGTGTGTGATATAAATGAGTTTGATGAGTTCTGAATTTTCTAAATATGTATTACATTTATATATATTACATATATATATATATTTATGACATATATTCATACATATATATATATATATATATATATATATATATATTGATGTTTTTATAAATTTAATGTAAATAGAGTATAAATTTCATGATTTAATAGGAAATAGAAAATAGAAAATAAATGATTTATACATGTGTATATAAATCATTTATTTTCTGTTTCCTATTTCCTATTAAATTATGAAATTTATACTCCATTTACATTACATTTATAAAATTAACATTACATCACATATATAATGTTTTTCTATATATATATATTCTATCTTTTATTTCCCACTAAATTACGAAATCAAATTAACGAATCTTGGCGCAAAATGTTCACTCATCAAGTTTCAAAAACAAAAAAGGAGTTTCATTTTCACGAAGAGACGAATTCGCGTTATTGGCCACGAGATTCCAAGCCCCTCTCTCTCTCTCTCTCTCTCTCTCGTCTCATCACGCGGTCACGCAGCATAGAGATTTAAATTGAAATTACGCTCTCGACGACGCTAATTATTTCTATTACCAGCGGAATTAAAATTGCACGGCCGGCTCGATGACGCGGAGCGTGTGCACTCTCTTGTCAGTCAACCGCTGGGCGCATGCGATCATGCGAGATGTGTTGAGGTCGAGGCAGAGAGCCTTCGAACCACCAATCGTCATTATCGTCCGCACGACAGACACAATGACTATCCATAATGTAATTCTATTTCGGTTAACAGGAACCACGCGAGTTCACTTCTTAAAATTCTTAAATACACACAGATATCAGACATCCAAAGTGACAGAAAAAAAAAAAAAAAAAAAGAAAAGCTTACCTTCTACCTTGGAAGCGATCGAACTGTCGCTGGTGCTCGATTCGCGGGCAGAATCTCTGCAGACACCATCGGGCATCCATCGTGACGACAATGGGAACATTTACCAAGATCAAAGTCTATTTCCGATCCAACGAAGCTGCTCGCGTAATTCGCGCACGTGAAAACAGCTTGCAACTTATTCTCCACTCTGCCGGACGAGAGGAAATAAATTTTCAGCTCTCTCGCAACACTGAACTCGCGACACGGGGCAATAAGAAGAGATCGGTCGTTCCGTGGCGCGTATGTACTTCGAAGCTCGAATCTTGTTACAAAGTAACCCACGAGGGGCATTCATCGTCGCAGTGGTCGCGATCAATTCATTGTCGCTTCTCACCGAGAGACACAGAGAGAGAGAGAACGAAAATATCGCTTGGACTGGCGGCGCGCCTATTTATAAACCTTCTTAAGGAGATTCTCGGATGTTTCGCTTCCTCCTCTCATTCTCATTCGCAGCGATAGCCAGGCCTCTCGTTCTCCAACGAGAGCTTGAAGAGAGTTCGGACAAGGTGGCGGGGAACCGCCTCGCGAGGAAACGGAACGATCGATCGGCCGTATCGTTTTCAAAGTATCCTTTACAAAGTATCTTTATCCGCGAACATTGTAGCCGAGAGCCTCGGCTATATTTTTCTCTCCACTCTCGTTTGCTCGTTACGCTCTCGAAGTTAACGAACCTCGAGTTTCTCGAATTTTCGAGCATCGAGTCTGGTTTCTTTTATTTTCTTTTGTCAACTATCGACGCGAATATCGATTTTAAATACAATGACGCTTCGACACTTGAACGTCGTTTGTACGTAGATTTTTTTTTTTTTTTTTGGAGAGTGAGTTTAATTCATTTGTTTCACGACATTTTCATTCACTCTGACGAGGTTCCATTCGATTCAGTCGAAATCGCTTCGAGACGCGCGCGCGTGTTTACAGACATCGGCGCGAAAATACAAGTGGGGAAAACTGTGGCAGCATCCGTGCTAACAGGCCACCGCTCGACGATAGACAGAAGGCATACAACGTATCCAGCAGCTCACTGACTATATTTTTACTATTTGCTTTCGCTGTCACGGTCGATCTTTCGTGCGTTGCGCAAATACCTTGTAAAATTCCACGACCTTCGGTTTTCTGTGAAAACAGTCAATCGTGAAACAACTTGTAATCTTAATCGGCTCGGGAGATTTTAACTCAATGATCGCTGTGACGTTGAAAAATATTGTAAAATTTTAATCATCGACCACTCAAAGATCACTGTGAAACTGAGAAAAGCAGTCTTGTGAAATTTTAACTATCGATCTTTAACCATTCTTCGAATGGTTAAATTCTGTGAAATTGACAAAAATTGTCTCGCGAAATTTTATCCATCGATCACTCAAAAATCGCTTTGAAATTGAAAAGAATTGTCTCGCGAATTTTTTACCATCGATCACTCAAAGATCGCTGTGACATTGAAAAAAATTGTCTCGCGAAATTTTAGTCATCAACCACTCAAAGATCACTATGAAACAGAAAAACTCTCGTGAAATTTTAACTATCGACCTTTAACCATTCGAAGATCACTGTGAAATTGGAAAAAATTGTCTCGCGAAATTTTATCCATCGATCACTCAAAAATCGCTGTAGAATTAAAAAGAATTGTCTCGCGAAATTTTAACCATTGACCACTCAAAGATCGCTGTGACATTGAAAAAAATTGTCTCGCGAAATTTTAGTCATCAACCACTCAAAGATCACTATGAAACAGAAAAACTCTCGTGAAATTTTAACTATCGACCTTTAACTATTCGAAGATCACTGTGAAATTGAAAAAAATTGTCTCGCGAAATTTTATCCATCGATCACTCAAAAATCGCTGTGACATTGAAAAAAATTGTCTCGCGAAATTTTAACCATCGACCACTCAAAAATCGCTGTGGCATTGAAAAAAATTGTCTCGCGAAATTTTAGTCATCAACCACTCAAAGATCACTATGAAACAGAAAAACTCTCGTGAAATTTTAACTATCGACCTTTAACTATTCGAAGATCACTGTGAAATTGAAAAAAATTATCTCGCGAAATTTTATCCATCGATCACTCAAAAATCGCTGTGAAATTGTAAAGAATTGTCTCGCGAAATTTTAACCATCGATCACTCAAAAATCGCTGTGAAATTGAAAAGAATTGTCTCGCGAAATTTTAACCATCGACCACTCAAAGATCGCTGTGACATTGAAAAAAATTGTCTCGCGAAATTTTAGTCATCAACCACTCAAAGATCACTATGAAACAGAAAAACTCTCGTGAAATTTTAACTATCGACCTTTAACCATTCGAAGATCACTGTGAAATTGAAAAAAATTGTCTCGCGAAATTTTATCCATTGATCACTCAAAAATCGCTGTGAAATTGTAAAGAATTGTCTCGCGAAATTTTAACCATCGATCACTCAAAAATCGCTGTGGCATTGAAAAAAATTGTCTCGCGAAATTTTAGTCATCAACCACTCAAAGATCACTATGAAACAGAAAAACTCTCGTGAAATTTTAACTATCGACCTTTAACTATTCGAAGATCACTGTGAAATTGAAAAAAATTATCTCGCGAAATTTTATCCATCGATCACTCAAAAATCGCTGTGAAATTGTAAAGAATTGTCTCGCGAAATTTTAACCATCGATCACTCAAAAATCGCTGTGAAATTGAAAAGAATTGTCTCGCGAAATTTTAACCATCGACCACTCAAAGATCGCTGTGACATTGAAAAAAATTGTCTCGCGAAATTTTAGTCATCAACCACTCAAAGATCACTATGAAACAGAAAAACTCTCGTGAAATTTTAACTATCGACCTTTAACCATTCGAAGATCACTGTGAAATTGAAAAAAATTGTCTCGCGAAATTTTATCCATTGATCACTCAAAAATCGCTGTGAAATTGAAAAGAATTGTCTCGCGAAATTTTAACCATCGACCACTCAAAGATCGCTGTGGCATTGAAAAAAATTGTCTCGCGAAATTTTAGTCATCAACCACTCAAAGATCACTATGAAACAGAAAAACTCTCGTGAAATTTTAACTATCGACCTTTAACCATTCGAAGATCACTGTGAAATTGGAAAAAATTGTCTCGCGAAATTTTATCCATCGATCACTCAAAAATCGCTGTGAAATTGAAAAGAATTGTCTCGCGAAATTTTAACCATCGACCACTCAAAGATCGCTGTGACATTGAAAAAAATTGTCTCGCGAAATTTTAGTCATCAACCACTCAAAGATCACTATGAAACAGAAAAACTCTCGTGAAATTTTAACTATCGACCTTTAACTATTCGAAGATCACTGTGAAATTGAAAAAAATTGTCTCGCGAAATTTTATCCATCGATCACTCAAAAATCGCTGTAGAATTAAAAAGAATTGTCTCGCGAAATTTTAACCATTGACCACTCAAAGATCACTGTGACACTGAAAAAAAACTATCACGCGAGATCGATAATAAAATAAAAGAAAAAAAAAAAAAAAAAGAGCACCGGTTCCACCTAACCCAAAACGTAACTCGGCAGAAATTGCGCGCGCTCGGCGAAACAGTGTTACGTCGTTTCAGACTTCTTCAAACATACGTACAACGATGCAAAGTTCGGAGCACGATCGGTAAGAACGATCCACGCCACCGGATCACTCGTGAGACACTAACCGACGAGAGACAGAGAACGCAGACACGAGGTAGAGGTAAGCCACACCGCAATTGGTCGTGGCTGGGAGATGGAGGAACGTGTGCTGGCAGGGTGCAGAGAAAGAAAGAGACGACGGGTAAAAGTGGACAGGGTGGGAAGTGGAAGTAAGCAGGTAGTGGGAGTACGAGTAGTAGCTGGTTGCGTATACGAGCCTTAAAAGCAGGTATCCACGTGGCCGGTGCTCGTAACGTGGGGTCAGTTCGTACCGCGGATGAAGCAGTTTCGCGGGGAAACGACGACCGAGAAACTTCTGCCTCCTTTCGCCTTCCTTTTCCTTTATTTTCTTCTTTTCCCTTTTTTTTTTTATCGTCGAAATCTTAGACTTTAGAATTACCTTGCAATTTTCAAAAGTTACTTGTTTCCACTTTCTGAAGCTACTTCTATGATACGAAAGTAACATGTAGAAAATAACGAATCTTTGATTCGAAACGAATCATAGATTCTCGATAGAGGTCAAACCTAGAGTCAGAGTCCCCCCGAATTAAAACTGAAACTAAAGTGTAGATGGTTCTGGATAGAGCAGATGCTAATCACGCATGATACCAATTTAATATCCTAATCATTAATCAGTTCAAATAAGTCAGTTTTATATATACATATATACTAATATACATATATTTATATTATATCATAATTACATATATATATATATATATTAACTGCTATAATAAATATATAGTAATACAATTACTATTTAGTGATCAATCATATTTATCAATTATGTTATATAATTAATTATAATTGTTATGACAAATATGTAGTAATACAATTACTATTTAGTAATCAATCATACTCATCAATTATATTATATAATTAATTATAATTGCTATAATAAATATATAGTAATACAATTACATTTATCAATTATATGACATAATTGTTAATTATAATTGCTATAATAAATATATAGTAATGCAATTACTATTTAGTAATCAATCGTATTTATCAATTATATTATATAATTAATTATAATTGTTATAACAAATATATAGTAATACAATTACTATTTAGTAATCAATCATTTATCAATTATATTATATAATTAATTATAATTGTTATAGTAAATATATGGTAATACAATTACTATTTAGTGATCAATCATATTTATCAATTATATTACATAATTAAGTACAATTGTTATAATAAATAAATAGTAATACAATTATATATATATCAATTATATTACATAATTAATTATAATTGTTATAATAAATATATAGTAATACAATTATTATTTAGTAATAAATCATTTATCAATTATATTATATAATTAATTATAATTGTTACAACAAATATATATCAATTATATTATATAATTAATTATAATTGTGTTAGTAAATATATAGTAATACAATTACCATTTAGTAATCAATCATATTTATCAATTATATTATATAATTGTCATAACAAATATATAGTAATACAATTACTGTTTAGTAAATAATTATAAAATAATTGATCACCGTGCAACTCAGTTGCAAATCAACTTCTTACTCGGAATGCAAGGACTCACGATAGACTTCATTCACATCCCTCCCACTTTACTCAGCCTCAAACATGTTTCAAAAAAAAAAAAATAAAAACCGCAGTCAATCGTCGATTTCCCGCGCGCTGAGGAATTCGCTGGGAAATTGTGCCCTCCGTGAGACCCAACAATGCAATATAACCGGTTTCCTCCTTCACAATACTTCACTAATTGATAATTACATCTGTTGCTATAGAAATGACATTGCGACGATCCTTTTGCAGCAGCAGGTTGTGTTCAGTGTTGACGGAACGGTTGGAATATTACCCTGAATTCCGACAAGTGGTTCTCGTTCGTACCGACTCCGGCGTAACGATTTCCAGTTGGAAATGAGGTTTATTACATTTTCTCTGGATCGTCGTTTCTCAATTCTCGTTTCCAGGACTCCCTAATTTGAGTGTCACGTTAAGGAGAGAAACAGAATCAACCTAGATCGGCTGCAAGATGTATGTGTAACTTCTAGGAGTTAAGCACAATAATCGAGTAAATTGGATGGCAATTCACGACTGACGAGGAGCAGATTTTCACCCAGCCCGCGTGAATTTTACACGAATCGGGGAACAATTTCAACAGCCGCCTCCTGATTATTTTATTCGTACTCTGCCGCGCCAATTAAACTTTTTAACGACGTTTGTCGAAGTTTGACAACGAGGAAATTCACACGCGTGGGCTAAAACTGAAATTCTCGTCAATTCTGACGATTTTTATTATCTACAAATTGCCCCGAGAATGCTCGCTGTTATCGAAATTTCTTGTCTCCGATCTTATCGCGTAATATTTCATCGACATGTAAGAATCGAGTTCGAAAAGCCACGAGAAGAGAAATCTCGTTGTACACTGATTAGTCAAAGAACGAGAGATAGAGACGAGACAAGAAGAATTCGCTCGGAATTGCATATTTTTTTTTTCCACGTTTCTTCGCTAATGATTAATCGAAAAGCAGATACGTAATTCAAAATCGAGCGCACGCTCGAAAAATGTAACTGACAGGGAATTTGCTCGAACCGTGCTGTTATCGAGTAAATATGTGTGTATTCGATGGAAAAGGAAAAAGAAAGAGGAAGAGGCATATCCAACGAGAGTTTCTTACCAGGAAACCACACCCATGTTTTCCCTGCTGTTCTCCCGATCCCTCTTTCAACCTGGCGTGTAAATACCGCGTTTATAACTGGGACACCTGTAGCGAGCATTTTCGTGGACTTGCAAGGCAAGGACACACCGCCGAGTTTGCTCTTTGATCATTTCCGTAACAAAGTAGCTCGACCGGCTATTATTTCAATCAAGAAACAATGTTTATCAATTTAACTGTGTTTTTTAAAAAAATTGATAATTTTTGTACTGTCTTTGTTTTTAGAATAAAATGACTACAGTTCGATCGACCTGATCTGTAACAAAGTGACCATAGTTCGATCATTATCACTATTATTTCAATCACGAAACAATGTTTATCAATTTAACTGTGTTTTTTAAAAAAATTGATAATTTTTGTACTGTCTTTGTTTTTAGAATAAAATGACTACAGTTCGATCGACCTGATCTGTAACAAAGTGACCATAGTTCGATCATTATCACTATTATTTCAATCACGAAACAATGTTTATCAATTTAACTGTGTTTTTTAAAAAAATTGATAACCTTTGCACTGTTTTTTCTTTTAGAATAAAATGACTACAGTTCGATCGACTTGATCTGTAACAAAGTGACCATAGTTCGATCATTATCACTATTATTTCAATCACGAAACAATGTTTATCAATTTAACTGTATTTTTTAAAAAAATTGAAGCTTTTGTACTGTTTCTTTTTTTGGAATAAAATGACTACAGTTCGATCGACTTTCTCTTTGACCATTTCCTTAACAAATTGACCAATAGTTCATTATCACCATTATTTCAATCACGAAACAACGTTCATCAATTCAACTGTGTGATCTCTCAAGAACTAACAACTTCTACAACTACTTCTACATTTTCTTTACGATCGATCTGTTTCCGGTTGAGCTTCCTTGGGGTTACACCAAAAACGAGCGAAACTCTTTCTCAGGAGGAAAGTACGGAGAACAGCACGGTGTAGGTAAAGCAGAGAACTTTAATTACCAATAACCTTTAATTGACGCGAGGTCGTAAACACACTGGTACTCGAAAGAAAGAAAGCGTATTCCTCTGACAGAATTTTCCCGGTTACGTATTTGTTTCCAAGTAATCGCTGGCGTATATAAAATTTATTACCGCGAAATCGTTGACGAAAGACGGTCGGTTGACTAATAACATATACATCGAATGAGTCACTCTCGCGGGAGTGGACTCTCTCCGTGAAATAGAAATAGATCTCGATGGACCGGCTCGGACGGTCAGAGATGCGACGACGCTGGCCACCGATTCCGGTTTGGTCGATGACTCTTTTAAAAACAACGAGCCTCTCCCTCCGCTCGAATAACGGTCGCGGTGGAGAGAAAAAAAAAAAAAAAAGGAAACGGCGAGTCCTCGCGAGAAAATAAATTCGTTCCTCCCCTTTGTAAACACCAAGCCCCTACTGTAGCCTATTTAGTTTGACAAACTTTCCATTTTCGTGTTTATTCTTCTACGATACGATACGATCCTTGGATCCTTCGGGCAATATTAGGTCTGTGTCTTTTCACGAATGTAATTTGTAAAAAATAAGACAGAAAGAGAAATATATAAGATTACTTTTCCAATTAAACTGCTCCTCTATACTCTGTGCGGCAGACAACAGAGAAAATAAATTCGTTCCTCCCTTTTGTAAAACACCAATCCCTGCGTAGCATTCTGTTTGACGTGCTTTCCCTTTTCCTATTTGTCTTGTACGATACGATACTTGCTTTGGATATTATACAATATTATGTCTTTCACGAATGTGTGAATTTGTGAAAAAAAAAAGAAAAGGAATGATATCAGATTACTTTTAACTAATCCGTTAATCTATTTTTCTATCCTCTATGTAATAGACGATAGGCATGCTTTCTTTTCTTAACTGATTTCTCTCTCTTTTTACTGCAATAGTTTTCCTTGCTAGCGCGATATATAACTTCGTTACATTATATTATATCATTATATTCTATATAATATTATGTATAATTTTCATATATAATTCAAATATAATATAATGTAATTTTATATTATATATTATGTATTATTACTATATACTATATTATATTATATTTAATATACTATCATTGTATATTAAGTTTACATACAATATAATATAATGTAATTTTATATTATATATTATGTATTATTACTATATACTATATTGTATTATATTTAATACACTATCATTGCATATTAAGTTTACATACAATATAATATAATTATATATTTTATATTATGTATCATTACTATATACTATATTGTATTATATTTAATATACTATCATTGCATATTAAGTTTACATACAATATAATATAATGTAATTTTATATTATATATTATGTATTATTACTATATACTATATTGTATTATATTTAATATACTGTCATTGCATATTAAGTTTACATACAATATAATATAATGTAATTTTATATTATATATTATGTATTATTACTATATACTATATTGTATTATATTTAATATACTGTCATTGTATATTAAGTTTACATACAATATAATATACACAATATAATATAATGTAATTTTATACTATATATTATGTATTATTACTATATACTATATTGTATTATATTTAACATATTATATACCAAGTTTATATTCTACTTATATTCATTCGTTTTTGTAATCTATACTATCTGCTTGCACAATGCTATATTTTAGAGTTTTTACTCCATGTTGTAGACAGTATTGCAATCTTTCTTTTATTTCGATTCTATTTCTATTTTCTTTCTTACTCGTTCATTCACGCCTGACAACACACGTTGCTACGCATGGATCACTTTCACGATCAGTCGTTATCGAACTGTGATGATAATAACGGATCGTACATATAGTCTGAAGCAGCGATCTCACGGAGACTACGCAAAAGCGCAGCTGACAAACATCGGCGTCGAGTTTTGGAGCGATCGAGGACTTCCTGTTTGTCTCTGGAAAAGGGGAGTACTAAAAGTTCCCTTTAGTTTACGAAAGGAACGTGTCGCGAGTGTAGCTATGGGCTGCGAGGTAACGTGCCGGTAAGTCGCGTGCATACGCGAACCTCGAAGGAAAAACACGTGATTCGAGCTTCGCGGTGCATATATCTCAGCATTCTGTATATGTGTGTGTGTGTGTGTGTGTGTGTGTGTGTGTGTGTACGGTTCCCGTGCGTACCCGCGTCGCTTTAATTATAGACCGGGGGGGCCCCTCTTCTTTCCTTCGTCCACCCTCGACACCGCGAAATTGGAAAGCGAACGCGTCGCGACGAACCACGGATCACGCACTCGTTTCGTCCAACAGAGGGTAGCAAAACTTTCGAAACAGCTCCTCCGGTTTCTCAGATCTTTGCAACAGTGAATAAATTGCTCTTCCTTTTTTTCTTCTTTTTTTTTTTTTGTTATTGTTAGTTCAATTTCCACGACAAAACTCAGGCTGAACGTCACAACGTTGGCGTTGGGAACGTCGAGAAAGTGTTTTAGAGCGTCGAAAACCTTTGAGGGAACTTGCTGCAACTTTACTAGGTCATCGAGGAATTAAGCGTTTAATGTCGAACGAAACTTTTAATGCCACCGACAGGCGAGACGCGTTCAAGCGAGATGCAAGTTCAACTATCGAACCTTAATGTTTTCTAAGTGCCAAGGGGCCATTTTTAGACGTTTTTTAAAAATACTTCCAACCGTGCAATAAGACGTGATTAATTCTGTCCTTTTAAAAGCTTCCCATTATATGCTAAATCGCTTCTTGTTCGATAATATATTAGACAATCACGTACGAATTAAAGATTGGACACGCTCTCATGCGTTGACAATTAGATACGCCTACGCACCAAC
The DNA here is from genome assembly GCA_036937485.2 of Tetragonisca angustula. NCBI lineage: Eukaryota > Metazoa > Arthropoda > Insecta > Hymenoptera > Apidae > Tetragonisca > Tetragonisca angustula. The sequence goes on along the minus strand of JAWNGG020000026.1, from coordinate 282,444 downwards.
GCGAACGTAACTGCATTGCTACGTGATTGCATCGTGAAGACCATCCCTGTCCCTGTCGTCGAACGAGTATGAATGTACTATTAAATAGTTGGAAGTAAAATTCATTAACCACGAAACTATGCGAGCCATTTTGGATATCAAGCTACAACGAGCAACGACTCTGGTTATGAAAATGAGAAATGGAGTCGAATCACAAATTTTAGTCTGTCGCAGAATTATGAAGAATCGTTCGATATTCGACACAGGGTGTCCATAAAGTCTCTTTGCAATTTCAAAAATTTATCACAAAGGCAAATGAAAAGACAGATAAGTGGAAATTATTGTAAAATGAGACGTATATATTTAAGTTTCTTTGGCCTCATTTAATACACCTCTATATAAGTACTATAAGACGCCACGTTTGCTGTAGCATACTCTCATCAATGATGGCACGAACCTTTGTTCGATACACGATATCTTTATAACCCCATGTGTCCATAAAGTCTCTTTACAATTTCAAAAATTTATTACAAAGGCAAATGAAAAGACAGATAAGTGGAAATTGTTGCAAAATGGGACGTATATATTTTCAATTGATGAGATATCTTCCGTCAGATTTGTTCCGTGTACTCGGTGGTTATCAAGTGATTATTTCTATCACACTGCATTTCAGGTACCCTGTTGATGATTAAGATACTATTAAATGAACCCCTTACAAAATGGCTACTACTCAAGAGAAGGCACAGTGTGTATCATGGTTTATCGAAACCAAATCAGATCTGCAGACGCAGCGAAACTTCAGAAACTTCAAGTATGGAAGAGATCCACCGTCACGTCCATCAATTCATGCATGGCACAAGAAATTCATGGAGAGAGAGACAGTGTTCGATAAAGAAAGGAGTGGACGACCAAGAACATCCGAGGAAACCATCGAGTATCGTGCTTCGTACAACTAACGAGGCAGAAGAAAACTTAAATACATACGTCTCATTTTGTAATAATTTCCACTTATCTGTCTCTTCATTTGCCTTTCTAATAAATTTTCGAAATTGCAAAGAGACTTTATGGACACTCTGTACTCTCTCCGTTTCTCTTTGCCTTCTCGTCGTCGAGAGACGATCGCTCGGTGTAATTGTAGTCGAGGCAAATCGGATTAGAAAGACAACCCTCTCGAGGTACGTGGTTACATGCTACTTTTAACGTTACGGGCGTTATCTTCAGTCATCTTCGATCGGCAACGCGTCCCATCGAGATTATGCAAATGGAGAACACGTGGAGGCGTTGTCGCGCAATATGTAACTCGGCTTGCTCGATCTCTATCCGGATGTGACGCAGCTCATTTTCGCCGAGATGCAGTTGGAATCCATAAAACGCTCGCCCGTCCCACCCGCCTCTCTGTTTCACGTTCCTCTTTTCCTCACGACTTCGAGATTAGAATCGAAAAGTGACGAGATCCGAGATGCAACCGAGGAGTCTCGCTACGTCGACTCTAGGTGTACATCGCGTCAACGTTTTTCTAATAGAGAGAGGGGGGGGGGGTTCATCGCTCGACGAGATAATCGCGTAGGTACGTACACGCATTGCGTATTCTCATCGCGAAACGTGTATATGTTGCAGACGATACGTGGTTATGTTACGCTGTGAATTTAGAAAGAGAGAAAGATCCACTGGTAAGTGACGATACTTAACTAACGTTCAGGAAATATTAACCAATCCAAATACTGATATCCAAGAGTTTACGATACTTGAAGAATCGTGTCTGAGACCAGAACGTTCATTTCTCTCAGACTTCTCGATCGAACGAAATAACAAGCGTAATAAAGGTGAAAGAATTAGGAAAACCACAACACGATGATTTGAACAATCGACTAAAAAGTATCATTAAAGTAACAAACAAGTATGAAATATTATTGGAGCAACGAAACCGGGGATACGGTACGGAGCACGACACGTTCGTCTAGATTTCATCTATACACCCCGAATGCAGTCATAGGCTTTCTATTTTTAAAAGACAACCCGTAAACGTCTGCAAGCTATGGGCGATCGAGTCTCGCCGCCACGAGGCTGAAAAGATTTTTGTACACGCTTCCTCTCTCTGCCTGATGAATTCCGTTTGAAAAACAGAACACTATGACGTTTTTCGATAAATGTCACTTCATATTGATAACGTCAATCGTTAAAAAAAGAAAAAGAAAAAAACTGTAACTGAAACTTTTAATACAATGTAATACAAAGTGAAAATCGAAAAATCAGAACTCAATAAAGAATTCACGAAATCTCATTGTCAGTGGTACTTATCTGCAGTAAAAGTCGATACTCGTTCGAAAATGTTAAATTCTATACTAATATTCCTACTATAAATAAATCCGAAATTTTAAATTTAATTTAAAATTAATAAAATTCGTTTTTTTTCTCTTATATCTTGATGTTTCATTAGACAATATTATATTACAAAATTTAATTATATTAATATTAATTGAGTTTCATTAAATAGTGTTATGTTACGAAATATCGTGATATAAGTGAAAATCAGAAATCACAGATCAATAAAAAAGTTACGAAATCTCAGTGGTATCTTCAATAAAAGTCGATACTCGCTCGAAAATGTCAAATTCTATAGGGTGGCCAAAAGTCACTTCCTACCATAAATAAATCCGTAATTTTAAATTTAATTTAAAATTAATAAAATTCGTTTTTTTTTCTCTTATATCTTGATGTTTCATTAGACAATATTGTATTACGAAATTTAATTATATTAATATTAATTGAGTTTCATTAAATAGTGTTATATTACGAAATATCGTGATATAAGTGAAAATCAGAAATCACAAATCAATAAAAAAGTCACGAAATCTCAGTGATAAAAATAATAAAAGTCGATACTCGTTCGAAAATGTTAAATTCTATAAATAGGCCAAAAGTCACTTCCTACTAAAATAAATTCACAATTTTAAATTCAATTCAAAACTAATAAAATTCGGTTTTTCTTATATCTTGATGTTTCATCAAATATCTATTAATAATATCTACAAATATCTATAAATAATATACTGCGAATATATCGTCGATACAAAGCGACAGTCAGAAATCACGAGTCAATAAAAAACTCACGAAATCTCAGTCTGTTATAAATGTCTGTAATAAACTCGTCTACTTACTTAATACTTATTCGAAAAAGTCAAACTCTTACGTGTCAATGCTTATTTAATAACGTCAAATGTCGAAGCATGTCGCGACGAACGTCGAAACGACACGAAATTAATGTGACACAAGCGGATCGTTCGAAAATTTGAATTCCACGACACTACGACAAAACTGCGAGACCAACTCACCAAGTCTCGTTTTAATCTTTGCAAGCTCAGCCCGCAGAGACACGGCATGATCAACAAATTATGCAAACGAGGACTCACCATTTGTTGTGCGTTCTTCGGCTTCCTGTTCACGTCGATCACCTTCTGATTGGCTGCAACGAGAAAAATAAGAAGAATAATTAATGCAGAATGATACGTTCGTCTGTCAGCTAACGGCCAGCAAATCGTGAATTTATCGATGCGCGTGCATTACACATGGCGTGCGCGTACGGCACGTGACCACGTTACCCCGCGGAACTAACGACTTTACTGACGATTTATGTGTTATGGCTAACTGTCCAATACCATAAACGATTCGGCCATTGAGTACTGTTATTTGGCCACTTTATTGTCGACACCTGTTTCATTCACTTTGAGAGAGAGAGAGAGAAAGAGAGAGAGAGAGAGAGAGAGAGAGAGAGAGAGAGAGAGAGAGAGAGAGACAGAAAAAAAGAAAAAAGAACACGCGTGTGATAACTGAAATTTAATAATATACTTACTGACTGCCTCGACTAGGTCAGCGAGAAGGACACCGTCGCAGAGGTCCGACTGAAGGTCTGTCACCCTTCTCTTGCACCCGCCTCGCTCCAAGTAGTAGTTCGCCCAATCGGTATAGATCTGCAATAGAAACGACACGTGGTTAACTCTTTGCCATCCATAAATTTAAATTTATATATTTTATATTTTGATATTATATATATTATGTAATATATTTTATATTTTAATATTATATATATTATATATTTTATATTTTAATATTATATATATTGCATATTTTATGTTTTAATATTATATATATTATATATTTTATATTTTAATATTATATACATTGTATATTTTATATTTTAATATTATATATATTGTATATTTTATGTTTTAATATTATATATATTATGTATTTTATATTTTAATATTATATATATTGTATATTTTATGTTTTAATATTATATATATTATATATTTTATATTTTAATATTATATACATTGTATATTTTATATTTTAATATTATATATATTGTATATTTTATGTTTTAATATTATATATATTATATATTTTATATTTTAATGTTATGTATATTATATATTTTAATATTATCCTTTAAAAGATACAGGGCCAAAAGTTTCTTTCCACCTTCTTTTTTTAAATGAAACATCAAGATGCAAATACTAGAAAACTGATTTCAGTGATTTTTAATTAAATTTAAGTTCAAACAGTGATTTTTTCCATTACGTTTCAAAAATCCGTGAAAGAAAGAAAATTTTAAAAATATGTAATGGAGAAATTGTGGATTTATTTTAATAGAAAGTGATTTTTGGCCCATCCTTATGTTATTACACACCATTGTGTTATTTTTTTGACAAATTTATAATATTTGTTAAAATAATCGTCGAAGAAAGTATCTCTTTCTGTATGTTACTTTCTGTAAGTAACTCGTTCTGTATGTTTTTGGTCATCAGTGACCCTGACATAGTTGTACTTAAAATTTCGAGCAAATGGCATTTAAAAATTTCATCAGAACGAAACTCCTTTCCTTCTTACTCAGGGCCATTTTATTTTAGCAAGCTTTCACCGAAAATCACTAAAAACATCATGTACGTACCTTTCTACTTGTAAATAAAATATTTCCGAGGTCTTCATTTAATCGAAAAAACTTTCAGTCGGGCCAAAGAGAGAAAGAAAGATAAACTTTGACAAGATGATCAACAGAGTTTCAATCAGAGTTGTATAAAGTTATTAGCTGACAAGTGACAGTAATTTCCAGCAAAACAAAGACGCGCTATCAATCGGACTTGCCACCCTCTGAATCGAATTTATAGCGCGGTGACAGGTGTCTCGGCGTCGAAATGGAACGTCTGCCTGTGAAATTGTTCGTCGATTTTCGTCATTACCATCGACAAAACGGGCACGCTGTTTTCATTCGTATTTTAATCACGCGTTCCACGAGCGTCAGCCAATACAGGAACGTTATCTCTTCTGCCTCTGTTGCAATCGTTATAGGCACACTTACGTTTATTAACTGCGGCGCACGCGAGGCCTACGCGGCCCTCCCCCTTGTGCAACCTTCGCATAGTTTTATCGTTTCTGTCTGCTGAACGCGTTTCTGTCTATCAAAGACATTACGATTAGATCAACCTCTCCTGTACTTAATGACGACAATCGGGCTCATTCGAATTTCGCGGAACCGGAAAATTGCAATTGCATCGTTAATACGAGTGCTGCGCAGCAAATTGAAAAAGTCGTTTGTCACGTCACGTGGAATTAAATTTTAATTGGAACTAACACACGGCGATGAAAATTTCCATCGAAGATGTAAAATTAAATAAAAGAAGAAAAAACAAATAGGAAACTTTACGATATAAGTATGTAAGCTTTTATTTATACATTACACTCTAATATGTGTATGCTTATATGATGTACATTTAATTTAATAATTATGTATACAATTAATATAAATTGATCGCGGGATGTTATATTATGTAATTATACATCTCGAGTTTAATAAATATGTGTTGTATAATTAATATCTTTATATTGCAATATGTAATTGTATTTTAATATTTTATTTTTCTTCTGTAATATTATGTATAATGTAATATAGATGTGTAATATTATGTATAATGTAATATAGAAGTGTAACATTATGTATAATGTAATATAGATGTGTAATATTATGTATAATGTAATATAGACGTATAACATTATGTATAATGTAATATAGATGTGTAATATTATGTATAATGTAATATAGAAGTGTAACATTATGTATAATGTAATATAGATGTGTAATATTATGTATAATGTAATATAGATGTGTAATATTATGTATAATGTAATATTGATGTGTAACATTATGTATAATGTAATATCGATGTGTAATATTGTGTATAATGTAATATAGATGTATAATATTATCTATAATGTAATATAGATGTATAATATTATGTTTAATGTAATATAGATGTGTAATACTATGTATTATGTATTATAATATTATATATTAAATATAATATGTACTATGTATAATGTATCATGCATTACAATATTATGTACCAAATATAATATGTATTATGTATTATGCATTTTAATATTATGTAGTAAATATAATATTATATATTACGTATTATGTATTACGATATTATATATTAAATATAATATGTATTATGCATTAAATATAATATTATTATTGTGTAAAGTATGCAACAAAAATTACAAACTGGTCGTTTTGAGCACTATGGTTAAGTTCTAGTGTTAAAGAGGGCAACCAATTGTAAGAGAATTGATGCCAAACATCAGAACCGTGTAGTACTCGTCGAAACAAGCAAAAAAATTCTCATAACCTGTTAGTAAACGTAGGATACAGAGCCATTGGTTTCGGAGCTGCGAGAGGTTTTTGTCACTGATTGTGAGATATTGTGTTTACAGCATACTCGTACATAACCTTGCGTTAATACGATCGAGTTTACGTTTCTTTCAATTGGTTCCAGGTACCGATAGAAATAGGATCTGTTTAACCGGTCGATTCTTTGTGAAATAAAAGCTTGCGCGTTCTATCGTATCTTACAGTCATCCCAGTCTCTTCACCTGTCAAACAAATCGAATCGAGAAACGACAAACCGATCGAGCTGAATATGAAAATTCACGCGACGTCTCTGATATATCTCGTGACTAACGGGAAAATTCATTTTCAATTACATTCATCATTCTCCTGTTACTTTAACGAAGGCCACTCGAAACGGTCAATTAACGCTTCCTTCGGCCGCTCGAGACACGCGCGCTCATCCTAATCACCTCGAACGACCGGAAGACGCTCCGTTCCTCCGCCAAGTAAACGAGAAGCATCGGCCCTGGTTCGAGTTTCTTTTCACGGCAAATGGCAAAAAAGATAGGCAAGGAGATTCGTCGCGAACACGCGTTATTGTTTTGGATAAACGCCAGTATTTCTCGCGTGTCAAATCTCTCTCTCCCTCTCTCTCTCTCTCTCAAGAGAGAGAAAGCTTTGGGAGAGAATGAAGAGGCGAATCGAAAGAATAGAACGCACACGAGGAGACACAGGTCGAGAGAGGATTGGGGCTCGACGGTAGAAAGGAATTAGTCACCGTGCGTACCGAATCATGCTACGTTGTGCGTATTGCTCGCACACGCTCGTCCTCTCTTCCGTTAGCATGCGTAAATGAACTCGTTTGTGTCCTCAACACACACACAGAATCTGTGTTCCTCTGTTTGCACGTGTGTTCGTGCATTCGTATTCCACGGAGGCACTCGTGTATTTACGTACACGATTCTTCGTCCACGGTTTTCGTCTCGGTCGCGTGTGTGAGACTTTTCACGTGCGCTCACGTCAGCACGAGAACACACACACACGCGCGCGCGTTAACCCCGGACCGGTCGAGACACCGTACTATTTTTGAGCGCGGCAAAGAGAGAAGCAGGACGAACTTCCTTCATAATTTCGGGTCACCACGCGCAGATTCTAATTCTCATTATTACACGAAGCCGCGAGGCAGCGAGCAGCGTTCACTTTGCTTTGCGAGACGGGGGTTCCCTCGTTCCGCGAGTATCGCACGCGCGTGCAATTCCGCGGCACGCTGAACCAGACGCGAGCACGTGTCTTTCACGCGTGTCCTCTAATTAGCGCAGGTACGAAACGATCCTTCGCGCCGTCGTTGTCTCCAGTTTCTTGCGGGGACATCCATTCTCTCTTCTCACGCGGTACTTTTTATACGTTTGAATTTATCGCGACCGGAAAATGTATCTTCTAAATTTCCTAAATATATTTACTAAATATTTACTAATAATATGCTTTACTATTATTTACTAAATTTACTATATATTTACTAATAATATACTTTACTATTATTTGCTAAATATATTTACTATATATTTAATAATAATATACTTTACTATTATTTACTATATATTTTCTAATAATATTCTTTACTATTATTTACTATATATTTTCTAATAATATTCTTTACTATTATTTACTAAATTTACTATATATTTACTAATAATACACCTTACTATTATTTACTAAATAATTTATTATATATTTACTAATAATATATTTTACTATTATTTACTAAATAATTTGCAGTCTATTTACTAATAATATACCTTACTATTATTTACTAAATAATTTACTATCTATTTACTAATAATATACCTTACTATTATTTACTAAATAATTTACTATATATTTACTAATAATATACTTTACTAAATTTACTATATATTTACTAATAATATACTTTACTATTATTTATTAAATAATTTACTATATATTTACTAATAATATACTTCACTATTATTTACTAAATAATTTGCAGTCTATTTACTAATAATATACCTTACTATTATTTACTAAATAATTTACTATACATTTACTAATAATATAATTTACTATTATTTACTAAATAATTTACTATATATTTACTAAATTTTTTTAAAAATTTTTCTAAAAGTAACAATAACAATACAGATGAAAAAACTCGCAGTGTTTGTTTTCTATGAGCCGATGTATAATCATGTGAAATTTATGAAGACGTGGCGAAAGATACGTTAGAAAAGAAATTGTCCGAAAGAATTAACGTTAACAATGAAAATGAAAATTCTAGAATTAAAAGTAACATCGATAAATAAATAATAATAATCAGTTCATAATCATCAATAGCGATTGCTTCGACTGGTTATGATTATTCAACGACGATCAGGGACGTAAAATTTATGAAAACGTAGGAAACGACGTTTGAAAACAAATCGTTCGAAGAAATGAATATTAACAATGAAAATGAAGTCGAACTTGCAAATATTTCAAACGACAAGGATAACAAGTTTGTTAATAAGTCAATTAAAAAGAAAAGGTTAAGTAGCGATAGTGAAAACTTACTTTTTCCCCTGAAATGTTATTATTGTTATTTCATTTCTTGCTAATCCACGTGAAATAAATCTGTATTTCTATAACTGGTGTCAGCTTCTTTTTCTTTCTATAATTTAATTCTTTCTACAATGTACAGACTCTATTTACAAAAGAATCGAAAGATACGCTGGATGTTAATTGGAAGAAAGATGAAAAGAAATTTTACGACAGAGCGCAAACGCACCACAAAAATAAATCTAATATATATTTCTTTTCATTTATTATATTTATTATACCACTCTGGCGGCCAACATTCGCGAGAAACAACAACTTTTCAAACATATACAACGAAACGACTTGACTCGAATTTAAAACGAATAGAAACGAATAAAATTTTTAGTTTTTCCTCACATTTTGATATTTTATTTGAAAACTTTGGCCCAACCTGTATTACAAACTCTTCCCTGTTGCATTCTAATCTCTCTGCCACAAATTTTACACTTCGCCGGTAGTTCCCTTTTTTTTTTCAGAATAGAACCTAGCGAAAGGCTTTGAAAAATTCGTAGCTCGCTCGGGGACATTGGCATGCGCGGCGGATAACAAAAATGCCCCGTACCTGTATGACGTTCCGGGTCGAATCGGCCTTGATATCGTCGCTCGATCCGCACACGGACCTCGGTGCTCTGATACACGCCATGACGTCGATACCAGCGGTCGTTAACGTCATCCAAGTCGTATTAATTCACGGGGGTCAGTTCACGGAGGAATCGCTAATTATCGCGACCTCGCGCGAAACCACCACTGCCCCTAATTACACTCGACTCTCAGTTCCACGCTGGAACCGATCTTTATCGCCAGTCGCGATATCACTTCCTGTACATAGCTTCCCGATTAACGGGATTCGCTCGAATTACGATTTATCGGCGTGACGCATTAGTTTCTCGCAAATTTCATTTCACACTCGTCTCGTTCCTCCTTTTCCACCTTTCACAATCGCAGTGACAATACGGAGCGAAACTAATGTTTTTCACTAACAAACACGGGTCGAGTTTCCCGTAATTACACGACGACGAAGTCTTCTCAAGCACTTTGTCGAAAATCAATTCAAAAGCGATCTGTGTCCGTTCGTTTCTTCGTCTATCGAACGAAACGATCTTGCTGCACAGCCCGGTTGCACGTGCTCGCATCAGGACCGCGTCGTCACGTTCCTTTCGACTCGTACTTACGTTAGATGCGCGTCGGACGTGCAACAACCGACGTGTAACAATGTGAGATGTACTGGGGTTCGGAGCTCCGTTCGATCCTCTTTCTTCGCGAAAGCGAAAGGAGCATAAACGCGAGTAGAAATCGGCGCTGATATTGAAAGAGAAGAGCAACAGCTTCAAGCTTTCGTCCAAATTCTCTCGAGGGAACTTTGACGAGCCTGACAACTTGGCAACTAGCGTGACTAATGATCAACCACGATCGAACGTGTCGTTAGAAACTCAACTGACTCACAACTGATCAATCAAAATTCGAATTCTCGAGAATTCTTGGTTACGATGTTCGAACGTTCGATCCTGTTTCTTGGTGTTTCTTCAAAGTCCTCGAACGACACACTGTTGTTGGCACTGTTTCTCGATGAACAACGTAATAATCGACCATCTTGAGGTATACGTGTTAACGAGAAACACAACTGACTCACAACTGGTCAATCAAAACTCGAATTCTCGAGAATTCTTGGTTACGATGTTCAATCGTTCGATTTCTGACTGATGTTTCTTGGTGTTTCTTCAAAGTCCTCGAACGACACACTGTTGTTGGCACTGTTTCTCGATGAACAACGTAATAATCGACCATCTTGAGGTATACGTGTTAACGAGAAACTCAACTGACTCACAACTGGTCAATCAAAATTCGAATTCTCGAGAATTCTTCGTTCGATCCTGACTGATCGGTGTCTCGTTGCTTCTTCAAAGTCCTCGACTATCGCGCACTGTGTTTGCACTATTTTCCTACGAAGAGCAGGAGGTTAATGAAAGTCGGCGGGGTTCGATCGGTTCTCCACTCATGGAGAGATTCCTCTGAAGAGCCGGACGATCGATCACGCTCCTCAAGTGGCGGCAACCGAGTCGCGCATTGTTTCGAGAGCAGCGGAGAAAGACTCCGGCCACTCGAAACTTGTCCCGTTCCGCATTATCCAATTATTCAATTTCGCCGGGCGTCGCCACCCCACATTGTGCAAACAGAAACGGTGATCCACCTCTCACTCTCTCCTTTCTCACCGCGCGCATATTAGTGTCCGATCGTTCTCGAAATCAACGAAAGACAGCGTGTGTCGTTGTTGTCTGTCGTTTGTTCGCGATTGTTGTCAACTTTCGGCTGCTAACAAACAGCGTTCGAACGGAAACACCGCTTTTCAACGATCACCGAGTCATTTTTGTTTTTGTTTCTCTCTCGGTTGTCGGCGCTTTCTCGAAGAGTTTGGAGAGCGTGGAGACACATCGCGAAGGCGAAACTTGTTGCCGAAACAGCCGCGTCTCGACGGCGCGACGCACCGGACGTAACTGAATACGCGCGTCGCGCACGCTTCTCCACGCGTACGTACTCTCGCTCCTTTCTCCTCCCGTCCTCCTCTCCTCACACCCTTTTATCCCGTCACCCGTTTTCTTCCACCGTTTATTTTTTCCCTTTTCCTTCCTCCTCTTTTTCTTCTTTTTCTTTTTTTCTTTTCGTTTTGATGCTCGTCGATTCTATCTCGCTGCGTCTCTCTCTCTCTTTCTCTCTCTCTCTTTCGACCGAACGAAGAATTGGCGCATTCGGTACGTTCGGTTCGACGCGACACGCCGTTTCCCGAGCAATTGTCCAGGCGAGCTGCTCCCAATCAGGAAACCACCTTTTGTACGTACGTTGAAAGAGATACTTTCAACCTCTTCAACTGTGAACGACAAACGTGCTTCGCCGTGCGAGGAAAGTAATTACTTAATTTGTCACTTGAATTGAATTCCGTCGTGGAAACGTATTTGTAAATCTCGGACGTTTTTAGGATATTTCGAGACTAGGCTCGACTAGTTCCTTTCATTTCTAATATTTCATTTCTAATATTCTAATATTAAATATTTTAATATAATATCTATTACAATATTAATTATATTTTCTATATATTATTTCAATATTATTATATTTATTATATAATAATATATAATAATTATAATATTTGTTATTTATCATATATAATATTGTTGTATTTTCTATATATTTTTCTAATATTGTTATAATATTTTCTATATTTTATTCTAATATTATTATATTTATTATATAATAATATATAATAATTATAATATGTTATTTATCATATATAATATTGTTGTATTTTCTATATATTTTTCTAATATTTTATTCTAATATTATTATGTTTATTAATATATAATAATTAATATATAATATATAATAATTATAATATTTGTTATTTATCATATATAATATTGTTGTATTTTCTATATATTTTTCTAATATTGTTATAATATTTTCTATATTTTATTCTAATATTATTATATTTATTATATAATAATATATAATAATTATAATATGTTATTTATCATATATAATATTGTTGTATTTTCTATATATTTTTCTAATATTTATTCTAATATTATTATGTTTATTAATATATAATATATAATAATTATAATATTTGTTATTTATCATATATAATATTGTTACCTTTTCTATATATTTTTCTAGTATTGTTATAATAATATATAATAATTATAATATTTATTATTTATCATGTACAAGATTGTTACATTTTCTATATATTTTTCTAATATTGTTATAAGTAAGTAAATAATTAACTTTATTTCGGCCTCAGAGCCATGAACTTGGTGTACATGATAGTGTTATAATATTTTCTATATGTTATTCTAATATCTATTATATTTTCTATATATTTGTCATTGGTAGTTCGACGTCGCTAAGACTTGCAAAGCGTAACTTCGAAATGATTCGTCGACTCGGTAAATGGAAAATTGATACGAAAAACGGCACGGAAAGTCGAGACGAATGTTAATAAAACGGGAGAGAAAATTGATCGAAATTAAGAGGGTAATGAAAAATTGCTGCGCGACCCGCCGTCTTCTCTCCTCTCGTGAAGATAATATCTTTCCTCCTCCGGGCGAAAATAACGCGACGCGGCCGAGGGATGAAAATAGGAACGAAAGTGGCTAGAGAGTAAAAAAAGAAAGGAGAAAAAGGCAGGAGAGGGAGGATCCCGAGACGGGTGGAGCTCGATTGTAAGCTCGTTTTAATTCAACTTAACTGGAAACAGAGCACAATGAGTAAAACGACGCTGCGCGGCCATTGTCCCGTAAATTAACAGGATCGGGGAAAGTCTATAAATTCGTCAATAAGCGATCTTGGATCGTCGATTGGTGTACTTGTGGTCGTGGAGGCTATCAAAAAATTCCCCGACTTGCGCCCAATTTGCCGCAATTCGTGCCGCAACTGTACTTTCTTACAAGCCCACGTTGTCTCTCAGAGTCGTTGAATAATAATTTATTTTGACACGTATAAACGATGACAATAATTTTCCTACAAATGTTCAGTGTGCCGATGTTTGACTTCTCGCACAGCTAGAGAATGAACAATAAAAACTGCATTTGTAAAGATACAATAAAGACTGCATTTTACTTTCTCGCAACATTATCTCTCAGAGATAGATAATAACAATAAATAACGCTAAATTATTTATTCAGATACTTTCGACGCGTGTAAATGAATCATGAATATGCTCCATAAGTAGCTTCTCAATAGCCCACACAGCTAAATAAAAAAATTAATCGCAAACTGCATTTTACTTCCTTGCAGAGCCATTAAATAACCATTCTCGCATCATTTATGATTTATTATCTAAATAAATAACCTAGTGTCACTTCTCGATCAATTTTCCACGTTTATCGATCGTCGTGAAATGATCAGGTGGACCAAGGCGAGTATTAACGTTAGCCACGAGGCGTACGTCAAACGTCTCATTTTAATTTCCAAACTAGCGAAACCCATTAAATGCAAATGGGCATCGCCGGGTTGTTTTGTCGGCGGACGGCTGAAAAAGAGGAGGACCAGCGCGAACCCGGCGGGAATTTCGCCTGCCCTCCTTTCCCCTCTTCACGGTGGAGAATGACAGCGATGAGGGTAACCATGAGCATTCTTGACAGGTGCTGCACTATCGATTGCTATTCCGAACGATTCACCGTACGAGCACCATCATTAATTGTAATGCCGGCCATCGTGTCGCCTTTTAACGCAGCTATACGCACCTAGCCGCAGTCAACCTGCACGATAATCGACGCCAAGTCGAATATCGATCAGCCCTGCCTACGCTTCTACGTACGTTTCCCAGGCTCCTCGCATAATTGCTCGTCCGTTTCTGCTTTTAAAGATTTCTCGGCCAGCGATCGACAAGTAACAACGACAAGTAACAACGATCTGTCTGTGTGTGCACGCGCGCGTGTGTGTGTGTGTGTGTGTGTCGATGCACTCGATCCTCTCGTTTATTCCAGTGACTCACTCCTCCGTCATACGTGCCGTCTGATTTATGATCCATCCGTGATCAACTCGCCGCGCGTTTTCATAAAAAAAAAAAAAAAAAAAAAAAAAATAGAAGAGTGACATAAATTTCCCTTTTTTCGACGTCGAAAAGGAGAGAAAAACGATTTTGGGGAGGGGGGGGGGAGAGGAGAGATGATTTGTAACTTTTTACAGTCGGCAGCATACGTTGGCGAAGAGTAACGAGAACAGGTGTGAAAGGCAATTATTCATGAATAATTTTCAGTTACAATTGAACGAAGGATAACTAAATGAATAAAAGTAATACGAACGAAGTGAAATGAGGTTTCCGATTTGAAACGTGGATCACTCGGCGTGCGTGGAAATAACAATTCGAAATGAGGTTCTCTCTTCGAAAGCTTTCGTTTTGAAGTGTCAATATATATAAAATTAAATAATTTATATACTATATATGTGTATATATATTATTAAATAGCTTACATACTATATATATACGTATATATGTTGTTAAAATAATTTATACACTATATATATATAATTTATATACTATATATATATAGTAATTATTAAATAATTTATATACTATATATATTAGTTTACATACTATTATTAAAATAATTTATATACTATATATATATAATTTATATACTATATATATATAGTAATTATTAAATAATTTATATACTATATATATTAGTTTACATACTATTATTAAAATAATTTATATACTATATATGTGTATATATATTATTAAATAGCTTACATACTATATATATACGTATATATATTATTAAAATAATTTATATACTATATATATGTATATATATATATTATTAAATAGTTTACATGCTATATATGTACTATATACATATGTATATATATTATTGAATAATTTATATATATATATATATATATATATATATATATACGAATAAATTTCAATTTCGACACGGTCGATTTAGAGTGCGTCATAGACGACACCTCCTCCAACGATTTCAAGGATCGTGGCTGGCGAACGAAATGGTTAAAACACAAAAGTGGCGGAACCGTGATTCCCCCTTGAAATTTAGGGAGATATCGGTGTACGCCACATTTGCAAAAATGGACACCGAGAAACAGAACAGTGGTGGAGAGAGGGGAGGAGTATAGGAAGAAGAAGGACAAACACACAGTCGCGAAATGGAAGTCTAAAAAGAGAAAGAGAGAGGGAGAGAGAGAGAGAGAGAGAGAGAGATATTGAAAAGCGGAAAAGGGGTGGCTCCGCCTTTGTCGTCCGATTATGAAGGGGCTACTCGATGGGCGCCAAGAGAATGGGGGCGATGAAATTAGGTTTGCCTTGGCCACGATATCGAGACGGGCCAGTCAGTCGAAATGAAAAAGACGCGGAAAAGCGACAAGGGTGGCAGCAAGCCGGAGTAACGATCGCCAGCAAATAATCCCTCCGAACGAGATGAAATTATCCTCTTTGTTCGGATGGGACGAGCTCGATTATCGAGCATCGGGGAAAAATGTTTATCGAGCGAACGCCGATAATGTAGAACGCGGAAGCAATTTGCACTCGTGAACGAGGCGTGATTTAGCGTAAGTTAGCGTGAAAGAGATTTGTTCTGGCATCTGAAGATACTATATATATTATATCGCATTTTATACTAGATACTATACAGGCTGTCTCAATATCGATGATTGACAAAAGGAAAAGATAAGGGGATGATATTCCTGTATGAAGGAACGAGTCGAAAAGAAGGAATGAAATTGTTTCGTTAAAGAAACCGATTTTCGAGAAAATCGAGTTTTGGAGAAATTTATCAGGGACATTTGTTTGAATTTATCGAATAGATTTAATGTACTTAAACACTCTGTATGTGTTGAGACTTCGAAAATTTCGACTATTTCACTTTATAACTTCAACTATTGTCTTGAACAATCTCTTATGATTTCTTTATAATTTCAACTATTATTTTGACCATAAACTATTATTTTATTATTTATTATTACTATTATATTTAATATATTTAATATTATATATTATATAATTATATTAAATTATATAATATATTTATTTATTATTTATTATTATTATTACATTATTTTACCATTATTTTCAACTATTATTCTGACCCTGTTTCATTCAACTGCTTTACTTTATAATTTCAATTATTATCTTGAACGATCTATACAATTTCTCTGTAACGTCAACTATTATTTCGAACATGCACACGAATATACTGATTAAAGGTAAGGACTAGTATTGCATTGTGCACCAAGCTGTAAATGTATACCTCTTCGGTCCACACGTTCGAGTACGCGAAACGAGAGACAGTCAAAGGTACGTTAATCGTGAAAATTCTGTTTGGACGACAAACGCACGCGGAGAAGCCGCGCCGACGTAAAAATTTATGCGCACGCGAAAGCCGCACTTGGTGTGCTCGTTGCTCTCTTTGTTTCCCGACGGTCATCGCCCTGAATTTTTTCTTCCACTGTGAAGTGCCCGTTGCAAACGAACCACGTGCTGAACCCACCCCTCTGCCCGTATATCCATTTTTCCCATCCCGTTCTACCTTTTTATTTCTATATTTACCATTTCCCTCTGCACACGTTGGCCGCGTATATTCGCGGGGGTGGAATTGGTATCTGCAAATCGTGGAAATTAAAATAGCGAGTCGTTTTGCTTTTCCCTTGAAAATTGTCCACAACAATACACGACCTTCTGGCGAAACATTTGCCACGTAAAAATTATTTACTCAAGATGCCACAATTTAAGGGGTCGGTGTGAAATTTTTTGGTTTGTTTGAAATAGTAGTTTGAAGTCTTGGAAATAAGATACGAAAGGTCCTAGCCTTTAAAACGACTTATTTTTGGGTTGTAAATCGGCGGATACGGGATAATTGAATTTGCATCACTGTTTACAACTTGACGCAGTATTACTAAGTGTAAATCGCGCGATTCGAATATTACCTTCGGTGAATCGAATATCAGGGGACTTGGATTCGATTTAATTGTGAGCCGCGATATATAAGTAAAAAATGTAAGTAAAGGATACGTGTGAAAAATGACGTTCTGAAATTTTAGACGCGTTTCTCTCGAAACTAGCGTTTTAGAAACGGTGTGCAAGATGTCTCGGAATCTAACCAATCGATTACTGTGGAACTTGGTGCGTGTCTTTAGCGTAACATTTACTAGGGATTGACGATCGAACATCTTTTAAATTTTTAACAATTTCGAAAAGTATAAACAAAAAAAGGTGCTAACTAAATAACAAATAGCCGCTATTTTCATAATTTTCACAAAACTGAAAATGTTGGATCGTCAATCCCCGAGAGAATATTATTTACTTTTGAACATTTCCTGCCCTTTTGTTGCGGCTAATCCTGTTTGGCTGGTATCATGCACACCGATAGGCAATGTAAAAAAAAGAATGCCGTTAAAAAGTTAAATAAGAGCCCTCTTTTTTTCTCTTTTTTTAATGTTGCTTTTCATAATGTGTTGAAATAAACCACAGAAACTGTCAATCAAATATATACTTTTCTTTCCAAAGTATACGTAATTTTTACGTCCTTCCCCCTTAAGGACGAATTGGTCGTGATATTTCTTTGCTGCCCGACTGAAAACAAAAGTTGTCAGAGTTGAGAACCTTCGTAACCGAGTTATCGTCCCCCAAGAACGAACGAACGGAGGATGCACCCTCTTCCCTCAGGATGAGAGGCGTACGTGTCCTGCAGCGTGGCACGGAACGTATCCGTACCCTCTCGAGAGATTCGAGGAAACTCGTCGTCATGACTACGAAAATCCTCCGGAAGAACAAGTTATTCTTACGCGGCGGTAACTTTTTCTTTTCGTGTTGAACCCGTATCCGAATTCTCGCCAGCTTTTACGACTTACTTTCGTGGTCCACCTTACGGGACAATCCCGTAAGAATTATAACCCTCGGCGAGCAAGATCGCGCGCGTTATCATCCGTCTCGCGTTCCTCTCGTTCCATCTCGCGAGCACGAGCCGTCTTTCTTCGCACGCGAGGAGAATATACGGGAAGATCGTTTACGCTCGATGGAAAGTTCAAGCTCGCTGTTACTCTGCCTCGGGCGAATTAATTATGCAAAACGACGATCGATAGTTTGCGTTTTAAATTTTGCTTCCTTTGTTTTTTTTTTTTTTTTTTACTATATTCTTTTCCCTTAGTATGCAATATCTTTTTATTACATGTTAGTTACGGATTAAAGTTGCACAGAAAATTAGGTTCGAAACTTGAGTTTAATTTAAGATAAGTGAAATTAGTTTCCTTTTGTATCTTGATGTTTTATTAAAAAAGAAAAACAGAGATAGAGGTGGGAAGAAATTCTTGCGAATTTAATGAGAATTTTGACCCACCCTATAATAAGTAAGTTTATGAACTATAAGGTGATGAGGGATTAATATAATGAGAAATGATCGAAAATCGTTCATTTCTTTCCTACAATCACGAACTCGCGTGTACAAAAATTGTATATATATTTATATATTTATATTTTTTAATATAAAAAATTATAATATAACAATAATTTAAATTTCACCTATAATTATTAATTTTTATATAAATTATTTTATATTAATAAAATTTATTAATTATTATATTGTAATATAAGTTTAACCGTTTATTGTTGGCACTTTAATTTACAATTCCCTAATATTATTCCCTAATTAATTTTAATTCCCCAATTTAATTTTCATTAATTTATAATATAGAGAATTTTTTATTAATTTTATTTATTTATATTTTTACATTTAATATAAATTTATTATATATAAAATATTAATTTAATTAATAATTTAACCATAATTATATTATTATATAATAATTTAGTAAAATATTACACTAATTATATATAAACTTCAAGTATAAATTCAAAGTAATAATCGACATTAGAAAGTAAAATAAAATAAAATACTTAAATAAAATGGTAAAAATTTTATCGAAACCGAATCGAAGATTTCGAAATAAAACAAAAGAAGAAAATGATAACTAACACATTCCAATAGCGGATTAATTAACGCTGCCATATAACACTAATTTACCGAAATTATGAGGCATAACTTTCGAATATACAACTATATGTATTCGCAACTACGGGCCATACTGTTCATCATTAATTATAACTTTGGGTTAGGTAGGAGAGGGATAGGTAGTAGCTTTCAAAGACGTGAACTTTGAGAAGTCGAGAGCGAGAGGAGCCACCCTTTGGAATCACGATAACACTCGTTAACATCCCCGTCTTAATTTCCCCGGGAACAGGAGTGGAAACCAGTGTCCTCTCTCCTCGTCCACAACCGTCTCGCGCAACCGGCGCCACACCGGTTATGTTTTATGAATGGATTACGCCTACGCGTCATTACGATGCACGCGAGCTAAATATATGTGCGTACGTGGACCAACGATGCAACCAAAAGTGCCCTACCCTGCCATTGTGCGCATTGTGAGCGTCGTGTGGGCATCCCGCGCGCCAACTAGCCCACACCGGGGCCCGGATCTTAACGATCCTTAAGTCGTTTCGTGCACGTGTACGCGATACCTGCGAGAAACCACCGCGGCGACAAACAATACTTTCGCTCGTGGGATGGCTCCTCAGCTTGGTCACTAACCTTTCCATCACTTGTCCTAAATCCTGTTCCTATTATTACTATCAATCCGATCGTGCTTCGCGAGAAATCGATGGGAGTATCTGGGCGTATCGGACTGACAAAAAATTCTCAGAAAAGGTGGCAAAGCTCGTCGATTTTCACTTGTAAATGTGAAGTATCTGTTTAATTATTGATAGTGTATGGTATGCAGGGAAGAAAGATTTGGGAATAGCGGAATTCTTTTCCAAGATTCCAATTTATGTGTAATTTGTAATATACGGTTTCATTAAATATAGTAGTCGAATAATATAGTTTTCATTAAAATTTAGTTGACAATAAATAATACAGTTTATGGTAAATATTATATTATAATGATATTATAATAAATATAATGATAATAAATAATTTAGTTGATAATAAATACATAGTTTTTATTAAAATTTAGTTGATTATGAAGAAACCATCGAAACAAATACTGTTTTTTTAAATATATTGTTTAAATAAATAGTCTTTTCGTCTTTTAAAAAACACTAATTTCATCAGTTTGCACAAAAATCGCAAATCTTCGATAATTTCGGAGATGTTTGACAAAATATGTCGACGAGGGTAGTTTTCACAGCATCGACGATTGCCAATAAAAAAAAAGACACGTATCGAATATTTCTTCGACACCTTCTTATTTATGCCAAATTTCATAAAAATCGATGACTGACATCTCGGTGTGTTCCCTGTTAGTCCAAAGTTCCAGTAAGTACAATTTTAAACATTAAGAGCTACTCTCTTATCGTTGCAAATGAACGTAAACGAAATTTAATTAAAAAACCCTGAAATCGCAGAAAATCGAAAACAGATATTCAAGTGTAAATGTATTAACTTTTTCAATTAAGAATAATACTCAGGTGTAAATGTATTGACAATTGTAATATTCAAGTCTAAATGTATCAACAACATTTACCACTAAAAATAACACTCAAGTGTAAATTTATTGACAATTGTAACATCCAAGTCTAAATGTATCAACATTTATCACTAAAAATAACACTAAAGTGTAAATTTACTGACAATTGTAATATTCAAGTCTAAATGTATCAACATTTACCACTAAAAATAACACTCAAGTGTAAATTTACTGACAATTGTAATATTCAAGTCTAAATGTATCAACATTTATCACTAAAAATAACACTAAAGTGTAAATTTACTGACAATTGTAATATTCAAGTCTAAATGTATCAACATTTATCACTAAAAATAACACTCAAGTGTAAATTTACTGACAATTGTAATATTCAAGTCTAAATGTATCAACATTTATCACTAAAAATAACACTAAAGTGTAAATTTACTGACAATTGTAATATTCAAGTCTAAATGTATCAACATTTACCACTAAAAATAACACTCAAGTGTAAATTTACTGACAATTATAATATTCAAGTCTAAATGTATCAACATCTATCACTAAAAATAACACTCAAGTGTAAATTTACTGACAATTGTAATATTCAAGTCTAATTGTATCAACATCTATCACTAAAAATAACACTCAAGTGTAAATTTATTGACAATTGTAACATCCAAGTGTAAATGTATCAACATTTACCACTAAAAATAACACTCAAGTGTAAATTTACTGACAATTGTAATATTCAAGTCTAAATGTATCAACATTTATCACTAAAAATAACACTCAAGTGTAAATTTACTGACAATTGTAATATTCAAGTCTAAATGTATCAACATCTATCACTAAAAATAACACTCAAGTGTAAATTTACTGACAATTGTAATATTCAAGTCTAAATGTATCAACATTTACCACTAAAAATAACACTCAAGTGTAAATTTATTGACAATTGTAACATCCAAGTGTGAATGTATCAACATTTGCCACTAAAAATAACACTCAAGTGTAAATTTACTGACAATTGTAACATCCAAGTGTAAATGTATTAACATTTACCATTAGAAACGATTTTTTAAATATGTCGTTTAAACAAATTGATTTTCTTCGCTGATCTTGCAAGTAAGAAACAAATCAATCCGCAAGAATCATCGTGGATTAAATCATTGTGTATAAATCATCTCGTTCCTTGAAACAACGTTCCAAATCGTCCGCGAGGGATTCGCAGGTAGTCCGAGTGGCACGATACCGGACAGCCAAAAAAAAAAAAATTGATATGAATTCTTCGTCTCGAGTCAGACCTACTGTTCTACTGAAATCTGTACGACAGACGCGTGTTTCGTCCCCGCGCGCGTTTCTTGGAAATTAGCCGCGTCACGGCATTGCGAATTCGTCGGACGGTACCGCCGAAAATTGCAATAATTCTTTCGTCTCACGTATCGCCAGCTGCACGTACGAAGGACTCGCAAGCACGAACAGGCTTGCCAACTTACTCCAAAAAGCTTTAACGAGCTTCGACGTTTGTCGAGGGTTGCCCGCGCGCGCCCGGGGAAACCGGCGTCTAATGCTCGCATCTGATTCGAGAGCAGCGCGCCGGCATTTCCCTGCGCCCCCATTGCCCTCGGGGCACAACAGAAAAGGAAAGGATCTTCCCTTCTGCGTCGACGGGCAAACGAACTCGTCATTCCGGGGAAAAAGGACGTGTCACTCTTTAATTGTCGATTGACGACCCTCCCCCCACCTCCCCAATGCCACTGATTCGTGTCTCAATCGCTGTAACTACGAGATTCACGTCCTCGACAGATCGGCCGATCGTGTTGCTTTTGTCGATCGTGTGGATGTTGTCATCCACGTGTGAAAATCGTAGCTTTCGATTTTCATCGTTTCCTCCGCTACGATGGAATAAATTGCGAAGGAAATATAGCAGTTTTTGGTAGATTTGGAAATTTAACATTAAATTTATATATATATATATATATTATATTGTATTGTATTGTATTATATTGTATTATATTGTATCATATTGTGTTGTATTGTATTGTATTGTATTGTGTTATATTATATATTATATTAACATACAATTTATATATATAGAATTTCTCTGGCCACCTGATTTCGCCAAATCTGACGACTTTAGATTATTTCTCATGGGGTACGTTAAAAGATAAGGTATACAGTGGCGCAGCAAAATTGTATATGATACAAGTGTTAATGGATATAGTCATTTTGAGCATCACATGTAGACAAACTAAGGTCACATGCGTTTATAAATTATCGCAAGCAGATTGTCCTAACTAAGACTTTGTGAAATTTTCATTCTCAAGACAAAGTATCGTCAAACCATTAGTTTTTGGAATAATGTGATTTAATACCTTTTTTACTTGGAATTTAGTATTCTTTCGATTTGTGATGAAGAATATATGATCCAAGTAGGAAAGAAAATTTCGAAACCCCTCGACACATGTAAAAAATTAATACGCCATATTTTACCTCTCTTAAAATCTTTTTAGCTACCAATACTTTTGTATTGAACAACTTCTCACCAGACATAATTTAAAAGTTATTTCAGGTTATATATCATCATTGATCGGACAAATACCCAATTACGAAATAAAAATCTTTTCACAAGAGTGATTATCAATTTAACACAAGAAACGATGCTTCTATCAGCGAGAGTTAACTGAACAAAAAAAAAAAAAGAAAAAAGAGGAAAAAACCAAGTATATCGATCGTAAACGAAGCATTTGTTTAGTTTATTAAGATTCTTTGTTGAAGCTCTCATCGTATCGTTGCTTACTGCCGCAGAGCACGTGAGACACTTTCGTCGAGATCCAAGTAGCCAGGCAGAACTATCCGAGCAGGACATTTTCTTACCCCAAAGGAGGTAAGGGAAAGGTCCCCTCTTCTGCTTGGCTACGTAAACGAAGGGAGTACTATGACGTGAAACGAACGTTATATTCTCATCACGTGACACGTCACGACTCTCTGAGAGTACGTGCCTTCGCTTTTCCAGCGATATAAAACGCTCTCGAGGAACAACCGCAATGGCACAAAATGAAAACTACAATACTACGTTGGAGGCTAAAGGCAGAGTCGTGAAACGCGATGTTCCGCGAAATCTTCGTTGCGTACAGATATTAAACTACAAACGAACTACTATTTTTTTATAAAACGTTCCATAAAAAATGTTACAACTTTAAAAAATGGGGAAACACTTAAAAATAGTTAGAAAAGATTGGGCATCAACGTCATTGAGTTGAGTTTGTTTACTCCCCGCGAGAAATTTAAGAAGTCAGTGTGAAATTTTCAAAAAATCGATTTTCTTTGGTTTGTTTTAAATAGTAGTTTGAAGTCTTGGAAATAAGATACAAAAGGTCCTAGCCTTTAAAACGACTTATTTTTGGAGTATAATAATAAATCGGCGGATACGGAATAATTGAATTTGCATCACTGTTTACTTGAAGCAGTATTACTAATCGTGCGATTCAAATATTACTTTTGGTGAATCGAATATCAGGGGACTTGGATTCAATTTAGTTGTGAATTGTAAGAACTGTGAGCCGCGATATATAAGTAAAAAAAGTAAGTAAAGGATACGTATGAAAAACGACGTTCTTTAAACGCGTTTCTCTCGAAACTAGATTTTTAGAAACGGTGTGCAAGATGTCTTGGAATCTAATCAACCGACTACTGTGAAACTTGGTACGTATCTTTACTTGGGACTGATCGAACATTGTTTAATTTTTAACAATTTCGAAAAGCATAAACAAAAACCGTGGAAATCTTTGGCATAAATTCGACACATCGGAAACAAATAGCTGCTATTTTCATAATTTTCACAAAAATGAAAATGTTGGATCGTCAATCGTTTACTTTTGAACTTTTCTTGCCTCTTTGTTGCAGCTAATCCTGTTTGGCTGGAATCATGCACACCGACAGGCAATGTAAAAAAAAAGTTATGTAAAAGGATGCCGTCCATTTTTCTTTTTTTCAATGTTGCTTTTTATAGTTCCTAATGTGTTAAAATAAACCACAAAAGCTCGTGTCACTCAAATATGTACTTTTCTTTTAATAGTCCTCCAAAGTATACGTAATTTTTCGGCCCGTCAAACTGTCCTGCCCCCCTCCCCTAAGCGGTGGTATTATTAAGCGTCGTTATGATCCGACGAGCAATCCGTTTTACGAAGGTCGAATTTCAAAGATCGCACGACGATTCAGCGACTGACTGAAACTGGCTTCTGGCCGAGAGAAATCCGATCGCGTTGCTAGTCCTCGTTCGACGAAAACTAACCCTTCTGCTCGTCCAGTTTCACGGTGGCACAAGTGCGTGGCAAACGAGAATGGGAAAAGCAAAAAAGCTGAAAAAAAGAAAAAGGAAACGGAAGGATGAAAAATCGTGACAACGGATGAGATACGATAGCCTAAAGGGACATTCGACACCGATGCGAAATTTATAGACCGGAAGCCGTGCGTACCTGCATACGCGTTTATTTCATCAGGACTTCCTCCGGCGCGAATATTTCTCGATTATTTTTTTCCCCTATTATTTTTTGCCTCTGGAGAAATCTATCACGGAATAATACGCGGGGATTACGGATGTTTGCACGATCGAGCAGAGAGAGAGAGAGAGAGAGAGAGAGAGAAGAACATTGCACGTTATATGCATCGAATAAGAGTAAAATGGTTCCATATCATTGTTACGAACTCTAGTGAAACATCGAGGAATATAAATTCACAACAAGTGGAATTTAAAATACCGAAAGACAGAAAGTATTTGATCTGGAGATTTAAAAGTATACTATCGACAAAAATTTGCCCATAATTTTCTCGTGGAAACGGAAACCTCGTCGACTGCGACTTTGTTCTATCGTATCGACCTGTCTCAACCCATGAAACGAGTTTCACTGTGCATTTCGTACGCAGAGAAACTTCGAGATTTGTGAAACGAATTTTTCGCGAATAAAAATACGTCCGACGAACGACAGTTGGAAGAATCGAGGAGGACGAAGGTGAAATTCCACAGATGGAATGGGAAAGAAAAATAAAAGGAACGTGCACGCAGCAGCGCGCGGACAGAGGGTGGATACCCTGCCAGGCAAAGCAATTTTCCTGGGGCTGCAAATTGCCAATTGGACGATAAATGATTTAGGTCGCGTAAGCGCGTACCGACGTGTAACTTTCGCTGAACCAGACGGGAGCGCAAGCCTACCCCAAGGCGAGGCGCATATCTCTGCCTGTTCAACTATCTTACCGACAAAATAGATCTTTAATTCAATCGCTGGCCTCTCGCTGACTCACGCCTCTTTATACTTGTATAAATCCGTCGACACCGTGAGATTTGTTTCTTTAGATTGAAAGAAAATGAAATATTTTTCGATTTCAATAATTTCGTACAGGGTGGAAAGAAAAGTTTGGTCAAAATTTTCTTTTTTTCTTTTTTGCATTGTATTCTACTTGTCACGAAGGTTTTCCAAGGAACTATAAATCGCAATCTAACGGTTCTCTTGAAAAATGGCAAAACAGTTTCTTGATCATTTAACAGCGTGCGTGCTAACAGCGACTTTATGATTCTGAACGCGTGAATGTCTATATTACGTAATGTTTATACACAAACAGTTAGTTTTATCGTTTGATCATTTAGATTCACATTGATGTTACAACCATGATGAGTCAAATGTTAGTGAAACTTAATCCAGAACTGTAAAGTCACTGTTAACATTGCGGATGCGTGCTAACAGCGACTTTATAGTTCTGGATTTGGTCTCACTGACAATTGATTTATCATGCTTGTGGCATCAGTGTGAATCTAAATAATCAAATGATAAAACATTATTCGAAATATAAACATTATATAATACAGACATTCACACGTCCAGAATCATAAAGTCGCTGTTAGAACTCTGTTAAATGATTAAGAAACTGTTCTGCCATTTTCCAATAGAACTATTAGGTTACGACTTGTGGTTCCTTGAAAAAGTATTACCTTCGTGACAAGTAGAATGTAATGCAAGAAAAAAAAAATCTTTTGACTTTGAAATTCAAGTTTTTTCTCATCAAATCAAAGGCGCGGAGTTCCATCTGTCATAGCCACGGAGAAATTTTTCTTTCCACCCTGTACATGTCGTCTCGTCGATAAAACGTTCCGGTTAGTTTTTTCAAAAAAGCATTCGTGCCGTTGGATAATTCATTCTCGTCGTTAGATCCTGCACGGTGCAATACTAACAGAGTTAGCGCACGCGTTGTTACCTGCGGCTAAACGATATAAAGCGCAATCCGCTTTTCCCAACGTGCGTTGAATTACATTGCCGTAAGTAACTGCGGCGATTAAATAGATACAGAAACAAGCATATTGTTAGGTGTAATCGACCGGAAGAGGCAGATATTCCAACTCTATACCCAGCAGATTCCGCTTTTCCTCTTCTACCGCCGGTAATTTACGTTCCGATGATCTGGCACTCCACCAACGTCGAACGCACGCGCTTTATCTCTCTTTTTTCCTTTTTTTCTCTTTTCCTTTTTATTCTAGCCCTTTCAGTCGCGCCTTTCTCGACGTTACACAGCGTATGTTACGTTACAGCGAAACACCTGTGTACCTTGCCGTGTAATCCCATCGTCGATCACCAAAGCGTGATCGCATATTTTTCTCACGGACCTCGGAATAAACGTCGCATAATCTTCAAACGTGAAATTTCACGTGAAAATAAAGGATCATCCGATTTGACGAGAAAATACTGTACCTAAAACTGATGAGAAAATGCTGAACCTAAAAATTGAATTGACAAACATTGTAGATATCAGAAAATATCGAACCTAAAAGTTGTATTGACAAATATTATTGTATAGATATTCAAATGAAAATGTTCTAACTGCGATTCTACCTTATAGCTGACGAATAATTTCACTATTGCAATTAGCCTACCATACTGCTAGTGAGACTTCAATTGATATACTGAGTGTAGACAAGTCTTGAAACCTCTGTAGAAATATTTATTGGTATGTATTTATATTGAATGATATCATCACTTACCATGTACCATGAATGGTACAAAATGGTCAAAATGACTAATTTATAATTTTCCAATTTTTCGCAAATTTTATGTATATATTTATAACAGTATAGTTTCAGATACTCGAGTGATTTTTAATAAAATATATTAACAGAAATATATGTATATGTATGTGTGTATTTGTATGAAGTATATATACAGAAATATATGTATATGAATTCGTATGTTTATACATATATGTTTGTATATATTAATGGATTGTCTTCTTCACTATATTATTAACTCTTTCTCTTGCCACTTTAATTGCTTTCCTACGAATATCACGCTTTAATCGTCGACAGTTCTAGTATTAATTTTCTCTGCACTGCAAAGTCGATGCCACGAAGCACTCGGTATTATAGAATTTGCGTTATCACCCTTAACGTTCCTTTGTAGCTGAAATTACGCCGTGATTTCCTCAATGTGTTTCGCACATATTCCCGTTAATTACTTTAAAGCAGAGCCAAAGGGTCGCGACGGTTAATAAACAAAGTCAATTTCTCCTTTGATCGTAGAAACGATCCGGCTGTGAAACTACCCTGGTGTAATGAAAACAGCTCCGTCCTCCTCGTTCGTCGACGAACAGAGTGAAATAAAAGAGCGATTCCCTTGCAATATATATATATATATATATATATATATATATATATATATATATATATATATGAGGAGGAGAAGTGCAGTCCTTCTTCCTTCTAGCTACCGAAAGATGCTGGTAGCATCCCTTAAAGTAAACATCGCGAGAGAGCAAACCGAGATGCGAAACTCTGCTCCTTCTCTGAGGGGGGGAGGGAGTGATCAAAGCGCCTTCACACCCCCGGGCAGCATATTTGATAACCTCGTCGAGACCGTTCCTCCTCGGCAAAAATCTTCTACCGTTCCTTGTCGAAAAATTGCCGAAAGTTAAGAAAAATAATTGCAACTGACTTGTCGATCTAGCAAACAAGGGACTCGTATTTCTAAAAATTAAATTGCGCAGACCCCCTGACCGTTCCTTCTTACGAAAATCTTTAACTGTTCCTTATTGAAAGAATTGCTAAAAATTAGCACTAACCCGATTTCGAAATTTAATTCAAAATTATACATATATTGTTACTGCTCCTGTTCGTTTAACTTTATGAAAATTCTTACGTTATCTGATTAATCGGTTTTCAATTTTTCTTCTTCTTTTCGCTTGCTTCTTTTTCAGTATTTCAGAATATGACTGTTTCCTCCTCTCGAGAACCTTCAACTGTACCTTGTCGAAAGTTTAAAAAACTCTTGATCATTCCTCCTCTCGAAAACCTCTAACTGTTCCTTATTGAAAGAATTGCTAAAAATTAGCACTAACCCGATTTCGAAATTTAATTCAAAATTATACATATATTGTTACTGCTCCTGTTCGTTTAACTTTATGAAAATTCTTACGTTATCTGATTAATCGGTTTTCAATTTTTCTTCTTCTTTTCGCTTGCTTCTTTTTCAGTATTTCAGAATATGACTGTTTCCTCCTCTCGAGAACCTTCAACTGTACCTTGTCGAAAGTTTAAAAAACTCTTGATCATTCCTCCTCTCGAAAACCTCTAACTGTTCCTTATTGAAAGAATTGCTAAAAATTAGCACTAACCCGATTTCGAAATTTAATTCAAAATTATACATATATTGTTACTGCTCCTGTTCGTTTAACTTTATGAAAATTCTTACGTTATCTGATTAATCGGTTTTCAATTTTTCTTCTTCTTTTCGCTTGCTTCTTTTTTTATTCAGTATTTCAGAAAATGACTGTTTCCTGCCTCGAAAGTTAAAAAAAAAAAATTAATCGCCATCGACTTGCCGATCCACGTCAAATCAATATTTCAAAAAATGAATTTGTGGGAATTGCGAGCAGTCGTTGAAACAATCGAAGCAGGAAGATTGCTCGGTAAATTCGATGCGGCGGTTTGCTGGTCAAATATTTAAAATCGAAAACGGCAATCACGGGGCGCGGTAACCGGAGGGGGGGAGGGGAGGGGGTGGAGGGGGGAGGCCTCGTAAATCGTCGAGATCGGCCGTCCCGTCACTTTTATCAATTCCAGGCCGAAAATGACCGAGGAGTAAAAGCACCGTCGCGCAAACCGCCCGCGGCAACTGAAGTGAAATGAAGTAAAACTCGATAGCGTCGTACCGCAAATTTGCAGCTCGGTTTCCGAAATTAGCTCGATGAGGGACGCGAAAATCGGCTGCTGCGCGATCGAAATCGTGCCTCCGGGCACGAAACGCCAAAGTGAACCGGGGAGAGCCGGACTGGCCAACGAGCCAAAGAGAGAGAGAAAGAAAGGGTGCGAATAACCAATGAGCAACGTCCAACGGAAAGACGGAGGGAAAAGCCAACAGGAGAAAAACAGGAAGCAGGAAAAAAGAGAAGAAAGAGGAAAAAAAAAAAAACAAAACGCAGAGGCAGAGGGAGACGAAATCGAGGCGGGTACGACGGGAAACGACGCGCGTAAATACCAACGAAGCTAAAACGTGAACGAAAGAGAGGCGAAGAGGAACAGAGCGGCACAACGGAGGAGAAAGAGGCGATCGTGCTCGAGTTCGAAATTGCTTCCGTTTTTTTCAATTAATTCGTAACGCGAATCTCGCGCGTACGTCAGCCTCTGGATACGCGTGCGCTGCTGCCTGGCAAAGAGACAAACGACGACGTGTGCTGCTGACAGCTCATTTCCAATCCGAGAATCCGGCTGACCGCGTCAATTATACACCTTTCGAGTATATTCGACGTCGGGATATATAGATTGGGAAGAGCGCGTCGATTTATTTATCGGGAAGATAAGTGGTACCGTATCAGACAACTGTACGTCGCGCTATAAATCAATTCTGCTGATTGGTATCGGTACGAGTTCTCGAACGTGTGATCGACAAACGTCACGTTCACTTTACGTCACGAGTTCGAGTCATGTGTCAAATGAAATATTTCGAAATTTCTGCTCCTATCGCACGTGCTCGTACAATCTCGAGAATAAGCTCGATACCTGCTGCGTAGATCTCCCACGATTCTGCCACTGATAGAAATGCTCGACGTTCAGCGACCACCCAGGTGCGAAGCTGAAACCCTCTGTCGGGATCTGGGACGACGCGGCGGCCGCGGCGATCGCTTGCTGGTACATCGGGTCAGGCAGCTCCGTGTAAAGACCCCGTCTACCGAACCACCCGCCGAACACGCACTTGTCGTCCGCTTGACCCACATCCTGCCGCGACTGCATCAACTCCTTCTCCAGCGTGTAAAGCGACTCGAATTCCAGAAACGACATCCCCGCCTCGTTTCCACCGGCTGTCGACGAGATACGAACACCGAGGCCCATCTCCTCCTGCAGAAAGTCCTCCTCGAACACCGATATGTATCTCCTGGGTGAACGTTTCGGAGAAGCCTTGGGACAATGCTGTTGTTGCGCTTGCTGCCGCTCGTCCGGCTGAGGGTACTTTCTCGGCGACTTTTTCCCGGTCTCGACGCTCTGACCCGCTCGACGAGGCGACGACGAGACGGAGGACTTGGCTGGACTCGACGAGGGTGAATCCGTGGACGATTCCTGCGGCTTGTTCCTCGACGAACTTCCAGTCAACGGCGAGAGCGACTTCGACGAGGTCAGTTTGCAGATTCGGCTCTTTGGCTTCGCGCCGTTGCTGCTCCTTGGGAATATCACGGATGGCTTGAGTCCCGGTGTGCCAGACATTCTGACCACATTTTCCCCGCCACCGTGGCGAGATCGTCGTTACGTGATCACTGGAAATCCCCCGATGAATCATCGATGCTTGCTTTCTCGAATTCGTCTCACTCGTTCGATCCTCTGTTATCTTCTTTCGCGAAAAATTTCATCAACGACACGTATCAATCACGAATCAGCGAGACAGACAGTAGGTCTTCCCCGAACCAGAGAGGTGTTTCCCCGTTGCGGAAAGAAAGGAGGGAAATGGAAATGCCGCGGATCGTTCCCTCGACAGAACACCGCGCAATTGCCGAGTGTGGAGAGCGAGCACCCTTAGAAGGATCCTCGGCAGGACTGACGGTGTTTCAAAGCGTCCGATGCGCCACAGGACGACGTAGCCGCGGCGCGATTGTGCGCGGGCGCAACATCGCTTCGACGAATCTACAACAACGTTCGCACGGCCACGCGCGGCCAAATGAGAGGCGGCGAGAAGCCGCAATTATTTCACTTACGCCACTGTCTCCGAAATTTCCGACCAATTACTTTGCAAAGTTACAAAGCGACAGCGTTTTGCCGAATTTCGGCGCCCGTGCCGGTGACAAAATGGTCCGTACGGCCAGCGTGCGAGTGTTATGGCACTCGTGGTACGCCCTGCAACGTGCAAGTTGCAAATTTACAAACACACACGTGCTTTGTTTTGTTTGTTTGTCGTTGTATCGTTTTATTGGCACCGAAAAGTAGCACACGTGTGCAAAATTTCAAAAGGAAGTTTTTAAACTAATTGTTAAAATTATTATTCATTATTGAAAATATTGAAGTTGAACCAACTGAAATATATCGTCAGTCCTTTTTGCAAAATTTTATTCATCAAATTTCGTCAATACCAAAAATTCGTAAGATAATAATTCGTAAGACCTCTTTTAGTTCTATCTAGAAGAAATATTATCACTTGAACACCGAAAAGTAGCACACGTGTGCAAAATTTCAAAAGGAAGTTTTTAAACTAATTGTTAAAATTATTATTCATTGGACACATTGAAAATATTGAAGTTGAACCAACTGAAATATATCGTCAGTCCTCTTTGCAAAATTTTATTCATCAAATTTCATCAATACCAAGAATTCCACGATAATTCGTGAGATCTCTTTTAGTCCTATCTAGAAGAAATATTATCACTTGAACACCGAAAAGTAGCACACGTGTGCAAAATTTCAAAAAGAAGTTTTTAAACTAATTGTTAAAATTATTATTGATTCGACATTATTGAAAATATTGAAGTTGAACCAACTGAAATATATCGTCAGTCCTTTGTGCAAAATTTTATTCATCAAATTTCGTCACTACCAAAAATTCGTAAGATAATAATTCGTAAGACCTCTTTTAGTTCTATCTAGAAGAAATATTATCACTTGAACACCGAAAAGTAGCACACGTGTGCAAAATTTCAAAAGGAAGTTTTTAAACTAATTGTTAAAATTATTATTGAAAATATTGAAGTTGATCCAACTGAAATATATCATCAGTCCTTTTTGCAAAATTTTATTCATCAAATTTCGTCAATACCGAGAATTCCACGATAATTCGTAAGATCTCCTTTAGTCCTATCTAAAAAATCGTTGCTTCATAATATCGAAATTAAACCAACTGAAATGAATCATCAGTCCTACGTTCTCGTACTTGATCGCAAAATTTTGTTCGTCAAATTTCGTAATACCAAAAATTCCACTCTAATTCGTAAGAATTTCAGTTCTACCTAAAAAGTCGTTCATCTGTTCGCGCTGGGCCCTCTTTGTCACATCGGCCGTTAAACGGATCGAAAGATCAACGACTTGTTTGTAAGAAAGCGTGCTTTCTTGGCTGAGTACGTACTTATTTTTTGTGTCTCTTGTTGGCGAGAGGAGAAACCGCGATAAGGAGGCCGACAAAAGCTTCGAGGGTCAATATCGAAACGTGGTTTTCCCTGATCTTCGATCGTCGCCGCGCATTTTCAAGAGGGGTTCGAGCAAGAAAAAAAAAAAAATCACGAGCAAGGCGTGTGTACACGGGGGGTGAATATTATAAAAGCACTCGAGAAAGGAGAGAAAGCTGCCGGCCCGCGGTGATGACTGCGGAATCGGCGCCGGTATGGAAAAGGTACATGAAAATGTTCGACCCTCGGAGGAAGTCTTTTCTCCCCCCTCAACGATACGACAACGTGACGAGTGCAAGCATACCGTAACCCTGACTGAATCTACATATTGATAGTAAATGTTCAGCGCACCAGAAGATTTTTAATGCATGCCAAGTAACTCGTGGCCGTCTAATCAGATTTTCTGGCTACCGGGAGTCGCGTCAATGAAAAAACGACAGTGATTTACAGACTGAAGTACGCGAATCGTTATCGCAATACTTTCTCAACTACATTCTGCTGCTTTTCGTCGGAATAATTTTATTATTCTGCATCGTTAGAATTTTTCATATTATTTTTCAAAGATTCGACGTACTCTTTATCGAGAATTCGTGATATTTGTCTAGAACTAGCGGCAGGAAAGAAATTTCACTTCCAAAGGAATTCTTCGATAAGATAAACGAGAAAGATCGATACTCTCATGTCTATGTAGGCACACGTGCTGACGAAGGGGTGATTAGAGGGTCCTCGAAATAATTAATAAAGCCACACCGAGCTTATGCTTGTCTGCTTTCCGATTTCTCGTTTCCCATTCAATGGCCTTCCCGGCGACTTACTTTTCCGTTTCCACGAATTCAATATAATAATGCAGACCGACGACCCTGTGGCTTAGCGCTTCGGATCAGTGGCTCCCAATTATTTCGCCAAGAAAGCACCGCCTGCACACCGACGAAGAAACGTGGAAATTATCGAGAAACCGATGACAACCGCTACCCAACTTCCGACTACGCAAAGGGTGGCTTACGGAAAGCGTTATTGCCATGTCACTGGCTTCGGGATTATTACGAATCACTTTTTCCACATGAAAGTGAACCCCTCTGTACACGAAAAGCTCTCATATTTGTTTCTCTTTCTCTTTCCCGTTCGAATGAAACCCTCGTCGATCACACGTATATCGATCGTTTAATTGGTTTTTCTGCTTTAGATTTGCTAAATCTGCTAGGTCGATCAGCTCCAATGAACTACTTGTCACAGGCATCGGTATCAATACCCACTCTTCAACTTATTAAGCCTTGAGTGTGTGTTAAACGCGTGTATTGTTATTTTCTATAAATTATTCTATTATTATTTTCTATGTTATTGTTATTAGATTATCTTCTACGATTTCAATCAGCAATTTGCTGTACTTGTATGTAATACAAGTAACAATTGTGTGTCAGGTACATACATTGTTATTTTCTATACATTATTCTATTATTATTTTCTATGTTATTGTTATTAGATTATCTTTTACGATTTCAATCAGCAATTTGCTGTACTTGTATGTAATACAAATAACAATTGTGTGTCAGGTACATACATTGTTATTTTCTATACATTATTCTATTATTATTTTCTATGTTATTGTTATTAGGTTATCTCCTACGATTTCAATCAGCAATTTGCTGTACTTGTATGTAATACAAGTAACAATTGTGTGTCAGGTACATACATTGTTATTTTCTATACATTATTCTATTATTATTTTCTATGTTATTGTTATTAGATTATCTTCTACGATTTCAATCAGCAATTTGCTGTACTTGTATGTAATACAAGTAACAATTGTGTGTCAAGTACACACATTGTTATTTTCTATACATTATTCTATTATTATTTTCTATGTTATTGTTATTAAATTATCTTCTACGATTTCAATCAGGAATTTGCTGTACTTGTATGTAATACAAGTAACAATTGTGTGTCAAGTACACACATTGTTATTTTCTATACATTATTCTATTATTATTTTCTATGTTATTGTTATTAGGTTATTTTCTACGATTTCAATCAGCAATTTGCTGTACTTGTGTGTAATGCAAACAACAATCTAATCAAAGAATATATAATACGAAGAATATTACTTATTAAGAATATAGTATGAAAGAACCGAAAAAATATATAATACGAAGCAGTTAATAATGCAAATATTATCAAAAATTATGGAAACATCTCTTTTTAACTCGAAGTGTAAATGAAGATTTAACGCTTGAATATACAAAGTGTGAGAATGAAAAGGAAAGTAAATAAACGTTTCGATGAAAACGCCTCCATGAAAATTCAAATATCTGTAGAATGCGCGCGCAACCGACAACCGTCCATTCAATGCACGCATATTGCAGTAAAACTCTTGTATTTGAATCTGACCAACAATTACACGAATATAACGCAAAATGTAGTAAATAACGTTCAAATTTCGAACAAATTTCATTGGGTCCGTGTAAATCAGCCAAATATAAATATTTTTAATATCAACAAAGTTTGAAATTTGTTGAGATTGAAGGTTAGAAACTCGCGTGCAACGTGTGACGTGTACATTCTATTGTCAACGGTGGAAAATGAAAATCGTTTAATAACTACACAGATCAAAATTGATTTACAGGTTAATTCATTATACAACATTCGTTAATTTGTATAATAGCTTGAAAATGTACGAGTAAAGAAAAAATAAAGAATTCCCTTGTGCAGAGAGCTCTCGTGACTCGTCCGTCTTACCTGTCTCAGCTCCGGTAGACGAAGGTTTTTCGTTATGAACGTCCTCACGATTTACCAAACACGGGAACAGGGTAAAAGATAAAAGAAACAGATTCACTTACAAAGTCAATATCACTGGAAAGAAAAAGAAAGACACGACACATTCGAACGGGACGCGCGTAACCGTGTTATATATCCGCGCGCGGTTTCGCGACTGAGGGTGGTGAACGACGCGGAATAAATGGCGGATGAGTTCGATTCACCTAAGAAGGATATTCGAATTCCTTGCGAGCGAAACGGAATCTCTAGGAGGGAATTGCTTCCTTCTATATACTCGACAGAAACCAATTTCTGTTACGCGCCGTAACGTACAAAGGCCTATTCTACTCGATATTAAATTCGCGGGAAACCATGCAAGATTCGAATTCAATATGCTTCAGGTAAGAAGATGTTCAACCTGTTTCTATCTTAAATTGTAACTTCTTTTGCAAACACGCGAGAGTTTCGTAAGAAATAATTTATTTGTTTATCGTTTAAACAATGTAATAATGTGTGTGAAATAGGTATTAAATGTATAAATGTGATTTTCAAGAATACGTTAAACTGCTAGTGCATTTCTATCTACGAGGTATGAAGTGTCGCCATCACTCGGTAAGGAACAACACCAATATTCAGTCATTCTATTTGATGGTAAAATTGTAGACAAATTTATCACCATTGACTAAAAACTAGATATGAAATTATATGAAACTTTGTCTGTTTTTTTGTGTTACGTTCTTAAATACTGATTTCGAGAAAGAAGTCGAAGTATTTCTTACAACATCTGTTACGGTAGTCAATAAGAATGATAATTTCAAACGATATCTATAACAAAGAAATTTGTTTTGTTAAATCAGTTGTCTTATTTTAGAATAAAAAAATTTAGAAAATGGTTAAAGATAGGGGTTCTTTACTTTCTGGATCAAATTAAAAAATATATAAAGTAGAGACTGCAGCGCTAATTGAACGGTGAAACACGCAATTAAAAAATGTGCAATTCCTCATCTATAATACTGAAAATACAGAGTATAAACGTCAGATTTAAGCGGGAAAGACAGCAAAAAGGAGCATCCAGAATTTGTCAGGTAAAATTACAATCAAAGCTGTTAAGTCGTCTAAGTACAGTGATTAGTTAAAAATATATACGTATATTCAATGCAGTTCTTTGTTGGTTAGAAATGTATATATCCATTTCCATGTATGCATACCTGTATGTACATACATATATTTGCATCTCTGAGTGTTGCCAGAAAAATAGTTAAATATTTAACGTAGGAAATTTTTATATCGATATAAATGTAACAATATTATTGGTAAAATTTTAAATCGTGGAAATTCATGGTCATTCGTACCGATTAAATTGTCGAGCCTGGTAGAATCTGTACTTCAAATGGTGCATCAGAATGCTGTAAGTATAAAGTTAACTATTCATGTTTAATAATTAGATTGGTACGTATGGTTGTAATTATATTCCATAATTCTTTTCCTTAAATCAGGTAGACTCTATTCGTGCATGCTCGGGCTCTCACTCCACCGAATTAGTTCATGGCACGAACCTGTTGCGCGGGGAGGGGTAGTCTAGTGTCGAAAATCATAGCGTACAGACGTATCACTCCGCGCGCGACATTTGTTAACAATGTAATTCTTTCATCGTCTTTTCACTGGTCCTGCCCACGTTATTCTTCATATTATTTGATCAACGTACGTTTCTATTCAATGATTTATCAAATATCATTGTAATTTATTCTCGACCGTCTTTTTTGGTGGTTACATTTATTGGCAACTTGCATTGTAAACAATCAAAACAGCATTTGATATTAATCGTTGCGTCATTTTTAGTAATAATTTAGTCATTTATATATTTGTTTGACTAATGAAATCTTTCCTTTTTCAGGAAGGTATATACATTATCATGAATATATTTGAACATATTCTGCGCTTACATCATCATGCGCGTATTGCGTAGCTTTATTCAACTTCCAAGAAAAAGGCGCCATATTTGAGTCACTGTAATGGCGGACATTCAAAAGTCAAGCATGCAAGTAACTTTATATTTCGTATATTTATCATTATTTCAAACTTTTCAAATAATCAACACTGTAGAATAACCTTTAAGAATAAATTATAATACTTTACGCTTTGTTACAGATGTCTTTCAATCTTCACTTCTTCCACATCTAATAATTTTTGTTTAATGACGTATTTGGCAATGATTTGTTCTACGGTATAATTACATCGATAACAACGTTCTACTTATGGTGAGTCGCATGCATTTTTGTTCCCTCTGATTACTCAATCATGTCGTAGAATAAAACTTAGCAATAGTTTCTTGTTTGCGTTATTATTTATTTATGTACATAAATTTCCTCGTGTCTCGAAAAATTAATTATGGTTTTCTTTGGCGTATCATAAAATATCACCATCGTCCTAGTATTTTTCAAAGAATCAATGGAAACACAGTGTTTCACGATACACGATCAATTTATTATATTCTAAATTTTTACACGACAAGCTAAGTTAGAGTCTCGATTGGTTGGACTATTTAAAGCTAAATTTATAATTAGGTTAGCAAAAGCAACCTAGATCACACGGTTAGTGCCAGCGAGGAGGCGATCTCCTCATGAATGAGAGAAACGCGCGCACTTTACACGCATGTGACCGCCGCCACATTCTGCTTTGTGCAGAAACGCATCGTCGAAAGAGGGTGGAACGTAATTCCTTTGCACCACGTGGTTACACACCCACGGGACTTGCTCTACCCCCAGTGACTCATAAGATTTATTGCTTTCTCTGCAAATACTACTAGACCTTCCCAATTTTTCGTCATGCAACGACAGGGCTAACACACATTCGTACATTCTCATTTCGTGGAACGCACGATTACGAAATGACTCCGTTTCCAATTGCAAGAGTCAACGAGCGACGTTCAACGTGATTTAGCGCGTAAATTGTTACAGATGCGTACCTGACCTCGTCGTTTCTCGCAGGCACAGTTCCGCAACTTTTCCAGCTGCGCCTCGATTAAGTAAAACGCCGTGTACTTCTGACTCTCTGGGGACAACGGTGAATCTGGTGATCCGAATCCGGAACTTTTGCTGCCGCTGTTCCTGATCGAACTTCGATCGCCCTTCACGCTCGTCGACGTATCCTTCAACGGCGATAGAGGAGACAGTGGCGAACCGATGCCCGAACTCTCCGAACTAGAATTCACAAGGCCCCGCCCATTCGAGGCGTGCTTCTTCGTCTTTGGCTTTGGAATCAAACTTTTTTTCTCGATCGTGTCCAACTTCCGCGTAGCTCCTCCGGCAACTCTCACAATTTTCGATGCCTTCGATCTCCACTCGAAGGATTCTCGATACAATCTCACACCGAAATCATTTCTCGTGTTAACCTTCAGACTGTCTGTCGATAATTCTTGGCACGAATCCCGGGATATATCGTCGTTTGTCGTCAATTCGAACGATAAGTTAGTCGAACTTTTCAATTCGGTTCTGTCAGTTTCACCAGTGCTGTCTTCTTCTTGCGCTGCCTTGTGAGACGCCTCGCGTTTTTGTACTTCCCTGGTAAATTCGTTCTCCTCTTCTTTTCCTCTGTCTTCGTGCGAGTGTTTTGTAATTGAATTGCAGAAGGTGAGAAACAGTTTCTCGTCCGTGCTGCGAGGGAAATTTCGTTCCTCGTTGAAAGATCGTACGCTAGACGACAGATCTTTAAATTTTTCAGCGTCCTCGTTCCCTCCGCGTGTATCCTCTTCACGGGGGGTCGCGCAAGAGCGAGGGTGCTCCGAATCGTTTCCATTATCTTTAATGGCGGAATCTTCCATCTCGTTTGATCTGCGCTTACTCGCGAGGAATTCGGGAACGACGTTCTCATATCCCGGCAATCGGCTATCGAACGATTTCAGAAGCCTCAGCCCGTAACCACCGGCGCAATCTTTCACTTCGTAATATTCCACGTTCTCGAAGGTACTGCCCGATATAGAAACCGGCGTGTTCAGTGATGTGGGCCTTCTTTTCACGGTGCCGGTCTCGTGACTGGGCGAATCCCAATCCACGTGGAACGTTCTTCTCTTATTGTTAGACGACATAATAACACCGTGCTGCGTATCAACTACTTTACATCCGTGTCGAAACGGAAGTTTGGTCGACGCTTAGGTGACACTATGTTCGACGAAAACACGTGTAAAGATAAATCGTGCGACGCTCGAGTAGCCATTGTGATTCCTTCTTTTTCTTTTCTTTTCTTTAAACTGTTACACTTCTAACACGAGGATAAATA
This sequence comes from Tetragonisca angustula, assembly GCA_036937485.2. Taxonomy (NCBI): domain Eukaryota; kingdom Metazoa; phylum Arthropoda; class Insecta; order Hymenoptera; family Apidae; genus Tetragonisca; species Tetragonisca angustula. The sequence goes on along the minus strand of JAWNGG020000026.1, from coordinate 241,574 downwards.
TAATAACAAAGTGAACAAATTAGGAAAGGATTTACGTTTTCTATTTGATATCCGTGTCGAAACGGAAATTCCGCCGGCACTTGTCCATTTTCAATCCTCTCCAGTGAAGTAATCGCATTTACCACCTGCGACTGTGTCTCTGTCACTCGCCAATTTTCACTTGACCAACTTGAACAATTCTCTCTTTCCAAAAGTAAAAAAATCACAGTGCCGATATCCAATCGCTCGGATTCACTTGGCTGAAGGTTCACCGGAAAGAAGGCGGTAAGAGGACAATGTAATTTGAGGAGGAAAAGCGCGAAAGAGCGTGAAAGCTGGTCAACGGCAGCGGGCGTCGAGAGAAAATCAGGAAGTTCGACTCGGCCCGCCAATGAAACAGATAAGCGTATTTTTGGGTTCTTGCACTCGGACAATAGATGCACTTGCCAAGGGTGCCTCGGGCAAACTGAAACCACCCCTCGGCACACAATCACCCTCCGGCGTTAGATCGGGCGCTAGGAACGAGCGTGTGCACATGGAAAAATCCACGGGACCCTAAGCGCCTAGTCCAAACCTCTCCCCCCCCCCTATCATAGCTTTGGGGCTAAAAACTAATTACATTCGGCTACGGGGTTGGTGTATGATCGTGCCATATTGCAACGAGCAACACTCGTTCTTACCAATGCGGTGAATTATTATATTCCGCAAGAACACCGTCCCATCCACCATTTGGAAACCCTTTCGTTCGTCTGTTGACACAAACTCGTTTGCTTGTTATGTTATCGTATTGCTGCCGAAAGCAACGATAATATATAAGAGCAGACACGTGTGAATTGTCTCGTAATATTTTTGAAAGTTACATTCAAGAACAAGTTGAGGAACAAGAGTAAGAAATTTAAAAGTCGTCGAACTCTTGGCATCTTGAGAGTCTATCGCCGAGTAGTTTAGTCAGTGATAATAGATACTTCTTCTTATCGGGCGGGCTCGATCTTATTGCTTTCGTAACGAAATGCCATGAATATCATTTCGAGCGACCGTAACCCAGGGGGTACTCTAAACCCCATACCAACGAACCAGTCGCCACGTCCCCTAACTCTTCATCTGGACCGTGAAAATAGAAGAGCGACACAGACACGCCTCGCGAATTGTGCTGGTGCATTTTTGTTCCAAACAAAATCTGTCCTCTTCGTGCTAAATTTTCTTTCCTCCACTTTGTTCAACGTTGCTCGTCGTTCGATTGATGATGGAGAACAGTGCTTCTCTTCGATACAGTTTCTGAATACCGTGTATTTGTACAATGCAAGAAGAGAATGCAACATTTATACAAATTGTTGCGTAAATTCAACGAGAAACGATAGGGAAGATATTGGAAAATTGAGAAGCGTGGGCGGTTAAGCGTTGAAAATGAAGGGTTCGACGTTATGTGGGATTGCGTGGGATATGTTTTGACGTTGATTTCGCGAGGGATCGCGGTAACATAATGGACCTTCAGCGCCGACATCGTGGCCCCTTCCATCAAGCTACGCCGATTGTCGTTCCCCGGATCACGGGCACAGAAACACGAGCGCAAAATGTAATCCGCAAATATGAAAAACCACAATAGAGTCGTAAAGCAGAGACGAAATAGTAGCTTTTCTTTTTTGTCGTTGAAATACAGCCGAAAAAAAGAATATTGTATTCTCGGAAATGGCAAATAAGAGTTAGATAAAAAAACGACAGAGGACAAAGTTGCGTAGCAGTGTGTAACAATTTTTTATATTTGCGATATTTTTCACGAAATTGAGACCTTTAATTCTTTATATAGATGTTTTAACGACGAAAGACGAAATTTAACAAGGTACTTTCGTTTCCACGATATTTTCGATTGCGAAACATGATTCGTGAGGAAACGACTCGTACCTCCCGTCTGGAACAAAGTCCTCCGTGCCTTCGGGGAATAAACGATCCGTGCCGAATAGGTCTCAAGTCATTGCTTTTGAGATTGTAGCAACCCTTCGTCTGCTTCGTGAATTCGTTCTTCCCTCCACTATGCGTTTCGGAAAACGTCCATTCGCAAGAGAAATTATTTTTAAATTGTCTCACCGCTCCGAGAGTAAGTAACCAGAGCAGATTTCTCGAAAAGTTATTTCTCGAGCGTCGTGGTTTTGCAGCAGCGATTACGAAATTTAAACTTCTGACGAAAAGGAATTTACTGGCGATTGCTGCTGTTTTATCGCGATAAGAGATAATCCGTAGGGTTCCGCGCGCGAAAGAGAGCCGCTCGAACAACAACAAAAAAAAAAAAAAAAAGAAAAAAGAAAGGAAAAGAACAAAAAAAAAAAACTTGAATCCACTTGCGGCCTTGCCGCAAGCTCTTGTTATATTAACGAATGGGATTTCGCGGGTCGGAGGCTTACAACTTATAATCCCGACACATCCCGTTATAGGTTACCCGCTTCGGCTCGTCCGAAGATTAAGCTTGCACCCCGTGTTGCACACGAGGAATAAGCATCCCCCGTGGTGCTCTGCATCACTTGCCAATTCCCCACCCCCCGCACATTCTCGCCACCCCCTCCCGCACCCGCACTTAAATCAGCTTAAGCTGTGCACGCGTGCATGCGTCATTTAGCTCGCGCTTTGCTCGCGTAAACGCATCGAATATTATAGAATCGCGCGGCTACAATATTGCCGGGATCGTACCAGTAAATTGAATCTCTCGGCAGGCAAACGAGTGTTTCAGGCGGCGACCTTTGCGCGTGATTAGAATGATGCCGTCGCGATCGAGATAATTCGGTTTGAAGGGAGCGGGCGTCGTGTACGAAATTATATAATATGCGTAACAATATTAATTATAATAATATAATGATTATATTATTATAATGTAATTTAAAATAATATATAATACATTATGATAATATAATATGTAATTATATTATTGTAATATAATTTAAAATAATATATAATAATTAATATATATTATAACTATTATACTCGATCGATAATAATCTAATAGATAGAATCGGCTAGTGTCGAAACGCTTCGTTGTAATAATTCAACAATTATATTATTATAATATAATTTGAGATAATATTTAATAATTAATATACATTATAATTATTATACCCGATCGACAATAATTTAATAGATAGGATACGCTTCGAAGATTTGTAATAATATTAATTATAATAATATAATAATTATATTATTATAATGTAATTTAAAATAATACATAATAATTAATATATATTATAATTATTATACTCGATCGATAATAATTTAATAGATAGGATCGGCTAGTGTCGAAACGCTTCGAAGATTTGTAATAATATAACAATTATATTATTATAATATAATTTAAGATAATATTTAATAATTAATATACATTATAATTATTATACTCGATCGATAATAATTTAATAGATGGGATCGGCTAGTATCGATACGCTTCGGAGATTTGTAATAATAATAATTATAATAATACAATAATATAATAATTATATTATTATAATATAGTTTAAAATAATATTTAATAATCAATATATATTATAATTATTATACTCGATCGATAATAGATATGATCGGCTAGTATCGAAACGCTTCGAAGGCAACGACGATTAAATTCTTTAATTCAAGCGATCTGCTTTCATTAAACTGCGTTGCTGTTAAACCGCCGATTTTTTGCAGAATTAGAAGAGACTTTCGCACGAGGACAGTCGTAATTAAAATATTCCAAATATTCTACAACTTGTCGCACAATGTTGCAACGCGTTTATCGACCGATTCGTCGAGAAACTCGGTGGATAAACGACGATCGAGCAAAAGAGGGTTAAGTCCCCGATGTAACTTACCGACGTGTCTCGAGAGATGGAGCTTTCGAGGCACTAAACGCAAACGGCAGCGAGGGTAGGTCGAGCGGAGCTTACGCGCGCTCTGCTCCCACTATGGATTTGCCATTAATTCGAACCGCCGGGGAAACTTTTGTCCCGCACGCGCGCACCCTCCGCGTTCAAACTACCTGCGGCTTTCCTCCCCCCGCCCCCTCGAAAAAAAAAGAAAAGGAGGACATCCTAGAACACCATTCTGAAGCACAGAAAGCAACTTCGTCACAAATGTTTTTTTCAAATTGCCGTTCCTCTGACCCATGTAGGTCAACGTAGGGCAGAACGAGGCGTAGACACCGAAAAGGGAGAAACTCTGACACGCGACGCTATCAGAAATCTCTGACGCACGATCTCATTCACGATTTCGCCCAGTCGAAATTCAACTAACAAATTTCAATACTTTTAACAAAGAAACAGCTGGCAGATGAAAGTGTGTGTTCGAATGAGAAAACACTCTGCGAGTATGTCAGTCGGTTCAAAAGTAATCAAAATTGAACTCTCGATCAGAGAGGGAGGGAAAAAAGAGAGGGTAACCGGTCCTAGGAAAACGGTAGAAAAAACGACACAGCGTTTTCACGTCGGCGAAATGTGCCCGAACGTGGAGGGCGGATTTTCCCACGTGGCCGTTAGATCATGCGCGTCCCGTACCGGGGGAAGTTTAGTCGGCGAGCCGCGTTTATTGCGACCGAGTATTACCTTGACTCCTGGAGTTAGGGGTGGGAATGGAGAACGGCACGCCGCGGCGAGGCGGAGGACATTACCAGCGGATCGACGCTGGAAAAGCGAAAGTTGACTTTAAACTTTCAAGGGGATCGTTCCGCGTGCCTCTAGCGTTTGCTTTTATTTATTTATTTTTTTTTCCACCCCCATTTCCTCACCGTGGAACATTCCGTTTCGCTTTTGCTCCTCGGTGACGGGAGGAAAGCGCATTAGCGATCGTTGTTGAATTTCGTTTACGGTCGAATCATCAGACGAATTGAGGAAAAGCTTTGACCGAAAATTCCGGACGACACGTTCCGTTGCTATTTTCAATAAAGTTCTGTAGACTTTCATTTTCACGCGACAACGATACTCTGCACGATTATTTGATTATTTGCCAGCTTGAAATACGCAGACTCATTTTTTCCGACGAGCTTCTCCGCGCGCGTTTCGACGTCTCGCGAAAAAGACTAATTGCCCGAACAAGATTGCGCTGACGCGCGTACACGTTAGAAACGAGGATTAATTAATCTTGATCCTTGGCCCCCCTCGCCTTGTAGCGTGTTTACCTACCGCTAATATTCAATTTTTCATTCTCGTGTTGAAGGACGGTCGTCGACACGCGAGCCAAGTGGGGTATCGAAGACTCGTTAGAACGCGGATAAAGGACAGGATGATCGTTCGGTTTTATAGCTACGCCCGCTATCTTTCCCTCGCCTTTTCCCTCTCCGCCCTTACGTCGCATACTATCACGCATGCCTTCACTAGCCTCCCCCTCGCCGCCCAACGAAACTTTCGAGAATTTGCACGCAGACCGCTTTTTGCCGCGCGGGGCCATACGATAATTCACACGCATCTTGTCTACAATTGTAATTGTAGGTCGACTTTTCATTCGTTTCGTTTCAATCCTGTTGTGCGTTGTGCGCATTTGTGAAATAGGGATTGGACGACGCACTCCAACAGACGATTCCAACGTTCGTTTGAAACACATTAATATCGCGTGTCGTTAGGCAAGCAGATGTTAAAAATTGCAAAAATTTTAGTTTGTATCACGTATGAAATGATAAAGCTTTTGCCATGCATCGACGGAAACTTTAGCCTTTCACAAATCTCTGTTTTTGCATCCCGTAAAGGGGGATGTTTATTGCAACATTTTAAAAGAAGTGTCCGAGGCATCTTCTCTGTCGCGCAAATATAGTATATACTTTGCTTTGTTTCTCGGTGGAGAAATTTTGTCAAATGTTTGGAATCTTACCACGCGAAAGAAAATTGCTCAACATACGTGTGTTATGTTTAAGAATATTATTCCTGTTGTAATTTATTTCAATTTTACAAATCTTTAGAACGTCTTTAACTTCTTTCACAAAAAAGTGCCGGCCACTCGCGGATGCTCATGCGAAACATAGTGTCAAGTGACATTCCCTTACCCTCCACCACTCACGAAACGACGACGGAATTATTCTCTCATCGCTAACGCATCTTTCGCTGCACACAGGAGCCAAATGTCTGACTACGTACTGGGTCACACTACTTGCTTTGAGAATCCCGCTGTCTTCCTCTCGTAATAGTGTTTTCAATCTGGACGTTGGATTACAGATTATTAAGATAATCGATTCCACGACGGTGAAACGAAATGTGGAACATTCTTCTCGACGAGTTTCCTCTCAAACCTAACCCAAGGTCGTCCTCCCTTTACGAACGAGCGCGTATGCGTTGCTTTACACGGGTTCGCCATTATCCCTGCTGTTATCTTTAATTAAAAATTACGAACAGGTCGAAATGCACGAAACATCCCCTGTGTAATGGCTCTCGTTCGTTTCGCTGAATTTTCCCTCCAACGCCAATTACAATAACTTTCATCCATTAACAATCACAGTTATTTAAGACGCTGACGCTCGGAACAAGTTTGCAAAAGTTGCCGCGACATTTTACAGCGAGGAATACGAGAAATGTCGAGGGGGTACACTGGTCAAAAAATCGACTGTTTTGGGGATTTTTTTTCCAAGGAAACCATGATCTGGTATGCAGATTTATTCGTACTTAAAGAGTATTTGTAATTTTTCTTTTTAACGAAATTAATGAAAGTTGCGGAAGTTATATAGCCTTAGGTGAGGCACGTTTTCAAAAACGTGAATGCATCTAAATTAGTATAAATATGGCGATCGCATGAACCACGGAAACAGCGAAACTTCGAAAATTAAAAACATGACAGCATTTCGAAGTTTAAGCATCGATTTTCCTTGCGCTTTTCGTTCTTTGAGTGGTAAAAAAAAAAAAAAAAAAAATAGGAAAAATTATCAGATTTGGAAATCCGTGGTTCACGCGATAAAGGTTCGCGTTCGGTGAAGATCTCCTTCAAATTTCAAGTCAATCGGTCGACTAAAACGTGAGATATCCCGTCAGCCAGTACAAAGAATATAGATTTGAGAAAAACACGTTTCAAGTTCTTGTCAACCGTTGTGCAAAAGTATTCATACTTACAATCAATCGAGCAGTACGAAAAAATAAAATATTACAAAATATTGTAATAAAAATAAATAATATCATAAGATAAAATATTTTTTGAGAAAAACACATTTGAAGTTACAATAGAAGAAAATATTCATGCTTACGTCGCGAGAAGTGCACTTTGCTAATTCAATTACGAGTTCAAACAAATCCTTTTACACAGAACATTTCCAAAAGCACGTGTACTTTGAGAAAATGTAAAAAGAAAAACAATTGATTTTTTTAAACTGGATTACCAGAACACCCTAGGCGGTGATTTAGTGACGGTATCCTGAGAGAAAAGAAGGACGTAAGATACATTCTTAACGAAACGATCGCGACACTGGGATGGGGTATTTTCTCTCTCTCTCTCCTTCTTTTTTCTTTTCTCTTTTTCGTTGACTCGCGAATATCTTCCCAAAGGTACCCCGAAGAAGCGGCATTAGGGCTTAGAATTTGAAACAGCCCGAGCCAACCAACCAACGAAAGCCTTGGGGTTGGAACGTTACAGCTGCTGTCACATAAATATCCCGAAACCCCCGCGCCGAATTCTGGAGGCACGGGTGGTCCTCCATACCTCCGCGCTCTCCCGCCCCCCCTCCCCTCCCCCTTTAGGAGTCCTCCTCGCGTAAAGTTGCAGAAACTCCGGGCTGGGAGTATTGATTCTCAATTCTTACAACGTGAAAGTGAGAACAGAAAGGAGGGAGGAGAGACGTGATTGTGGAAGAAAGAAAAAGAGGGCGGAAGAGGGTCGAAGGTCGGCAAGTTTCAAGGTTCCGCAAGTATCAAGTAACCTTGCTCCGCAACCTTGAACAAGTCGCCGCGCTGAAGAAACGCGCGCGTGTCACCGAGCTGTCGCAACCAAGATTGGCAACGTACGGTGTCTGGAGCCTGCTTCCAAGTTTATCCTAATTCCGACTAATACGCGCAACGTCGTTTCAGGGGACGACGTTAGTTTTAATGCCATTAAAGTTGTAGCTCCGGGGGATGCATAATAACACGTGCTGCGCGCTAAGGGTGGCCAAGGAGGGATAAAGAAGACTCGATAGCGTGATAAGTTTTCGGGAAGCTTGGCAACCTTCGAAGGGCGGCAAATGGAACGATCGAATTCGGAAAATTCGGAGTTTGAGCCGGAGGGTGAAGCTCACTTTGAAATTCAGTTTCAATTCCGACTGGAACCGGCCGATTTTTATTGTCGGAATGTAAAAAATTATAATATAAAATTTATTATATAATATAATATAATATAATATATAATAATATAAATAAAAATATATAATATAAAATTTAAAAAAGATATGTAATAAATAAATATTTCTCTTCGCCTTTTAACACTAGAACTGCGGACGATTAAAGTAAAATGCGTAAAATTTCCACCAAAGACAGTGAAGTCAAGAAAATGAGGAAACTTTATAATACAGTGGAGTACCGTACAAGCTTCTATCTGTATATTTCACGATAAATTATTTTTAATTGGTCATCTCGACCACTTGAAGGTAGTTTCAGTGTCAAGAATTAAAGTATCACTCGAGAAAGATACAGAAAGTACTCGGCTTATAGAGAGAGATTTTCGTGCGTGACGTTTGATCGTAATTTAACAACCCTTTGACCCTCGACTGTTCTGTGCAAGGGGACATCATACTTAAATTTAGCCAACAGTGAACAGTCCTAAAATTATAACGTATTGTAGACATAGGTGTCGTATGACAGAAAGAGAAAATCGTGAAATTTCAAACGAAGAAATTCTTCGAATGTCTTTGTAAATTTATAAAATCTCGATCGGGAAATTATAAAGTAATCTGTTTGATTGTAATTGCAAGTGTTACAACTGTTAGTTGTGTTATAACTCGACTCGGTTCGATATTCTTCTTGCGCCTTTGCCTTCCAGAAAGGACTCAAAGTAACACGATAACGAGGGAAATTAGGGGACACGTAGAGAGGCTTTGATCGAAATTTGAAGGGCCATGGCTACACTTTATACGGTAATAACGTGATTACGTATCCCGCAGCCACAGTGTCCGATTTCACCGTGAGTACGTCGCGCACTTATGTATTTATCGCTGATTGCCATGATTTATGGGACGTTTAAGAATCTAAGGGATAATTAATAGGGTAGCCAGGGGTGGGGTGCATATGTAAAACTTTTCTCCCTAGTGTTGATATAGCAATTAATACCGACTTTTGATTTATGGCCGCCTTTATTCGCATATCGCGATACCGGAATTTCCTTATTTATCTCTCGTTCGTACAAGCCTGATATTCAAATTGGCCGGAGGAAACGTGCCAGTTTCGTGACAACTGTTTCTCTGCTGTAAGTCGATACCTTAAACGAAATGGCCTTTAATATTTAATTGAAGGAACTTTTTTAAACGTCGGCCGCTTTTTTAATTGAAAAAAAGAAAGACAGAGAGATCGTGAGAACGTGTGACGATGGTAGCAAAGATCGCGACAATACCGATATTTTTCTGTTTACATTAGTGCCGAACTTTAACCTTCTAAGTACTAACGTCCGACATATATAATACATAATATCGACACCTATATAAAATCTGAGAAAGCCGAATGTTCGATATATCGACGATATATCTCTTCCTCGTTTTGAGCTTGAGCCTTTATTTAATTTGATTAACTTTGAAAATACAGGAACTGCAATAATTTACATGAAAACACGTAAAATTAAACTTCGCCTGGCGATTTAAATCCGTCGACTAGCGTACCCCGCTCTTAGAAGGTTAATAAAAAAGAAAAAAGAGAAAGAAGCAAAGGGAGAAGATAGAGATAGAACTATGAAATAACCTAATATACAGGATGTTTCGTAATTTGTGGGACCCACTTCCGGAGTTGATTGTACGCCGAAATATATGTCCTGTCTGTCTTCGTTTATGAGATATAATGAATTTTATAAACAGAGCAAACTCTAGTAAGCTAGTTTTACCAGGGATGGTATATTCAATTTTCATAATAATCATAAGTGGGATGAAGAAAACCCACACGTTATCGTGCATTCAAGACATCAACACCAGTTTAGTTCAAACGTATGGGCAGGAATAATTGATAAATTTTTCGTTGGACCTTTTCTTCTTGATGGGAAACTAACAGGCACAAAGTACGTTGATTTTTTCAGCACGCGTTTACACGAAATATTAGAGCAAGTTCCAGTCGATGTTAGACTTTGTATGCGGTTTATGCACGATGGAGCTCCGTCGCATTTTAACCGAGTGGCTAGGCAATTTTTAAATCAACACTTTGCAAATAAATGGATTGCTCGTGAAGGTCCTATTTGCATTAGATTTTCCATTAGATTTTCATTTGTGGAGACATTTAAAATCTATTGTATACGCAACATGGATTGAAAATGCTGAAATACTACGAAATAGAATGGAGCAACGCTTCCAACAAATTCGAGAAACGACTAAGAACGATAGAGAGAGTAACCAGATGAATGACAAGACGCGTGCAGGCTTGTCTTCAAATGCAAGCTGGTCATTTCTTTGCATCTTTTGTAAAAGTAATTAAAACAGAAAAAATTCATTAAATCTCATGAACAAAGACAGATAGGACATCTATTTATGTGACTTTTTTTCATTACTTTTAAGCACGTGCAATCAGCTCCCGAAGTGGGTGCCACAAGTTACGAAACAGCCGGTATAAAGATAAACGCAGGGATTTGAGGAAACGAATGTTCAGGAGATCAGAAAGGGATATTGAATATTTATGATACACCTTTGGAAGAAACGGCGAAGAAAGGCGAATCGTGGAAAGAAGGCGGGAGGAGGAGCGAGGGAAGAGAGGAGAGAAAGAGTGGCCTCGCGGCACGTAAGGTCTGGCCTTAATCGCGATGCGTGACAGGGGTTCTACCAAACAACCCCGGTAATATTAATCTTCGATTAAAGGCTTATCGTGGCACGTGGGCACGGGCGCGGAAAATTCGGCAACGCGGAAAAACTTGAGGGTGCAGCTTATCTTCGCCGCTCTTCGAGTCCCTCCCTTTTTCACAGTACGCGACTCGAGAGGATCGTTCAACAACGTTCTCCCTTTATATTATTTATCGGGCTTCCAGATTGATTTCTAGAAATCCCGTTTTCCTTCGAAAATCGTCTGTCCACGGATTGTGAAAAGTGTAACATGCTTGGCCCACATCGTACTTGGTATTTATCAGTGAAATAAACGTAAAATTAATCCGAAAGTCCTCTGGCAATTCTGCTGCTAGGACTATATTTATATAAATATATCGTCGAATTGTTCATCCTGAATTAATATCTTTCACGATACGCGAAATTCTTTTAAAGACTAGATCAATGGTTTGGACGATAATGTAATTGACAAAAATAGATCCGAAGTAATAAAATTCCCAATTTAGATCCAAAGTTTCACATATCAATAGTCAGTATTAATCGCTATAGGTAATTTAATAAACGATGATAAATCTTATCATTTTAGTTGAAATATTTTTATAAATCGTCGACTTAAATTTAAATTTAATTATATCAATCAAATTATTCATCCTGAATTAATATCTTTCGCGATACGTGAAATTCTTCAGACTAAATTAATGATTTCTTTTTGACTGTATTAATAAAAATAGTCCTAACAGAAATAATTTGAATAAACAACAAATTTCCTAATTTAGATCCAAAGTTTCAATAATCACTATTAATCGCTGTAGGTCACTTTAACAAGTGACAATGGAATTTCAGTCGGAATATTTACACAGATCGTTGATTTAAATTCCTTTCATTGCAACAATTAATTTTGCAACGATTCCAATAAGTGAACAAATTCCATCTAAGAGAAGCGTGGAAAAGGAGAAGCAAAGCCTACTTTTTCCGGAGAATTTTTGTACAAGAAATACGAAATCCTTTCAGTTGAACGACCAGCGCGGAGAAGCTCTCGTTTCTAACGAGACGAAACGGAACGAGTGGGCGTGTATATCGCCGGCGATATCTCGAATCGTATTCGCGACATATCGATGATACGAGGATAACCACCCTCGTGTTTTGTGTTTGCTGAATATGTTGCGAGAAACGCGCGCAACGAGAGGGCAGAGTGGCTGAGAGAGGCATTCACGGAGATATCGTGGCAATTCCGGAACGATGGTTAGGTCGATCCTCGAATGGCTAATCGATGCCTGACCGTGCAAATACGCTCGAGAAGGGCATTCACGCGAGGCAAGGTACGCAAGAGTCGGCTTTTCCACCCCCGCGCTTCTCTCCCTTACGTAATAACTTTTGCGTTGACGCTCGCGAGATCTTGCCGCGCGCGTTTTCACCGACGAAGCGTGCCGCAGCCTCCGCTTCGAGACGACGGAGATCTGTCGTGTACCGTGTAGCAACGTGTTCGAGGGATTTTCGCAATACAAGGGGCAGATCTTTCAAGATCTGAAAAGTTCTCGCCTTTGTTGAAATATTCCTCGCGATGGCCGTTCTTTTTAATGCTCGACTTGATAAAGATGTTTACTCGTGCCATGGAAATAAAGGAAAATCTTCGATGCGCGCATGTATTAAAAACGTATCTTGTTTATTAATATTTATAATTGTATCGTAATAGTTTATTATAAGCATTGTTATGTATCAATATCATATCATAATATTTATAATTGTATTGTAATAGTTTATTATAAGCATTGTTATGTATCAATATCATATTATAATATTTATAATTGTATTGTAATAGTTTATCGTAAATATTATTACACATCAATATTATATTATAATATTTATTATTATATTATAATAATTTATCATAAATGTTATAACATATCAATATTATATTATAATATTTATAATTATATTATAATAATTTATCGTAAATATTATTACACATCAATATTATATTATAATATTTATTATTATAATAATTTATTATAAATATTAATATTAATATTGTACTATAATATTATAATATAATAATATTATTACATCATATAATTATATTATAATATTTATAATTAACATTTATAATTATAAACATATTTCATTTAAACGATCAATTTTTAACGATTCGCATTCAACGAATAAGATTCACCAGAAAGATCTGGATAAAAAAAGCTTTGTTGAAATATTCTTCGCGACGATAATTTTCGTTGCATATCCCTTAATATTTAACTCGACAAAAATCTCTCTTCTCCATCGTGAAATAGAGATCAAATCAAACACAGCATCGGCGTATTAAAAAACGCACGTTGAATGACGCCCTGCAAGATGATTCTCGAGCGATTCCGCGTGCTTTCTCGCGCTGGCACGAACGTTCAGTCGTACACACTCGGCCTACAATATCTTCCGGTGAATTTAGCAAAAGAAGCAATCGGCTGAGGCGGCGAAAATTCGACAGGGTTTCGTTTTGCTCGGCAGATCCTGCCGGTCTGCTGGGAGGCAGAAGTTTCGCGGGCCAAAGGCACCGCCGCCACGACGCAACCGTGTCGTAAGATTCTGCGCGCGTAAGCCAATTTAGCGCTTTCTCACCCTCCGCGCGTGTGTTGCCGGATCTTTGCAGCGGAGGATGCCCTCCTGGTTCGGCGCGCTGCGAGAGGCAGGCGTTGTATCTTTAATTATCTACGCAACCGGAGGGACGGAGGTGGGCCCGAGGGATTTCGCCAGCTACCAAGAGGGTTGCAAAATGGTATCATCTCGTCCTCATGGCCGGGGCGTGGCTCACTCGACACCCAAAACTCTCGTCGTCTTCGTCTGTCTAGCTCGCCTGCTCGTCCGAGAGGAGCAGGGAAACGAAACCGCCGTTGGAAAACCTCGACCATTTAGCGGCGGCTCCACCGGAGAACCAGCTAACCGCACTGTTTCGTCTTCTCCACTGAGGGATAATGATTCTTTTCTCTCTCTCTCTCTCTCTCTCGTTGATCATTGACACACGTGTGGATCGCAAATCCGAATTTTATCGCTTCAGAAACACTGATTAAACTAAATTGTTTAACACTAAGAACCACCAAAGTGGTTAAAATGAGATTAATTCATAATCTTTTTTTTGGATATATTACAGATGCAAAATAGTGTGTCTTTAGAGGTTTTTCTAAATGATTTTTTCATAAAATACGTGAATAAAAGTTTGTGCATTCTATTATATTTCTATTTTCTTTTTCACTTTAATATGAAAGTGAATATATATGATATCTCTGATGAAAATTCTATGCTTTAGTCTTTGGTAGTTCTATGGTGGTAATATAATATATTATACTATATATATATAGTATATATATACTAAGTTATTATTTATACTTACTATATAAATACTATATATTATATACTTACTATATAAATACTTTAGTATATATATATATACTAAATAGTTATATTACCTATAGTTCTGTTTAAAAAAGTTATATTCTTTTTATCAGTTTTATCGATGTTTCTATGAATACTACGCTCCGTGTTCTCTTCCCTTATTATTAAATGCAAAAACGATCTTTTCTTTTAATTGGTCACTGCTTGTTCTTTCCAGGACTCTTTTTCCTGGTGTACAATTGATTTGACATAATTCCATAAATAAAGTAAAAATAAAGAGGATTTAAATCTAAATGGGGTGTTGGAAAATTATACTTCTCCTTATACTGAGCGGCATACAATATTAATTTTCTCGAAAACGAAGCAAATTTTATTCCTTTTTTCTATATATTATTTTCTACGCTTTCGACACTTCAAATGTGCTTTCATTAGTAACTTTTATGACAGGGTGGTCACTGAGAACAAAAATGACTTTTACAAACATATGTTTTTATTATTTTACTTTGTTTTATATTATTTTATTTTATTACTTTGTCTATTTTACCAATTTTTTATTATTCTATTTGGAAATACAATTAATAGATGTTTCTAAGTACTATGTGTGAAAAATACAAAAAAAAAAGTTATGACTTCTTCAACCCCTCCAACCCTGTATCCACGTCTAACGTTTCAACATTCTGTTAAAATTGAAAATCTATCCTCCAGCATTAACTGGAATGCTTGTCGAGAGATCGATAATCACTTAGGACGACGCGACAAGGAGATATATATCGCGGCGGAGCAGTAATTTCTCGAATTTTGTCATCCGCACGGGTCTACTTGACGCGAGAGCAAACGGCTCTCGACGCCGGGAGCAGAAGGTGGGAAAAGAAAAGAAAAAGGAGCAACGAGAACGACCAGCGGCTCGTTCCGGGCATTCGCGTGGAAAATTATCTTATCGGCGGCGCGTCACCGACGAGGAGGTCGCGATCGCGCACAGACAGCAACTGCCGCGCCTAGGTGGATATTAATTAAGACAGTCATTAGGAAAAAGCGACGAGCCGGCGGTGCGTTCGCGTGGAAAATTGCGCTTATGGTTCGTTGCAGTTCTCTCGCCTCTTCTCGCTTTGTTGTTGTTGTTCGCCATATGATAGAAGCGAAGAGATGTGTAATTTTCTAGATAAAAGACAAGCTGATTTTTAGAGAAAATTTTCTAATGTGTTCATCCGCGATTTTTACGGATTTTATCGCGTAATATATCAGGCCGGCCGAATTAGCCGCGGATATTCGGTATATCAATTTAAAGAGCTGCACACGCACAGCCGGCGATTATTGGTTATCCGATCAGCCGATTTGTAATAGGCAGATACGCGCATAATGTGGTTATATACGCGCAAAGTATGTAATTGGTTGGCTGACGCTGTAATGAAACTAGGTACAGTAGGTGTAATATACCATTACGCGCGTAAATCCACTAATAATAATTTTAGTAATAATTGTTACATATCGATACAGGGACATCTGAAACAACTTTTAATAATTCGAAAAATTGTTTCGTACGAAAATTGTATGGTTTTGTCAAGGGAGGTAAAAATAATTTTATGCGCGTTGAGGGGGTATCCAACGTCGCGTTTATCTTTTTCTTTTTTAACTCAATTGTATCTCTTTTTATCACAAATTGAAATAATATTAACGCTAGGACTACCAGAGTGGTCAAAATGAACGATTTACAATTTCCCATGGAAATTTTGTACATTTACAACAGCGTTTATTTTTAGATTTAGTGATTTTTAATAAAATATATTGACAGAAGTTTATGTTCTTTATCTGTATTATTAATTTCTTCTTGTATCTTGCACTTTCATTCCTTTGTTACGTAGTTCTAGTGTTAAATTCCAAGTGAAAAAAAAATCAAGCCAATACTTGATGATTAAAGAGATATTTTACAATTATTTTAATTGTGTAAGAATTCATTGTAAGACAAGATTTTTCCGCAAATTTCAGGAATTAAAATAACACGAGGCCCGAGAGATCAGCGAGAAGAGCGTTATTCCATGCAGATTATCGCATTATCGACTACATCCCTGTTATTTAATTAGCGTTACAGCTGTGGAGAAAAGAGGAAACGTAATTCCGCTAAATTCCGCTTTAAGAAAGCAGCCCGAGTGTCTGAATGTTTCGGAATGTTTCAGAAGCAAGTGGACGGTTTCCCACGGGATCTGATGCAACGACTTTCAAGAAAATAATTTTCTAATTATTGAGCCAGACAATCGTTTATTTTCTTATTTCTTTGATGACAACAAACGCTGTCGGGGATGAAATTGAAAAAGAAGAAAGGAAAAACATGTACAACGCAAATACAAAATCGATTAAAACAACACCTCGTGCGGCCGTTACATCGATAAATTTTTCCGACCGAAGCACGGAATTCCTCGAGAGCACGTAATAGCGTGGAATTCCATTTTCACACGAACAATTACACGCGCGAAATTACGTACTCTTCACTCCCCCTCCCACCGCCCCTCTTGATTCACCCTCGAACCAGAATTCAGAGTACGCAGGAAGTAATACAAGGTCGCGTACACTCGAACACGTACGGGATTAACCCCCAATGATGAACGGGAAGAGGAGTGAATTGTAGTGAACGTAGTGACGATACCACCGAAGAGAGAGAGAGAGTGTGTGTTAATTACGTTAAAACTCATCGAGGAGAACGAACGTAAATTAACGTCGGGTAGCTGTTGTTTCCAATTTGGAATGAAACGATCGCAAGTGCCTTTCGACACGATCAAACTGATATTTTATTCTGTCCAGGGTGTTTCGTAACTTGTGAGACCCACTTCGGGAGCTGATTATACGCCTAAAAATAATGAAAACAAGTCATATAAATATATGTCCTGTCTGTCTTCGTTCATGAGATATAATGAATTTTATAAACAGAGCAAACTCTGGTAAGCTAGTTTTACCAGGAATGGTATATTCAATTTTCATAATAATCATAAGTGGGATGAAGAAAACCCACACGTTATCGTGCATTCAAGACATCAACACCAGTTTAGTTCAAACGTATGGGCAGGAATAATTGATAAATTTTTCGTTGGACCTTTTCTTCTTGATGGGAAACTAACAGGCACAAAGTACGTTGATTTTTTCAGCACGCGTTTACACGAAATATTAGAGCAAGTTCCAGTCGATGTTAGACTTTGTATGCGGTTTATGCACGATGGAGCTCCGTCGCATTTTAACCGAGTGGCTAGGCAATTTTTAAATCAACACTTTGCAAATAAATGGATTGCTCGTGGAGGTCCTATTTGCACGGCCTGCTCGTTCTCCGGATTTGAATCCATTAGATTTTCATTTGTGGAGACATTTAAAATCTATTGTATACGCAACATGGATTGAAAATGCTGAAATACTACGAAATAGAATGGAGCAACGCTTCCGACAAATTCGAGAAACGACCAAGAACGATAGAGAGAGTAACCAGATGAATGACAAGACGCGTGCAGCCTTGTCTTCAAATGCAAGCTGGTCATTTCTTTGCATCTTTTGTAAAAGTAATTAAAACAGAAAATTCATTAAATCTCATGAACAAAGACAGATAGGACATATATTTATGTGACTTTTTTTCATTATTTTTAGGCGTGCAATCAGCTCCCGAAGTGGGTGCCACAAGTTACGAAACACCCTGTATATACAGACTGACGACATCAAATAACTCATAAAATATTTATTGTACGAGAAAATGTTTCAGATAAAGGTTGCACGGCTTCCAGGGAGACATATAGTATTTTAATCAGTTTTATGTAAAAATTTTGCTTTTTTTTATCAAGGTGTAAAGGTTAGCTTCAATTTTTTAAATGGAATAGTTAATATTTTTTCCCGAATTCAGATAAAGCGTTTGAATTCTACGTAAAAAGATATTACACCAAATACGGTCTAAAATACATAGTTACTGAGATTAACGGTCTTTTTTAATACAATGTAAAGAAATATTTTTGCTAATATCTCGGTAACTATGTATTTTAGACTCTATTTGGTAATACTTTTTTATGTAGAATTCCACGCTTTACCCGAATTCGGGAGGAAATATTAACTGTTCCATTTAAAAAATTGATGGTGACCTTCATATCTTGATAAAAAAGTAAAATAACATAAAATTGATCACAGTACTACATGTGCCCATGGAAGCCATGCAACTTCTATCTGAAACATTTTTTCGCGCAACAAATATTTCACGAGTTATTTGATGTCGTCACGTTACGAGATTCACCGTGTGTGTGTATATATATATATATATATATATATATATATATATATATGTATTGGTTGATGGAAATTGGTTATTTGCTGGGATGGTCGAATTCATTTCACTTTGTAAATTTTATTCCGGCAATTTTATTTCTATCGTTGAAAGAAAAAATGTCGACGTGATTTCTTACCTTGATGGTCTCCTGAGGGGAGTACCTCGCAGAGCGCTGTGCTTGAGCCTGTGCCTGCAGGCTCATCGCTGTACCATATCTGCCACACTAAATACTCTGAAAGCAAACGAAAACGAAACGCGTTACTTCCTCTGGCTACGCGTGAAATTGAGATTTGGCAGAAAGTGGAAATTTAACGAGATATAAGAAACAGCAGAAGCAAAAGTCTGGAATCCAAAATACGAATACTGACGGACTGTTTGAGTGTCTCACATACGCGTTTTTCTACAGATTTCCGATTTTTCTATATTTTAAATAGTGAAATGAAAGCTAAAAAGCTGGATATAAGAATAAATAATCCTTCGTTTTATCCTGAGAGAGTAGAAGAAGAAGAACACAATTGAAACAGAATACGAAATTGACATTTGATGTTTGAAAGTCTCGCATACCGAATCAGGCGTTTCGATCTTTCTACAATTTAAAGAACAATAAAAGCTGAAAGTTTCTCGATTGTGAGACTCTAGATGTGAGAATAAATAATCCTTCGTTTTATCCCGAGTGAGTAGAAGAAGAAGAGGAACACAATTGGAGTAAAATACAAAATAGGACATTGATGTTTAAAATGTTCTTGTATACTTGAATCAAGCTTCTACTGATCTTTCTACTATTTAAGCAAACAACGAAAGCTAAAAGTCTCTCGATAGTAAGATTCTGGATATAAAAATAATCTTTCGTTTCGTCCCGAGAGAGAGAGAAAGAGAGAGAGAGTGGAAGAAGAACGCAATTGTTCCGCAGAATCTGGATAAAGCTAGGCCTGAAACAAGAGAGGAGGGGGCTGACGAGAGAAGGGTAGAGGGTGCCTGGTTGGCTGGTTGGTTGGCCTGTCAATACGAAGAGCTACGTGACCCAGGTACCAAATGACACATCCGGCCGAAGGGACGAAGCTTCTCGTCCCTTTCGAGAACCACCTTGTTTTCCTGATATTCTTCTAGAACGAAAACTTAGCCCGCCGACTATTCTCTTGCTTCAGTTTCAATCTTGCGGTCGTGACTTTGTGATTAACAATTAAAAGTGGCAGCAACTTTGAGAAATGTTGAAAATATCAACACGTTAACAAAATATTAATAATTAATATATATATATATCTTTTCATTTAAATATTTTGTTTTATGTTATTTATTAATATATATATATTTATATTAATTAATATATATAATTAATAAATAATCTTTTCATCGAAACATTTTGTCTCGTGTTAATATATATTAATTATATTTATATTATAATATATATATAATTAATAAATAATAAATATAATTAATATATATTAACACGAGACAAAATGTTTCGATGAAAAGATAAAGAAAAACTATAGAAACTGTAGAAAATGGCGGTGATAAAACAAAACAAAGCCTACAGAAGTCTGTAAATTAAGCGTGCCAAATTGGAATTACAAAGAAGCAAATTTCTTGCAACGGACGATGGTCTTGAGTCCTGTAAAAAAGAAAAAAAAAGAAAGAAGGAAGTCTGATCGATAACGAGAGCAATTCGCTTTGGTACGCGAATCGTCAAAGTGAAGCCGCGTCTCTTACGACGCTTGAAGCTTTATTCAAGAGTAACGTCGCGCGCGCTCTTTCAACTCCGGAGAATAAAGAAAAAAAAAAAACCGAGGTGAAACGCGAGCGTGCAAGGGTCTGATCGTTCGACGACGACAAAACGCCGCGGCGTTCGTCGATTATTCGTTGACAAAAGAGGGAAAAACACGGGGGTTGAGGGAGCAGTCACAGGGAGAAGAGAACAACCGCAGAGAGAGAGAAGGAGAGGGGGAGAGAGAGAAAGAAAAACCGAAGCGAAATACGAATATTCAGCAAAGCGAAAGAGACGGAGGCAGCACTCTCGCGACGCGAGAAGCTAATCGGCCGAAAAGCATAATTAATCACGGTGAATTCGCCGTGATTAACGACGATCGCGTTTGTCGCCCGCTGGCCTGGCGAATGCAAACAGCGTTCGCACGATACGCAACAAATAAACTCGCCAGTTCGCTGTCGCGTCTACGTACAATTCACTTCGAACCACTTGCGTTCAAATTGGCACGATTGTATTTTTTAAAAAGTCCGAACAACTTTTCTTGGTGATAATTAATTGTCACGAACGATCATTCAATTAATCACGGATGGTGATATAATTATCACAATAAAAATGGTGGTAACTTGCATCCGTCTGGTTCACCGCTTAATAACCTCTTGCGCTGGAATGACGGTCGAGAGAATTTTTTGTGATAGTTTCTCAGTTTTAAGTGTATTTAAGTAAAACAAAATAGGCAAAACAAATAATAAATTTATCAGTAACATAATAATATTGTATTAATACATATATTTATATTAATATATAATATAATATATTCAATATAACATAATATTTATATTAATAATATGATAATTTACTTCTCAATAATTTTTATCCAACGATATCATACCGACGAGTTCAAAAAACGACGAATTATCGTACACGGTTCGGTCACTCGTTATGGTCCGCAATCCAGTTGCCAGCGCAATTGGTTAACCTCTCGCGTCGAGAACTTTTTGCCCCAAAATTGCAGTATTCTCTCAGTTTTAAGTATATTTAAGTGAATCAAAATAGGCAAAGCAAATAATAAATTTATCAATAATATAATAATTTATATTAATAAATATATTATATAATATTTAATATATTTATATTAATATATAACACAATATATTATAATATATTTGATAATATATAATATTTATATTAGTAATACGATAATTTATCTCTCAATCATTTTTATCCAGCGATATCATACCGACGAGTTCAAAAAAGGAAAGCGACGAATTATCGTACACGGTTCGGTCACTCGTTACGGTCCGCAATCCGATTGCCCAGCGCCGAGTGTTTCAAATTTCTAAAAGAGAAACGGAGATCGAGACTCGACCGTGATCGTTGCTGGTGTTTGATCGATTTCAGGAATAAAGCGACGAAAAAAAACAAACGATGTATCCTGTACGTACGTACGTACATCTGTCGATCGAATGCAAGAATCGAAAACGTAGGCGCAAAAGAAAGGGCGGAGGGGGTGGTGGAGGGTGGAAAGGGGGGTAACGTCGTTAGTTTCCGGTTCGTCGTACGCACTTCCATCGAGTCCCAAGCGGCAACCCCTCACGATGCACGGGGTCCCGTGCTGTCTAATGAGGCTCGACACCCGCCCTACACTGCCGCCCATGATACTGCACACCGTAAACTCCGATATTCGAACTGTTGAACACGGCGCATACACGCGCGCGGTCGTTGCGTTGGCCAACCACTCTCATATTTTAATGCATCCTATCTCTCTCTCTCTCTCTCTCTCTCTTTCTCTCTATATCAACTTCCGTCTCCTGCGTGCCCTCGTGGCGGTGCGTTCCTCGCCAACCCCATCTCCTCGTGGTTGTTCTCAGGTCTTGCCGCCCCAGCAGCCGCTCGTACAACTTACAGATAGATATTACAGCGTCGTAAATAGATTAATAACGCGTCGGAAGATTAGTTACAGTCTGTTTCACGGTTTTGCGGATGGTAGCGGCAATAACGCGCGTTGTTAGCGAACGTTCGTCGTGCGAGAGGAAATTATATAATTTCCCACGGCGAAGATGAAACGTGGTTCTTTTTTCTTTTTTTTTTCTTTTTTTCTTTTTTTATATATATATAAAATTCGATTGCAATTGAATATGAATTAAACTCGAGACCGCGGTGAATTAATTAGTCTGCTCGAATACAAATGCAAACTCTGTAGCGACTCGATGAACAGCGTATGAAGAAGAAAAACGTCGTTACGGTCGATTTACCATCGGAATAAAAACAGCGGGAAGGTAAAAATATTCCACTCTCGAATGCGAGTCTCATTAACGGGAGATGATCAAGGCTTCGGCACGTTTAATTGCTCGTACGCCATGAAATCGTGCTGGCTTGCCGCAACCAGGGTGCGTTTGCTTCTGTGCGTGTTAAATCAACGCGTTTCCCTCGCTGCACGGTAAAGTTACGAAGTTACAGCATAATTCAACGAATGTTTCCACAGGCTGACTCCAAAAGTTTGACTAAAAAGAGAAAAGAAAAACAAGGTCGTTGTTGTACAACGACGTGTGTTGTGTAATGTTGCGCTTACTGTCGAGTTTAGGGTATCCAGGGTAATGTGTGTGTAATTGTTACTTGTCTTTTGTCCAATCGAAAGTGAGATTTTGTAATTAAACGCAAACTGCTAGCTTCGCAAAGAAGTTTAGAGATTCAGATTGAAAGGGATGTAACGACCCTTGAGATTCTAAAATTTCACAAATTTTTGCTTGATATGAATTGTTCAGAAAAGATAAAATACAGAGGTTGGACCATAGAAATAATATCGGTATTAATTGGAAACTTGATCAAAGGTCGCCAAGTTTGGAAATTTAAGGAGATTCTCATAATAGTATGTTATGAAAATTGTAACGCTTCTGTCCTTTTTTGTTGAAAATTCTACAAATTTTTGCTTGTAAGACAAGAATTGTTCAAAAAGAGGATGAAATACAAAAGTTGGACCATAGAAATAATATTGGTATTAATTGGAAACTTGACCAAAGGTCACCAAGTTTGGAAATTTAAGGAGATTCTCATAATAGCATGTTATGAAAATTGTAACATTTCTGTCATTTTCTGTTGAAAATTCTACGAATTTCTGCTTATAAGATAAGAATTGTTCAAAAAGAATATGAAATACAAAAGTTGGACCATAGGAATAATATTCATATTAATTGAAAATTTGACCAAAGGTCGCCAAGTTTGGAAATTTAAGGAGATTCTCATAATAGTATGTTATGAAAATTGTAACGTTTCTGTCCTTTTCTGTTGAAAATTCTACAAATTTTTGCTTATAAGACAAGAATTGTTCAAAAAGAGGATGAAATACAAAAGTTGGACCATAGAAATAATATTGGTATTAATTGGAAACTTGACAAAAAGTCGCCATGTTTGGAAATTTAAGGAAATTTAATTTTCCGTAACAGTGGTACATCGACGATCGGGGTTTTCTGGCGATGGTGTTCGTAGGTGGGGGAGGGTTTCGCATCCAGTGACAGTGATCGAGGACCGCGATGCTATCTTCGCGGCTCGATAACGACCAGCGGAAGTATCGCTTTAATCACTATATCCGAGCCCCGTTCCCTCGGCACGCTATTGGATACCAGATCGTTTCTCATGTAACCTCCTGTAGAACCACATCGGTCACACTGCGATTCTCTTAACGCCACGTACATTGTACGATTAACACTGCCTTTCCACCAATTAAATGCCTCTCAGAAAAACACCGAGACATCTATACTTTTGAAATTTCAGAAATGTCAAAAATTTTTAGAAACGTGAAAGTAAATTGAAAATAAGATTTTAGAAGGAGAAACTAGGATAAGAGAAAAAAGCGGGCGTTAATTTCATAAAACAATTAGAATTAATTCCTCTCAGAGAAACACCGAGAGATCCATACCTTTGAAATTCCAGAAATGTCAAAAATTTTTAGAAACGTGAAGGTAAATTGAAAATAAGATCGAAGCGTTGTACTGAAAATAGTTCACGTTTGCGTGAGATGGAAGATTCGATTTTGGAAACGATCGGAGAGAAACTAGGATAGGAGAGAAAAAAGACGGGCGTTAATTTCATAAAACAAGGAGAGGGAGAACAGGAAGAGAAGGAAGAACAGGAGGTGGAGGAGGCACCATAAGGTCTGGAAGGGCCCCTTTTGCTATCGATCTGTCCCCACCTCGGCTCGATTCCACGCTCTGTGCCACACCATGCATCCCCATGGAACACTATATTGTTCCCACTCAGTCGCTCGCTGATGCGCGATAGTGTGGGTGAACGTGTATTCCTCCTGTATATTTATGCGTTTTCGCACGCGTGTGCTCGCACACGCGTTTCACCCGCCACCACCAATTGCGTACGTGCACACATATATTGGCGCATTTATTTCCATGGTAAAAAACCCATGGACCTTCTCACACCTGCCCTTAACGACACCGTTGCGTCACGAGCAACGCTACCGCTACGATCATCCACCGGAGGTACGGTGCTCTGTGAGAAGCGCTTTTCATTTTTCATCTACTTAGGAAAGAATTAAAAAGTCATACTGTCTCGTGCACAAGGTGAACACACTTTTCATGGCACTAGGATGGTGCATAAAGAAAAATTTTCACACGTTCTTACGGGTTTTGTAAGAATCTTAAAATGTTACACCTGCAACTACGTTTCAAACTCTCTCGAACGTTACAATATCTTCTACTGATTATTTAATTATCTATCGCTGGTAGTAACTTATTATTTTTCGAAAGAGAGAGATGCATGCTTGGAGATTATGTGCCTCTCAAATTTTCTTAGGAGAAAGAGGTTACGATGTTTTCTTTCCATCGAATGACGAGACTTAATTATCTACACCTGACATTAAATTATTGCTTTTTAAAGAGGAGAGAAGAATGCTTGGACACTTCAAAAACACGTGAAAATCTGATCGAAGATACATATTAAACAAAAGTTATTTGAACGACTATTAGAGATTGTATACTGTGATACTGCGTTTCAAATTTCCTTAATGGGAGAACATTACAATATCCCATCGAATCACGAATTTATTATTAATCACTAACATTAATAATGTTAGTAGATGATTATCTACTACTAACATCAATTTTTCTTTTGTGAAGAAGAGAGTTACATACTTGAAAACTTGATCACACATAGAAACCTGATCGAGATAATAAACAAAAGTTATTTAAACGATGTGGTATACTATGATGCAGTATAAAGAAGAATTTTCATTTTTGTAAAATCATAAAATCATAAAACCATAAAAATACTATGCATGCAAATATCACACAAATGAAACAACTTCTCCCCATCAGATTACTTAATTACCTACCACTAACACTAAATTTTTTTTTAAGAACAAGAAGAAAGTTACATGGGTAACTTGAAAACACGTGAGAAACCTAATCGAAGATAAACACAAAGTACAACAAAAGTTATTCACACGATGTGGAGATCGTAGTACTATGGTGCTGCAGAAAGAAAAATTTATGATTTTTGCAAGAACCATGAAAAAGAAAAATACTACCTGCGCAACTATAACTGCCTTTCAAATTTCCTTAATTCAGAAGAAGATTACGATATCCCATTGAAGCACAAAACTCAATTATCTACCACTAACACTAAATTTTTTTTTAAAAAGAAGAAGAAGAAAGTTACATGGTCAACTTGATCAAAAACACGTGAGAAACCTGACCGAAGATAAACACAAAGTACAACAAAAGTTATTCACACGATGTGGAGGTCGTAGTACTATGGTGCTGCATAAAGAAAAATTTATGATTTTTGCTAGGACCATGAAAAAGAAAAATACTACCTGCGCAACTATAACTGCTTTTCAAATTTCCTTAATTCAGAAGAAGATTACGATATCCCATCGAAGCACAAAACTCAATTACCTACCACTAACACTAAATTTTTTTTAAAAAAGAAGAAGAAGAAAGTTACATGGTCAACTTGATCAAAAACACGTGAGAAACCTGACCGAAGATAAACACAAAGTACAACAAAAGTTATTCACACGATGTGGAGATCGTAGTACTATGGTGCTGCATAAAGAAAAATTTATGATTTTTGCTAGGACCATGAACAAGAAAAATACTACCTGCGCAACTATAACTGCTTTTCAAATTTCCTTAATTCAGAAGAAGATTACGATATCCCATCGAAGCACAAAACTCAATTACCTACCACTAACACTAAATTTTTTTTAAAAAAGAAGAAGAAGAAAGTTACATGGTCAACTTGATCAAAAACACGTGAGAAACCTGACCGAAGATAAACACAAAGTACAACAAAAGTTATTCACACGCTGTGGAGGTCGTAGTACTATGGTGCTGCATAAAGAAAAATTTATGATTTTTGCTAGGACCATGAACAAGAAAAATACTACCTGCGCAACTATAACTGCCTTTCAAATTTCCTTAATTCAGAAGAAGATTACGATATCCCATCGAAGCACAAAACTCAATTACCTATCACTAACACTAAATTTTTTTTAAAAAAGAAGAAGAAGAAAGTTACATGGGTAACTTGATCAAAAACACGTGAGAAACCTGACCGAAGATAAACACAAAGTACAACAAAAGTTATTCGCACAACGCGGAGGTCGACTGTGAGGATTGACTTTTAGGGACAAGGTTGCCCGATCCGTCTGTCGTGTCTTGGCTCCCTCCCCTTTGACGTGGACATATGGCATTCTACTTTTCACAGCGTTGTATGTATGTACGTAGTCGCGAAAAATAGAAGGAGACGGCTTGCGCAAGATGGAACGTCCGGAGAAGGGAGGCGGGCAGGTAGAAAGAGACGAACGTAAGAGACGACATAACCGAAGGCGAAAGGGTAAGAGAAGGACGAGGATATCGGTCAACGGTTGTAGAACGAGGAGGCAACGAATATAACGGGAGGAGAAGATTCCCTGAGAAAGATTAATATCTCTATCAGAGAAGTTCAGCAGACCAGGGCCATTTATCTACCTACACGCCCTATTCCTAAACTCCTCTCCTCCCTTCTCTCCTCTCCGCAGTTCGTCGACAAATCTCGCGCGCTCACCGGGAGTTCACCGTTTTCAAGGAGTTTATTTAACCCTCAGGATCAGTTCGGTAGACGAGGCAAATCTGGACGCAGTGTCGATGGAATTAGGTTATAGCGGGAGAAACACGCGTGTCCAGAAAAACAGTGACAGAAATATATATTTATTTAGAGACGATATGTGGAACGTCCTTTGCAGGTTGTTCGGTCCAAGGAAGAAAATGCGAGTGACCACGTGGAGTGGCGAAAGCAACAGGGAAGACACCCCGAAAAAATCGGAAATAATAAGTAAAAAATAAGTGGCGACGTCCCTGAGCTTATTTCTAAAGGTCAGCAATCGTTGACCGCCAACAAGTGTGATACAAAAATAAAAGGGGGAAGGGGAGGCAAGCAAAGTGGAGAACAAACGCCATGTTTGGGAAATGATGATTCACAGGTCGGAAATTATAAATTCCGAGTAATCTCGTCTGTTACGTGTGAAATGAAAAGATGTGAAATAACAACTTCTGTTCGGGAGGAGGGAGTTCGATCTGTAATAAAGGAGTACGCGACGTGAAAGACAAATTTATATATATAATATATATATAAATTTACACAATAACTTAATATAAAATAAAAATAAAAATATACAGACAATATAATTAATACAGTTATACGATTATTCCTATTCTAAATATAATAAATATAAGATATTATATGAATATAATTACAATAATTTATTAATATATTTAATATATATATATATATTATAATTTAAATATATATATATAAAAAAATTATTTTTATTTTTTATATATAATATAAAATTATTATATATAATATAAATTTATAATATATAAATTAATAGAAAATTTTATTTCTATATTATGAATTCAAATCATATACTTTATCAAGTTCATTAATTATTTATTTATAATACAATCAAATAAATTATTTATTATAAATGAAAAAATATAATAACTAAAATATAAAATAGTAAATATATTATTTAAATCAATATATGGATATTCAATTACTTGTATTCCTAATCATGTTAATATAATAAAAACATTAATAAATATTCAATAAAAAAATTTATTAATAGGATAAAATTTTAAATTTTTTATTTTATTATTATTTATTAAAGGTAAAAAAAATAAAATAAAAATTGATATGAATAATATAATTACACCTCCTAATTTATTAGGAATTGAACGTAAAATAGAATAAGCAAATAAAAATACGAAGGCGAAGAAACGACATCATCGATCTCTCGAGTACTCGAGTAAATAGTGGCAGAACGGATTAAGCGTAGTCGGAGTGAGTAAATTACTACTAGCTATCCCGACTAGCCTTTGTAGTTCCAGCAGTCTACGATCATGCCGCGACACACGCAACGTCCGTAATTTCCACAAACCCCGGCAACACACTCCCACCCCACGGCTGAGATATTCGGAAATGCACAACTTATGGCTCGAGAATTATAGCTCTTCCTCCAGTTACGATAAGTATCTGATACCTCAAGGTCTCGGCTACTCGTCTCTCTTTCGTAGGTTGTGCTCGAAAGAAAAAAAAAAAGAAAAATTGGCGACTGATTTATCTGGTCTCGTTGTCCGAGACGCAGCATCATCTCGCTCGACGCGAATTCAGCGAGTAACGCGCGATGAACTCCGCGAGATTGTTCTCGGGGAGCTAACCATTAATAAGGCCCGGACGATACGAGGACCACCAACGGAGGAAATCTTTTCTCGCATGATTTAACAGCGGGGTCAACTTCCTCGCGTCGACCTCGACTGTGCTCGAAGAAAAAAAAGAAAAATTCATCTGTTGCCTGCTTCCACTTCAAATTTTTGTTTCTACGCTTCACGATGCTTTTCTTATATATATCCCCGATTCAACGATTCTTCTTTCAAGTATAGTTATAGGATTGTAATCGTACTAATAATAATAGTAATAGTAATAGTGATAATAGTAGTAATAATAATAATAGTAATAGTAATAGTAATAATAGTAGCAATAATAATAATAGTAATAGTAATAATGGTGGCAATAATAATAATAGTAATAGTAATAATAGTAGTAATAATAATAGTAATAATAGTAGTAATAATAATAATAGTAATAGTAATAATAGTAACAATAATAATAATAGTAATAGTAATAATAGTAGTAATAATAATAGTAATAGTAATAGTAATAATAATAGTAATAGTAATAGTAATAATAGTAGTAATAATAATAGTAATAATAATAATAGTAATAGTAACAGTAATAATAGTAGTAACAATAATAATAGTAGTAATAATAATAATAATAATAGTAATAGTAATAATAGTAGTAACAATAATAATAGTACTCTACACTATATAACACTAGTGTTATAGCCTTCGTTCTTCTTTTTTTGTTAGAAATGTTCCCTATCGCCAAGCACGAGGGATGATTCTCACCAAGGGAAAATTTTGTTTCTCTCCCCGATGCAATTTGAGAATTTCACGAGAAGTGGAGAAACTTGCAACCCCACTTACGTTTCTATCCCATTTACCCTGCAGTCAAGCTAGAAACCCAAAACGAAAGAAATACAATGCTCTTCCTCTCTGTTGCGAGAACATTTCTCAGGTGAGATAGCGCGGAAGTGCACGGTTTGTTACACGACATACGAAGCGTTGTACATTTGTACGGATGTCTTTATCGCTTTATGAGCCCCATAAAGTGCGGTTGCCGGTCGAACGGCCTTTGTATCTCCATCACCGTGCTGCAGCGGCCGAGCCGAACGTTCGAAAGGCAGCGAGAAACGAAAAATCGTTTGCCCCATTGTTTATGCGCCTCATTACGTGTACCGTTGTCATCGACTCTGCCGACGAGAAAAATGAGGGAAGGTGATTTACGAAGCGGCCTGAAAAGCTACATATTTGATCACGAGACCAACCTCTGTTATTTTTTCTTACGGAACTTATAATACAAGAGCAATCTTGTGACTTACAAGGGCAAATGTACGACACGATACGATACGATTACGATCACGATGGTTGAAATTATACGAATCGTATAAGGCGAGAATTATTTTTCGAAGGAACTCTACACGTTTCAATGTACAGTAGGACTAAATAAGTAAATAGTCCTTTTTTCATTATGGCAAAAAAAATATTTTGTGCTTTCTGCCTTCTAAATGAATATGCTTCCTATTGCAATCTTCTATCCATATAATTAAACAATGTTCTTTCTGTTCATGTTCATAAATGATCTTTTGTACGGGAGAATTTCTTTAAAACTCGATGACGCTCCAGCAGAAGCTCTAGCTATTATTTTACTTTCGTTTTCCCTAACTGTGCGAACCGTTGATTCATTTTTGTTAAATCTCTCGCAACGAGATGTGAACTTATCGCCAGATTTCAACCGATCAAGAATTTCTAACGATGTAGCTCTTTCGTTCAGCTTATCTTTTCTGGAGATCTTTGGAGCCACGGCTGGAAAATATTATTTCTTATTTCTGACATTAAATACAGTGAAGAAAGATTGCCTTACCTTACAATCGATTAATATCCACTTTGCAATTGGAATGAATCCCTTTTTGAAATAACACAACTAATTCTGCACAGAAATAACTGTCCCACGACCTCTCCTTGTCGCACAAGAATTAGTGCAAAACCGTGCTTTGAGTCAATTCAAAGACGCACATATTTTCATATCAGAAATCAGTCTTTTTCAGCAAGTTTTCAATCGCGTTATACAAGGTGTAATTTATAGGAGGTCCTACTGTGCGCTGGCAACTGGACTGCGGACCATAACGAGTGACCGAACCGTATACAATAATTCGTCGCTTTCTTTTTAAACTCCTCAGTACGATTATTATTGGACAGAAATTATTGAGAAGTAAATTATCAATATAAATATTATATATTATTAAATATATTATAATATATTGCGTTATATATTAATATAAATATATTAAATATTATATAATATATTTATTAATCTAAATTATTATATCATTGATAAATTTATTTTCCGTTTTGCTTAAGTATAGTTAAAACTGAGGAAAATATTGCAATTTTAGTGGTTAACCCCTTGCGCTGGCAACTGATTGCGGACCATAACGAGTGACCGAACCGTATACAGTAATTCGTCGCTTTCTTTTTAAACTCCTCGGTACGATTATCATTGGACAGAAATTACTGAGAAGTAAATTATCATATTATTAATATAAATATTATGTGTTATTAAATATATTACAATATATTGTGTTATATTTATATAAATATATTAAATATTATATAATATATTTATATTAATAAATTATTGATAAATTTCTTATTTGTTTTGCCTATTTTACTTAAATATACTTAAAACTGAGGAAAATATTGTAATTTTGGGACAAAAAATTCTCGACTTGCGTGACACGTCATTCCCTACGCGAGAGGTTGAAAGTAGAAGACTGGAATCCTCGCAGTACGATCTTAAGTATATAATTCAAGTTGAGATTTTACCAGCTTGACCGGTCTAACTAACGACGTTATTGGTCCGTGTTCTCCTCGCTATCGGCACCGTGGATCGTTGGCACGACAGTTCCCAGTGCGCTCTCCATTACGCCGAGTTTAAGCAGAGTCCGAGTATCGGAACTTTTTTTTTCGGATATTGAAAAGATAGCCCGGGAGTAGCAGTGTGGCCCGGGGGACGGATGATTACGAGCGCGAAGATCTCGAAACCAGATAAATCATCTGGCAACCTTTGGCCATCTACATCGCGAATCCCATAAAGCACGAATACCGTTACTCCGTATCACATGCCGTATTTTACGATTACGTGTACACACTCTCTCTCTCTCTCTCTCTCTCTCTCTCTTTGAAACAATGAAACGTATTCACGATACACTTTTCGTTTACGAGAACGCTACAATTAGACGCGACAACCTTCTAAAAGGGTTAGACAAATTAAAGAAATTAAAAATAAACGTATGTTACTTTTTCTTCGAAACAAAGTTCACGAAACACAGCAACGTTTCGTTGTGCAAGCAAAGATAAAAATCAGTACGAGAAATATATTCTCAGCTGTCGATCGTCCGAGCAGAAATTTGATGAATGCTAAATGTCGTCCGATTTTCAAAATAAAATTCATAAATTAACAACGAGATGACGTTTCGTCCGAGCGAGAATAAAAATTAGTTAAAGGAAGGAATATTCTCAACCAGTAGATCCCTTCATTCGATGAGACGAGCAGAACGAATAAAAATTAAAAATAAAGATATGTCACTTCGAAATGTCGTTCGATCTTCGAAACGAAACAATGTTCGAGGCAAACGTTCGCGAAACACAGCAAGCAAGCCGATTCGTTTCGTTGTCCAAGCGAGGAAGATATTTTCAGCCAGTAGATTTCCCTGTCTGAGCTCGAGATAAGATGAAAAGCCGGGGAAACACGCGAGACGCGTCGCTCGCGGAAAAGGAGAGAAAGCAAAGAGATGTTACTCCGGCAATTATACCGAAAACGAATGCCGGACGTTCATCACCACGAGCGTGTGTTTAATGCGTGTACGTTAAATATACGCACGGCAGGCACGCTAACCGAACCTAACTAACAGCCAAGCTAACAAATTAACGCTGATGCGTTAAGTGGCCGCGTCGAGTATCAAGCCGGAAGGCCGTGTTCTTCCTCGACCAGACGCAACATCGAGCTTGCTACTTTGATTTCTTCGAGCGTGTACGTAGAATTTGTAACCTGTCAGGATAATTAAAACTGCAGCGTGACGTCAGGAGGTGGCGATATAAATCACAATATGAGAATGTGAGAAAGCAGGGCCGATGTTGATTTGCAAGAATTGTGTCTTTGGTCTGGACAACGAACGTCAAACGCATTTATTTATTTCGAATTGTTTTCTTTCGTACAAGTTGTCATTCGCAGGAAGAAATTAGGTACTATTTGAAACTATTACCCGTGGATGATAATAAATATATGACGTCAGGATGCTGTAATATAAATTACAGGTGAATACGTGAAAATAGGACCGATTTTTGCAAAAATTGTATCTTTGTGTCTTCGTGATAACGAACGTCAGACGCGTTCATTTATTTCGAATTATTTTTTTTTTTTTTTTTGCAAAACTTTGAAACTATTACTCGTGAATGATAACACGATAAGAGATGAATATATAACGTCAGGATGCAACATAAATTACAGATAAATGTGAGAAAATAGGACTGATTTTTGCAAAAATTTTATCTTTGTATCTCCGTGATAATGAACGTCAGACGCATTCATTTATTTCGAATTATTTTTTTTTGTAAAACTTTGAAACCATTACTCGTGGGTGATAAAACGATAAGAGATGTATATATAACGCCAGGATACAACATAAATTACAGATAAATGTGAGAAAATAGGACTGATTTTTGCAAAAATTATATCTTTGTATCTTCGTGATAACGAATGTCAGACACATTCATTTATTTCGAATTATTATTATTATTTTTTTTTAAAGGTACTATTTGAAACTATTACTCGTGATGGATGATAATGAATATATGACGTCAGGATGCTGCAATGTAAATTACAGATGAATGTGTGAAAATAGGACCGATTTTTGCAAAAATTGTATCTTTGTATCTTCGTGATGAACGTCAGACGCATTCATTTATTTCGAATTATTTTTTTTCGTAAAAGTTCTCATTCAACAGAAAATTAGATGATTAGGCACTACTCGTGAATGACAACACGATAAGAGATGAATATATGACGTCAGGATGCTGCAATATAAATTACAGATAAACACGAGAAAGTAGGATTTTTCCAAAAAAATTGTACCTTTGTATCTTCGTGATGAACGTCAGACACATTTATTTATTTCGAATTATTTTTTTTTTTTTTTTTTGCAAAAGTTCTCATTCACTATTACACGTACCATTTGAAACTATTACTGGTGGATGATAATACAATGAAAGATGAGTTTATATCCTGTTTCATTTCGAATTATAACTATAATTCGGATAATTAATTTTTAACACAAACGAAAGTCTACGAAATGCCAACAGACGGTCTGATTAGCCAACCGATTACATCACTCGCATTCTCAAACGCGGAACGAGAGCAGCAGAGGCAAGGCCATGTCGGCTTCGTATTTACGTTCGGTGAACGTGCAAAAACAAACGTGACCTGCATCTACACGTTCCTGCGTACATTTAACAAACGATAAGCTCGCAGGATTATTTGAGAAGCTTGCTTGCTTGTACTTGTGGATCAAACTTTGCCCGCCGAGCGTAAAAAAAGCCGGAGAACCAGTCAGAATCTCGCCAAAGGTGAGACGAAGAGACTCGAAAGAATTTTATTCGCGTGTGTCGTTAAATTTTCCAAAAACGTGCCCAGAATGCCTCTCGTCTTGCATAATTTATTAAAATTGGATCGTCGAATAGGGATAGGATTATGAAAGTCGAGAGTATGAAGAGGAGAGAGAGAGAGAGAGAGAGAGAGAACACGTAAGACGTCTTTTGCTCCACTGTATTTTCGTTATACGTGCACGTAAGTATACGTGCGATCATGCGAAAGCTGTCGGCTGACACGAAACAAGTTGCACGTCGCGAGCTGAGAATTCTCCAAATTTGGTCAGATCAATCGCCCTCTTTGAGGTTCAATGACGACGAAATGATAACATCGCCGAATGCCACAGAAGAAAAGAAAAAAACGATCCACTATTTCCTACGACTACGAATAATTAAGAAAATTCAGAAAAGTTAGTCAATTAACACGATAATTCTCGATATCGTCTTTAGTTTCTCTTCTAGTTGGCCGAAAATTATTGTTTCTTACATGCAAAGAATCTCTGATCTCTCAAACTTCGATATAAAGCGAATAATTCAGAGATGCACGTTCGAAAATGTACACGCTGTTGTTCTGACGGTGGATTTCATACCGCGAGCGTCAACGTTAATCGATATTGCATGCTAATCGGAGCGTAACAGTGTTTTTTACGATCTAACTTCGACTTGGAGCGTAGAACCACGGAACAATGGAAACACAGTGAATGAAACTTATCAGACGCATCGGCAAATTAAAGTTTAAATTTAAACATCGACGGCAATTGTTATTAAATCATCAGACGTACATACGTAAGCACGAGGTAACTTCGAAATTGCGTAGAAGCTTCTTCCAAGAGACTTGACTGACTGAAGAGATAAAAATGGAAATATATATATCAGTGAAAACGCACACGTTTCATATCTCACCTGATTACGCCAGCATCGGATGCTTTGTTTGCGCTACGAAACAACGAACTCTCCTCTCTTGTCAACAGTATCGTCGATATGTATCAATTTTCTCTCAGCACGCACTTGTTACGATTCACATTTCACAGCTTACTCGTTACGATATGTTTCGTTTGGCCATTGGAAAAATTACGACGACGGCAAAGAACGTGAAGGACGATTGTCGCGTTGAAGTGGAAGAAAAGAACTAGCGTGTGTTAGGGATGAAACTGGAGAGAGGAAACGCGAAAATAGGCGAGAGAGAGGGAGAGAGACAGAGAGAGAAAGAGAGAAAGCTGCAGTGGCGAGCAGCCACCCTCACGGCAGGCGCGCGAGCCTACTACTGAACTCGCTATACTGATTGTCAGCGTCGCGTACCGGCACGTCCGCTCGGCGGTGACTCGTCTCTCCGCGAGGCATCGGAGCACTCGCGGCGAAATCTTTCGCAACCTCACTCGCCCGATTAATTTCACAATTTCACTTGTCGACGACAAAAGTACAAACACCTCGCAATATATGCTTGGTGGTTTCTTTTTTTTTTTTTTTTTTTTTTTTTCCAGGGTAACTACGAGACAAAATTGCTCCAAGACTTCTTATCATGCTCGCTGTTTTAATTCACTTCTTTTCCTGACAGAAACAAGAAGAGTACAATTTACAGCCGAAAATACAGACGCGTGGATGTACAAGGATGAAAATGAAAGATGAATGACGTGAAGATGTCGATGAATCGATGCGAGATTCATCGTGTGTATGCGTGTGTCTGTGTAAATACACGTACACAATAATATATAAATAATGGTATTTCATATTTGGCATAAATCACTTTTTTTGAATTTCTATAACCTACTGGTCAGCGCTGTCCACAGCTGAATTAAGTTATCACTACGAAGTGATGCTAACCGATGCGCTATAAGCGACATACAAACCTTGATTGACACGAATATTTCCCGAGAAAATTAAAATTTGTCAATTTCTTTTTTCGTTTTTGTCTAATTTAACCACGCGGAGAGATTCGATCGTGGACAGCGCTGATTCATATAATTTAATATATAATACCGCGTATACATTTACAATTGTGATGATAAAAAAAGTACGATCGTTACGTTTACGATACAAATTCTCGATCCTAGTACGAAACTTCCTGATAAATTAATCCGTTTTATGCGTAAATTACAAATTACGAAAATGAATAGCGATAGTAATACTTATGTATAAATAATATTTTATAAACTTCTTACTTAATATATATATACATATATATATATGTATATATATATGTATGTATATATATATATATGTACAACGTTGTAGTAAATATTGTAATAATTCCATTAAAAAATATGGAAATTGCAGCGGGGTAACTACAAAAAGTTCATCAAGCGACAAAGGGAGAAAGATGCACGTAAACGTTTGCACGCAGTACGTAATTCGTCTATAAAAATAATTTCGTATGAAAAGCGTTACGTATCGAATCAATTCTCTGCACGACTATTCCATCGATCAT
The DNA here is from genome assembly GCA_036937485.2 of Tetragonisca angustula. Classification (NCBI taxonomy): domain Eukaryota; kingdom Metazoa; phylum Arthropoda; class Insecta; order Hymenoptera; family Apidae; genus Tetragonisca; species Tetragonisca angustula. The sequence continues at coordinate 204,587 of JAWNGG020000026.1, read as the reverse complement.
TCGTGTTTCCCTAAGATTCTTTTTCTCCTCTTTCTTCGTCTCTAATCATCACCACGTTTGCCTCTTTTTATTGCTCTTAATGATACCGCGCGATACGACACATTATAAAAATATTTCTAGTTCTAGCAACAGTTGAATTCATCGACTTTGAGCAAGCGTATGCAACAAACTACGCAAATATCCGTGATATCTCGCACTGTCGCCCTCTGTCACTTGTCGTAAGGATCCTTGCATTATCATACAGATACAGTATTATCTCGTGTTCCTCTAATTACTTACATCTTGATAAGGACAAAGCAATACTCTCTACGCTTGTAGTTTCATTCGGCACTCGAGCTACATACACGTAACAATAGACATCAAGTATAAAATAAACTAAGTTAAATGCATTTGGCATGTCTTGTTTGTGTGTGAGGCTCACCTGTTCTAAATCTGAATTCGATAATAAATTCGAGATCAATGCCCCTCGAGATGTACGAACAAATGACATCACGTCCTTGGTTAAATCGACTTTGTGCACTTACGTTAAAATAATTATTATTATTATACTTAGAACTTTGGACACTTTAGCGGATCTTTTTCACGTATAACGTATAATTTATATTTACTCGTATAAATATATGCAATTACGGTCATTTTCCTCTATGTCGTTAAAATTCAATTTACAACGTTAGATGTCTTAGAACGTGAACACACTGCTTGTTCAACTTGTTTCTACTGGCAGCTGCTAACACTATCTACAACTGACCTTCGATTTTTTTTTTCCCCTTTTTTCGTACATTTTTCCTGCAATTGAATTCTATGTTGCAACGACGATGTTGTTCGACGACGACGGTGTTTCATTAAATTTCCAATTAATCTCGCGTGTATGTTACTTTTACGCGCGTGGGAAAAGATTTTTCTAAGCATATAAGAGATCGTCCGCTACAACAGAGATTCCAAACCCTCTACTATGAAATACAATGAAAAGCTTTTTTTTTATTTCATTTTGGAGCGGTTGTTGACTTTACGTCATATTTCTCGCATGCGTAATTTTCGCTTCCTAAATTTCACTAATTTTTCGCAAACTGCCCCTGCAACTCGAAATGCAATTTGGCTCGCGAGAATATTTGAATACTTGAATGCAACTTTTAATCAGCGGAATATGTATGTCGAACTGAAGCAAAGGGGGAAGTTCTCCAGATTGTATCAATAAAATTAGAATTTAATTTAATGATATATACACAATATTTACAATGTCTTAATTACAATAAAGCGCAGTTTGATGTCTACTGATAGGTCACAAAAGTGTTTGAACCAAAAAGTGTTTACAATAAATTCCTTACGACGAATGTGAGACATCAAGTGTTTAATCAGTTACGAATAAAAATCACAGAAGTGAGAACGAATGAATGTAAAAAATTTTAACATTTCTAGGTGATAGTGAACGTGATAGTATATAGAAATACAAAACTTACGTCGAACAGTAAGAAGATGATTCTGTCATGGTGTGAGGTCGTGTGGCAGCCAATGGTACTGGAAATTTATTATTTATCGATGGAATTTTAAAGAAATATACATAACTATATACATACATATTAAAAATGAATCTAAAACAAAGTACAGAAAAATTGGACTTATTAACACATTTTTACTTTCGAAGCATACGAAAATATATATATATATATATATCTCCTGCATTCTAAATATTCCATCATAAAAACCAAATATTATAATCCTAACATTTACAAATTTACAAAAATGTGAAATTCTATTGACATAAACGTCACGAAGAATTACTTCATAATGTAGAAAATCAAACGAAAGATATTACTGTAGCCAAAGATAGAAAAACTGAATACCAATGTAAGATGATACATAGTAAATGGTAATATATGCATGCGTTTGTGCGTGTAAATACTTTTACGATCCACCGACACTTTGTACTCATAATAAATGCATTCTATATATCGTTAAAACATTTCCTGATTTTATCAATATAATCTTAAGATTAGAAGAAATTCAATGTATTGTCTGAAATGTTTCAGTTTAACACATACATTTCACTTGTTAAAAGTTGCAAATATATAAGCATTAAAATTCTTTCGGAAACCACCACATGATTTAAAAATGTCTCAAACGATATTTCTGTTGTTCACTTTTTTTAATTAAAAAAGAATATTCTACATGATTCTACTGTGAAATTTCATTTACATAACTATTTTTATGTAGGTCGTGTACGCTGTCATTGTCTGGTTCTTGATCATGGTAAAAACTTATATTTCCAAAATTTCTAATTGATTTTGTAGTTTAGAACTTTGTATTTGATCTTATGTAATATTGAATACTTGCAAACCTATCTAATATTTTATTATCGTGACTTGTATTATTAATTAAACTATCGATTAATTAGAAAACTGACAATCTTTTCATGTTTTGGCTCTCAAGATTCGAGGCAATATTTTTACAAACTATTGAATTTTGATGAATGTTTCTACTTATATTTATTGAACTATGTTTTCTAAAATTATGCTAGTGATTAACAGATTTAACATAAACGTGAAGTATTATTAATTCTTATAAAAACAAATTTCATTTTCTATTAAAAGCAGATATACTTCTTTGAACTGAATTATCTGTAGATTCAGTCGACTTGAATTCTAGAAATATCTTAATAATTATCTAGTAACACTGAATTATTCATTTGCACTGACAATCAACAATTTCGTGAATACTGTTGAAACAAGTTTTACCATGCAATGACGTTTTAAACGGTAGAGCAAACTTGGTTTTTATTTAAATTATTTATAAGATTGTGCAATGATCAACTAAAATTATAAAATTATAAACGTCTTGTAAACAGTCTCCAGTACAAGACACAGATCCTCCATCATTTGGGTTTTTGTTATTAAAGTCAGTTTCATTGCAACTTAATTTTTCTGAAATTTGTTATAAAATAAATCAATGCTTTTTGATTCGATTGGCGATAAAACTTCACTCTGGTTGTTTCTAACATTTGTCCTACTATTAGAGGCATCATCAACTTCATCTTGCGAATTATCGCCCCGAACTGGATTTTTGAAGAACTCGAATTCAAAAATTGCAAACTTTAGCTCACGGTCACACCACTGTTGCTCCGACGTGTTGGTAGGTGTTGATGCTGTGGTCTGATCGCCTAGAAAGCTCTGCTGATATACAGAGGCGGGACAAAAGAAAAAACAAAAGCACGCTACAGATACAACAAACCACTACAGAAGCCTTCCTAGCATTGTTTTTAAATAACCAAGAACGAAGCCATATAGTAGATGAGCATATTTTGCGTGGCAGTGAATTTATAATTAATAAGCAAAGTAACAACGAACTATATAACTAAATAATTAAAATTGAATATTTATATAGTCAAAAGAAGAATTCACCGCGCTGCTACTACTAGTATGATCTTCTTTTATTACCTTCAATTAAAAAAAAGAAACGAAATAGTAAGCCATGCAAGATAAGTAAATTATCTAGTATAAAATATAATGACATTTACCGCTAGCCATGGATGGTCAAGTACGTCTTCTGCACTAAATCTCAATTCAGGTTGTGTTTGCAGCATATTTGAGATTAATTGCTTAGCAGAGTCTGAAATTGTATCCCAAAATGGGGATCTAAAATCATACTGGCCACTTAAAATACGTTCGAATAATTCTTCCTGCTTATTGTCGGGTGAAGCAAATGGTGGAAAACCACAAAGTAAAATGTACAGTATTACACCAGCTGCCCATACATCAATCTAAAATAATATGAATTTATTTCTTCTTCCATGTTTCTGGAATTAAATTGATAAATTAAATTAGAAAATGCATTTACTTTTAAACCGTATCCTGTTTCTGCAAGTATCTCTGGTGCTACGTATGTAGGTGTACCGCAAACAGTGTACAAAGGTTCCCTTACAACTTGAGCAAGTCCAAAGTCACATAATTTTAAACACCTAACGTGATTTCTATCCATTTCAACTAATAGGTTTTCAGGCTTAACATCACGGTGTACTATTTGATGTGAATGCAAATAAGCTAATGCAGATATTAAATGTTGAATCATTACGCTAGCTTTACTCTCAGGAAATTTTGTCGCTGCAGCAATAGCATCGAACAAATCACCACCCTAAAATAATGGCATCTTAGAATATTCTACCATTTAATTTTAATTTCTTCGAGAGATGAATACAGAAATATATGTAAGCAAATATACTTTTACGAGTTCCATGACTAAAAACAGTTGATCAGTAGTCTCTTGTTCCGCGATTAAATTAATAATATTTGGGTGACAAACTTGTCGTAAAATTGATACTTCGCTTGCCCACATTGTTTCTTTACCTTGACATTTATACTTATCTACAATTTTCATTGCATATTCTGCACCTGTAGATCTATAACATATTTTTAGATAGATTATTTAAATTATTTCTAGCCATTGGTATTTTTTTATAATCATTTGTAGTACTTACTTGTGAGAACAGTGCCTAACAACTGCAAAGTTACCTTCTCCGATTACATGTCCTACTGTATAGTGTAAACGTAGTGGTTGTGGTAATATTAATGAAGAAGGACTTGGTGTCCTCACCTGAGGTGTAGTAAGCACTTTTTTTCCTGATTTCCGTGGCATTCTTGGCATCGGACCAATTTGTCTTTTTGACGTCCACGGACATCTTCTAAAGCTTTGCACGCTCTTAGATTCTTCGAAATCTAATTCAAAATCTTCCTGATTTGATTTCTCAGGACCATAAGCCACAAAAATGTCATCATTTTCAAAAAATTGTTCCAACGAGGTAACTTGTTGCCCTGAGAGTGTATAAACCTTTCTTACTGCTCCAGAATCTAGCTTGACAGCTTCTGTAATTGCTTCCATCGCATGTTCCAAGCTCGGAGCGTTTCTTTTATTCAACAAAAGACGCACAACTTTACGAGGTTTCGTACCGTGTCTTATCAAAGTGATTATTTTTGCTTTCACACACAACGGTATTGCACTTATTTGCCTGCCAGTACCCGCTGGAGATTGGGGTAATCCAGACAATGAACTTCCTCTTCTTACTTTGGTAGATGAATATTCCACTTTCTTGAAAATTTCTCCTTGTCCAGAAACTACATAACATTTACCATCCTCTAAATCGTTAATACTTTGAACTTTCTTTCCATCCATGGTATATATCGCTCGAACACCATTAGGTAAAGTCACATTTGATATCAAAGCTCTTGTTAAATCTGATGCTAAACTATCAAAACTGCGGTATCTTTCTGGAGTCACAGCCATCACAATACCAGTATAAAACTTGTCCCCATTTCTAAAAAACCTCACTCTTTTTGCTTTTTTAGTTGGTGGTGTTCTAAGAACATTTAAAGAATGTCTTGAACTAACATCCAACATTCTTTCATCTATACTCATTATAGTAGTGGAACTCAACTCTCCATTTCCAGAGAAATTACTGTCGCCGGATGGTGAAGCACCTTGACTCAATGGTTCTTCCATCATTCTAAATACAAAAATGTTTCCAGTTACTGTTGTTAATCTCGATATTGTTACTGTTATAACAAATGTAACAACGAACGACAAAAGTTTGCGTTCACATAATTATAAAATTTTTATAAATTACAAACATTATTCTTTCATATGGTGCACATTAAAGAAAAGGCATGTTTGCCGTTACTAATCATGAATGAACGAGAAATATTTTCGATAAGATCGTAAGTAATGATTTCCTACTACTTTATCATGTTGAACGTTACGACAAAAATTCGATATATATTCGATAATACAGGAATAGACGTAAACATAAATTTAAATATTTGAAAACACTTTCAATTTCCATTACACGTGACAATTTTTTTATAAACGTGACATTCTGATAATGGGAATATTTATTCTCCTTTCTAACCTACATAACCTTCTTTAGCTACATCGCTGTGTATACAAATACACGAATAAACACTAACGTAATAATGTTAGTTATTCATAATTCAAATTTGCTAACAATCAAATCGATCTGTACAAACTTACCTGCCCAACGAGCAGAATGTTCTACTGAAAAACAGAAGAAAAGCCAGCTAACGAACAAATGAATCACCAGTGAACTGACATTTTCATAGCAACCATGACGTGAATACTAGATAATAAAAGCGAGAAAACTCGCTTTCGTATTACGCTAACAGAATTTCCCGTTACGTCCGAGTCCCATACGATATTTATGCTTTCCGTTTCTCTCGTTACACACACCGAATTTGTTTTCTGCGCGCAAAATTGACTGACCTGCCAAACTTTAAAAGTAAAGTGACTTGTCAAAGAGAAACCGGAAGACCGGAACCGGAAGTGCAAAGAAATTAAAAGGGTGGGACAAAAATAAATAACCGAACAGGTTATCCCTTATCAACGTAATTACAGCTAATTGTTATACCACCGCGTAACGCACGAGTTACAAAACAGGTTCTTTGTTGTACACTCTGACAAATAGTTATATTAAATAATGAATTATATCGCACATTGTAGTTGAAAAATCAATGCATGATATTTGATCTTACAAACGCGTTGACAATTATCAACGTTAACAGTAGAATTGTAACTTTATTATCTAAATTATTTAAATTACGATATCACAAGAGGCAAAGATGTAATTGCATTCAATCTTTTACAATGCTATTTTTTAATCATATAAAGTATAATAGAGATATTAAAAATTTAAAAAAAAACATCAGTCGGTAAGATATAATAACTGTGAACTGTATACATAGAGGGCAACATAATCTCTGAAAGACATTTGGTTACTGTCATCATTTATTTATTGCTTCCATTTTTATCGTTATGTGTTGTATAATGATCCAAAGATCATAGAGTAAACAACGATACAAAATATATCAGAAAAATTTCAGATTAAAGTGCTGTGTGCTTGTCAAAACTAGATAAAAAAAAATATTTTTCAAGTCCTCTGGTAGCCGTGATCGTCTAGTGGTTAGGACCCTACGTTGTGGCCGTAGTAACCCAGGTTCGAATCCTGGTCACGGCAATGTCTCTGTGACATTGTCACGGCAGAGGGATTTTTTTTTCAAATTCTCAAGAACAAGTAATTAACACGCTGTACCATTCTACGTATTCACAACTATCGAAAATGTCCCAAACGAGATATAAAAAAAAAAACAAAGAAAAAAATCATGCTGCATACTTTTATTTTGAACAGATCGATGTCTGTATTTTTTCAAGACAAACAATTGTACCAGTACGAACATTTCTTTCAAATAGATCCTTTCCATTTCATGGAAATTTCCAATTTTCGTTTGAATATCCCTTGCAACGTACTTGATACGAATACTTTAGCACAATACTTTATACAACTGTCGCAACTTATCCTTGCATCGGCATTAATCGCAACGATTCAAAATTCGCGGAAGAGAATTTCACTAGACAAATGTCGGAATTGAGTCGAAAGAAGAGGACTGAAGAGAGAAACAGTGTCGAAAATATACGAAGCAACGGATCGGTTGATCCGCACCTGGGCCGTTGGATCGAGAGAAAGATAGACGTAGAAGCGATCCAGCCGGTGTTGGTAACGACGCAGGGCCGTAGCGCGCCGGTATCGAAGCGACGGCCGCTTTGAATCCAGTGGAGGGAGATTTCACAATAGCAACCGGCCGTTCTCCAGAAGAGAACGCAGTCACGCTCGGTCTGTGTTTCTCGGCGGTTGGTCGTCGTACGGTGCGGGTGGATGGTTTTTTACCTGAAGCGACCAGTTAAGGCCCGCTCTCTACAGTGCGTGGAAAAGCAAAAGGCGTGCGCGTTTCTCCTGAGATCAAGGTAAAAAGCCAGCGAAGGAGGAACGAGAGGGACGAGTGCGGTGACCGAGGATGTCTCGCGAGTGAATGTGCAACAAGAGACGCCGTGAGCGCGGGTGTCCCTCGAGTTCGATTGCAGATCTTTCGACCGGTCAACGACAATGCGGGCGCGATACGTCGTGGCAGGTGAGTAAGGCCCCGGGCATGTTCGCCATTCTCGCGCGTCGTTTTCTTACTACTACTCTCTGTATCTCTCTTCTCTCTCTCTCTATATATATATATACACCTCGCGGCCCTTGGCCAACTCGCTTTCTACAAATCCACGATCGCAAGTGGTGGGGCGACAATCCTTTTAACTTTTATCCAATTAAATACAATCGTTACACGCTACGCTACGCGAGTAAATAAAAACGCTCGGGGGATCGACGTGCACTGGCTTTTCCATCCGTCTGTTCGTTCTGGCGGGTAATCCTCGCTGCGTCGCTCGTTCAAATTTATACGTGGATCAACGCAAACGATGAACTCGGTAGCATCGAGTTCGTGACAGGTGGGGAGGCCGTCCTGCCAAACCGTTCCGCACACCTGATCGTCTACCTGAAGTACTGTTACATCCTCCGTGTAACACTAGGATAGACTGAAAATAAACGCGCTCGAGTGTCTTTTCTTTTTTTTTTTTTTTTTTCGTGCAAATTCCACGTACTTTGACAGACATTCCCATCTCTGAATTTTGTGCCTTTCTCCTACGATCGTTCGGGTACCTCCGCACCGTAACATTCTTTTCAGAAGACGACGCGTTTCTACAAGTGTGTACAGTTGTGTACATATTATATTATCGACGCGTGAAACAACTGGATCGCTCGATGCGTGTTGAAGTCTCCGCGCGCGTCTCCGTGCATCGAACAGTGCTCGAGTCGCCCCGAAGTACGTAACGTTCGTTTCGATTTACTCGATCTCATTGCCAGAGTGTATAGTGCCCCCTCGCGCGGGCAAAGGGGACGAAACAGCGGAATTACCAAGTTCTGATCGATAACGCTGGTGCAATGACCAGGTAGCCTCTTAACAACCAGAGTAATCGCACAGGAGCACGTAAGACGCTATTTCTGTTATAGAAACGAGAGACCTATTAATCCAAAGGATGGGAATGTTGGGCACGCGTAATTATCCGCATACGTGAAGGATAACGCGCGCGTAACAATGGAAAAGTCCGTGCGCCTCCACGTGTAAAAAACAGACATATCGATCGTCGAACAATCTCATCGCGATATCTCGACGCCTCTTTCCTACCATCTTCGCGCGCGCAGAAAAAAAAAAAAGAAAAAAAAAAAGAAAAAACCGCCGCGCTTTTCGTTCCGACGTGAAAATTTCATCACGGTTATTAACAATTAGTCCCAAGTATACCGCGCCACTTTCCCTTTATCGTCGCCTCTCGTCCGCCTAATTTCATTCGCGAAAAAGCTTTTAAAAAGTTCCTCTTTTTGTTTGACGCAAAAACAGCACAGTCGAATCCGCGCCAACGATCAAGTTTCTACGATCGATTCGACGAGTAAAAATGGTCAGGTAGACAGAGACTTTCCGGTGGGAAAATTTCGAGTTTCCTTTCTCGTTGAGAAAGTCGTGCTTTTCGGGGGATACGACCTGGGATGGGTCTCCCGGGGCTATTGCCTACGGATTTCCAAGAAGGAAAAGCGTATTTCGACTCGTCTGGCGCAGGTGGAAGCCACGTCGGTGCATTAACGTTTGTCCCTCGCTTCACGCTCAGGTGCGTGCCTCAAACGACACGCGCGCGTTCCATCACGACACACACGAATCTACTGCGCAGAACCACATTCGTCGTTATACTTGTTCCACGATCATTTTCTTGTTTTTTTTGTTTTTCTTTTTTTAACTCTCCATTCCTCTTATCGTCAGCGAAAAAAGAGTCGAGCAGATTCCGTGACAGGTGCGTCGTTTTATTCGACGTCCAGGAAATTTTACCGCGACGCGCTTCTTCTCCTCGCCGTGTATCGTCCGACAGTTCAAAGAAAAACAACAACGTGTTCCTCGTGAGAGAAGAAGAAGAAAAAAAAGAATGCTGATTCCTTGAGAAACATGTGGCACGCTCGCTTATTACGACTCGCAGGTTGACCGAGTCGTTTAATTTCGTCGTTAATTGGAAATGAGCAGCAGTCGTATATAGTCCTCGAAGCAAGAAATCCCTCTATACCATGTAAAATAAAAGAAACAAAGAGCTGGACTTTAAAGCGTTGGAACGATGCCGGCACGTCAGATAATAAATATATTTTAACGACGGGTTCACAACTGCAGATAGAAAACTCGTCGTTGTGCTTAGGCTCAGTCGAATTTCACTCGGAGTGTTCGAGCGTTTTCCCATTAGTCGGGAATCAACGATACGATCTGGGTTAGAACAATCGAGGGATTGCAAGTGTCGAGGCCAAAAAAAAAAAAAAAAAAAAAGAAAAGGAAAATAATCATGCAAAGCTGTTCTATCGGCCAGAGATGACAGTTTCTCGTAGTGAAATTCAACGAGCATTTGTAATTCGCGGTATCGCGAAGGTGGGACATTTCCGAGCCGAGGTGTACCGTACGATAATTCAAATTAGCTGATTCGATACGTGCGTTATTCGGCTCCTTGTTTGGCGTTGCCGACGCGTTCGTCGAATGTGCCAACTTCAACATTCCAGAAGATTGCATTTTTTTCGGAGCCAACGAAGCGCAACGAGCAGAGTGAACGTGGCTCTCACACACATCTTTGACCATTGTTCGACACACGCGAGCCACGCTAATGCAAATCGTAAACGCGACGGCGTGGATTCTGCGTTTCAACTTTTCGACTTTCAATTTATAAGATCCCTTTTTCAGATGGTAATCGTTGCGTAAACAACAATAGCTTTGCTATTTCTTCGTCGTGTTTTGCTTCTGCATTTATCTCCGTATTTATCTTTGTATGTACCTGAATGTTTCCACGATGATTCTCTCTTTTTACACTTTCCCTCGAGTATGTCTGAGGAATCGTTTTCGCTGCATATTAATCGTTCAATAATATCGCTATTAATATCGACGTCGGTCAGCAATCATTGTTATTACAGTAACGAGTAAAAAATGTCGTGGTTACCAGCCAAGTTACATACGTTCCTTTAACGGTACGTTTGATTAACTTTACTGTAACTGTATTAGTCATTACTTCCTGGATTCTCTGGCTTCCTTATACGCTTTGTACGAGCAAAACCGTTTCCTCGTTATTATGCCTTCGAACACAGCCTTTATTACAGCCTTATTTTACGTTCTATTAACCAATTTGGCAACGTCGTTTATTTAAAAAAAAAAAAAAAAATAAGAGAAGTCGTTCGTGTTCATCCTTAAAACAGCGTTAAGCAATGACATCACTTTGAACAACAAATATATATCCAAGTTACGTTTAAAAATTTCAGATTTAAGGATTTTTTATGCGTACGCGCATTTGAGAGTCTCGTAGGTGGGAAATGTTCTTTCTAAATCGGTAGTCTGGTTATCATCAGAATGAGGCACTAGAAAAATCTCGAGTAGTTGCTTAACTTTGAAAGAAAGGTTTCTTTTCTTTTTTTTTTCCTCGAGGAATTCACGGAGCACAGGATACTAGCGAGGTTCTCAGAGGCCATGTGCTACATTCAGCCGTTATTGTCTCCTCTACTTTCCTGCTTCTGGTTAGGATTATTCGTAATCTCGTTTTTCTTCTACATTTTGCCAGAGGGGGAAGCCAGAGTTTTAAATTTCATAGAAATATGACCAACGAAATTCACAAACAATATTTGTCACATACATGTGCTGAATTTTTAATTGAATTGTACTTTTTTAATTTGACTCTGAATGATGTGGGAATCCCAATGATTTATTCAAGAAAAAGTGTCGTCGCTAATGCGAAACGAGAACGCGTTGAAAGATTATACGAGATCGTTCTTTCTGTAACTTAATATGAATCACTTGCATGCTCTATCTACGTAAACTGATGTTTGTCGTGAGTAAGAAAAAAAAAAAAAGAAAAAGAAAAAGAAACTTTCGTTATATTCATTTCTTCTTTCATAACTTCTTCGAGTCCTCGAATGTTCTGCAGCGTTGCTGAAATCCTGCGTTTTCAAAGCAAAAGAGACTCGGGGAAACATTTATCCAAAAGTGTCGCGGTCACAGAAGCGTTCCTCTCTCCTCGAAACGACACGACCGATTTCCAAACGAAATTTTCATCTCGACAGAGGGATGCTCGACTTATTGTTGGTGAAATTAATTGCTTATCTGCTTGTTTACACGTTCGTCGAATTCGATCGACTTAAATAATTCATTCGCGACGAGTAATCATTTACGTCTCTTGCGATTCGTTGGATTCAACCTGACCGCATAACCCGTCTACGTATAGTAATTATGCTGATGAACCTGGCGTCGAATCGTGAACCGTGCAGCACACGAAATAATTCTCGGTGAGCCGCATCGCCCATTTGGAGGAAGGTTGTAGATAACGTGGAGAATATTTTATCGATTGTCTCAATTGTGGCTCACTTAAATCCTACAATCTTGTGAAATATTTATTTCGTTCTGATTTTCTTCAAGTATCTAAATGAAAGTTATTTTGTTCTGATTTCCTCGAAACGTCCAAAAGACACGCCAATTCCCAACTTGAAAGTGTTGAATACACATCGTGCATTGCAGCAAAAACAAATTATTTAATTAATTAATAATACATTAGTACTTACTTTATAGTAATATTTTATATTTATTATAATATTTATATTTTATATTTATATACTCACTTGTAATATTTATATTCATATTTTATATATATATTATATATTTTATATTTATTATTACATAGTTTTATATATACTATATAAAATTATAGTTCATTATAATTATTGTTACAATATTATTATAATAATTATTATCGTAATAAACTAACTATATTATAGTTCATTACAATTATTATTACAATATTATTTTCATAATTATTATCATATTAAACTATAATTATAGTTTATTATAATTATTGTCACAATATTATTATTATTATCATATTAAACTATAATTATATTATAGTTTATTATAATTATTGTTGCAATATTACCTTGTTACAATATCACTATTACTAAGTATTGTTATATTAAACTGTAATTATATTAGTTTGTTATAACGTTATTACGATAATTATTATTACATTAAACTTTATTCATATTTTCAATGTTCCATCGTCACCAAACTTCACTGATTCAGCTCACGATTGATTTACATTCATTTCGTTGAACAATGGATTCTTACGCGATTAAATAACACACATATACGTGCATATGTCGTGTCGTGTATTCTAAATCTATGTGTATATTGTTACGCCACTGCAAAAATAACACGTGCCTCTCGTACGTATCAGGGCTTACGGGTCAGCTTCAGATACGCTTATCGTTTTACAAAGATGAAAATATAGCTACATACTTTCCGTGTGACACAGCGCAACTATGGCTGTAACACGTGTCACATACCAAATTGGTTTCTCCCACCAACGTACGTACGTATTTGTGTCTCGAAACGAAGAGGATACTCTATCGAAGCGATACACATTGTTGGATGCTTCTTATCGACTCTATCAGAAAGTGTTTCTGTAGGCTTTTTACATAGGTCGCCTACGAACGCGTACCATTGGCATGTAAATGTGTTTCGCGCGCGTTCAGATAAGGCCGCGTGAAACCGAGAAGAAGGCATCTCGGTGCCGGCTGTGACTCATTGCGGCTTCAATTTTTCTCCAACAATAGAAAAAAAAAAAAAATTGGTTTCGAGATTTGTAGCCAGGTATTGAACTGGGGTAACAGTGGCTCCTACGTCGACGTGGTTGAAAAGATCAAACAGTTTAAGACCACCGTTCTTCTTTTCTTTTCACTTGAACGTTGAACGAGACGCACGGAACGCAAAGAAAAATCAAATCATTCCGTGCATCCTTGTGCCACTTTTTCCTCTCTGCACAGCCCTGTGCCAGATTTTATCAGAGTTGCAGCTAGAACTGGGCAAAAAGAAAAAAAAAAAAAAAAAAAAAGAAAAAAGAAACAAAACCAGGCGATACGTGCGCTAATTGTATAATCAATTGTACAATCGCGTCCAATCGTTGGACGATTAATATTCATACAGTTTCGCGATCCGCGGTTAGCATCTCTGCCGATACAATGGGAGATACAATCGTATCTCGTTTAATACTCGACGGAGAACGGCCCTCCATTCAAACCAGAAGCCCTACGCGACGAACTTTCTACATCGGCCGAGATACGCGGCAGCTTTGTTGTATGCATGTACGCGTATCGATACGTTTCACTTGGTGAAATCGATACTCTCGCAGATTTCCTTTGTGAATTCCATTCAACGAGGCTTCACGTACGAGATAAATTTTCGCAAAAACGATTCACGCGAGTTTTCCATTCGAGTGGCACGTCATACCTCTCGCGCGCGCACTTGGCTATTTAATTCGCACGTAACACAGCATTTAAACTGTCATTCATCGTTCGTTTGCTTGTTTCATCGCGTTGTCCACGATGTTATGTCGTGCTGCGATCGCAGTTACACTCTGTCACAGCTTGTCTCCGCTATCGGTGCTCGGCATCTTTTTTTCGGGGTGTTTGCTAGAAATTGACGAATCGAATCGGCGATTTTTCACAAATAACGTAACAAGTGGTCGATGCAAAGAAATTTCGCGACGCACGCACAACGCGAAGCGGTGGACGTTTAGAATGCAAGTCCAAGAGGCTCTTTCTCCTCCCTTGGCCCTCTCTCGTCATTCCTCGCTCGAGTGTCACACACTCGGGGTGTACCGATCTCTTTTCCTCTCCGCAGGATCCAGAGTATCCTTCTTGCTGCGATCGACGCCTGTTATATCGAGGCGAGGTGGTACTCTTGTCAACCGAGGCACAAAAGAATCACCAACACGGTTTTCCTCGTTGGTATATTTTCTTTTTTCTTTTCTCCTCTTTTTTCTTTGCTTTTTCTTTTTGCTTATTTTAGCGCATGTCGTTTCTAAAGGGTGAGGCACGAGAAACAATAGGACATGGCATATTGTGTGTGTGTGTATATATGTGCGAGGAATGTATTATTTCAATACGGTCGCGACTTAGCCAACCTAGTCCGAATCTTGGTATTATTGTTCTCGGCTCCGCTCCTTCTCTTTTGTTAAAACAAACTGGCACGTTACCAAAGTTATGATTAAAACGTCGTCCTTTTTGTCACGGGGATTTCATCGTTTGCCTCAATTTTCTCCCCGTTGCGAGTCATTCTGCTCGCGAGAGAATCCATTTGTAAAACGTCTCCTCCGCGGAGTGTCAATTAAAATTGAATCGAGCATAAGCTTGTCACTTTCAAATTCAGGTACTCCCTCGCGTAGGAAATCACTCGCCCCTGTTTAAATGCAAATATCCCCTGCACACGATAGATCGTTCCACCGCTGTTGACTCTTATTCCTCGATTTTACTTTACAGACGCTCCTCTGTTCCATGTGCTTTCGTCTATCCTGCTTTTTCGACGTTTATCTCTCACATGATCGAACGTTATCTGCTCGCGTATCGAGGATTTTCTCCCGCACTTGTTCAAAAAGATAGAGACAGAGATTGTGCGTGACCAACCAAGACTGATTCGACGAAAGAAAAAAGGCGGAGGGGAACTTTGGAAAATATGTACGTTCTCTTCACTCTATCGGCTAATCAGCAAGAGGTGAACGACTAGAAAACAACGCACGCGTTTATGCAACACGATCGGTATCTCGAGGCAACGGGCGTTAATGCGCGTGTTGAACAACATAAAGCAAAAGTGAAGTTAATGGGGAATGCAGTTGCAAAAATTGGAAAAATCGATCGCGATCCTCCGTGAATTTGTACGTTCCACGTGTTGATATATCCTTGTTAGCGAGAGAGCGCGGTCTCAAAATAAATTTTGTAAAACTCTAAACTTATAACTTCGCTTTACTTCCTAAACTTAATTTTAACTTGCAAAACTATATTTATGATTTCTCTTCAAACGTCCCGTGTGATGGGTTCCACGAATTGGAAATATCGTTTAATACCGTGACTGTGTATAGTTTTGTGATGTCAGTAATTTTGTTAGAAATAGTCGAAAATGCACTGTTTATGCGATTCTTTTTATTTGCAAAATATAACAGATTTTTCCATTTTTCCTAATGATTTTCAACAAACATTGAAACACATTTGGCATTAATTTGTTTCGTGCCCTTTTTTTTTAACTTCATTCAACGAAATTCTTACCTTTACGTTTATATTTCTTTTCTCAAAGCTCAGCTCAACTCGCTCCGGCATTTTTCGCTCAGACACAATTTATTCTGTCGTTCGGCGTTAAAAGAAAGAGTTAATGCCTGCATTATAAAACGGCTATCGCCGCTTCGAAGCGCGGGGCAGCGATTTCATGGGTCGTTGTCGTGGCTTCGGGTCGGTCACTGATCCACACCGATGATCCTGAGAAGCTGGTGGTAAAAGTTTTATACCGTTACGAAAGGGAGAGATGTCGTGCAGCGAATATACGCAGCGTTGCTCCTCGAGACGTCGCGCGAAAACCGGAAGCTCTAGTAACGCGCCTCTCGTTCGAGGATTGCAACGATGCACGCCACGTTTACGCCCAAGGTCGTTAGTCGAGCCTCGAAAAGCCGCGCTTTTTCCCTCTCGCTCGTATATTCGCGCGACTCGACCTGAGATCGATTCGCTCTTTTCAGAGATTTTTCTCACGTTTTCAATCCAAGAATGTAATTGAAAATCATGGAAGACCCGACAGCGTCGAGCATTTTTTTGCAATTTTGGAAAGGCGATCGAATCGGTAAAACCAGGAGAAAGGTTTCAGACGCATCGTTTCAGACATTCCAAAAGCGTAAGCTGACTAAACTGACGAATTCCCGAAGGCGCATGTTCTCGCAAATTGTTGTGAAAGTTGCCTCTGCGACTGACAACGCTCAGAACTCGAGCACCGCGTGTAAAGGTGCTTCGTAATTCGCTTCGTTACGTATATTTCGGCGATAATCGCGGGCAAAGTCGATTGCTTCAATGCGATTGTACAAATGTGCTTTTTCAGAAATCGAGAGAAATCGCAGTTTCACGATTGTCCGACGAACTTCGTGCGCTGGAATGACGTGCCACGCGCGCGTCGAGAAGTTTTTGTCCCAAAAATTGCAATATCTTCTCACAATCAGTTCTGAGTATATTTAAGTATAACCCAGGCAGAACATGTAATAAATTTGTTAAATTACTTCTCAATAATTTCTATCTAATCCAGTTATATCATACCGACGAGTTCAGAAGGAAAGCGACGAATTATTGTGTACGGTTCGGTCACTCGTTAAGGTCCGCAATCAGTTGTCAGCACAAGTGGTTAACCTCTTACGTCGAGAATTTTTTGTCCCAAAATTGCAATGTTTTCCTCAGTTTTAAGTATACTTAAGTGAAACAAAATAGGCGAAACAAATAATAAATTTATCAATAATATAATAATTTTTATTAATAAATATATTATATAATATTTAATATATTTATATTAATATATAACACGATATATTATAATATACTTAATAATATTTAATATTTATATTAATAATATGATAATTTACTTCTAGCGATATCATACCGACGAGTTCCAAAAGAAAGCGACGAATCACATTGTATACGGTTCGGTCACTCGTTATGGTCCGCAATCAGTTGCCAGCGCAAGCGATTAACCTCCAAAATTGTAATATTTTCTCAGTTTTAAGTATATTTAAGTAAAACAAAATAGGCAAAGCAAGTAATAAATTTGTTACTTCTCGATAATTTCTATCGAGTGATATTATACCGACGAGATGAAAAAGAAAGCGACGAATTACATTGTATACGGTTCGGCCACTCGTTATGGTCCGCAATCAGTTGCCAGCGCAAGTGGTTGAACGACGAGGTGACATTACTTGTTGCTAGCGTCTCAATCTAGTTAAAAAAAAAGTAAAATGTCTCGATCTGGTAAAAAAAATGCACGGTCAATAGCTTTATCGTTAGTCCTTCCCGTTGACGATAATAAAAATCATAATTTGATTTTACTAATCGCAAGAAAGATAATGCGAACGATTTCTGGATCTATCGACGATCGAAATGTGAAATTCGTAGAAATGAAAACGACAAGGGAACAAGAATTTACGATACAGTAAAGAGCACAAGCTTCTGTTAATATACTTTACTAAAAATCACTCGAATCTCTGAAAATACACTATTACAAACATATAGATATCCCATACGATCATAAGATTCCCATGAAAAGTACCAAGTTGGTCGTTCCGACCATTTTGGTAGTTCCACTAATTGATATATCCTCTGTGTATTCTCATTGGCTAAATTAATAATTCGCAATATCCTATATTGCTGTCAAAGAGGAATAAATAATAGCCGGTAAAAGCAACACGATCAAAAGATCCGAACAAGCTACACGATTATTTCTTAAACACAGCGTTATCGAGTTTTTCACACGTGCATCCTTCTCCCTGTTTTCTTCTTTTTTCCCCCCTCTTTTTCTTTTAAACGTCAGCGCGCGTCCATCCGTTGTATTATGCAATCGATGTATGTCAATCAAGGCGCGTCCACTCATGGCAAATTGTGTACACGCGATAAAGTTCAGCGCACGCCGGGTCTCGAGCGTTTTTATGCAGAAGCCGATTGAAAATGCAGTTGCCTGTCGTTATATCCGCGAAAGCCAGTTGCTAGTTATCCCTCGCCTCCTCCTTCTCTCTCGTCCTCCATTAATCCTCCGCACACCCCCTACCCTAATTTCATCTCGAAATCTCTCGCTTGCTCAAAGATCCCTCTTATTCTTCGGGTCTGTCTCTCGTCCTGCCGACGAATTCAGTGGTTCTGCTTTGTCCCGGCATCTGGCCACTAGCCTGGACGAAATTCATTTCGGGGTAATAATTAAATAAATTTTCGAAACTGAATGTTCTTTGGTATTTGTTTGGCAAATAATGGATTTCAATTAATGGCACGTAGCTCGTTTGTAGGTCAATTAAAGGAATCTGAAGCTATGCAAATAATTGGGGAAATAATAAATTGGAGGACTGATTATTCGATGATTGAAAATTTGTCTTTGGTATAACATTCAGATTAGATATAAAAATACTTAAACGAAAATACCAAATAAATGCCAAAATGCCAAAAATACTAAAAATACAAAATACTTAAATGAAAAAAGAAAAAAATAATAATCAATGAAAGTCAAAGTAATAAATTCATAAGTGTATGTTATCACGGCAATTTCTTTCAACTCGTCCCTCGAACATTTGGTCCGTTAGTGAATAAAATTTAGTGCAAATGAGAATAGTCTCTCTGTTGGTGACGAAAGGGGAGTATGTACAGATACAGATAGCTTTATTAATACATCGTCATCGAACATGTCTAAATTTCTTCTATCGTATTCATTAAAAAACCAAGCAAAGTCGCAGAATAAGAAGTAACAAATATAAACATTGAACCAGTTATTTCTGTAAAAAATAGTAAACAATTTATTTCATTCATGAAACAACAAATAAATCATTTCATTTAACAAATCATTAAAAAATTAATTTAATTCTTACACGAAATACTTAATAACATCCGTTATTTCGCAAATAAATTATTTCTGAAACGACCTTAAAAAAAGTAATTTAAAAACAATGCCATTTGAAACATTTTTTCAAAACACGCAGACGCGCCTGGTGTTTCCTCCGCCTTGGAAACATCGCGGATCTTGTGAGAACCACTGTTCAAATGAATGAAGCCCATTCACCGATCTATAGAACAACCGATCGCTGGCTGCCGGGAGTATGCCCGCCTGTAATTCGATAGGAATGCATTTTTCTCGAGAACAGAACAGGCGTAACCCGGAAGGGGCGAAATTAACACGTTCCTCCTCCGCGTGTCGTGTTCCCTTTGCTCGAAATTTCGCGAGATTGATCAGCGCGTTGCAAGGCCACCGGCCATGTTCCAAGCGAGGTGCTGCCGAGGTATTACGTAAAGTTCCCGCGACGCGCGGTTCGTCCATCGAAAGTTCCCAGCTACGTATAGAGGTTTTTACAAAACGAAAGTCCGTCCGCGCGTCGGTTTCTGCGGTTTCTTCGTTATCGACGCTACATCCTCGCGCGGTAATATCCGCGATATATCCAACGTCGGGTCTCATTGTCCCGGAACAATGGAAATTAATTAACCACTTGCGCTGGCAACTGATTGCGGACCATAACGAGTGACCAAACCGTATACAATACAATTCGCCGCTTTTTTTTGAACTCGTCGGTATGATACGGACTGGATAGAAATTATTGACAAGTAATAAACTTATTATTTGTTGGCTATACTTCAATATACTTAAAACTGAGAAAATATTGCAATTTTGGGACATGCGTGGCACGCCATTCCAGCGCAAGAGGTTAACCACTTGCGTTGGCAACTGATTGCGGACCGTAACGAGTGACCAAACCGTATACAACAATTCGTCGCTTTCTTTTTGAACTCGTCGGTATATCACTGGATAAAAATTATTGAGCAGTAACAAATTTATTATTTGCTTTGCGTGGGTTATACTTAAATATACTTGAAACTGAGAAAATATTGCAATTTTGGGACGTGCGTGGCACGTCATTCCAGCGCAAGAGGTTAACCACTTGCGCTGGCCACTAGATTGCGGACCATAACGAGTGACCGAACCGTATACAATAATTGGCCGCTTTCTTTTTGTATTGAAAAAGCCGGTATGATATCACTGGATAGAAATTATTGGGAAGTAACAAATATATTATTTGTTTTGCCTGGGTTATACTTAAATATACTTGAAACTGAGAAAATATTGCAATTTTGGAACGTGCATGGCACGTCATTCCAGCGCAAGAGGTTAAATTGGAGTTTCGAGTCGTATTCAGGTAATCATTCGTTTTTCGATCGCTGCAAAGTCCATCGAGACAGAGTCAAAGAAAGTGAACAGAAGAATAAAAATTCATTCGAGCGAAGACGGTGTACGTTCTTCAATTTTCCTGCGAGGGAGCCCGAAGGCGAGGATCGACGAGCCGTGGGAACCGTTGGCGTTCAATTTGGCAAAACGGACTCGCGATTTCTATCGTAACTACCTGTCCCGGCACCGCGTCACTCTCGGAGAAAAGAAAATAACTCGAGTCCTGTAAAAATTCTTGAAACAGCCTGTACAAATATTTGTCGTAAAATTCGACGTTTGCGATTAGTTTCGTAGCAAATGAGTAAATTACCGCCATTTTGCAATGTCTATCCTCACCGTAACCGGTCAAATGTTTTTTTTCTCGAAAGAGACACAAATTTTCAAATTATCGTAATACGGGGGAATAATGGCAACTGATTGCGGACCATAACGAGTGACCAGAATCGTATACAATAATTCGTCGCTTTCTTTTTGAACTGGTCGATACAATATCACTGGATAGAAATTATTGATAAGCAATAAATTTATTATTTGTTTTGCCCATTTTGTTTTACCTAAATACACTTAAAACTGTGAAAATAATATTCGACGCGCGTCATTCCAGCGCAAAAGGTTAATCAGATAAAATGAAATGAACAGAAGAAGTAACAACGGACGTTAATAAATAATAATTCGGGGAATTAAATTTTGAAACCGATCATTTGATACGGTTAGCGTTAAATGGAATATCGATGAATTTAAACTCTACAGTTTATCCGATCAGATACGATTGCACGCTGCAGCTGAAACTGAAATTGCATATAATCGAACGGTGGGCGTAAGTTGCGCTATCTACGTGTATTAGAGTACAAGGGAAACGAAAACGAACGCTGGTCATCTCTTTCGGACGATCTCGAGCCTTTGATTCGTCCGACGTTTGAAAATTTTCACGCATCAAGGACAAATTGATTTTCACCGACTGACATTGTCAAGAAACAGGTTTTTTTCTTTTTTTTTTTTTTTTTTGTTTTGTTACGAGCGTGATGGAGTGTGTTACCTGCGCGTGACGCGTCCGTTCGCATGCGAAACGAGTGCGAGTTTCAAAAACAAAAGTCGCCTCGAATTATGAATCGCACGAAAGTCATTCCCGATTAAAGTGAAACGAATATCCGTCGTTGACGTATAATCGATGATTTGTCGTTAAATTTATCTCGATAATAATAAATAAAAGAGCAATCTCTGACGCTTTGACGCAATCCGATCTCTACTGATTTCCCTCTAAACTGTTGAACGCTACTTTCCTATTAAGTTCCACCGTTCCACGTACGCTTGCATCTCATTCTTCGAACACTCTTTCCTCCCTAATTGGAGTTGTACGAGTCGTAAGTAAGCCACGAGGTTAAACAGCCTCGGATAAATCCTCGTTCGGTTGCTCGCTTCTGTTCTTAAAAGGGACACAGTTAATTCTCGTCAAGTTTGGACGATCTGGTAAAACTGCGAAACGACGATGCACGCAGGTAACAGAAATCGAACGACCACGACTTGAAAGCGTGACTTGCTCCAGAGGCTGCGTCTATTAGCAGAGCAGAGACTTAGTGAGTCATCGTAACCTGTTTTTTTTTGACGTCACTTGAATCGTGCATACAGTATTTCCAATGTTATCTACGAACGAGAATCATCGATCTTCCGAGCCAAGAGATATTTTTTTTTTTTTTTTTTTTTTTGAGAATTTCCCATCAGAAGGAATTGCTATGTTCCGTAAGAAATGATTCGTTCACAGAGGAATGAGAGGAGGTTCGTCGAGCAAGATGGAAGACTGAGACGAGATTCGATTTGTTTTGTTCAAACAATCCACGCGACCAGCGATAACACGCACAGCGATAATCTCTGTTTGTTGAAATTCGCCGCCGCTCGTACCTGCCTCTTCATCAAATTATCGGTCTCATTATGCAACACGTAATGTGATGACACGTCGAAACAACTCGTGATTAAACTCGTATACTAATTTACGGATCGTACATGTTCTAATTGATTGTACAGAAAGAATGGATCACTGGCGACGGAAATAAAGTGAAGCTTTTTTAAAAAAATTTTCCATCGCCTCGAGTAATCGGATTTTCATCGATCCGTCGTTGGATTTAAACGTTTCGTCGTCGAATATTCATTTCAAGCCAATTAAACACTGTGTGACGTATATTCACGCCGATAAAAAGAAATAAATAAATTAATCACGGGTTAAGCTATCCGTATATTTTACGTCGCAGTTGGCTGTCGCAGTTGGCTTAATCCACTCTTCTCGTATCTATTTACTATCTACTAGTTGCATCTACTGCTTGACGAGCGTTGGTATATCTCGAATAAGTAGCTTCCTACAAAGCAACAAAGAAAGTAACTCGCGGCCTGTGTGAAGGCGTGGCAAGACTCGCGAAGCCGTTGAGTCATGTATAATTGTAGCCGTACGTGAATATATAATGCATACATACCAACAAAGGTATTCACCGTGCTGAGAAAAGTGGTCTATCACTTTGCTCGCGCACGATCACAATTCATGAATTGATTTAATTAGTTAGACGTCGACGTATGCTGACGATAGATTTTTTTCCCTTTCTGTCGATTCTGTTGGTGGAAGAACTGTAAGTAAGTCGTCCCAATTAAAAAGAGGTAGGCTTCTTCTATTCATCGACATCGGCAAAAGTCTCGCATACAGCTTCTCTGGTCCGTTATGCCTTCTAACAGTAAACTCCCTTCTGATGTATCGAGCAGATGAATTATGTTCCTTGCGATCGTGCTGATTTTCCTGCTTGAATGACGGATAGATATTTCGAGACAATGTGATTATTCCAATTACGTTCGATGAACAACATTGTTATGAAAATTAATTAACAATGAAATTATGATTGTTAATTATTAAATTATTGTTGTTAAATTGCGACTCCATTCCGAGTCGTTTGAATTTTAGAACCGTGACAAATAAAAACCGACGAACGTGAGTTTGTAAGAAATCTTCCTCCGAGAATTGGTTTCTCTCTCTCTCTTTCTCTCTCTCTCCCTCTCTCTGCGGAGAAGAGACTTCAATGCTGGCACAGTCGGAACAGAACGTCTTTCTATCGATTCATCGTTGAGGCTCAGGTCTGCGAAACCAGAGACACGTCACCTCAATCGCCTCGTGCGTCTCGTCGCAAGGAAGTTACTTCCGGTTGTTCTCCGCGTTGTCTCACGAATTTCTACTTATAGAGTAGGCAGAGTCGGGCTAACGTTCGTTTCAACGTTTCGAGTAATTGAATTAGAACTTCTTTTCTTTAAAAGTCGAATGGCGAAACGACATTATAATTTGTAGATTTTTATTTTTTGTTTCTTTAATTTTCAAGTTTCATTCTCCCTTGTTTTTGTTAATCAACCGAAGGTATAAGTTAATATAGTAATTTCCTGTCATTGGTAACAATTAATTTCTCTATTAGGAATCGTCCTACAATAATAGTAATAATAATAATATTCAGACAGAGATAGACTTGACTATATTATGCAGTAAGCATAGATAAATATAGATAAAATAACATTCTTAATAAGGAACAATTATGATTGTAGAAAATTCTCTTATTTTCAAGTTTTCAATCTTTATTTTCCCTTTTTTGTTAATTCTTTATTAACCGAAAGTATAAATTCATATAATTACTAGTATACTAGTTCCTGTCACTGATAATAATTAATTTCTGAATTAGGAATCTTTCTACAATAATAATATTCAGACAGAGATAGTAGTGATAATAATAATAATATTCAGACAGAAATAGGATTGATTATACTTTAGATAAATATATATATATTTATAAAATAACATTCCTAATAACTATAATTATAGAAGATCCTCTTATTTTCAAGTTTTCAATCTTTATTTTCCCTTTTTTGTTAATTCTTTATTAAGTATAAATTCATATAATTACTAGTATACTAGTTCCTGTCACTGATAATAATTAATTTCTGAATTAGGAATCTTCCTACAATAATAATATTCAGACAGAGATAGTAGTAATAATAATAATAATATTCAGACAGAAATAGGATTGATTATACTTTAGATAAATATATATATATATATATATATATATAAAATAACATTCCTAATAACTATAATTATAGAAGATCCTTTTATTTTCAAGTTTTCAATCTTTACTTTCCCTTTTTTGTTAATGCATCTTTATTGACCAAAAGTAAAAATTAATACAATCACTAATAATTTGCTATCGCTGGTAATAATTATTTTCTGAATTAGGAATCTTCCAATAGTAATAATAATAATAATATTCAGACAGAGACAGGATTGACTATACCTTTCACGATTTTTCTCAATGTTCTCAAGCCTACATCGCCGGAGTTCACATTACGGTTCCCCACATTATTCCGTCTAACAAAGACACACGCAAGCCACAACTGTC
The DNA here is from genome assembly GCA_036937485.2 of Tetragonisca angustula. Classification (NCBI taxonomy): domain Eukaryota; kingdom Metazoa; phylum Arthropoda; class Insecta; order Hymenoptera; family Apidae; genus Tetragonisca; species Tetragonisca angustula. The sequence goes on along the minus strand of JAWNGG020000026.1, from coordinate 179,476 downwards.
TTTCATGTGCGTACTTCATATGCCAATCACGCAAACTCGTGAGTTCCTTCCATGTATTCATTCTCGAATGTGTCGCGTGCGCTCATGCGAGAGGATCGTGGAAAAGCTCTAGGAAACGGCACGATACGAATCTTAATTAAAGATACCATATTGTTGCTTCCTTACGTTCAAGCGTGGATAATTTTGTTACGATTTAATTGCCACTTTTGTACATTTTCTTTTTTCTTTTTTCTTTCACCCGCGCTTAAGTAAAAAAAAAAAAGAAAAAGAAAAATGAGTTTCTCTTCTCATCCGAAAGTTATCTTTTGCAACGACGTGACGTCCAGAGTTCGATAATAAATATTACATTATGACAATTAGCAATTTTGTGTGAGGTAACAGATCTTACCTCTAATTAAACTAGGAAACAATAATTCGTTGGAAATAAACGTTAAGTCTTTATAAAAAATACATACAGGGAACAGCATGCAGCGTAGTATTTTTATCAATCGAAGTACACGTTGAAACCAATTTCAATTTGGCGATTCAGATAATTTCTATTACCCGCCATCTTTCCTGTTACTCAGCGAATTTCATCGATAACGTTTTATTTAGCCTTTTTTTTTTTTTTTCTTTGTTAAATATAACATACGATGCCTCGTAATCTTTGTAATTAGCGATAGTATAAGAATCGTTACGGCCACGTTATAAATTATTTATGATTTCTTTATGATCGTGTACGTAAGCACATTACATCCTCTTTCCATTTCTACAGACTCTCTCACAATTTGTTCTCACTTCGATACATAGCCACTTCTGCCTTCTTTTCCATTATTGCTCGTTCGAAGAACAATCATTCTTGTATTTTCTCCTCCCGTGTACTCGATACACTCGAATTCTTACAAAGTGTCGGACGGACGAGGTCAGGAACGCGACGTTAATCTTAAATTCTGTCGTTTTTTTCCGATGATTTTAATACTTGCGAGGAAAAAAACTCTTTATTTCAAAAGCGCAGTCAATTTATTTGGCGTTAGTTTGTTCAAGTGTATTTGAATAAATTTAAATAAACGCACCGTTTTACCCAGATATATGAAACACGCCAATTTATAATAATTGTCCGCGTGTTTATATATTTTTAAATTTTACCGTATTTTACCTATTTTTAAATTTTACCGTATTACCGTATTTTACCTACTTTTAAATTCTGCCGTATTTTACCTATTTTTAAATTTTACCGTATTTTACCTATTTTTAAATTTTACCGTATTGCCGTATTTTACCTATTTTTAAATTTTACCGATTTTAATACTTGCGAGGAAAAAACGTTTTATTTCAAAAGCGCAGTCAATTTATTTGGCGTTAGTTTGTTCAAGTGTATTTGAATAAATTTAAATAAACGCACCGTTTTATTCAGATATATGAAACACGCCAATTTACAATAATTGTCCACGTATTTACCTATTTTTAAATTTTACCGTAAATTTATGAAATATAAATTTTAAATTTTACCGTATTTCACCTATTTTCAAATTTTTAATTTAGGTCTTTCTTAATTTAATTTAATTTAGGCCTTTTTTGCGCAATAAATATCAACGTAGAACATAGACGACGACTGCGTCGTGGTTGCATTTGATCCCGACGAATTTCCATCAGGGTATAACCGTAATGTTCACCTTAAAACGAGTCTCTCCCAACTATACAACCTTGCGAGGGTGTGCAGATGCATCTCATGCATTATTTATTGGTTACCATCGATCCTGCTGCGAGTGCAGTGGACTTCATCAGCAGTCTTGCTCGAGAAATCACGGATGTTGTTTTTGTACTTTTTTTTCTCTTTTTCTTTTTTTTAACACGTTGCTGTAAAGAGAGATATCGAACAACGAAAAATGTAATTTCTCAATACGTGCGTAATACGAAAGTATCAAATTAGGCTGAACCTCCGATACAGGGAGAAATGAAATAAAACTAAACTTGGATAAATGTACGGAGCTTGTTCGACGTCGAGCAATGACTGATTCGAGCGAGTACGATTCAGTAACCTAAATTTAACGTTTCAGTGAACAGAGAAATCAAATCTTTCGTCTACACGCCGATTAGAATCGAATGCGGGCGCGCGATATCTTACAGAAGATTTCAACCTATCTACCGATGATAACAGAGAAATTGGAACACTCACTCATCGATCACCGCGATCTTTCCCTTTCCTTTATTTTCGATTAACGATCGCTGCGATTGTCCAAATATACTTGACTGACGAGAACTTCAAATTACTAATTTCACTCACTCTCAACTGGAAAGTTATTTCACACGTGTAACTTTGCACGTTTCTTCATGTTTCAGTACTTACGAGCTTGTTAGTAGTCACCGACGAAGCGCCGCAAGACACCAGACACAAGAACTACGACGAACGTCCGAGAGAAGCGTACTTCAATGGGTCAACGTTCCTCAAATTGAGCTCGTTCGTGTCCGTCCACAGGCACAGCGGTCTCAGTTTCCGAACGTGCGATGGAGGCCGGCTTTTCGCCCAGAGATACAACGAGGACTCGATCAGCCTCGAAGTGACACCGGATGGATTGCTGTTCGCGGCCATCGTCGACCAGCAACGATACAAAGCAAGACTCAACGCCAGATTACTGAACAACGCCTGGCACAATGTCAATCTCTTTTTCAGACTCGGCAATCTTACGTTGAACGCGGCAGGCCACACGCAGGTAATTAACTTTCAAGTGGAGTTAGTAAGTTGAGGTTATAAGTAAGTTAGTAAGTTCACCACTTGCGCTGGCAACTGATTGCGGACCGTAACGAGTGACCAAAACCGTATACAATTCGTCGCTTCCCTTTTGAACTCGTCGGTATGATATCACTAGATATAAATTATTGAGAAGTAATAAATTTATTATTTGTTTTGCCTGGGTTGTACTTAAATACACTTGAAACTGAGAAAATATTGCAATTTTGGGACGTGCGTGGCACGTCATTCCAGCGCAAGAGGTTAACTACTTGCGCTGGCAACTGATTGCGGACCGTAACGAGTGACCAAACCGTATACAATTCGTCGCTTTCTTTTTGAACTCGTCGGTATGATATCATTAGATATAAATTATTGAGAAGTAATAAATTTATTATTTGCTTTGCCTGGGTTGTACTTAAATACACTTGAAGCTGAGAAAATATTGCAATTTTAGGACGTGCGTGGCACGTCATTTCAGTGCAAGAGGTTAACCACTTGTGTTGGCAACTGATTGCGGACCGTAACGAGTGACCAAACCGTATACAATTCGTCGCTTTCTTTTTGAACTCGTCGGTATGATATCACTAGATATAAATTATTGAGAAGTAATAAATTTATTATTTGCTTTGCCTGGGTTGTACTTAAATACACTTGAAGCTGAGAAAATATTGCAATTTTAGGACGTGCGTGGCACGTCATTTCAGTGCAAGAGGTTAACCACTTGTGTTGGCAACTGATTGCGGACCGTAACGAGTGACCAAACCGTATACAATTCGTCGCTTTCTTTTTGAACTCGTCGGTATGATATCACTAGATATAAATTATTGAGAAGTAATAAATTTATTATTTGCTTTGCCTGGTTTATACTCAAATATACTTGAAACTGAGAAAATATTGCAATTTTGCGTCATTCCAGCGCAAGAGATTAAGTCAGCTAAGAAGTTGAGTAAGTTAGTAAGTTAAGTTAGCTAATTAATTAATTTTCTTCCAGGACGAAAGATCTTCCTTACTGTAACGACAAACGTACTAAATCAATTCGTCTAATTACATTGTTAACTCGTGTTTGCATGCTCGAAACGTTGTTGACGATTTTCACTGTTTATTATAAAAAGAAAAATTACTCTTATTGATATTTAGATTTCTGTCGCAATTTACAGAAATTTCAATCATGACGGTGATATATCCAGAAATAGAAACCAGATATATTTGAAAAACCTGTTGTGTATTACACATAGGTGATTGCTATACAGTTTATCACACCGAGAAAAAATATAATGTATATTTTATATACTGTATACAAATAAAGTACATTGAAGTTTATTTAGATTGTTTCACTTTCACACTCAGTTGCGAAATGACGATGAGATAGCCTCTGCGTAAAATCGCCGATCAACCGATGTGTTAATATTTACAAAACTCTCCCGGTAAATCTGAAAAACTGTCAAGCTCCGTTTCGTTGATCCTTCGCGACGATTCTGTTTCAGGTGATTGCTAATGCAACGTATAACGCTGCGATTCTTACGCTGCCCGATTACGACATGAACGGGTCTCTGATCGTGGGCGAAGGATTCCGAGGATGCATACTCCAAGGTCCTGGTATTCTTTTTAACGATACCATCAATAACGGAGCTGTTTTCGGCCAGTGTCCCGCAGAAAACAAAGGATGTAAGGATTTTGCACGATACGTCGTCGTTTACAATGTTCGAGATCTGGAAATCTTGCCGTTCATTGTGAGAAGAATAATATCGACAACGTAGTGATCGAATTACTGAATATGTACTGAATAACGTCGCGTGTAATTTCTCGTAGACGAGAGATCGAGTATCTGTAATAATTCTGGCTGTAGAATTTTGAATCACTTTGCGCACACACTTTCACAGAGTGAAGATCACTTGTGTACTTTAGTGTTTCTGGTTTCTCCGTAAAGACTCTCCGGATTACACGGATCATGTGAATTCGTGTGATTTTTTCTTTTTTTTTTTTCTCATACGAAGTAGCAGATTGCATGGCAGATTTTCCTACGAAAACTTTCAGGTGGCACGAGCGCAGGACTTAACGCAGGTGGTGTAGGAACAGGCGCAGTCACCACCATGGATTTCTGCCATCACGAGCCATGCATGATGCATGGTAAATGCGTGTCACGGCAGGATCGTTACGAGTGTCACTGTTACGCCCGTTATTCCGGCAACAACTGTCAAATTGACGACGGTAGACATTGACGTCGAATATGGGATATTAGCGCAGAGAGCGAATGATAGAAACAGATCCACGGCCTTGTAGACAGATCCCACGATCACGATTGCCGATTAATTTTATACAGTCCACTGCGACACGCGGAAATTTCAACCCCTTTTGCGCTGGCAACTGGTTGCGCGGACCATAACGAGTGACCGAACCGTATACAACGATTCGTCGCTTTCTGTTTCTTTGCAGCTCGTCGGCACGATATCAGAAACGATCGAGAAGCAACGAACTTGTCATTTGTTTCGCCTGGTTTACGTATCGATATTACTTAAAGCTGACGAAGAAGGTCGCAATTTGGGACAAGAAAAATTCTCGTTTCCAGCGCCGAGAGATTAAGTAGTTGCCCTTCGATGCAAATTCGCGCAAAAATGAAAAGTCGCGAGAAACGAAACGCGTGGAAATGTCAGCGTCACGGCTACTCGGCCATGGATCGTCTTTTATTAGCTTTCGTCTATAACATTTGCATGAGTCTCTCACCCTCTGTCTGCTTTTTTCCTCGATCACATAGGGAACACTCGCAGTCGATAACCATGTCCGAACGTTTTTACATGAGACGAGTTTGCACGATCGATTTCTGCTTCAATATTTCACATTTCGTCGCATCGTCGTTGTTTCACTTTCGAATCGTCGAATGGGTGAAAATTAACGTGCCCGGGAAGACACACTTCTGTGCTAACATTCCTATCTGCTTCTTCTCCAGTTGTAAATTTTTTCAGTTGCCAATCTCGCCGCGTTTGCCTTTCATTACGGGTCGTTTTCGTTTATTTGACAAACAGGTGCTTGGATTGCGCGGGAACACACTGGATTTCATGTTCACATTCTGTCGCTATAAAATTGCCGCCGTGGCCGAGTCTATGAATTCTAAAGCGTACCTTCTTGGTGTGAAATTTATCAGGTCCGCCGTGTATGAGCAGCCCGTGCCGCAACGGTGGCACGTGTAACGAAGACTCGAAAGGCGACTTTAGCTGCGCGTGCAAGCCAGGCTACACCGGAATTCACTGTGAATCGCAGCTCGGCGTACGACTCTGCGAGCAAAGCCCGTGCAGGAACGAAGGTGTTTGCATAGCGCTCACCGAGAGCGAATATAAATGCGAGTGCCTGCCCGGATGGACGGGGAAAAATTGCGAGACCAATATCAACGAGTGCTCGCCGAATCCTTGCATACACGGTGGCGTTTGCATCGACGGTGTTAATAATTACACCTGCGTATGCGATAGAACCGGGTACGTTTCTCTACTACTCGATAATTCACACTCTCAGACTACTGTACGTTCGTTAAATTTCTCTGCACAGTTCATTTCTATTTTGGAAACAAGTTTTCCATCGATACTTTGAGAACAAACGTATTTTCTATATTTCTTACAAAACAACAGAAATTTCAACTTTTGAAGCTCGCGATCAGAAAATGATAGAGCGATGTCTAGTAAGAGTAATGTCAATTGCTACGATACGAGCAAAAACCGAGCAAACGTAATCACTGTCGAGTTACCTATCTAGAGAATTGAACAAAAAAAAAAAAAAAAAAAAAAAAAAAAAAAAAAAAAAAAAAAAAAAAAAAAAAAAAAAGTAAATTCAAGCGATATAATTCACAATCATTTTCATTTGTATCGCCAGGTACGAAGGTGCTAACTGCGAGATTGACATCGACGAATGCCTAGCGAATCCCTGTTTGAATAACGGCGTGTGCTACGACAATTACGGCGGCTACATCTGTCACTGCCCGAACGGTTTCGAGGGGCAGAACTGCGAGCTGAACTTGAACGAGTGCCTGTCGAATCCTTGCATGCACGGGGCTGACTGCGTGGACGACGTTGGCTCCTATCACTGTAATTGCCCATCCGGATACGCCGGCCGACACTGCGAGCTCAAGAGTTTATGCGAGAACGCGGCCTGCCCGCCGAACAGCATCTGCGTGGAGGACGCGCACGGGCCGCAATGCGTCTGCAACCCCGGTTTCATGGGCAATCCACCGAACTGCACCATCAATTACTGTGCCAGTAACCCGTGCAGCAATGGCGGGACGTGCACAAGCAACAAAGACGGATACAACTGTACTTGTCCACCGGAATGGAAAGGTGAGAGAAAGGGAACATTTCACAAGGGCTTGAGCGGAATTATATTCGTCTGGTGGAAGTAACAAGTAATTGAAAATGATTCCGCTACTGATGTTTTCCTCTGAAACTTGTATACTTTTTCTCTTCGTACAGTTCCGCGAGGTGGAGCAGAGCCTACGCAGAAGTTTATTTCATTCGCTGAATATCATATTTTTGACGTTTTATATATATAAATAACATATATAATTTTTTATATAATATTTTATATATTTTATATATATAAATATATAACTTCTGATATATTTTGTATAGAGTATAAATGCATAATTTTTTATATAAATATTAATTTTATATAAAATTTTTTTTTATATGAAATATTAATTTTTATAATTTTTTATATATATTTCACATATATAAAATATTAATCTTTTATATGTATTTTATGTACAAATATATAAATATACAACTTCTGATATATTTTGTATAGAGTATAAATATATATCTTTTGATATATTTCATATATAGTATAAATATATATTTTTTTATATATATTTTATACATATAAAATATAATTTTTCATATAAATATTAATTTTATATAAAATTATTTTATATGAAGTATTAATTTTTTATATATATTTTATATATAAATATATAACTTCTGATATATTTTGTATAGAGTATAAATATATATCCTTTGATATATTTCATATATAGTATAAATATATATATTTTTATATATATTTTATATAAATATTAATTTTATATAAAATTTTTTTATATGAAATATTAATTTTTTATATATATTTCACATATATAAAATATTAATTTTTTATATATATTTTATGTATAAATATATAACTTCTGATATATTTTGTATAGAGTATAAATATATATCTTTTGATATATTTCATATATAGTATAAATATATATTTTTTTATATATATTTTATATATATAAAAATTTTATTTCATATAAAATTTTTTTATATGAAATATTAATTTTTTATATATATTTCACATATATAAAATATTAATTTTTTATATATATTTTATGTATAAATATATAACTTCTGATATATTTTGTATAGAGTATAAATATATATCTTTTGATATATTTCATATATAGTATAAATATATATTTTTTTATATATATTTTATATATATAAAATATATATAAAAATTTTATATAAAATTTTTTTATATGAAATATTAATTTTTTATATATATTTCATATATAAATATATAACTTCCGATGTATTTTGTGCAGAGTACAACTATACAACTTTATATATATTTTATATACACAGTATAAATATATAATCTTTTATATATTTTATATATTTTACACCAAACTAAAGATAAAACGTCGTCGTGGCTAGTGTTTCTCTACATCTTCGTCTAACCGTGTGACTAACCCCGTGTTTCCTGTTCGTCGTACTTGTTTCAATGTTTCGTGTTCGTCTTTATTTCCAAACGATCAGGAACCACATGCCTGTCACCCGCTTCCGATTGGTGTTCCGCTTGTTACAACGGCGGCAGCTGCCTCGAGACGCGTTTCGGCATCATGTGCCAGTGTCCGAGATTCTGGACGGGACCGCAGTGCAAGGAGCCGATCACCTGTCGCGATCTACCTTGCAAGCAAGCTTCCGCCTGCCACGATTACGTGAGTGAGACGTTAGCAGATCATCTTTGCATGCCGATCGATCAACCGCGTCCCATCGAATATATATGTGGCCTCTTGCTTTGTTTGTTACGTCTCGCTTCGAACAGTCCGGCGGTTATTACTGCACCTGCGAGCCAGGATGGACGGGCCCCGAGTGTTCCATCGACGTGGACGAGTGCTCCAGCGATCCGTGCCGCAACGGCGGTATCTGCATCGATCAACAAAACAGCTACTACTGTCAGTGTCTTGCTGGATACACCGGTAATCAGTGCAGTCGTTTAGCAAATCTTTTGTCGTTTAAAGCGTTCGAACGCTTCCGCTTCTCAAATTCTACCCTAGCTTCATCTGTCTTTCATTTATCTATCGTCAAAGACTGGATTTTATCGTTACGCGAATTGCTGAAAAAAATGTACAATAAATAACAGATATTTCTTATTTCCCATAGTGTCCTGAAGCTTTGATAAACTACTATCATGCGTGGCATACGATGCAAACACCTGTCCCTTTGCCTCTTCTGCAAATTGCAAGAACATTTTGCAAAAATTTTCTTTTCACGATCTAACAAAGACACGCCTGTCGCCAGGTAAAAACTGCCAGATCAACGTGGACGAGTGTTTGTCGCAGCCATGCCAGAACGGCGGCACCTGCATCGATCGAATCAACGGGTACATATGCAACTGTACGAAGGACTTCATGGACGAGAACTGCGAGCGCGAGTTCAATGCGTGCGCGGTGAACCCGTGCCAGAACAACGGCAACTGCACGTTGATACCGAGGTCGCGGCGAGAATTCGTGTGCGAGTGCCCGCGCGGCTTCGAGGGCAAGGTCTGCGACGTGAACGTGGACGACTGCGTCGACGTGATTTGCCCTGACGGGAAAGTCTGCGTGGACGGTGTCGCTGGTTACGAGTGCAAGTGCCGCGAAGGTTACAGAGATCCTAACTGCACTCTTATCGTTGACCATTGCGCGACGAAGCCTTGCAACAGCGGCACGTGTATCGATCGCGGGGAGCACGGTTTCGAATGCAAGTGCAAAGATGGTTTCAAAGGTAAATTTCGTCGGATGAAACTTGGATGTACCGCTGACAGAAATTAGGGGATATTTCAGAATGAATGAAAAAGGGCAAACGACCAGTTGCTTGTTCTGATGTTCTTGTTTGATAAAAAAGAATCGAATGCTTCTTCTTTCTTTATCGATTCATATTCGTTTTTAAATATCCCCGAATTTTTGTGAGCAGTGTGTATTCTTGTTAAGTTTATCACGCCATCACACTTGAAACGGTACACGCTATGATGTTTAATATATCTGAGAAATTTGTCTGTTTCAGTACTGTGAATTTATCTTTGATATTTTCAAATGTTTCAAAAATAATTCTTGTAACAAACGATAGTAATGAGAGAGGAAATAGAGTAGCAGTCAAAAACAATCACTCACAAAATTCAAGAAAGTAAATAATATTTATATCGACGTGTTTTGTTGAAGCATGGGAGACACAAAGATCGTTTGTTAGGACAAACTGTTGTCACCCATTTCATAGTGTCCCGTGCAATGTTACCATTAACAGTTTTTACATTTTATTGGCAAGAGATGCAACGTCAATGCCTCTTTGCTGGATTTCCTTTTCTTAATTCGTGTCGGAAAAAAGAAACTGACTGACAACTTGTTGTGCACCAATATCGGTACACTGCGCGAAGTGTTCCAAACATCATTACAGACCGTATAAAAGTAACATCAACAGTCGTTATTTCATAATGAGAAAAATATCGTTTGGTGTTGAAATGACTTTCGTGGAAGCGAAAACGTGCTGTATATAAATACATTCTTGTTAGATGTTCAATGAGAACTATAAACTGAAAAGATTGAACAAACACAGCTGTCTCTTTTATGGCACTAATCGATTGCTTGTAATACGCAGGGAAGTTTTGCGAGGAGGACGTGAACGAGTGCGAGGTAGAAGGCAGCTCGTTGTGCAACAACGGCATTTGCGTGAACACGGACGGCAGCTACAATTGCTTCTGCAGGCCAGGCTTTTCCGGTGATCACTGCGACATCGACATCGACGAGTGCCTGTGCGGCCCGTGCAAGAACAACGCCACGTGCATCGACGGCATCAACACGTTCGAGTGCCAATGCCCGCCCGGTTACTCCGGGAAAACGTGCGACATTGACGTGAACGAGTGCGAGAGTAATCCCTGTTTGCACGGGGCGACCTGCGTCGACGAGATCGCCAGCTACATGTGCATCTGCTCGCCTGGTTTCCGCGGATTGAACTGCGAGATAAACATCGACGATTGCGAGCCGTCGCCGTGCCTGAACCACGGCCAATGCATAGACGGTATAAACAACTACACGTGCGACTGCACCGACACCGGTTTCGAGGGGGCACACTGCGAGAAGAACATCGACGACTGCCGGTCGGGGCCGTGCGTGAACGGCGCCCACTGCGTGGACGACGTGAAGAATTACAAATGCCAGTGTTACGCCGGCTACACTGGCAAAAATTGCGAGGTCGACATAAACGAGTGCGAGAGCTCGCCCTGCCAGTACAACGGCACCTGCTTGGAGAGATCGAACATGGAATTGTACAAGAGCGACGCGCTAACGTTGCCATCGATATTTAACCAGGAGTTCAGTTACGCGAATGCGAGTGGGTAAGCGTGGCCGATATTGTATATCTGATTCGAGAGAACGAATATCTGAGAAGTGATTGTAATTTAATCGTTCTTTTTTCTGTTTCTTTTTTTAGATACGAATGCCTTTGCGTGCAGGGCGTTACGGGGAAAAATTGCGAGGTGAATATCAACGAATGCGAGAGTAACCCGTGCCAAGCTGGAACCTGCGTGGACCGTATCGGTGGCTATACCTGCGAGTGCGACGAGGGATACGAGGGCGATCACTGTCAACACGACATCGACGAGTGCAAAAGATACTCGCCCTGCGAGCACGGTGTGTGCACCGATGGAAGAGCTGATTATACCTGCACGTGCGAGCCGGAATACGGTGGGAAAAATTGTTCGGTGGAGTTGATCGGTTGTCAAGGGAATGCTTGTCAAAACGGCGGTACATGTTGGCCGTATCTCGTCGACGAGGCGATACACAAATTCAACTGTACCTGCCCGAACGGTTATCACGGAGAGATTTGCGACTACGTAAGTTTCATTGCGTACATTCGTCGATTCTCTTTCTCTCGCCTTTCACACGTGAGCTTGCGCGTTACTTCATTAAATTAAATCGTTAATCAATTAAGTCACTTGTTTAACTGAACTACACCTGTTGTATCTTGCACAAAAATACGCGACACAGAAGAAGGTGCGTAGATGAAAAAAAAAAAAAAAGTCGCAATTCTTTTTCTTGTTTATGTAATCCTCTTTCCTCTTACTCTTCGCAGGTAACGACAATGTCTTTGAACGGTAGCTCGTACGTCCTAGTGAATACCACCCGAGACGAAGGATACGACATACAATTTCGGTTTCGAACGACCCTACCGAATGGATTACTCGCTATTGGAAAGGGCTCGACGTTCTACATTCTCGAGCTCGTCAACGGCAAGTTGAACTTGCACTCGAGTCTGCTGAACAAGTGGGAGGGCGTGTTCATCGGCAGTAAATTAAACGATTCCACTTGGCAGAAAGTATTCGTAGCGATCAATGCCACGCATCTGGTACTCTCGGCTAACGAGGAACAAACAATCTACCCCATCAGTTTGAACGAAGGCTCGAACTCGAATCACACGTCTTTCCCAATGACGTACGTTGGCGGTACCACCAATTACCTTCGACGACTAACCCATGGCCCAGCTTTCTTCGTCGGTTGCACCGAGGATGTCGTTATCAACGGAGAGTGGGTACGTTCGGTATCCTCTCGTGAAAATTCTCACGAAGCATTATTTGTTTCTATCGAATTTATTACGATATACATTTCCTAGGTATACTCTGGTACCTCGTCGAAGACCGTGTACATGGAGGATGTCGAGCCAGGATGTCCACGCGAGGCCCAATGTTCGCCAAATCGTTGCAAGAACGGCGGCCACTGCACGGACAGGTGGCGTGATTTTTCTTGCAAATGCGAGAGACCGTACCTCGGCCACACCTGTCAGTACAACATGACAGCAGCCACGTTCGGATACGAAAACATAACAAATGGATACGTGACCGTGAAGGTGTCGGACACGGCCAGGCGAGCGGTCAGATCGATCGTTGATATTTCCATGTTCATTCGCACGAGACAGGACAGGGGCGATATATTTTATTTGGGCACAGAGCCAAATCCGCAGACGGATCTCAAGCCTCAAGAGAAGACTTACATAGCAGCACAGTTGGAAGGTGGCGAGTTGCTCGTTAGAATTCAGTTTAACGGCTCGGAGGCTTACACTGTCGGCGGTGTGAAATTGAACGACGGGAGCAATCATCTGATACAGATAGTCCGAAACATAACGTTGGTGCAAGTGAAAATCAACGGTACCGAGTACTTCCGCAAAACTATCAGCGCGTCCGGCCAGCTGAACGTGACTGTACTGTACCTGGGTGGTTTGCCACAAGCATCCAGATACATACGGCAAGTCGACAATCGTCAGATAGAAGTCTCGCAAACTCCGCAAGTCAACTTCAAGGGAGTTATTCAAGACGTTCAGATATCAAACGGCGTCGAAACTATGGTTGTTGAATTCTTTCCCCTGAAGGTAAGGATTTCAATTCAATCCCGGAAGATTTCACTAAAAATTGAACGAGTTACTACAATATACTAGTTGACGATAATAATAATGAAATTATCCATCATTTTAGGCAAATGATATTCCCACTCCGATACAATTTGGCAACGTGACCTTCGACTACGACAAAATCCTGAAGGGTGTAGTATCCGATAACGTGTGCGTGAGTAATCCGTGCAATCACAACGGCACTTGTCACGTTACGTGGAACGATTTCTGGTGTCAATGTCCACGAGGCTACACCGGCAAAACTTGCCAGGAAATGGAGTTTTGTCAGCTGCAGGACTGCCCCGCCGGGTCAAAGTGCCAGAATTTAGACGACGGTTACGAGTGCATAGCCAATGCCACTTTCAACGGAGTGACAACTTCTTTCACCTATGTCTACAATCAGGTTGAAGAGAAAAATGTCACGGATTCGACGATCGATACGATTCAAATCACGTATCGATCGAACACCGGCGGCACGTTGATGCACATCGCGCCTCGTATAGGCGATCAACATTTCATCGTTTCTGTTTACAAAGACAGGATCACGGTGTCTTGGCGTTTGGACTTGCAAAACCAAGGAGTGCTAACTTTCGGCAAGGCCGAACCTGACGGCAACTGGACGTCAATTGTATTGAGATTGAACAATAACTCCATGGAATGCGGTTACGCGAACTCCAACGAGGAGTACGCGTCGCACGTTAGTCCAAATTTTAGTTTTCCCTTGTGGTACGATTTGCTAATTACTGGAACGGTCACCCTCGGTGGACTTGGCTCTAGTTACGTAGCAATCGATCCTAGTAAACAAAGCTTGGAGAACAAAAGCGGTATTAATGAAAATTCGATAGATTTTACTGAACGTACTTTGACCACCGCTTCGCCACCTTACAACACAATGTCAGGTAATGCGTTAAATTGTTCGTATTCTTTTTAATCATACATCTATCTTTCACATCTCTGTTCATTGACTGTTGTAGGAGAGGCTTTCAAAGGATGCCTGGGTGAAGTAAGAATTGGGAGTATGCTTCTGCACTATTTCACGTACGAAGAGGTGTACCAGAACGCCAATTTTACACCTTTGGAATACCTGGCGTTGCAAGAGAACAATTCAACGTACCACGACGTTATTGGCTGTCAACTTTGCTTCGACACCGAGTGCAAAAATGACGGCTATTGTCTCGACCAAGCAACCAGTTACATCTGTGAATGTCCACCGGGTTATACAAAAGACGATTGTTCCGTTAACATCGACGAATGCATTGATAATAAATGTAAAAATGGAGCAACGTGCATCGATGGAATTGCTAATTACACATGTGTGTGCAACAGCGGTTGGCAAGGATGGTTGTCAGTATATAACACAATATATTATATTGAACGTACATTTACACTGTCGTATATGCATCTGTCAATTGTGTATATTTATTTCAGATGCGACAGCGACATAAACGAGTGCGTAACGCTTAGCCCTTGTCAGCATGATGGTGTATGCTTGAATCTTCCTGGCTACTTCCGCTGTGAATGCCCCGATCAATTTACTGGCGAGCGATGTGAAAACTTTCGTCTGATCACTTGTGAGAATCAACCGTGCAAGAACGGTGGCAGTTGCACGGATGTTGTGAATTCACAAACGGGTGATAACTTCACTTGCAGCTGCACGACTGGTTACGAGGGTTCCATTTGTGATACTCCTTACTGCATCGCACAAAAATGCCAGAATGGTGGCAGATGTGATTACTTACACCAGGTATGCATACAATTCGTTTCATTTGATCCTAATAATTACATCTGCAATAACTTGTTACTTCAAACTGCTAGACACCACGGTGCACTTGCCTGCCCGGCTATTCCGGATTATACTGCGAAATTAATATCGATGACTGCGCGCCGGATGCAGAGGGAAATGTACCGTGTAAAAATGATGGAAAGTGCTACGATGGTGTGGACAGTTTCACATGCGATTGTAACGATACCGGTTACACTGGGCATGATTGTTCGATCGACATAGACGAATGCGAAATGAAAACGACGGATTGTGGTCAAGGACGATGTGAAAATTTGCCAGGAACTTATCAGTGCATCTGTGACCCAGGTTACTGCGGGTACAATTGTGGAATGCTGGATCCCTGTCGAGCGGTATTATTTCTCAGACAATTTTTCTTATTCGATATATTGGTTATACATGTTTCTTACGTCTTATGATCTTATGAACTTCTAGGATTATTGTCAAAACGGAGGTACGTGTAAATGTGGAGACGACGGCGGTTACAGGTGTCAGTGCACACAAGATTACACTGGACAAAATTGTACAGAAGTATGTTCCGATATTCCAGCATAATGTGTTTTGATGGTCAATTGTACACTTATAAATTTTGTCTTCCATTTTAGACGGAGAACTTTTTGAGTAGTCAAGCACTTGACATAGCAGTGATCGTTGGCCCTATCGTTGGTTGTCTGTTCATTATCGCGGCCGGCTCTTTAATTGCGTTATTCATGATGGCTAGAAAGAAACGAGCTACTCGAGGAACGTACAGTCCAAGTGCTCAAGAATTCAGTAACCCGCGTGTAGAAATGGACAATGTGATGAAACCACCACCGGAGGAGAGATTAATCTAAGAACACATTTCGTAGGAATATATTACGAAGGATACAGAATATGGATGTTCCGTGTCTTTTAAAAAATCCTAGTCTGCCAGGAATACGCATCGTTGTTGGTCGCCGTGTTAGCGGATGTTAAAAAGAAAAAAATCCAAGGGCTTGTTTTCTCGGCGAAACTGCTTCTCAAACCGATCAATGAAAATATACGAGATTTCATCGCGCGTCTTCTAGTCCATGCTACTTTACCACGCAACTATCACATTGACATAAGGAGTTCAATGAGCAATTTGGGACATAATAGTCGAATTTAAGATACCTGAAAGCGACGCTGAAGATGAAATGTATCAAAACTGCCCATGAAATTTAAAGTTGACTGTAAGGTAAAAACAAAAGTGGAATATACAACAAAAGAATTGAAAAAAAAAGAATTGATCACAAACAGTGAAATGAAGAATTCGTTATAAAATTTATGCATTAATCGTGCTGTTGATTCGAACAAATCATATACAAAGTGTACTTAAAATTTCATTAAGTGTCCTTAACTTGATAAGCAATACTCGAAAAAAAATCTCCTAAGAAACGAAACCCGTCCATTTTAGTGCCTAATTAACCCTACTTAAAAGCTTTTATTTATAAGCGGTAAATTTGAAACATCGAAGAAATGTATATTGCAAGTATGTTACATCGAGATCTCTAAAGCATAATGATATTCATTATTAACGTCTTATTTGTTAGACTTTGGGTAATCATGATACAGATATTAATACAACATAGTGATATTATGATCTATCGCGAAGAACGTACGATTTATTGCTGGTACTTTGTAAAAATATTGTAAAGCAATGCTGTACTACAGATTGGTGGAACCCTTTACGCGATTTTGTCCCCTTCCACGCGTTATCGTTAGAGAAAAGGGAAATTAGCACTAAGTGATTAAGAAATCTCTGTATAAAATAACATTTCTCTTTTTCTACCTCGCTCTTGGAACAAAAGAACGATACGTGGGAGTAGAAGCTAATTTGTTCGCCAAAAAGGCTTGGACTTCATTGCTATAAAGGGTACTTATCACACTGCGTGTCTACTAATGCACGTGTATTTACAGGCTTGTTCAAGCTGGTTCATTTTGTACATAGATTAGATTACGTTGCAAAAAAAAAAAAAATCAATAACTATTCTATCATTAACATTTTACATTATGAATATAGTATTTAATAATGAATTATTTTGTATGTAATTACTTAATACCACGACCAAAGTAATAGCGAACAATCTTCTTGTCTATTAAAGTATAAATGATATATATATATGTCATCGCTTCTTCGATAGTCGAGAATAATTATACAGAAATGAGAGTTAACATTTTGTTGGTACTATGATTTCACGACCAAGATTACTATCTTTCTGTCTTGTAGGATCGAAATTGAACTAATTGCAAAATAATAAATAATTTTGCTCGTTTTAAGCATCGTAATATGTGGATGATATCAATCAAAAACACAATTACGTCTATAGTTTATATTTGAAACGATAAGAGTAATCATATTATATTATAAGTTATGGAAAGTAATTTTTGTCCAATGTGTATTATAAGGTGAATATCATTAATGTTTTTTGCAAGACTGAAATTTTGGGTACTAAGAGATATATACGTGTGCATGCGCTTTTCACGTGAGTACTTATTTTGTGACAACACGCAATATTGTGCATAAATAATTACTACAATTTGAACTAAATGTACAAAAACAATAAAAATTTAAATATTTCAACATAGTATTTATTTTTCTTTTTTGTAAAATACGTGTCAAAGTATTAAAGGTGTATGAAGCTCATAAATTTATATAATTTATATAATACATAAAAAACATATTACTATATGTACATGTATTACTTGAGAGTAAAAAATTACTTAAAATTCTCAGGTACATTTTTGATTTCAAGCTAATCAACTTTTTCATTCAATGAAATCTCTTTTTAAAATTAATTTCCATATAAAATTCTGCTAAAACAAAATATTCTATCTATTTCAAGTTGTCTTATATCGTAATTATTTAACTACCTTTCCATTGATTTTATTTAATTTATCGCGTGCGATTTTATCGAAAAATAAAAGTCCAGCAGCACGTTCTATACTCTCTGGTGGCACCTGTTGTGGTATATTTATTATGATTAGTTTTAGGGTATACAATAAAATCTTGATTCTAATACACTGATGATTTACCTGGAAATTTGTAAGAGGTGCATTGTCATCTATTGGAGTATTCGGCATTACGAATGCCTCCATTTCTAACTTTGAATCGTGCGTTTCACCAACGATTATCTTATAAAAATGTGTAGGCACAGCCACATGATTTGTACCAATAACTTCATATCGAACATACTTCTTCCCATTAGCTTCTACTCTGTAATAATTGTATATTTAGTACATCAAGAAACATTCAAGAAAACAGATCATGTGAAATAACAAAATTCAGCTCACTTTGGCAAATACAAAGGACCGGTACAAACATACACGTCCTTATAAACTTTGGTCAAATGCCTGACGTATTTTTCCAGTCTGTTCCAAGAATCTCTGTTGAATCCCACGCCCACTTGCGGTGCCATGTTTGTCAGGAAGAATGTCTGATCTATGTGACTTTGAGCACACTTGTGATTTCCAGCTGCTGCCAAATGTCCACGATCATATCCGCTGCCTTTGTAATCGCTGTTCTCTGATCTAATTGTTAATTAAATTATTAAAACGATTCAAAAATACCAAGTCGATTAAAAACTACAGATATTTACCTAAAGAAGGGATGTATACTTGGATCAGGTTTAAATTCGCACTTGCTACGCGATATCTCGTTATTAGGTTGTAATTTATCTTTGTTTAAATGTTCAAAGACCCAATGAGCCACCCTGTTTCTTCTGTCGTATGAAAGAACAAAGTCTTCGTAGGATCTGACATGATCCAATCCGGGAAAACCGAATTTCATAATCTAGAGAATACAAAAATTATTTTATCACATTATTTTGTAGTATTTTGTAGTATTTCATCATCCTTTTTTCATTTATCCTGCAAGATTTTTGGTGAAACTTTTGACACGGTTTTTCATTAATTTAAGGTTAAGCGCGATTCGAATAACTTACTTCGGCCACTCTAGTACTCGTTGTCGATAATTTTGAACCCATATTCGTATCAACCTGTACGGGAACCGCTGCAGAAACGGTTCCAAATAGGGGTAAACCGGGCATTTTTTTAATGTTTACATTCGAGATAATATTAGTTCCACTGTCTCTTATTTCTGCATTCAAATGTCGTTGCTGCTCCGAGTATCTTCCCAGACACCAACCACTAAATCCTATGGTGGTCGCAGCACTTAATTTCAAAATAACTCGCGTCACCGTTCCCATCGTACGTTTAGTCATTTTGTTGTCAAGTAATTCTTCAGCGACTATAACCTCTTGTTGGTTGCATAACTGCGCTATATGTACGTTCAAACACAGTGCTGGCAATCACGTTACGACAGTGTGTCAGTATGCGAAGCTTTATATAATTTTACATATAAAATCATTGATAAGATAAATCTTAAGATATATGATAATTCATTTCGTAGTTTTAAAATTTACGGACGATTTGTCCGATACATCCGCAAACCCGCGGCTTTCCTCTACGAAATATATTACAAGTAATAGTTTTAAAATAATAGTCATAAAAAAAATTAATATATCATATCATCATGTATCATGTATCACGTTATAAATCATTCCTCTCAATTGGTCTTTTCGTGAATAAAAATTTCAAAAATGAAAATTCATGGACATTGAAATGCTAGCGCCGCGTGGCGGTGGAATGATGGAACTAAAATCTATTGCTATCCTTGTTACAACAAGAGCAACAGATTTTAGTTCCATCATTTCACCGCGACTGGTATCCAATAATTTAGGACATTTTTATTTGCGAAAATAACTTGATTGAGAAAATTAATACATGGATTTCTGTAATTGTAGTTTCATTCTCAAACGCTAAACTTTCTTTCCATATTCCAGTTGACGTTGCAAAAATGCATGAATAAAAATTTGAAATTTCTTTTCAGTAAATCAGACAAGGAGAGGGAAGTTTAACAGATGGCAGCACCTGTTTTATTTGTAAACAAGGCAATGATAATGTGCGACGTAAGTAAATCTTCATTTGCGAAGAAAACTAATTAGAAAAATTAATTTGCAAACTTCCACAGTTGCGTGTCTGTTTGTAAAACTTAAACTTTCTTTCTATATAGTTCACTTGTAAAATGCGAAAATGTGCAAAAATTTTAAAAATTGTATTCAACAGCTCGAAACTTGAATTTAAAATTGAATCAAAATTGTTGCATATACGATTTGAAAGAAATAGACTTCTCAGTAGTATGAGAATGATACCGTTTTTCATTTTTAAACCAAGAAGTCGCGTCTTGAGCCATTTTCAGCGGGAAAATTTGAAATAATCTTCTCTTCCAGCGATTGACAGTTTATCGTGAGATTTCGCATTTTGCTAGATTATAGTTCGAATGAAATATTGAAAACAACATATCGTAAAACATCGTAGATGTTTCAGGAAATGTGGAAACAATCATTGAACAAATAATATACTTTATTTTGTATATTGATTACAGCCATTCGGCCATATTACAACCTACCAACAGTAATGTTAAAATTTCAATCTTTTTTTTCCAATTTTTTTCAATTTTTTTACAATTTGTTTTCTTTTTCGGTATATTCGAGCAAGACCTATGGTGGAAAATGAGTGCCGCGTTGCGTCAGTCGTGCGGACCTACTGAGATACGGTGTTCCAAAAAAGAAAAAAAAGAAAAAATGAAACAAACTTCTTCTAACAGTTTCAATGAGCGAGACTAGTTCGAGGAGCAGTCTTACGCAGTAAAACGAAAACATCTCGATAACTTCGAAAAACGTTCCGCTAGATCGTTTCAAAATCTCTCAAAGAATCGAATTCCGTTAAAAACTCTGACAAGCACGCTACGGCGCAAAACGCGAGTTCTCGCATTTTGCGGTTTTATTTTATTTTATTTTATTTTATTTTATTTCTTTTAATCGACTAACCGTTTTCGACGAAAGTACTTTGGAAGCACTTCGAAACCGTTTTACGAGACGAAGGAGGAATTACTCTAGACTCGAAACTGTAAACCTAATCTGTCTTTATTTATTTATTTTTTTTTTCTTTTTCTTTTCTTCTGTTACCGTTACGCTAGACTCTATGAAAACAAGTCTGAACTTCTGTACGTGCTTAAATAGAATTCAAAAAACTTTGATAACTCGAATACTGGGGAATTCTACGTAACAAAGAAGCGGCCGTCGTCGTTCCCATCTTCTTCTTCTTCTTCTTCTTCTTCTTCTTCTTGTCTGCGTTCGTCGATTAGATCGAACAGAGAATGCCCCTTCTCGTTTAAGAGGAATTTGTTCGCCGTCGACTGCGCAGCTTCCAAAATCGCCTGTCCCTGGACGTATGATGAATAGAAATAGTGTTTTGTGCTTTGGAACCTTTCTCGGGCATGTACATCCTCAGTAGCCTGGCGGCGCGTTCCTCCTGCGACCTGTCCGCGGACTTTCCGCTCAGGAAGCTGAGCAGCTTCATGCTGCGACGTTTGATTCTCAACCGGTTCAAGAAATTCTTCTCGCTTGTTCTGGACGGGCTGCTGTCGTTCTGATCGTCCGAGTCCTCCTCCAATCTGCTCGTCTTCCGTTGGAACAGCTCCATTCGCTTTCTCCTTTGCTCTTGTTGCGCGTCGCCTCTCCGACCGTATCGGCTTCTCCTCGCGTCGCCGAGTTCCGGCCCCAGATATCCCTCGCCCCTCTTCGCCTCGGCGTTTCTGCTCTCCCTGGTCTCCTCCGCTCGCCGCGCCACCGACTCCAGCTCCCTCAGGCGTTCCGCTTCCTTCGACGCGCCGTCCGCCGCGCAGGTGTTGTCCTCGACGTCCGACAACTTTCTGTGAAGGTTCACTATCTTCCTGCGGAACTCCTCGTCCTCCTGGCTCAGCCTCGCGAATATACGATCCCTCTCGTTCCCGGAATCGGAACTCGTGCCGACGTTCTTCGACGCCGCCGTTTGAAACCGCTGTCACCACCACCCGACCTGGTCCTTCGCGCTCCCGGACGTGTCCTCCTCCTCCGGCAGCGGCTCCAGCCTCTGCCTGCCGAGGAAACACCGCAACGAGCTGAGGCTACCGCTGCCGAGCAGCTGGTCCATGTTCAGCTCCGACAGGTTGCAATCGTCGTTCTCCGACTCCTGGTCGGCCTCGTCCTCCGCCGACAGATTCAGCCCGTAGTTATCCTCGCCGAACGTGACGACGTTGCCCGAGCCGATGGGCGGCGGCTAGGGAAGTCAGGCACAGTTCGGGCTAGTGATTCTTTGCAAACAAAAGGGCAAGCAGATTGTCATGCAGATGCGTGCGAAGCTTACCAACTAATAGTCTGTCTCTTACTGACAATTAGATAGAAGAGATCGCTCTCTCTCTCTCTCTCTCTTTCTTTCTTTTTTTTTTTTTTTTTTGTCATAGATTGTACACGTTATATACGAGCCTCGCCGAGTTCCTCGCTCGAACGTCGTGGTTGAGGACAGAGACCTAATCGGTAAAATACCGGTATTTTTAGGTTACTATGCGATTACGTTTGATGAAACCGAAATTGTGCGAATATTGGTACGATGCTGTCGAAACGATGTTAGGTCGGTAGATGTAGATCGGTATAATGCCGGTAAATAAAATATTAATATACTAGAAAAGGAAAAGGGGACAATGATTAAATGTTTTCATAAAGCTGTCGGTAGTAAATTCTGATTCATCGTTGTATCTCCGTACAATATCAGCCACGATACTCTTGCTGAATTTTCAAAGATGACCGACTTCTCGATACGTTTTTCCTCTTTTTCGGTGAAAAATGACTAATTGTTGTACGTCGATAGATCGAAAGTGGAGTTGAAACAACGATCAATCGTAGAGTGGAAGAATATCCCGCTAAATTACTTAAAAAAAATTATTGGAAATATACCTAAGCGTCTGCGATATATTATTGAAGTTGACGGCCTAACAAAATATTAATTATCGTTTGTGTTAACAATTTTCAGATTCAAACATTGTAGTTCTTCAAATGTCCGAATATTTTTGCCACGCTACATTTCAGTTTCATAGTTCAGTTTATTGTTTGATATCGAGAAAAGTGCAATAAATAAATGAAATTTGTGTTACTATAAACTATAATGAATGTTCTATTATATTATTAAAAAATTAATCCAAATTTACTATTATAAACAATCGAAATCCACAACAATATTTTGAATAGCATGACGTCCGAATATTAAATAACAGTCACTGTACGTAGAAAATGAAAAATGTATTTTCGTCGGTAAAGCGGTACTGTACAGGTATATATTTCGGTATTTTTACCATTGTGGACATCAAATACCCATAAAATACGTATGAAAATCCCCGTATGACCACTCTTATACCAGTATTAAAACCAATTTCCCAAATAGTTGTATTATGATAATATGGGAGCAAATACCTATGGATAATACCTAAACCTCGAATTATTTCAGTTTTCAGTCTCTGGTTGAAGATGCCCGGCGAGGATACGAGATTTGTTAAGGGCCTTTTAATCACTTTGGACTTTAAATCGCAACACCACCGCCAACGTGATGGTACTTTTGCTTTCACTCTTGTACAGAGTATGCGGCAAGCTTTCTTCACAACAGGCGTGAGATCGATTTAACGAAAGAAGCGAAGCTGCCGTGCGCGCGCGAAGCAACTGTCGATCACTCGTGTTCGTGTTCGTAGCGATACCCTCGAATTTAGTTATATCAGTGTACATCCGTCCCTTCATTTAAAGAATACCGCTTTTTCCACGAGCGAGTCTCCTTTTAAATTATAACACTGTTCACGCGGTATATCAATTTACAACAATGTTGGTCGAAACGTTTGACGAGCCGTAAAATTTAGAGAAACGTTGCCAGCGAATATCAGTAAATTTATGAAAACTTGGCAAAAGATAACAATCATCCGAAAAGATTGACATTAACAATGAAAGTGAAGTCGAAATAAGCAAATATTTCAAGCGACGATGGTAATGAGTTTGTGCCGACTAAAAGGGAAAGCTTTTGAATGATACAAGTAGCGATACTGATACATCGAATAAAATTTACTTTTGTATTATTATTATTTATTCCTTTTTCTTTGTTAACCTTAACGAGATCGTGTATTTCTATACATATTTATAAACTCGTAATATTTGATATAATAATTTTATAATGCAATATATTTTATATTATAAAATTATTATAATAATATTTATAAACCTATACCAGCGTTTCTTTCCAATATTTTCCTTCTCTTTTGCAGGCTCTGTTTACGCGCTTTTCTCACTCGCTTGAAACTCCACGTGGAATGTTCTGCGCAAATGGAGGGACGGGTGTGTTTGTCGTGAGACAGCGTGTGGTTATTACCGAGCTCGCGGTGAAGCTCTCGTCGTCGGGGCCGCCGGAGGTCGGTGTCCCCCAGATGTCGTCGCCCGAGGTAGCACCGGACGTCGTTCCTTCCTCGTCGTTCGGATCCAACGAGAATTCCGTTCTCTCCGGCGGGACCGGCGACTGAAGAAGATATCCACCAATGCCCTCGCCAAGCTGCTCCAACAACGCCGACCGTTTGCTGACCATGTAACTGCTCGCTCGAGCGGTCCACGCTCTCAAACCCGTCGGTGGAGACTCGGTGTCCCGATTGTCGTCGTCACCCTGCTCCTCGAGCTCGTCGTCCTGATCCAGGCTGCTCACCGTGCCGAATCTTCTCAAAACTCTGAAATAACGGAACAACAACGAAGTAACATCGTTATCACGTCGAGTTTTCTCGCTTGTTCCAGTTTGATTCTATTTGTATTATACAAGGCGTTGTATTATACAAGGTGTTTCTTGTGGACCCACTTCGAGAGCTGATTGTACGCCTAAAAGTAATGAAAAAAAGTCATGTAAATATATCTGTCTTCGTTTATTTTCTGTTTTAATTACTTTTACAGAAGATGCAAAGAAATGACCAGCTTGCATTTGAAGACAAGCCTGCACGCGTCTTGTCGTTCATCTGGTTACTCTCTCTATCGTTCTTAGTCGTTTCTCGAATTTGTCGGAAGCGTTGCTCCATTCTATTTCGTAGTATTTCAGCATTTTCAATCCATGTTGCGTATACAATAGATTTTAAATGTCCCCACAAATGAAAATCGAATGGATTCAAATCCGGAGAACGAGCAGGCCGTGCAAATAGGACCTCCACGACCAATCCATTTATTTGCAAAGTGTTGATTTAAAAATTGTCTAGCCACTCGGTTAAAATGCGACGGAGCTCCATCGTGCATAAACCGCATACAAAGTCAAACATCGACTGGAACTTGCCCTAATATTTCGTGTAAACGCGTGCTGAAAAAATCAACGTACTTTGTGCCTGTTAGTTTCCCATCAAGAAGAAAAGGTCCAATGAAAAATTTATCAATTATTCCTGCCCATACGTTTAAACTAAATTGGTGTTGATGTCTTGAATGCACAATAACATGTGGAATTTCTTCATCCCAATTATGATTATTATGAAAATTGAATGTACCATCCCTGGTAAAACTAGCTTACTAGAGTTTGCTCTGTTTATAAAATTCATTATATCTCATGAACGAAGACAGATGGGACATGTATTTATCTGACTTTTTTTCATTATTGTTGGGCATACAATCAGCTCCCTGTTACGAAACACCCTGTATACTGCTCACAAAAGTTAGGGGATGTTTGAAAATGAACGTGATAAAAAAAGGCAAACGACCAGTTGCTTTTCTGATGTTCTTGTTTGATAAAAGAAAAAAAAGAAAAAATCAAAAGCTTCTTGTTTCTTGTCGCTTCATATTCATTTTGAAATATCCCCTAATTTTCGTGGACAGTGTATCTTACCTGTACGGTGGTTCACCGTCGCAGTCGAGATCGTCCTCGCTGCCATCTTCCGTGTTGCCATCGGCCGGAGTGTAAGCTGGACTGTTCCTTCCGGGGCTGTCGTGCAGCCCGTTTCTCAGTCGATGCCTGGTGCACAAGTCTGGCGTTGGCGGGACTACCGAGATCTTTGGAGGTAACGGAGAAAACGGATCTCTCGTCAGGGGCGGTGTCGGGCAACCTGACCTACAATTACATTACAGTACAGTAATCGAGAAAGAATACAGCATAGATTCTCGCGTTTTGTTGCTCGCAAGTTTGGGAGACCTCAACGATCATAATTACATCTCGGATGCATTTTCAGAAAACTCTGGAAAATAGGCATCGAGTTTCTATAATATAATATAATATATATCGAGTATCTATAATATATTCTATAATAACACATATAATATAAATATATCGCTTTCCACAGTATAGATATCTCAGGAATATTCCTCTCTCTAGATCCTCTCTCAGGACTTACAAAAAATCAAACTCGAGAAGATCTCCAGTATAGCCAACAATCTCAGATTGAATGTAAAATGCATGGAACGATGCTCTTTTGTAAACACGGTATATGAATATATCGTTTCCTTTTCATTTACATTTTCATCGTTGTTATCTTTCTTCCTTCGACGTTAAATGAATAAACAAATTCTTTTATTTTCCAGTCGTATCACCACGTTACCTGTGACACCTTCTGCAAATGTTGATGGAACTGGTGGAGTTCTCCTTGGAAGACGCGAGGCTGCCGTTCTTCTTCGCGTTCACGCTGTTGGATTTCACGGTGCTGAGGCTGGCGCTCGACGCTGTGCTCTGCTGTTCCACGTCCGAATTGATCACCTCCGTCGCAACGTCGTCCGCTATCGCGTGTCGTTCACGGTTCGCCTCGTTGCCGGTTTCTCGCGGCACTCGTGCCGCCAGATCCTCCGCCGTCCACTCCTCGATCGGCACCTCCTCGTGATCCGGTGGCGGGATCTGGTGAGAATTGCGCACCCACTGCGCCAGATGATTGTCTCCCGTCGAACTTTTCACGATACTGTCGATACTCTCGACGGAGCGCGACCCTTTCTCCTCGTCCTGTTTCTGCGACTCCCTGGTGGTCTGTCGAAAATGAAAGCATCGATAAACAACTCTCTCTCTCTCTCTCTCTCTCGAGGTCGAGAATTCCTCAAGATTGACTCACTTGCGAACTTTCCGTCGATTCTCTAATCGCGGCGGTGGTGAAATTGCTACCGGCGATCGGACTTTCCTCCGGACTGTCCTGACTCGGTGTTCCACCGTAGCCTGTATTTACATAGATTCTAAAATATAACGTGCATTAGTTACAGACCAGTCGACCAAAATCAATAGAAAAACAGTGACGAGCTTGTCCGAGTATTCGTCGAGCTCTGAACCTGGTGCCTGAACAGCGAGCAAACATCTCCGCCGCCTCGAAATCGTACCGGATCAGAGTTCCAACGAAACTGCAGCAAGTCGTGATACGTATGATGTGCCACGTAGGCGAAGCTACGTACATTTGTCGCTGAAGGAGATTGTGCCAGACGGCCTTCAGTTCCGGAGTTGGTGCACGCAGGATCAAAACGCGCCTTCGCGGACGACTGTGGGGGCTGCAACCACCGCTGTTCGTCACCTCGACGTGGCCGTTCTCCGAGCTGCCGGAAGGGTTGATGGCGATCTGCAGCCGGAACTCGGTGGGCCGTTTGCGGACGGTGAAACAGGCCTCGGCGATGTTCGACAGCCGCAGTGGCTCCTCGGTTACGAACAGGACGCGGTCTCGGGAAACTCGGGCGAACACGAGCAGATCGGTGAGAAGCAACGCCCACGAGGGTTGCAGCCGCGCGCGGCCCTCCACCTTTGCCAGCGCGCCACCGAATAACCTGCAACGACGCGAGTCGATCAGAATATATACAGATCGGTTTTTGTTCCTTTTCGACATCTCAGTGAATACGACGAGTACGCTGAAGAAATGGCAATTACGATTTGTTACTCGATGAGATTAAATTTCTCGTGGAAAGTGAAACGTGTTTGTAAATCTCGGACAATTTAGACAATTTATTTTGACAAAATGTCTTCTTGCTATTGACGTACCGGCACTTTGGATGCATCCCCAAGGTCAAACAACCGGTTATGTTGATTGCCAATATAAGAAACGATGCACAAAGTAACTTTTAGATTATTCATTTGCATTCTATTCTAACGAGAGTCAGTTGAAAGAAGAGAAATCACAGTGCACGCAGAATTTTAAATCGCGTTTTTCCAACCGGACGTCGTAGTGTTGACATTGATTGAGCTGAACAATAAAATTATCGATCTTACAAGAATAGGAGATAGCGTTGCATCTCCCTGTAATTTGATTCAACTTTGTAATTAACAGCTGCAACGTACTCTGTCCCGTTTGGCAAGTATAATCGTCACTTTTGAAAGCGTTAACTGCAAGTTCTTTCTCAATACTTTCGGGACGCACCATTGTCTGCCGGGCATGGCGAGGGTGAACGGTTTACATCTGGCGAAAACCAAACGTGACTCGACCTCCTGCAGGCTGAGCAGAGGCTTGCCGGTGTCGCGCGGTGGTTCCATCACGCCGGCGTTCGCGGTCGCTTCCCGGTATCCCTGAGCTAGGTCTCTGGCTTGCTGGCAGTTCCTCGGCGACGCCAGGCACAACAGTCTCGTCATCTCTCTGAAAGAAAATGTCGCAGACGGGCGTGCGCGGGCGATGGCGATGGAAATCCGGCAAGAACCGACGAGCAATGTAACGAGAACGAACCTATAGTGCTCCAGAGGTAAGAGCAACACGCCCGTCAGATCGGGTCGCCTTTTGTGCGGCACAGCCGGCTCGCAGACGAGCTTCGCGAACGCCGTGTTTCGTCTGAGCGCGACCAGCAGGCAACACGCGCGCTGCAGCCCGCTCAGGTATCGTCTGTAGGCGGCGGTGATCCTCGGCACTCGGCACAGGTAACTCTCCACCCCGCCGCCCTCGTCGCGGATCTCCTCGGAGATCTTGAGCAGCTCGTCGAGATTTTGGAAGAGGATGAGATAGTCAGCGGCGGAGAGGACGTCGCGCCTCTCGGCCAGAGGCGCCAGGAAACGCGTGTGACCGCTCTTCAGGATGCCCCAGTACCGCGTCTCGCGCACCGACAGCTCCTCTTCCGGCGGCGCGTCCGGCGCGAGGTTCGGAAACACCTGAATGGCCCGTTCAAATCGTGCCATTCACCAAAATTTGACAAAAAGAGAGAGAGAGAGAGAGAGAGAGAGTGTGTGTGTGTGCGGCGTCGCATGCAGAAAAGAAGGTAAGACGGTCGTTGTCGTTGTTCCGGTGTGCATGCTCTGCAAGCTGAGGACACAGTTGCGACGCAACACGCGGCTCGCCGTCGGCATCGATGTCGGGGGCACAGGGTTGCAATAAATAAACGAAATGCGAGAGATGCTTTTAAACAGAACTTGTTGAGCAACAAAAAAGGAAAAAAGGAAAAGACAACGTGGTCCGTGTTACATGATAAAACATAACTGCGCCATAACTTAATAACGTGTCCGGCAAAGACAAAGAAAAAGAGAAAAAAAAAAAAAAAAAGAAAATGGACACGCGCTATACACTACGCTCGCTCGGGAGTGAGTTACAAGATAATCACGGTGGGGAGAGAGGAAGAATGTACACAGAGAAGTATCGCGCGACCACAACGTGCAACGTTGCAAAAAAACACAGAAAGAAATTATAAGCTCTAAGACGACGCATGCAAGACGACGCGCTTGCGAGACGACTCTTGGTTCAGAGACGCGCGGGTGACGTCCGATCGGCTCGAATTTGAAAACACTCGAGATACTTCGACGCAAAGAACGACGCTTCGTTTCGTTTGTTAAACCAGCACGCAAAACAGCTTTCCTTCGTTCTCGTCGTTCACGAGAGAATGGACGAATGAGGGCGGTACACTGTACGAGAACGTAAAAGTGACGAGGCGATCGGTCACGATTCGAAACCAAAGCCTCTCCGTCCGCGCGAATCCGCTCCTACGGACGAACGAAGCAACTTCGACGCGAGTTTGCTAGATTCAGACTAGGACGCCTGTACCGACCTCGGCGTTGAACGCAACCGCGTGGTGGCCGACGCCGATCGACTGCTGCAGGCTAACGTTCATCGAGTTAGGCCGGTGCATCGACGAGTGAACGTTCCCCTTGCGGTAAACCTCCAGGATTAGTTGGTTCGTGGCCGCCTGGATCAGTCCGAGGATCTCCTCGCGCGACCGCGTCACCACGTTCGTCATGTCGACGAACACCACGTGATCACCTGGCCTCAGGCCAGATCGTTCCGCCGGGCTGCCTGGGTCCACGCGTTCCACGCGGGGTGGCCTTCCCCACGACAGCGAGAATCCCCATGGAATCTACGCGAATTGGACGGAAGGAACACAGTTCGGTTAACACAGCGTCGGAGAAATGTCAGAGAAAAGAGAAGTAACAAACGGTTCGTGGGGAACGTCGAAGGAACGCGACGCCGGGGGAGGGCACAATGAAGAGTGTTACGACGGCGCACGGCACGAGACTCGTTTCGTTAACGCCACCGACAAAGCAGCCGTTCAGGGACCGCCTGCTTAAAAAGAACCTGCGATCGGACTTGTCGCAAGTGGACCCCTGCCACTCTGTCGGGGCAATTGCGCGAAAACAATTACGACGTGCACGTGGATCGAAAGAAAGACGCACGATACACGTGTGTATGTATGTACGTCTATTTTTCAAGAAGGGAAAATTTTTTTTTTTTCTAGAGAAATGGCGTCCACGTTCTTATTAAGCACACTATATATATATGTGTGTATTTATCGTACATTTATATATATTTATATATGTATGTATGTATGTAAGTTTATATAAACACACTATATATATATATATAAACACATTATATATATAAATAGTATATTATTATTATTATACAATTTTTATTAAATCCCATATACCTTGAGTTATATATATAGATAGTATATTTAATAAAAATTATATAATAATAATAATATGCTATTTATATATATATATATATACTGTGTTTATATATATATTATATATAGTGTGTTTATATACATTTATATGGTGTATGTCTATATATATATATATATATAGTGTGTGTTTAATAAGAACATGGACGCCATTTCTCTGAAAAAGATACTCTTTTACGTTATTTTTTTATATTTTTATTATTTTTAAAAGATTTTGCTCAGATTGAAAGTACCGTTACACCCTCGATTAATAGAGACAGCTCAAAACGTAGGTTAAGACAATCTGTCATTCTATGCCTCATGATTGACCAAACATTATCAAATCCTATCAAACCAGCCTGGTCTGTCCATGGAAATCCAATTGTCCAGAGAACTGTCAAACAATTACAAACAATTTTGGGGTTTTACAAACAATTGAGACGCTCGGGCGACGATCAAATTTTATGAAAAAAGTACTTTTCAAAATCACTGAAACTTAAAACACCGGTTCAACGATAACGATCCCGATAAAGGGCGTTTGCACGCGTTTGGAAGAAACGATATCAACGTGTTGGATTGACCATCTCAGTCCACCCGATGCCAATCCAATTGAAACTGTTTGGTCGATCGCGAAGCTACCATAGACTTACAAGGGACACGTGTCTCGACAAAGGAAAACGCAGGTCGTCGAATTCGAGAAATATGGAGGTCATTACTATCAATCGAGCGCGTAATGGTATTACAGGTGAGACTCTCGATTCGTGTGAAAAATTTTTCAGAAAAAGAGTATCTTTTTTCCTTCGGAGGAATGGCGTCCGCTGCACGTCGAAAGTAACGAAAGTGAGAAACGACTCGCCTGATTAGCTGCAGTCTGCCTTATCAGTCTCCTGGTGACGGTGCATGGTGTTCTGCCACCCCTGGCTGTGAAACCCGGATGCAGAGGCAGGCCGGTCAGAGGATCGATAGGCTCTAATTCGAGATGCCTCAAATACGTCAGGTCTTCCGCTCCTGAATTATTATTATCTGGCTCTCCGTCCTTCGACAGCGGTGGCGAGACTCCACAGTCTTGCGGCAGGCCGGCGTATGGGTTGCTCGTGTTTCGACCGGTTCCTGCTTCTAGCGGGTGCCATGTCGCTTCCTGAAAATTGACGATTGCTCAGCGAACGGTGGAATTGTCGAATCGTTCGATCGTCGCCGACAGTTTTGCCAATCTCTACCGTGAACACCGACACGGCGTTAACTCGCGACGGAACCTTCCAACCACCAACTTTTATTATCAGTTCTCTCTCTTTCTCTCTCTCTCTCTCTCTCTCTCTCTCTCTCTTTCTTTAACGTTGAAACGCGAACTTCAAATCGAAAACCACAAACGTTGCGAAACCTCCGATTGAATTCGATCGAGGCGGCTCGACGCGGCTCAACAGAACATGAATATTTTCAACAATACTCCGACCACGAAGAACACCACGCAGTAAATGGCCACCACGATCATCTCTCGCCTCGGTTGCGTTGCGCGAACGACGCCGAACGAACGATCCCGAGATCAAGTTGCCGACGATATATTTCGTCGCGTGGCACCTGCCACCTGCCACCTTTAACGAGGTCAAAGCGCAAGTGAATCTTCCTCGCCGGGTAACGTTCCACTTGCTTACTCGTTCTCTCTCTCTCTCTCTCTCTCTCCCTCTCACTCTTTCTCTCTTCGTAACGAGCTTAGCCCTGACCTTAAGCCAGGAAGACTTAGGAATCCGCGTAAACAGCTGACGTGCAGTCACGTATATCAAATTTCCTCGTCTGCCAAAACGCTATTGCGGCTGAACGCGATATATTTCTCTCTCTCTCTCTCTCGTACCAGTTAAAAAAAATCTTACGACCAAAGAGATACACAAATGAGTATATTTACCTTATCTTGCGACAGAGGCAGAGGCAGAGTCATACAGCCCAGCAACTCGCTACGTCTGAAACACGAGAAACGAAAGAGAGTGGCATGAGTGTACACGCGCGTTTTATGTCGACTGTATCGTGTGCATAACAGTGTCCTATCGGGTGCTTGAATCTATCGGGTTATCGGCGCTACCGGCGTTGCTTGATACGTACGACAGACAGACACACACACACACACACACACACACACACACACACACAGACACACACGTACACAAGTTTTAACTATTTACATCGGGGCGGTGGGAAGCGGAGAGAAGGCAGACAGAGTTTCGGGGTTGTTTCCCGTTGTACACCGTTGCAGAGACGCGCGGATGTCCGCGAGTGCACGTGGTGAACACGGTGCGCATGCCTCGCCGGGAATCGATTCCCCTCCTACCGCAAAGAATCCGCGCATACCCCCAGAAATTCGTTTTGCTATTCAGATGGACCGTTGCCTCTCGAATCCACGCAAAATTATCCATCGTATTCGGGCCGGCGTCCCTCGTTATCGACCGGTAAATAAACCGGTCGTACTTTCTTCGCGCGGCCAACCCTTGGACCCAAACTCGAATCGCATTACCTCCGCCTCGCTCTCGAGAGAAAGTAGCGAGTTTTTGGAATCGCGCGTTTAACAGAGACAGAACGTGGTGATGGGGAGGGGTTAGAGGAGGCGGAGGGAGGGTGGAAATATTGGGAACGGGGTTGCTTAGCTCGTTCGTCTTGGGCTTAACGAGACCGAGCCGTAGTTCTTGACCCCGATATTCTTTTCCTCGGAGACAGCGCCTACTTCCGTGCCCTTTCGCCGCGAAATGGCACGATCGCCACCTTTCCCTCGTCCCCTCCCCCCCCCCCCGCCCCACTTCCCTCCTCCTCCTCCTTTCCCCGTCCCTTCGTCCGTTCGCATGAATTTTTCATCCGTTCGCGATCAATGTCCCTGACGAAACAGCAGTTTCCGCGGCGACGTTGTCGACGGACGCGTGTCTCGCAGCGAGTGTCACGGCAGCCAGAGGGAGAAAGGTCCGATTACGAGTTTGTCGACGACAACGCGTTTAAGTTTAAAACTGGCTGGATTGTCCTTTCGCTTTCTCGAAGATCATCGACGACGTTTCCTGACGGGTAGATGCAGGTAAACGCGGATTAGTATCTCGATTGTCGTTTGGAAGAAACTCGTGGGGCTCGCGTGTCGATAACCGAACGAATCGTTTTGGCCCCTCTCGTGCACGCGCGTTTTCTTTCTCCCGAGCATGCTCCTCTCTCACCTTGCACGACGATCTCTGTGCCAAACCGCGATGTCCAGGGACGTGGTCTTGCTGGTGTAGTGGTTGTTGTTCGCCGGGCAGGGCAGCACCAAGGTCTCGTGGAAAACGGGATTCGGCGTGGCCCTGTGCACCGCTGTCCTCTTCACCACCCCCTCGCCGTTCGCGTTCTTCAAGCTCGCCTTCACGTAAGCGTGAACGGGACCTTCGTACGCCCTCCTCAGGTCCTTGCACCGTATCACTGCGCGAAAACAGAAAGACTGAGAGGCCATGTCAGGTCACGTCACACTGTCTACACGTCCTCCTACTTTCTTTCGAGCCGCGAACAACGATATACCGATGGTCGATCGGCACGGAGAACGTGCGGAAGCAGAGAGAGAGAGAGAGAGAGAGAGAGGCAGCAGAGTTCCTCAAGGAACTCGTTTCACTCCTCGACGCACTACGCGCATCCCGCGAGCGCCCGGCCAATGCGGCACTTCTCTCTCTGCTCGCTGCGACACGCATCCACCACGAGGAGCGATCTCGAGTCAAACTTCAACTTGAAGGAGAAACGAGAGAAAACCGATCCGAAGGAATCGATGTGACCGACGACCACCGCGGCTAGAGTTCGTCGAGGCTCTAGCTCGTCAACAAACAGGGAGTTACCTACTCGACGGGTGGGTTTCTTCGTGCGTCGACGAAGAAGAGGCAGCTAAAGGAATGGGGGAGGACCGTCTCTCTCGGACGGTTTTGTCGAGAGTTGTTTACGCAAGGACGTGCACAGAGAGCGGAGAATCAATGTTGGTAGGCTTACTAACCGGGAGCCAATTGCCAGGAGGGTCTGTGGGTTACTGGCACAGTCGTCTATCGCGGGGTGCCAACTGAGACACCCCCTCTCGTGGCGTGTGACCGGCGCATGCCTTCTCGCAACAATGTTTCAGGGACGTCTTCGCGCCGCGGAGACCCGTGCGAGACTTCCTTTCAATGTGGGTGGGTGGAGCGGGGAGGGTTCGCGTGTCGCGTGTTTCGATCTTTCGAACGTTTACTCGCGTGTACTTCGTCGTGTTGCAGTGTACAACACGTGATACAACCTAACGCTTTTGGAACCGGGCAGCTTCTTCTCCTCGCGCGCGTATCATCTACTCACCACGCACGTGTATCTGATCGGCCACGACGGAATACTCGATCTCGATCGATCCGTGGCAATTCTGTCGCGGCGGCTCGCTCTCCGGGCTGAACTTGAGACACCTCCTGACAGTCGCCACCAACGGAGTCTCTGGGGTGTTGGACACCGAGGTCAGAAGCGACTTGGAGCTGTGGAAATCGTCGGTGAGAGTCGATTTCGGACTGTCCAGATCCCAGGTGTTTGCTTTCCTCTCCACCTCCACCCCTTCCTCCTCCTCCTCCTCCTCCTCCTCCTCCTCCTCGTCTTTGCGTTCGTCGAGCTCGCTGAACAGAGCCTTCGGCTCGAACACGCACTTCTCGTGGTTCAACGTAGCGTCCAAGTCGGTCTCCAAAGCGAGTTTCTTCACGTTTGGATTCACTGCTTCGACCAGAGCATCGTCCCCTGCTGCTTCGTTTGGTTTCGCATCGGCGGACGGGCTGCGACTGGACGATCGTCTCTTTGCTCGCTTCCCGTTGAACGTTTTCTCGTTGTCCTTTCGATGGCGTTTCCTGCGTATTCCCCGCTGCCTCTTCAGTGTGAATTCTCCGTCGTCGAGGTCGTTGGTGGGCGAGGCGAAGGCCCAGGACATCGGTGACGGGTCCTCCAACAGTTGACTAGCCGAGGAGACGGAACTGTCGTTGTGCAACGCGGTCCCCTCGTCCATGATCGTCTCGTACGTGTGATCGGACTTGGCGGGGCTCTCCTCGCCACGGCTGCCCTCGAGAACCTTCTTCCTCTCCTCGACGTCTCCCAAAAGTATCTCCGCCACCGTCTTTCCGGTAAAGTTCATCTCCTGCTCCCTAGACAGTAATGAAACTGTGATTGACGACTTGTTAACGCCACTCGACGATTTCTATGTATTTGTAATTTGCCCGACCCACAAGCCAGAACTTCTCGTCAATACAAGGAAATTATACTCAATTTGACACTACAAAGAAATTGTATTGAATATAATTATATTATATTTGACTATATAATATTGTATCATTATATTGTTTACATTATATTTGAGTATATAATATTATATTATTTATATTGTATTTAATTATATATTACATTAAATACAATTTCTTTATATTGTCAAAGAAATTGACTCACGAGTTATGCCACACTTGCATTTGCAACATTATAGTTTCAGAAGTGAGTTTTCGAGAGAGAATACTATTACAAAAAAATATAAATGTTAATATTATATTTAATTATATAATATTATATTATATACTTATATATTGCATTAAATACAATTTCTTTATATTGTCAAAGAAATTGCCACACTTGCATTTGTAACTTTATAGTTTCAGAATTGACTGTTTGAGAGAGAATACTATTACAAAAAAATATAAATCTCAACACTATACTTGATTATATAATATTATATTATTTAATTATATATCATACTAAATACAATTTCTTTATATTGTCAAAGAAATTGCCACACTTGCATTTGTAACTTTATAGTTTCAGAATTGACTGTTTGAGAGAGAATACTATTACAAAAAAATATAAATCTCAACACTATACTTGATTATATAATATTATATTATTTAATTATATATCATACTAAATACAATTTCTTTATATTGTCAAAGAAATTGCCACACTTGCATTTGTAACTTTATAGTTTCAGAATTGACTGTTTGAGAGAGAATACTATTACAAAAAAATATAAATCTCAACATTATACTTGATTATATAATATTATATTATTTAATTATATATCATATTAAATACAATTCTTTATATTGTCAAAGAAATTGACTCACGAGTTACGCCACACTTGCAGTTGCAACATTATAGTTTCAGAAGTGAGTGTTCGAGAGAGAATACTATTACGAGAAAAATATAAATCGTCCGTAAGACAGAGTACATGTTTTTCTCGGAAAACGAACAATAAGAAAAACAGTGAATATTGAAAAATTCATTGCACGTATCGTAAAGAAAGTCGATGATAAAATTAACGTTGGAGGTCGATCATGAAACAGACACAGAGGACTCTCCGACCTTCTGAGACCCGCGAGATCCTTAGAAGGAATAAAGACGCTATCTGTAGACTATAAATGACACTCGGAATTATTGAATTCTGTTCGAGCTATCGAACGATTCGGACACAGAGCTGCAGCGCTTTTTGTATAAACGCCAAAGTGTATAATTGTATAAATTGTATATGTTATGTATATTTTTTACAGTATACTGTATATTTCTGTATACTGAATACTACATTTCTGTATTTCTGTATACTACATGTATATTTCTTACAGTATACTGAAAGGAAAAGTCGTGAAGTTAACCTCTTGCGCTGGTATAACGTGCCACGCACGTCGAGAACTTTTTGTTTCAAAATTCCACAATAATTTCTCAGTTTTAAGTATATTTAAGTAAAACAAAATAGGCAAAACAAATAATAAATTTGTTTACTTGTCAATCATTTCTATCCAACGATGTCATACCGACGAGTTCAAAAAAGAAAACGACGAATTATTGCATACGGTTTGGTCGCTCGTTATGGTCCGCAATCCAGTTGCCAGCGCAAGTGGTTAAATAGCGGTGCAATAGCAATCTTTCTTGTACGTAAGAAATTGTAAACGAAATTTCAAAAAAATCATCATTCGAAAGATCGATGGTTTAGATTTAATGTTAACCCCTCGCGTTGGCAGCTGATTCACGGACCATAACGAGTGACCAAACGGTGTACAATAATTCGTCGCTTTCCTTTCAAAATTTATATGCTGGAACATCAGTGGATAGAAATTACTAAGAAGTAATTATTCATTTTGCCGGGTTACATTTAAATATATATATATATATATATGTATTTAAAAACTGTGAAAACACTGCAGTTTTGGAAAATTCTCAACGCGCGTGACGCGTCACTGCAGCGCAAGAGAATGATGCTTCGCGTGTCGCTTTACCTGTTGAGAACCTCCGTGACCGTGTTGTCCATGTTCTCGAACTTGGGTAAGTCTTGGTCAATAGCCAGACTCGACAGTTTCCCAGCGAGTGGCGTCTGATTGTGAGAGTTGGCCTTAAACGAGCCGGTGGTGGCCGAGGACGCCTTGCCAGGACCGTGGTACGGTGTCTTGTTCCGGCCGTGAATCTTCGTGATTCTCGCCAGCTTCGGCAAGTACGACATCCTCGAGCAGTCCGCGAGCTTGGACGTCGTTCTACCCTGGTTTTGGAAGTAGATCCTGTTCTTGGCGAACGG
This sequence comes from Tetragonisca angustula, assembly GCA_036937485.2. Taxonomy (NCBI): domain Eukaryota; kingdom Metazoa; phylum Arthropoda; class Insecta; order Hymenoptera; family Apidae; genus Tetragonisca; species Tetragonisca angustula. The sequence continues at coordinate 141,072 of JAWNGG020000026.1, read as the reverse complement.
CACGCAGTCAGCCTCCATCACGTCCTCCGGGCTGGTGGCCATGGAGATTTGCTGAAAGAAGTCGGACACGTGCGACTGTAGATTCGCCCTGGCCTCGTTCACGATGTTCTGCGGCAGCTCGTTGTCGCTCTGGAACGACCTCTTTGTCCTGGCCCTCTTCATGAAGAGCGCGGGATCCGTCGGCAGGGTGAGCGCTGTCGGCGAGCACTTGCTGCCCGAGGGGAAGAACGTCAACGGGCCGATATCGGCGTCGACCCGCGGCGTGCTCTGATAGAAACTCTCCGAGACCGATGACTTTTTCGGCTGCTGTGACATCGATTGACGTTTGTTCCCCCGTAAATTAGGCTTCGTCGCCTGAAACCAAACGACACACGTGCTCGTTACTCTCGAGAGTAATTCACGTTGTCACCCCGATAATTCGCCGGGTGTGGTGAATACGAGAGCGAACGAGTCGAGGCAATCGATAATACCTGAAAGTACGTTCTCAGGTCGCTGCCGTGACTTCTGCATCTTCTCCGGCGAACAGGCGTCGTCCTCGCCGAGGCCACTACAACGTTCTCGGCATTCTGGCTGGCTACGGTCCTCGTCCTCGTCCCAGCGGCGGGAGGGGTGTTAGATAGATCCCGAAAGGGCCTGCGGGGCGCCTTGTTCAAGTTAGGCGGACCGTGAGGCGTCGAGCTGCTCGCTGACAATGATCTCGAAACCGTCCACTTCAGCATCGTCTGAAGGCAGAAAAAGCAAATCCCTAACTAAGCGGAAACGCACCTAACGTGCCTCCATTCGCCTCCACTGCCCTTTCGCTGAGAAGCTTTACAACAACTTTATCGATTCCGAGCCAGACGACCGCGAAACCAAAACTTCACGCTTCGTCGTCGAAATTTCTTATCGTCGAACTCTCGGGGAAACAAGATTCGGTAACGTTCCGATTTTTCGCGGAAGAAAGTAAAAGGAAAGAAGCACGGAAAGGTTGTCGCGCGTTAAAGGGAAAAGACAATCGCAGAAAGGAAGAGGGTGACGAATCGAGCATGCAGGCTGCCGAAAATAAATGTCCGGTTCTAATTAAGCGGCAGGTCAAGAACAGTGACAAAAAAGAAACGGAGGAAGAGAAATAACAGAGAGAGAGAGAGAGAGAGAGAGAGAAAAGGAAAGAAACGAAAGAAATGGACGCACCTGTCGCAGCATACGGGAAACAGTAAAACAGGTGAAACCCGTACACCTGAGTCTTTTTCACGACTTAACACTTGGTTTACCTCTTCAACGAACGGTCGAACGATAGCTTATAGTCGTGCTATAGCAGCACACGTGTCAAACGAGAATTTCGCGGTGGAAAGAGAGACCGACAGAGGAGCGAAGCTCTAAATGACGGGCGAGGGAAATGAAATCGACGGCGCGAAGAGAGATTTCGCTCTGTCCCGAGGCTCGCTGATCCAAGCTAATTGCCAATTCGATCAGAACGATCGGATTTCGCGAATACCCCTTTGTTCGCCAATTGTTCGAATACATTCGCGAGTCTTTTTGGTGTTGTTCGAAGATATATATGAAAGACAAAGGGGGAAGAAAAAAGTATGAAATTTCATGCTTTCCAAAAAAAAAAAAAAAAAAAAAAAAAGAAAAAGAAAATTGTCGACAATCGGACTTTTCGCTTCTAACGGTTTCTCCCGTGGCAGAAACGCGTGCTGCGTTGTGTCGTGTATTGAATTAGGTATAAAAACGCGTTCATTTGCATACAGACTGTTGCCATGCCGTGCACGCGTTCCTTCCTCCATCTCGACACGCACTTTTTCACGCGCGGTACGTACGTTTCGTAGACCCGGGGCCTCTACCTGTCCTCTCCGTCGCGTTCTCTCCTGCTCTGTGCGAGAGTGCGTGTGCAACGTGTAACACGCAACCCCTTGAACGACTACGTACCGTACGCACGGTGAACTTACGAAACAGCATGGGCACCTGCCCATATGGTGGCGATCGCGTACACACAGCGTGCCTTCCATCTGGTCTCTGGCGATGCACGAGAGACCACCACCTCGTCCACGGTGTCGAAAAACACCGTCAACCAGAGACGATCGCTATCTTCGCGCTTGTTTCACCCTCGCTTTAACGTATCGCCCGCAATTCCCTCCCTTTCGCCTTAACACCCACTCCGTTTTCCCGCCAGAAACCGTGAGAAACGTGCGTGCGTGCAACTGCAACATTCACGCTTCATTCATTAACGCCGGAACCACCGCTAGACGATTAAAATTTCCATCGATTCAACCTCTCGCGCCGCGCACGTCGAGAATTTTCTGTCTCAAAATTACGCGATATCCTCTCAGCTTTGAGTAAAACAAAATAGGCGAAACAAACAATAAATTTATTACTTCTCAATCATTTCTATCCAGTTATATCAATTATAAAAAATTGGTCACTTTGACCACTTTGATAGTTCTCTGCAAGGGGAGGATTGCGCCGGCCATTTCCAATCAGTCGTGAACAGTTCAACAGAGAAGGAATAGTTGTATTTGTTCTTCAAGAAAACTCGCGACAGACGCCAATCTCGAGCTAATTACCTAAACAATACCAGAACGATTGACATTAAAACTACACAAAAATGGCCAAAGTGACCAGTCATTTGTAATTACGACAGTGATTATTTATCATTTTCGTTAGATATTTTACAGCGTATTTTTAAAGAATCGAACAATCTTTCGCGAAGCGTATGAATAAACGCTTGTACACTCCATTGTTATTTCTCTACTTCTTACGACTTTGATAATAACATATTGCGTTATATATTTATATAAATATATTAAATATTATACAATATATTTATCAATATAAATTAATATATCATTGATAAATTCATTATTTGTTTCGCTTATTTTATTTCACTTAAATATACTTAAAATAACTGAGGAAACTATTGCAATTTTGGGACAACAAATTCTCAACGTAAGAGGTGGAACCACTTGCGCTGGCAACTGGATTGCGGACCATAACGAGTGACCATAACCGTGTACAATGATTCGTCGCTTTCTTCTTCTTTCGAACTCGTCGGTATGATACCACTGGATAGAAATTATTGAGAAGTAACAAATGTGTCCTGGATTATATCTGAATATACTTGAAACCGAGAAAACATTGCAATTTTGGGACGAAAAACACTCGAGGTGCTGGTTAAACGAACTGTAATCGCGTGGTTGCGAACGCACACAACCGGAACGCGTTGAAGAGGAAATTTCCACTGGGATTCAACCGACGATACGTTTTTAAAGATCGCAGAACGTTCGGGCCGCTCGTGCGTCTCCTCTTTAAAGGACGAAAACCAGTTGCGCGACACGCGCGTAACAAACATTTTAAAACGTTTCGCATGTTCCCGGCGGAACGAGCGTAACGTAAAAGTGGTACGCGCGGTCTCTTTGCATAATGCAAAGTCTCGCGACTCGTGAGACCGTCGACCGAGTGAATCTCCAGAGCGTAAGGACGACTAGTCTGTCGAGGTGGCTGCATCTGCGGTCTAATTGCAAGACCCCTGTCCCCCTCCCTCCCCGTTGTGGTTCGATTGGCGACACTTGGCCTGTGCTCGGAATTTCGGTTAGGCCGCCGCGTGCACTCACCCCTAAATAACGACAGTGATTATAGCAAAAATAAATACACGCGGCGGCGCGTTGACAAGCAGCTGGCGGGCTCTCGTTAACGTGATTACAAGTTGCAAAGACGATAAATCTCGAGTGCGTGCGAGACGCCTAGAAAAAGGGTGGGAAGTGACCTACAGTCCACCTGTAGCTCTTATCGCCTCATCTGACCGATACACCGTACGCAAAACGACAAAAACGAATCGCCATAGGACGGAGAAAGAGAGAGAGAGAGAGAGAGAGAGAGAGAGAGAGAGAGAGAGAGACTGTTCATTGTTCGAGGCATTGTACGTCACTGGCTGGCACGCACCAAGCGAACCAAAAGGAAACAAGTGCAAGGAGAAAAGGGGTTCGTCGAGAGAGACGTTGAAAAACACACACTCTCCGCGCTCTGATTATACTCTGACCCTCTTCGACTAATTGCCGTGCGAGTGTGACAAACTCAGTTCACGCGCGAATGAAAACTCACCGTCGACTGTGAGTCGAACACTCGGCTCGAGTTATCTTCCCAAAAATTCCTCTCCTTTCCGTGAAAGGTGTTTTCGTTCGATGGACGAGCGGCAAGTGGCGGCGAACGACGACAATGAATTGTTCCAGGTACTCTACGTTTGCACCGTTCGGATAGAACCGTGGCCCATATATGTCGCATTTTATAGGCTGTAAAGCTTTCCTTTCTTTTTCTTTTTTCTTCTTTATTAACCCGGCTCGCGTTCCAAATGTAAAAAGGGGCGAGGTGGGGTTAGGTTGGCCCCCTCGATCAGGTTTAATCCGTTTTTTTGCGCACCCCTTTCGCGCACAAAGTCTCTCCCTTCGCGTCTTCAACCCGGCGAAGAACGAGACAGGATCGAGCGTGGTGATTTCCTTCAGCGTTCGGGAAAGGAGTGAAATAGAGCGGCGCGACGGTTGAAAACCCTTTAACGTGCTTACAAGCACGACCCTTTCTTAATGTATGCTGTAGAAGCTGTTTTTAACGAGTTTGGCGTCGAACGCTCTCGTCGAGGATGGGAATTAAGAGTGAGGTCCGAGGGCCTCCCCTATTATCTACCGGGGGGCCAGCTTCCTTTATTATTATCCGAATCCAGCGGATCTTCGCGTTCAGAATCTTCGTTGCTTTACATTCGAAAGGATCTCGCTCACGATCTTTTGACAATACCGAGAGCTGCGACCATCGAGGGTCAAATGGGAACGAGATAACACGGCGAGACGCAGCGAAGAATCAGCTGGCTCAGCCACCCTATTTCCCGCTGTCGCGCGATTCATTTCCGTGCAGAACCGCGTAACGAGTGTTCAACGCGATTATTCACCGCTCGGCGGGGATAAAGAAGCAGGCGTTAACGTGGTCGCGATTTCGCCAGGCAGAAATAAATGTTTCGTTCTTGCGAAATAAATCGCAAGTCGAGATCGTTCCGACAGTCTGTTCCGATCTCTGCGTCGAAAATCGATCGACAGATAGACAAAGTTTCGACTGTGCCGACGTACCCCTTTCTTCGAACGTCTCTCCTTCGAGGTAGAATGACGATCGTTGAGGATGAAAATCGTGGCCTCGAGAGAGAGAGAGAGACAAAAAAGGGAAAGAAGGTTCCGCTCGGAGAGAGACACAGGCTGTTGCGCGTGAAGGAACGAGGTGAGAGGAGGACGAAAAGCAGGAAGGGAGGGCAGGTGAGCACTTGGTACCTAATCCCTTTTGAAAACGTCGCGAACACACGAGCGCGAAGGTTACACGTACGTACGTACGTACATGCACGTTGGGAGTACACGAGGCTGACGTGCACGGGATACCGTGAGCGCTCCCTAAAAATGGTCTATTCAGCGCGACGTAGCGAACACCCTCTTCCCCCCCGCCCCCCTACTCGCGTAACCTTCCTTTTTCTTTCTTTCCTTCCTTCCTTCCTTCCGCGCTCTTCGCTCCGAGACTCGGCTCTGATTTATATTGAATTGACCCCGGACACACCTTTTGCCGGTGTGACGTTTTTCTCTCTCTCTCTTGAAATGGTCCCGTGTCTCGTCGAGTACGGCTCGAGGTGAGAGAGACGAGCGGATGCCAGAGAGGCAGAGAAAGGAGGGACAAGCGAAACCTTGTGGTACGCAACAAGGGGAGAGATTTCACAAGAGAGCCAGTCGAGGACAATCAAACGCGCATTCACGTCGCCGATTTACGTGCGCACGGTTTTTTTTTTTTTTTGGCAATGGAGCGAGACGGACGGAAGATTGGCCGATGAAAGGGAGATCGAAGAATCGGAGCGAAGCTGGAGAGGAAACCTGGAGAGGAAACTGGCGTCCCGAGAAGACAGACTTTCGGTTCGCCGCTCTATTTCGAGCACACCTGTCCCCCTGGTTTCGCCCTTCCTCCTGTTTCGCTCCTATTTCCCATACCGTATTTCTTCCCCCTCTCCTCGACGTCGCAAACTTCTCGCAACCTCGTGTTTTCTGATGTTTTGTGTTGCTATTATTATTAGAGTGGAGTCGGAAGTTTACGTCTCTGATCGTGAGTACTTTGTCTGTCTTTTGTCTTTTGCATAAATATGTAAACATTTGTACAGGGTGTACCTGAGTCGGCAGTGATTCTGAGTGGAAAATGAAGAAGAGACTTCGAGATTTTATTTTCGAGGAAATCACCTTTGCCTCGATTGAAAATCACTTCTAAACTCAGGTATTAACAACTAATCGACGTTGTTAGTGCTACGTGCAAATAACATGTCATCTGCATCAAGATTCATTCGTGTATACATATCGTTAGGTGCTCGGAGAATATTGAAAATTAATTTACTCGAAAACGAAAAAATTTCGTTCTCTATCTTTCCACGTAGAATTGCCTCCTCTTCGCTTGTACCACTAACCCTGTATTTATGTTCCAATCTAGTTGCAGTCTAGTCCAGTTAACCTCTTGCGCTGGAATGACGTGCCACGCACGTTCCAAAATTGCAATATTTTCTCAGTTTCAAGCATATTTAAGTATAATCCAGGCAAAACAAATAATATATTTGTTACTTCCCAATAATTTCTATCCAGTGATATCATACCGACGAGTTCAAAAGAAAAAGAAAGCGACGAATTATTGTGTAAGGTTTGGTCACTCGTTACGGTCCGCAATCCAGTGGCCAGCGCAAGTGATTAACCTCTTGCGCTGGAATGACCTGCCACGCACGTCCCAAAATTGCAATATTTTCTCAGTTTCAAGCATATTTAAGTATAATCCAGGTAAAACAAATAATATATTTGTTACTTTCCAATAATTTCTATCCAGTAATATCATACCAACGAGTTCAAAAGAAAAAGAAAGCAACGAATTATTGTGTAAGGTTTGGTCACTCGTTACGGTCCGCAATCCAGTGGCCAGCGCAAGTGATTAATCTCTTGTGCTGGAATGACGTGCCACGCACGTCCCAAATTGCAATATTTTCTCAGTTTCAAGTACATTTAAGTGTAACCCAGGCAAAACGAACAATAAATTTATTACTTCCCAATAATTTCTATCCAGTGATGTCGTACCGACGAATTCAAAAAGAACAAAAAAAAGAATTACTGTATACGGTTTGGTCACTCGTTGTGGTCCGCAATCGGTTGCCGGCGCAAGTGGTCAAAAGGGTGAACGATCCCTGCAGGTTTCCGCGGAAACTTAAAGTTTCCCCCAACATCCACGTTGGCACCTCCTTCCACGAGGTTCAACTTAGTCCGCAGTGCGAGTACAAACGACTTTCGAATCGAAGGTTGGAACGAGGAGTGGAGAATCGCGTCTGCGCGCGAGGAATAAAGAAATGGAAGGATAACAACGAACAGAATAGGGAACAATAGGGTGGGGAAACGGCGGCGGGTTAATGGCGAATTGAAATTAAACTGGAAATTTGCAAATTGTAAAGGAAGTTGGGCCGCTTACCCTTTTGACGAACGGGGCTCGAAACAGGGTGGCGGACATTCAGGACGCGCCTCGAAAATAAGACGGGAACAATGGAACGAAACGAGTCCTGGCGAACAAACGCCTGGCCATTTAAATAGAGGGATCCTCGAGAAAAGGTTCCTCGAGGTGGACCCACGGGGTCCTTCGAACTTCGACAGGAAAGTTTGTATAGGACCCACACGAGCAGCTAGCTTTGCTGGCTCCTTCGTTACGAGTTCCTTTCAGCTTTTTTCTCCCTCCTCCTCTTCTTCTTGTTCCTTCTCTCTCTCTCTCTCTGTCTTTCAACCTCCTTTCTCTCGGCTCTTCGCTCTTTCTCCGTTCTTCGACAGATGTATGTATGTTAGTGGTCACATTTTTCTTTCTTCGCTTCTCTCATTCGTCGCCGGGCGCGACTCGCACCACCGGATCGTGAAGCTTCACAATTAGACGAGCCTCCAACATCTCATCGTTCGAGAGCCGTACTTGGCTTTTGTGGCTCGAGCTGTTCTACCAAATTCGATTGCAGCTACTTACGAATAACCTTGACCCCCTTTGTTGGCTCGCGGTTCCTCGTTACATTCCAATCTCATTCGATTTTAACGTTCCTCGTTCGCCGCCTAACTTTCTCGTCAGTTTTAAACTTTTCTTTCTTTCCTTTTTCAAATTATTCTCATTCTCGCGCGAATTTCTCCTCCTTCTTAAGGCTCTGACAATTACTTTCGAAAACAAGTCGACTATCGACGAAAATCGCGGGATAGTTGTTAAATTGCAGTTTACATCTCGTTGAAAACTGACGCGCGGCGATTACGACCGTCGAACGAAACAACGACCATTGACTCGTCGTTGGTCGTCGCTACGAACTTTCGATTGACAAAACTCTGTTAGTTTCTAGAATATTTAGTCGACAAACCGATACTGCGAGAAACGTGGTCTACTATTTCAACTTACCCAGTTTCTACGAACCCAGTTCCGACGAATTGCCGCGTCGAACGATAATACCCGACAAACGGTCCCTTCGTCTCCAAGATCTGGTACCCAACGCGACGAAAGAAGAGGATGAGCTACTCACTGCGTGTCCTTGAGCAGCAGGATTCGTCTGGTACATCCACGGTCAGCACTTTTTCCGCACACAGGCTCGAACGTCGCGGCACATAGTCCACAGCGATGATAAGAGGCAACTGTGTTAACTCTAATGGCAAGAAGGTATAAAATAACTTCGCGGGCAGAACGGAAAGTTTTTGCAAACGAAAGCAAACGACGGCAGAGTGAGAGAGAGAGAGAGAGAAAGAGAGAGAGGTGTTAGATCATGGCACTTCAACGGCTGGTTCTCTACTGACGTGGTGGGGTGAGGACGTGGGCCTTATGTAGGAAAGGGTCCCTAGGTAAGGCTACGAAACAGGAGAGACCGGCTGTGTCTCCTTGCTCTATACCGCCTGTACTCTACTCGTGTATCCCCCACTCTCCGGGTTTGGTCGTGACCTGATCCACGCCAGCCACTCTCCGCACGCCCCAGGTGGACGATGCTCGACGATCCAGAGGCGCTGGTGGGTGCTTCGGGATCGCGAACCATCGGAATGCTTATGTTAGCCACCGATAACGGGATAACCTGGCGGACCTTCTCCAGGTAGAAGCTTCAGAAGTTTCCTCTGGCGACAGGTGATCGTAGTATTTTCCTCTTTTCTTTCTTTTTTTTGATTTTTTGGACTCGCAAACTCGCAGCGTGCGACAAGAAAAATCGTCAGAAAAAGAGTTTATAAAAGAGAGAGAACGAACCTAGCGCGTGGTTGTTTCTTTTGCATCTGCGAACCACTCGACGAAATGTGGCAATTGAAATCAGCCGGGTTGCTTCGAGTGGGAAGATAGATTACGATCTGAAGGATTTATTGCCTGTATTCGACCGCTGTTCCCTGCTGCTCTACTGTTCACGAGTGCATCTGTGCACGTGCGGGAGAAAGTGCTCGGGTGGCCACGCGATCTGTTTACAAAATTGCAACGAACGATAATATACGCCGGGATAATAGGCCTGTCGCGTGATTTCTAATCTCTCACGGTTGTTTCCTCCATGAGAACGCCCGAAGGTTTCGACCTCTCGATGACCAGGTAAAGTATACCTACGTATTATACGTTTATGTTCGTGTGTGTGTGTGTGTGTGTGTGTCTTTTGCAGACACGATCGCGCTGAAAGCGTTTTCTGGTTAGGGCCGCCATTTCTGAGGTGTACCGCAAACGATTGGTCACTCGCACAAATTCCTTTGAAAAAAAGGTCGAAATATCGTTTGCGAGTCGATTGTATATCGACGGTGTTATTTAACAAACGAAGTTCTTGGTAACTTGCATGGTAAGTAGATATTGTTGACGAACGAGAAACTTAGGCACGTGGCAATCTACCTACCATTAGTTTTGAAAGAAGCAACCGTCTTTCGATGGAACAGCTCTCGAGGCAACAACCCGATTCTTTTGTGTACTCCCCCGCACGTGCCAGCTCCTTGCTCACGGTCCAATTACCTCGGCCTGTTCGTCTTATTCTTCAGGCACGAGCTGCCTCGGTCGCAGGCTCCCTTTTGCAGATCCATTTCGTCATCGATTAAGTTTTCCCTTCAAATTTCTTTACTACAGCTGATATATATATATATTTCTTTTTACATTTGGCATTTCCATAGGCAGAAAGAATTTTTTTTCACCGTATGGTGATAAGTCTAAAGATACATGTGCCGGTGATTATGGAAGTATATTTCTCGTTGTGAGATATTCAAAGGTTTTGCGTTTGAATAAATTAAAAAATATGTTTACACTGTGAAACAAAATATTTCAGGAAATATTTGGTCGTGTGAGACAGGAGTTTTATTACGACTGTGAAATTTTGTGCGTAGCTTGCAAGGAAATATGATTTTTGAAGCTTGCAATTTAGACCACTTTCAAAGTTCACTGAATGTCTCGAAATTGGCTTACAACAATTAGAAACAACGAATTTTATTGTGAAAGAAAATTTATACCAAGTCTATTAATTCACATTTTGTAACTGTGTTTCTGAGCAATTAATTTTTATCATTTCTGATTTCCTCCTCATCGGAAATGGGATTTTGAGTGTTGAGTGATTTGAAAATGGTAAATTGGTGTAGAGTAGTAAATCCTTAATATAATGGAGCATTTTTTAAAAATATTTTTGTTTTAAGATGAATTCATTCATCAAAGTACGAACTGCTGAAAATGTGACGTTTGAATAAAGATGTGCGTACTTTATTGTCTGAATTATGTATCCTATACACACATTAGTTGTTAATCAGAAAAATCCCTAGAATAGCTACCTAGTTAGGCCTAGCTATCTAGATAGTAAAATGATTAATTATTTTTCCATAAATAACAAATTCACGAGAGTGCAACTGACTTGGTCCACCATCAAACTGAACATTAACCCCGTTTAACAACGCAAACTCAATTTTTACAGTTTCTTAGAAATTACATCACATGATTTCCTTTTAAAAGAACGTGACAATAACCGAGAAACTCGTTTACTCTAAAATTATCGACTCACTTTATTAGACCATTGTCATAATTGCCGGCACATGCGGGAAAAGCACGAAGACATCTGCCTATCGTTCGTTTGCCTGCCTTGTATCTCTCTGTACGTCTGTTACTTGAACGAAGAAGTACTCTGTCGTCACCTGGTAAATTGAAAGCTGCCGGATGATCCGCGCAGAAAGAGCGAACAAAAGTCGAGAAACGTTTGAAGGACGAAATTGGAATCGGTTTCACGGTTTCGTAGCTGCGGGACAGCTGCGTGGCTCGGTAAGAAAGAATATCGGGAATAACAGAGAGATCAAAAAGGGTCGCGAAGCGGGATTTCATTACGCCGAATGGCGAATTTTGCGACGCGGACGCACAACGTCCCGCATGTCCTCGCTCGTAATTGGAGGCGGCTTGTTTCCTCTTGTTTCCTCCTGAGCACGACGCGCGCGTTGCCACGCGCTTCAAGTTCGGACAAAGAAGTTCGAGAGAAGGGAAAACTCTTGACTTGTAATTAAAAACCTAGTCGAGAGCATCGAGTAAGAGAGGGAAACGTGTGTGTGTGTGTGTGTGTGTGTGATGAATCGGGTGTACAAACTCCGACGATGCACTTCGAAAAGTGAAGTACCTTCACGAGTAAGGAACTTGGACGAATTTTTAGGTTCTGATGGATGACATAATTATATGGACAACCGTAGACAATTAATCAATAATCTTTCCAATTTCTTCTTGATCGATCACGTAGAATGTTTGATGGCCGCAAAAGATTGGAATTTTAAAAAGTCTACTGACTTGATCACAGATGACACATCATTAAATAATTGCAGACAATTAATTAATGATCTTTCCAATTTCTTCCTGATCGATTATGTGGAACGATCAGTGGCCTAAGAAATTGGACAATTTTTAGAATCTACTGACTTGATCATAGATGACACATCTGTATGGATTAGTTATTATTAATTGTAGCGTGTAATTATTAATTATATATTAATTATGTAGATAATCTTTCCAATTTCTTCTCGATCGATCATACACAATGATCCAAGAAATTAGACACTTTTAGAATCTATTGACTTGATCACAGATGACATATCTGTATGGATTATTATTATTAATTATTAATGATTAAATGTAGTGTTATAATTATTATATTATGTATATATATATATATTAATTATATAGTGTTATAATTATATTATATATTATTAATTATAATTATCAATTATTGATAATTTTTTTTAATCTCTTCTTGATCGATCGCATACAACAGTTGACGGTCGAAGAAACTAGGCTTACAGAATGAAAGACACTGCGTTACACGTTTGACAACGCGATCCTAACGACTCTGTCGAGAAAGAGGCCTCGGCGTTTGGAAATAGTACTTTTTTCTTCCTTTTCTTTTCCCTCTTTTTGCCTCGTTTTCCTTGCCCTTCGAACGTAGCACCGCACGAAGAAAAAACCGCAAAAATGACACACGTCTCGACGATTCACCCCAGTTTCTTCTCGAGTTTTCCCGAAGCGGGAGCAGAGGGTACGTTCGCCAAATTAGAGCGAGGCACGATTGTCCGGAATCGTGCGACTGGAAACCAGTCGGCGAGATTTTTTTCAAGAGTAGGCGAATTCGTGGTACCGAGTCGACGGAAGGGAGAAACTTCTCCATTTGCTTCCGCCTCGCTTTTTTCCCCCCTCTTCCTTTCGTTCTCCTTCTCTCCGTTCCTATTTCCCTCTCTCTTTGCCCCTCTTCGTTCGAACTTACACGGAAACGTAACTTTTTGAATTCCCACGTCCATCACACGCCCATCGAAGAGCACGATATTCCGTTCTTTGTGACGGAAGTTTCGCTAAACACGTTTCCCGCTCTCTCGTTGTTCGAAATAGCAGCACGCGAGCCGACGTTTAGGGCGACGTGACGATTTGATTGACGTCTTTGTAAGAAGATCTCAATGTCCACGAAGCTCGAGTAAGTTGTCGAACTGTGCTCGATCTCTTCTCCCTCTTTCTTCCTCTTTCACGGCCCCTAAAATCGACGATTTCAATAATAAAACGAAACGAACGGTTGGCATGGATATTCTACAAGCCAAGCACGACAGAATTTAGAATAATTAGCGTCGCAGCTGCGTAGGTGACAAACACGCGGGCAACGCAGAGAGTAAAGGCAGCTGCGCCAGAGAATTACAGCGCACGACGATGTGTTCTTTTAATTTCTTTTTTTGTTTTCTTCTTTCTCCGTCGATCGAAAGGCATATATATCATCAAGGAAAGGGGCAAGTTTTTCGTTTATTGTCCCTTTGCTGGTGATAATAAATTTCCACGATCTCTGCGCGAGTAAGCCACGCGATGAAACAATTAGCCGGTCCCGCATGGTTCAGGAAACCACGTGGTAATAAACATATCAAGATGGTGGACCAGACGATGGAGGGAAAAAGGGGCGTAGAGGTATTTATTAAAAGCCATCACGAGGGAGATAGTTCCCTTTGGTACCGTAATCGGCCATTCGCTCGTTATTTCTAGGCCGTTAGACCCGGAGGATTCCTTTTCTACTCTCCGCAATTTTTTTCCCAACCGATTGTCTCTTGCTTTCGATCTCAGCGTCCAAACCTTCTGAAATTAATTCCGATCAGAAATTTTTGAGAGGAAAGAGCGAATATTATATAATATTAATATTAATATGTGATAGTAATATTATAAGGGTGGAAATATCATATAATATTAACGAATATTATTAATAATAAATAATATTATATAATAATATGATGTAATATTAATATTAATATATACAATAATATTGAAACGGAGGTATTAACGAATATTATTAACAATAAATAACGTCACATAATATTAATATTAATATACAATGATAAGATTATAAGGGAGGAAATATATAATATTAACGAATATTATTAATAATAAATAATATTATATAACATTAATATTAATATATAATAATAATATTATAAAGGAGGAAATATTATATGATATCAACGAATATTGTTAATAATAAATAATATTATATAATATTAATATTAATATATATAATTCTATTGTAAGGGAGGAAATATTATATAATATTAACGAATATTATTAATAATAAATAATGTTATATTATATAAACGAATATTATACAATAATATTAGAATGATATTAGTATAATATTAGAATAACAATATTGGAATAATATTATAGAAATAATAGAAATTCACTATTCTAGCGAATTTTCAGCCGGTGAATGACCGATTATTCGCATTTCTTACCCAACCGATTGTCCCTTATTTTCAACCCCAGCATCCAAAGCGAAACCTTCCGAAATTAACTTCGATCAGAAATCTATGGAAGAGAGATTCGACAACGATCGAGGTTAGGCAACGAATGTCGTGGTAACAAAAAGGAACGCGAGACACGGCTCGATCGAAGGGATTGCATATTCATGCATATGCACGATCGCGAGCTCTTCCCCTCCCCGAAAGGCCGAAAAGTAGCGCGCGACATAAAACAATGCACCCGGTCATAAATCGCGGCAGGTGGTAATCCTGATTCATGCTTCGTTCCAGTATTAACCACGTTAATCCGTAGCCGCGGCTGCGGCAATCTGAATCGATCGATTCTAATTTATGCGCGCGGCGGTTTCTCTGTAAACGCGAGCCATCGAACTATCTGCGATCGTAGATCAACCGAGATAACTTCGCCACGCCGACTCGGCACGTCCATTAAAAGTCAAACGACCGGTGTTTTGATTAAAACGAGTTTAGACTTTGGGGAAAGTCTGGTGGTATTTATTACGATCGAGAGAGATTAGAATTCCGTGCACGGGAAGTGTTTCGACCCTTTCGTATCGGTGAAATCGGTCGTGCAACGTGTGCAACTGTGAAACGTGTCGCGTAATCGACCGTAAAAGGCTTATTTTTCAGTGGAGTCGTTGACGTCTCGCGAGTTCTTTCTCTTGTTTCTCTATTTTCCTTTTTATTTAAAATTATAATTTTAATTATAATTGTACGAAACTGATATAAATATTAATCTGTAACTAATAACATAAATATTAGTATTTGTATATTAATGTCAAATAATATAAATATCATTATTTAATACTAGATATTACTTAAATAATATTATTTAATATTATTTATATTAAATAATATTAATATTAATATTAAATATTATATTAATTACAATTGTAAAAAATATATAATCACAATTAGCTTTATTTAAAAATATAAACTCTATGTATCAGGTAAAACTATAGTCTTTGAGAATAATATAAATATTAATATTAAATATTATATTAATTACAATTGTAAAAAATATATAATCACAATTAACTTTATTTCAAAATACAAACTCTATGTATCAGGTAAAGCTATAGTCTTTGAGAATAATATAAATATTAATATTAAATATTATATTAATTACAATTGTAAAAAATATGTAATACACAATTAACTTTATATAAAAATATAAACTCTATGTATCAGGTAAAGCTATAGTCTTTGAGAAAAGACTTAACAACGATCTACGTTAATGACCTACGATACTACAGATATATTCTCGTAAAAATTTTAGAAAAACGTCAACCATCATCGTTGAACAGACAGGTTCTCGGACTGAATTACGCTTGCACTTCATCGCGTTGCTATTAAATCGTCTGAGAGAGATTCGCCTGGTAGGCGCGATCGATAGCGTTTCTCAATTCCCAAAGCAAGGGGCAGCGTCTCGAATCGATCGTTCAAACAGGCTTCGAACATTGTCGTCAACCCCTTTTACCATCCGCGAACCCTAATTTCAGTGAAAGAATTTGTCTACGAAACGATGTCTGTGTATATCCCGATGGCCACAAAAGCAGCAGGGTTTCCTCGAGAGAGACTCGAGGAGCACGTTCATAGGGGTTGTTTTCAAATACTGTCCCAGTCGTGGAGATATTATCGACCCCTCTTCTTGTGCTTTTCATATTCCTCGAGAGAGTCTGGACGTTGGTTCGCGATCAAAGGGTTGAAGTGATGAAAGAATCCTTTCAAAGTGTCGATCTACAGCCAATTCTCGAAAGCTGCTATATTAGAAGATACTAGCAGCCTTTGATAAACAAATGAGTGCAGCTTCAGTCACAACAATTATGTGTTACGTTATCATCGTTCTTGTATTATTGTACTCTTACAATTCTTGTATCATCGATTTGATGTAAAGTATCAGTGTTGTACAAGTATTGTGTAAACAATCGTTTTTCCACTTGAAAGTTAATTTGTGAAAAAGGCTGAAGCATCGGGAGGCACACGTGCGCGTCGTTCTCTCTCCCTCTTTTTCTCTTTGCCGCCGGGACATATCGAAGGAGGCGGTTAGCAAAGCTAACCTCACGTCCCGTGGGAGCATCACTCGTCCCGAGGCTCACGAACAAGAAGATTCTGCTTCCGTTACGAAAATAAAATGCAACCGGGAGAAGCGCCGCGAACCGTATCACCTCTCGGACAAACAACAAGAACAAAGTCATTTGATTGTGCCGCCAACAGATATTACGGTTCTGCTCGAGGTTTGTCTCGTCTCCAAATGAACCTAAATCAGAACTCGTGGAGACAGTTGCATTTCCAAAAATTTCTGGAGACACGAATTTTCACGATGAGTAATTTTTCATGAGAGAGAACAGCTTGATGATAGACTGTTCAAGTGGAATGTATGAACATGATATTCAGTTGGACGGCGGAGACCGAATCGGTATTACGGATACCGGTAAAATACCGGTATTTTTTAGGTTACTATTCGATTACGTTTGATGAAACCGAAATGATGCGAATACGATGCTATCGAAACGATGTTAGGTCGATAGATGTATTTCGGTATAATACCGGTATAATGCCGGTAAATAAAATATTAATATACTAGAAAAGGAAAAGGGGACAATGATTAAATGTTTTCATAAAGCTGTCGGTAGTAAATTTGATGACGCTTATACACGTATACTAATTCATCGTTGTATCTCCGTACAATATCAGCCACGATACTCTTGCTTAATTTTAAAAGATCACCGATTTCTCGATACGTTTTTCCTTTTTCTCGGTGAAAAATGACTAATTGTCGTACGTCGATAAATCGAAAGAGGAGTTGAAACAACGATTAATCGTAGAATGGAAGAATATTCCGCTAAATTACTTAAAAAAAATTACTGGAAGTATGCCTAAGCGTCTGCGATATATTATTGAAGTTGAGGGCTACCTAACAAAATACTAATTATCGTTTGTGTTAACAATTTTCAGGTTCAAACATTGTAGTTCTTCAAATGTCCGAATATTTTTGCTACATTTCGATACAGTTCAGTTTATTGTTTGATATTGAGAAAAGTATGTGCAATAAATAAATAAGATTTATGCTACTATAAACTATAATGAATGTTCTGTTACATTATTGAAAAATTGATCCAAATTTACTATTATAAACAATCGAAATCTACAACAATATTTTGAATAGCATGATGTCCGAATATTAATAAGAGTCACTGTACGTAGAAAATGAAAAATTTTCGTCAGTAACGCGGTATCCTATCGGTATATTTCGGTATTTTTGCCGTTGTGGACATCAAATGCCGATAAAGTACGTATGAAAATCCCCGTATGACCGTCTTATACCAGTATTAAAACCGATTTCCCAAATAGCGGTTGTATTACGATAATATGGGAGCAAATGCCTGCGTAATACCTCACAATATTTCGGTTTCAGTCTCTGGGTATAATACCTAAACCTCAAAATGTTTCGGTTTTCAGTCTCTGGGTCACAGAATATTCGATACAATCATCATTTAAATCATTTTCATATTACGATTCTAAATTCCGAGGTTTGCCTTGTCTCTAGGTGAAGTTGAATCGGAAACAATTGCATTTCCGAATTTTCACGGTTAATAAGAGAGAAGAGCTAATTGTGCTGGCTAGACAAGTGCGAGTGTAACTTAGTCGAGAATATAGGATACAGAATATTCGATGCAATCATCGTTTAAATCATTTTAAAATCATTTGACTGTACCGCCAACGATTCTATTAAGCTTGCCTCTAAATCAGGACGCGTTGCCGTGAAAACAGTTGCACTTCCCGAATTTTTACGCTTTGACAAGAGAGACCAGCCAACGATACTAGACTGTACAAGCGTAACCTAGTCGAGGATACGGGATATTCGATACAATCATCGTTTCAAGAGGGCACTAGAGGGCTGACCATAAATTCCACCCCCAACTGGGTCACTGGCAAGAGTTCAGCGTAGAGTAACGATATGGTCAAGAAAGATTGATCGAGTAACGTCTTTGCGAGAAAATAGGTCGGAGAGAAGTGTTGTACTCGCGTGAGAATGGCTCGAGTCTAATTTGTCTATTTCTTTTCTTTTTTCTTTTTAAAGAAAAAGATTGGAGATTTGATAGGCACCGTGATCCTGGTGCACAAAAGAAATCATCGCAAGAGAAAGGTGACGAACGGAGGAAACAACAGAGTTGCTTGGGAGACGGAGGAACCAAACCGTAAAAGAGCAGGTCGAAAAGTAGTTTATACTCTCCGCGGGAGGTCCGACTCGTAAAAGGGCCGAAAAGTCGATAATGAGCCGTCATTCTCGAATCAAGCCTGTTATTGTCGATCTGGCCATTCGTTGTATCGTATTATTCCGTACGTGTCACCTTTCTTTTCTGTGTCTTTCTGGCTTTCTCCTTCCATCCGAAGTTCCGGGAAGCGAGAGCAATCCGAGAAGCAGCTGAAATCGAGATTCGGAGCGTATCGAAATGAATCTCAGTTGTATTCATTCACACAGTAGAAGAATTTAGTGAGAGGAGTTAATATAGTAATATAATAATTAATAATAATTTAGTATCATAATTAATATAATACATATTGTTTATAATTGATATAACAATTATAATAATTTAATAAGCCGAAAAGTTAACGATTGACGACGGTAAAAAACGAGAACACGTATGTACGACGAATCGTACGTTCGTCTTCTACGCGTTCGTTCGAATCGTCGAACAACTTTGTCTCATTATTATTATTCGCTATGTCGGGCACGAAAGCGACGCACTTTTCGATCCATAAATGATACACCAGTCACCGAAGAGCAATTTATTCAGTCGGAGTGGCGCGACGAAAGGGAACCAGTGGTTGCATTGAGAGACGTTTCCATCATCCACTGAACATCCGCTCGCTCGCAATCGATTATCTCCGAAAAATTAAGAGCAATGATTTCGCAACATCTCGCCCCCGGTTGCACCATATGGCCATGTGTGCCATTATCAATGGACGATCGATCGAGTTTCTACGACCGAAAGTACCTCAATAAGAACGGCCATGTTGCGTAACATAAATACACTGCTCACAAAAATTGGGGGACATTTCGAAATAAATATGAAGCGATGAAAAAATAAGCTTCTCTTGCGCTGGAATGACGTGTCACGCACGTCGAGAAACTTTTGTCCCAAAAATTGCAATATTTTCTCAGTTTTAAGTATATTTAAGTATAACCCAGGCAAAACGAATAATAAATTTATTATTTTTCAATAATTTCTATCCAGTGATATCATACCGACGAGTTTAAAAGAAAAAGAGAGCGACGAATTATTGTATACGGTTCGGTCGCTCGTTATGGTCCGCAATCAGTTGCCAGCGCAACTGGTTAACCTAGAATAACGTGCGACGCACGTCAAGAATTGTTTGTCCCAAAAATTGCAATATTTTCTCAGTTTTAAATATATTTAAGTATAACCCAGGCAAAACGAATAATAAATTTATTATTTTTCAATAATTTCTATCCAGTGATATCATACCGACGAGTTTAAAAGAAAAAGAGAGCGACGAATTATTGTATACGGTTCGGTCGCTCGTTATGGTCCGCAATCAGTTGCCAGCGCAACTGGTTAACCTAGAATAACGTGCGACGCACGTCAAGAATTGTTTGTCCCAAAAATTGCAATATTTTCTCAGTTTTAAATATATTTAAGTATAACCCAGGCAAAACGAATAATAAATTTATTATTTTTCAATAATTTCTATCCAGTGATATCATACCGACGAGTTTAAAAGAAAAAGAGAGCGACGAATTATTGTATACGGTTCGGTCGCTCGTTATGGTCCGCAATCAGTTGCCAGCGCAACTAGTTAACCTAGAATGACGTGCCACGAACGTCGAGAGTTGTTTGTCCCAAAAATTGCAATATTTTCTCTGTTTTAAGTATATTTAAGTACAACCCAGGTAAAACAAATAATAAATTTATTACTTTTCAATAATTTCAATCCAGTGATATCATACCGACGAGTTTAAAAGAAAAAGAGAGCGACGAATTATTGTATACGGTTCGGTCGCTCGTTATGGTCCGCAATCAGCTGCCAGCGCAAGTGATTAACCTTCTAAGTACTAATATATCGGTCCGATATATCGACACCTATCTGAGAAAGCCGAATATATTATTGCAAATAGATTATAATAAATTATTGCAAAATAACGTAGTCGTTTATTTGATTTGATTAACTTTGAAAATATAGGAGCTACAATAATTTATACGAAAACTAGTAAAATTAAATTTGGCCTGGCGATTTAAATTCGTCGACTAGCGAAGGGGGATTTAAATATTCCGTTCTTAAAAATTTAAACAAGAACAACTTTCTTTGACTTGTCGTTTGCTTTTGCTTCTTTCTTTTTTTTTCATCGCTTCATTTTCATTTGGAAATATCCCCTAATTTTTGCGAGCAGAGCGCGGTAGTATATTTCGCGTCGAAATTTCTCAAAGGTGAAACCGGTCGTCAGACGATGAAAGGGAGGGAAAAACCCGCTGGTAGATATCCTCCTCCGGGTCCCGACGATCGTCCGTTCGCGCGAGTTCTGTCCGTTTCGACGAATAATATACCGGTGTGGCGTGTCCGGTAATGTCCTTCAAATGACCACGTACGTCGATTGCGTACGCACGGCCGCTGTCAACGTTCCGTCACGTGAATAATAGTCGGCGGTCGGCCGTAATAACATTGACAGGATAAACGCTAATGATAAGAGGGTGTAATTAGGTGGGCCAGACCGAGAGGTCTGAACTTGGGGGGGTTCGTCAGCCCCCCGCGTTGACCCTCGCGTAGTCACCCCACCTCCCCCTCTCCCGCGTCAGCCGACGAGATGGTCAACCCTTGACATACATTACACAATGACCAACGTAATACGACTTGGACTAGCGTGAATGCGTAATTTACTCGTGACCGGTGGCAGGGGCGGCGAAGCGGGTGGCACCGACGGATAACGGGGGTTCACGCTCTGTTAACCAAAAGGGGGATTTTCGTGCCTCGCGCAGCGCTGAACGCCGGTTACCGGACAGCCAGAACGTGACTGTTTTCTTCGTTTCTTTTTTCTTTTTCTTTTTTCACGAAATGTTAACCCTTTCGTGTTAACTATTGGCGAACTGTTGGCCTTCGTCGATCCGGAAGAATCGTCTCTCTCGAGCGAAAGATTGCTAGCTTACACGCGTGACTTTCACCCATTGTCGATTATGTGCCAAGGATCGTAAAAAAGATGCAAGGAGCAGAAACGGCGGCTTGTCCCCGCGCGGAGGAACACGACCGACGACAGACCAGGAGGCGGTAGATGGCACAAGTAAAATTATCTGGTCCTCCGTTGGAGGAGCGAGCAAGAGAAAGGAAAGGGAGAGGGGAAGCAAATGTTGAAACAGAGCGGCTTTTCCACGACACTTCCTCCGCCTAATTGGCAAGAATGACGCACGACCCTTGTAATTGCTCGAACGAGCCGTAGAAACCGAAGCATGATATGTTTCTTCCTCCGACCTTTCCTCGTTTCCCTTTGAAATATTCGTTGTTATCGCGTCACTTTACACTCGTCCACGCGATTTCGTATGTAACTTGATCGCAAACGCGTACACGGCGACGTGATAGCCGTTTATCATCGACGATGAGAACGTAACCGTCGCTCACGGTGAAAAAGACACGAAAGTCCGTTTCGCAGACCCTCGCAAGTTTCTTTTCATCGTCGTTAATCGAATGCTTTCACGGTGGCCGATGACCAACGCTTCGTCGTTTCTCCTCCTTCCTCGTTGCTTGTTCTCTCTCTCTTTCTCTCTCTTCCGCCTTCTCCAGACGAGAATCTCCTTCCATACGGGTAGATTTAAGGCGTCACGGGGCATTAAGCGTCACCGCTCGCCACCCTTCGACACTCGTGCTCGTACGAGAGACAAATATGAAAAAAGGGAAGGAACTCGGAAGTCGAGTAATCGTCGTAAATTCGTGGTCGACAAAAATCACTCTCGAAGCGACTGAAGCGAGACGAAATTCGCAAAACGAATGGGCGAGGTAGTTATTGCCGCGGTCGCGGGAGTTCCGAAAATTTTCAGCGATGAAGCGAGTTTGAAAAATTTGCGGGCCACGTTCGAGATATACGCTTTCGAACGGAGTTGGCGAACTTTGAAGAGGGTTTGAAGAGTTTAGAGTAATGATGACTTTGGAAGCACGCGGAATAAATCAAAAGAGAACGTCGAAAAAATTCACGAATAATCGAACTCTCATCAAGGGAGAAATTCTGTACAGTAAGACCCTCTATAACGCGAGACATATATTCCGTGTTGTACGAATTCAACAGCTCTATAACTAAATAAATAGTGTACTATTACTAAACTGTACTATACTGCTATATTATATACTAAACTATAACTAAATAAATAGCGTACTATTACTAAACTGTACTATACTGCTATAGTATATACTAAACTATAACTAAATAAATAGCGTACTATTACTAAACTGTACTATACTGCCATACTATATACTAAACTATAACTAAATAAATAGCGTACTATTACTAAACTGTACTATACTGCCATACTATATACTAAACTATAACTAAATAAATAGCGTACTATTATTATTACTAAACTGTACTATACTGCCATACTATATACTAAACTATAACTAAATAAATAGCGTACTATTACTAAACTGTACTATACTGCCATACTATATACTAAACTATAACTAAATAAATAGCGTACTATTACTAAACTGTACTATACTGCCATACTATATACTAAACTATAACTATAACTGAATAAATAGTATACTATTATTAAACTATACTATATTGCTATAACATATACTAAACTATAACTAAATAAATAGTATACTATTACTAAACTATACTATACTGCTATATACTAAACTATAACTAAATAAATAGTATACTATATACTAAACTATAACTATAACGAAATAAATAGTCTTTCTTTCCGTCTTATTAAATAATTATTCAAAGGAATTTTCTTCTTGTTGTAATTTCCTATCCATACGATTGAACAATGTTCTTTCTGTTTCTGTTAATGAAAGATCTTTTGTACGGGAGGATTTCTTTAAACTCGACAATGTTGCTGCAGAAACTCTAGCTCTTATTTTACTTTTATTTTTATTTTTCCTAACTGTGCGAATCGTTGATTCATTTCTGTTAAGTTTCTCGCAACGAGATGTGAACTTATCACCAGGTTTCCACCGATCAAGAATTTCTAACGATGTAAATCTTCTACTCAGTTCATCTTTTCTGGAGATCTTTGAAGTCACGGCTGGAAAATATTATTTCTTATTTCTGACGTGAAATGTAGTGAAGGAAGGTTGCCTTACCTTGTAATCGATCGATATCTACTTTGCAATTGAAATGAATCCCTTTTTGAAATAACACAACTAATTCTGCACAGAAATAACTGTTCCACGATACACATTTTAAACAACCTTAAGAGTTGATGCAAAACCGTGCTTCGAGTCAATCCAAAGACGTATTTTCATATCAGAAATGAATCTTTTTCAGCAACTTTTTAATCGCGTTATAGATGATCCGACTGTACATTATAATCGAAACGTAAAATAACAAAACTATGACGAACTTTTTTTTTTCTTCGAACGCAAAGTATTGTATTTTTATGCAACAGAGGAGAAAATCGAGCCAATTCTACGCTCTCATCGTGGTCAAAGTGTTCATCTGACGTGTGTATCCAGAAACTTCTACAGATAGAACGAAGAAGTTGAGCGCGTGTACGACGAAGAAGAAAAAGAGCAATCAAGGATATATGGAAATATATGGAAAATACCGTGAACACCATTTCTCCAAAGTGCGCAGAGGAGTGGAGGCTATTTCGAGAGTTGTCAAGCAACGATCACTGTCACGGTGGTCAAAACTGCATCTGTGATTTCCCCTCCTCGCGTTGCCGCACAACGCCAGACACTGATCCGTCTTGACGCATGCCGAGATCTCTCACGATCTCTCCTGAAAATCCAACCGCTCCCGATACGAGCGAATTGATCGTAGTTTCCTTCTCGACGTCGAATTTTTCCACGATATTTATTATACGTACAATGTGTGACGATGCTGAAACGGAATCGTGTCCTTGGAATCTTAAAATTAAAAATTATCGGAAATTATATTGCGTCGGAGCAACTGGCTTCTCGAATCGTTAAACACGTTCGCGGACGTGAATGCTATAGCATTCATTTTCGTGGTGACGCAACACGACACGAATTCGATCTGCATCGACGTGGATGCTATAGCGTTCAAACGTGATATTCCAAGCACAAAAATAAAAATTTGGATATCACGATTACAGTTTGAAAATAAATCACCTGTCTTTCTTTGCAGCTCGATAAAATTTTTACGTGTTAATCGCCACCGTCTGTCACATTACGAAAATACCAGGAAAGAACGGATGCTGAAAAATCTGAAGACTCTTTCGGTGGATTCGTAAACTCTGTCGCGGTTGCGAGGAAAAATGGTGGAAAGGAGAGGAGAAGGGGAGAGAGAGGAGGCGCCGTGTCTCGCAGTTACAGGGAGTCTCGCGAAGATAAAGAGGATGACAAAGGCACGGTGGAGTGTCCAGGCTTGGCTCATAATTTTCCCTGGGCGTCGCGCGACGCGCGACGTGTACGTGTCACCGCGTCGCGACGAACCCGTCCGTCTCATCGCGACTGAAACACCAAAAACCAGCCTCCGACTATTTTATTACCGTTCTCGAGAGATTCCTCTCCGTCTCCTTTCTCTCTCTCTCTCTCTCTCTCTCTCTCTCTCTCTCTCTCTCTCTCTCTCTCTCTCTCTTTTCTTTCTGGCTCCGACTCCGCGAAAGACATCGAATGCCTTTTGATTTAAGTGCAGTCCCGAATCGCTAGCAAGTGATTTTAACTTCTTGCGCTGGAATGACGTGCCACACACGTCGAGAACTGCAATATTTTCTCAGCTTTAAGCATATTTAATAAAGTAGTATTTTAAGTGTATTTAATAAAGTATAATAAATTTGTTACTTCTCAATGATTTCTATCCAATGACATCATACCGGCGAGTTCAAAAGAAAAAGAAAGCGACGAATTATTGTATACGGTTTAGTCACTCTTTATGGTCCGCAATCAGTTGCTAGCGCAAATGGTTAACCTCTTGCGCTTGAATAACGTCCCACGCACGTCGAGAATTGTTTGTCCCAAAAATTGCAATATTTTCTCAGTTTTAAGTATATTTAAGTATAGCACAGGCAAAGTGAATAATAAATTTATTACTTTTCAATAGTTTCTATCCAGTAATATCATACTGGCGAGTTCAAAAGAAAAAGAAAGCGACGAATTATTGTATACGGTTCGGCTTCTCGTTATGGTCCGCAATCAGTTGCCAGCGCAACTGATTAACCTAGAATAACGTGCCACGAACGTCGAGAATTGTTTTTCCCAAAAGTTGCAATATTTTCTCAGTTTTAAGTATATTTAAGTATAACCCAGTCAAAGCAAACAATAGATTTATTACTTCTCAACAATTTCTATCTAAGTGACATCATACCGACGAGTTTAAAAGAAAAAGAGAGCGACGAATTATTGTATACGGTTCGGTCACTCGTTATGGTCCGCAATCAGTTGCCAGCGCAACTGGTTAACCTAGAATAACGTGCGACGCACGTTAAGAATTGTTTGTCCCAAAAATTGCAATATTTTCTCAGTTTTAAGTATATTTAAGTATAACCCAGGCAAAACGAATAATAAATTTATTATTTTTCAATAATTTCTATCCAGTGACATGACGAGAAAGCAATGAATTATTGTATACGGTTCGGTCACTCGTTATGGTCCGCAATCAGTTGCCAGCGCAAGTGGTTAAATGTCGGCAAATCTTCGCGAATTTTCAATTTATTTCGAAATGGGATTCGGCCTGGTTTCGAGTATCGAGCAGAAACTTCGAGCAGCGAGGGAACGGACGCGCGGCCGCGTTTTATTGGGCCAACACGGTTGACAGCAAGAATGACTGCGCTCGTAAAAGCCCCGTATAAATAAAATCGCCGGGAATATAATTGTTGCCGAGAGCCCGGTAGAACTACGTTCGTTCTACGTTCGAGACGTATACACTCGACCACTATTCTCGCTAGATTCGTTTCCTCCAACGTGTCTGTCCTCCGTTCTTTCCTTTCCAATTTTCCCTTTCCTGTCGATTGCATTCTTCAATGTTTGACCAATAACTCGAGTTTCGCGACTCGTCCAGCAATTTCCTGAGACGTTCGTACGGCGCGGCTCCCGTCGGATTCCAACATCCGGAGAATGCAGACTGTTCCGCGCGTGTCTTTTGTGTCCTGTATCAGAAAGAATTATCGTAAAAATTCTTAATATCCGTTTCTGTTAATGAGAAAACACTCGCGCAAAAATGTGGAAAACGTTTCACGAACCGACTAATTCGAATCAGCGGTGTGGATCTTACTTTCGCGGAAGGCGAAGGCGTGTGGAGTAAGAGGAAGGATTGGGAGCTCGCGTTAGGGCGAAATTGTTACTCGACACCCTTGTGTAACGAGAGTCAGGCCGCAGCCCATGAAGAGGGCCAATGTTCCGGGACATAAAGAAGCGTGGCCTAGCGTGTCCCTGAGAACTGAAAACCGAAACCACCATGATACTGGCGCCTCTCGTCATCTCCAAATTGGCAAAAAAAAAAAGAAAAAAAGAATTTAATTCAGTTCAATTTAATTTCCCCCGTTTAAAGTTTTAAACGAGTAAACTCGACGTTACGAGTAATTCGAGACGATCTGTCTCGTTTGCAAATTCGTTGCCATTTTTTCTAAGATGAAATGAAACGATCGTTTAGATTAGCCGATGGCACGCGCGTACTTATCACGGCTTCTTCTGTTTTTTTTTTTTTTTTTTTTTTAATCGCCAAGGGTTGCAGCCAGAAAGCAACCGTGCCATCATTTAGAAACCAATGAGCATCAAATGAAGGTGGAGCTTGCCGAGGAAATCTCCACCTACTCTTAAAATTCTCTATTTCTCTCCTCTCCTGCGTGCGTGTCTCCCTGTATAAAAGGAGGAACGAGAGACAAAATGAGAGTGGAAGAAGGAAGGAGAGTGGTACGTAAGAGAGAGAGAGAGAGAGAGAGAAAGAGAGAAGAACGAAGAGGAGAGACAAATGAAGAGGCTGAGGAGGATCTTCAAGTACGTTTTAACTCGGCCAAGTCAGTTGGCATCTCGCCGCATCAACTAATACGATGGCTTCGTTTCACCGTTTCCCAAACGATCTTCCGCGAAAGTCGATCGACCAGTTGTGATTTACGCGCGTCCGGATGAAAGCAATCGTTTGCGAAATCTTTAGCAACGAGAACGACTCGTAATTTTATAGTGGGTGATAGTTCGCGCGTGTGAAACGCGTAGCTTTATCTGCACATGAGACAATTTTCATCTTTTGGCAACATCGTCACCGAGAACGTTCGTTAAAAAAAAAAAAAAAAAAAAGAAAGAAACTCCGCGCACAGTACTCGTGACAAAGGGTTTCTTAGTATCTACATACTATCGCCTCTTCCTGCAACGATAATTGAGAGAAATTTTTTCCAAAATTTGAAAACAGCTGAGATAGAACAGCTCTTGCAACTCTTGTCGAATCAGGCACGCTTACAGATTCTGTAAAGTCTCTGTGCTAGTCACCGATTTTCCTTGCTATTTAAGTGATCCAAGCGATTAACGTCAGAAGATCGTAAAACGTCCGAAAGAGCAACTGATTTACGGAGTACATTTGCTACACATTGTTATTGCAAAGCGTAAAGAACTGATATAAACTGCCAGTCTTTACGAGACGGAAACGACGTTCGTGTAATGTGATAATTGGAGCAGCACGGTTCTTTTTTCATATTTTATCTAATTTACATATCTCTAGCTGATGATGTCGAGTTGATGCGAAGAAAGAGGACAGGTATACGCGTTTCGACCGAGTCACCCCTCGTACAGAAACTGAAACGAATTATAATCAACGATCGACTGTTAATAATACGCTTGGCAAAAATTTGCACCGTGAAAAGTGCGTATAAAAAAATGTTAGTATGAAAATATAAAAAAGAAGAACGACGTTAGTCAACGCTCTGGTATTTTAATCGCTCACACTCTGGAAAAGTATTAACAGCATAATCGTTTGGAAATAACATTTGGAACAAACAAAATAGCGTTTTGTTAAAAAAAAACATACGAAAAACATTTCCCAAGGACGTTGCAAGCACATTAAATTGTATTAGATCGGCACGTGGTCTGAGACTTCAGGCTTCCACCGAGATTTCCAGAAAAGAATTACACGTGACATATACCGTCTGATCGTATAACTTTAACCGCTTGAAACATTCGTTCCTAAATTTAAAAAAATCGAGGAGAACGAGAAATGTTGTCTCGCGAATCTGCAATTGATTCATCAACGCGAATTTACCCCTATGGGAAGTACTGCATTCTGTAATTTCTGACGGTTCGATACCTCGAGGTACCATCGATCGAAGACGATTCTTTTTTTTCGAACGAACAGAGAACGATGTTGTGCGCAAGTTCCGATCAAGGTGAAAACAACAGCGCGATAGTTTCGCAGATGACGAATCCTCATACCCCGCAAGATTTCACGGTCTCGCGTTTGCTGTCAACGCCGACTAATTCGATAGGTAAGAATCCCGAGGACTCGCGCGAACGCTTACATAACGGAACGGTAGAGAATCAAACGCAATTGGAGATCACGGAGGACAGGGAAACTCGCGTGATCCACGCTTGACGCGTTTCAATCCGTGGATGTGCCCGATTCCATCGAAATCACGCATTTCCAGTCCATGCTGTTCGCGTTATGCCGCTTTGATGAATAGCCAGGCACAGTGGAGTCATTCAAGAATAGCCACGCCTGTGCTGCTGCTTCTCTCCTCGACTCTTCTTCTTCCCCTCTTTTTTTTTTTTTTCGTAGCGCAGCTTTCCTTGTCTCGGACTTATATCTTGAAGTATCTCGCTCACGAATTTTCACCTTTCAAGCGACTTGCGATTTCGGACGATTGTAGACCAACGTGGCCGTTTCTGTTTTCGCAGAGTGCAACGAAGGCTCCGCCGCGTCTACCTGCAGGAGGCCCAGAAGAAGCAGAACGACGTTCTCAGCGCAGCAGCTAGCCGCGTTGGAGAAAGTGTTTGAGAGGACCCATTATCCGGACGCGTTCGTTCGGGAAGAACTTGCAACTCGTGTATCTCTGTCGGAAGCCAGGGTGCAGGTAATCGGTCACGAATTTCGAATTTCAGGCAGCTAAAGGAAAATAAGAAAACGAGGCGTGAAGGACGCATCGAGTTGCTTTCGATGATTTTTGTGAGAAAAGAGGAAAAGTATCGTATCGCTGGCGGGCCAAGTTCACACGTGTCTTGGATTTTGGTCGTTAATGTTAGAAGGGAGGAACACAGACAGACAGACAGACAGACAGACAGAGGAGGAAGAAGTGGAAAAAAAAAAAGAAAGAGAAAAAGAAGGACAGAGGACGGAGGTCGCCGCGGATAGCAAAGCAGAAAATCAGAGGAGACAGGTTGTCAGGGGCAAGGAGCTATGATTAGCTTGGCAGGATAGTTGCGTCGTTCCAGCAGCATCTGTGCTTGGCATACGACGTATGCTGTATGCTGTACGATACGTCGCGTATCGCCACACGTGTGTGGTGACTCTTCTGCGAGGTTGTGCAGAAAGCACACTACATTTCGTTGCTCTTGTCGATCTATCCGCCGCCACAGGCTCTGCAGCCAGCAGTCCCTCGTCTCCCGCCGATGTCTGTCCATTCGTCTGTCTGCCGTAGACTGTACGGTTGCCAGAAGCCGTCACGCTGTTCCGTCTTCTTCGCTTGCCGGCAACCCTTCTTCTGTCCGTTTGTTTCTTCTTCTTCTTCTTCTCTTTCTTCCTCCATTCGACAATTACAGCTCACCGCAATCATCCACATCCCTCGTTTCTTGGCCCTCCGTTTCGAACACGAATTCGTGAATGTTGCGCCTCTACGTCGATCGAAACGAAAACTGAAACTGAACCGTTTGGAAATTTTACTCTTTAGGTGTGGTTTCAAAACAGACGCGCCAAATTCCGCCGGAACGAAAGAAGCTCTGCGATGAACCGGGGCATTCCCGCGAACAGAGAAGTGGAAGCTACTCTACCATTACGCCCAATCAGAATAACGCACACGCAGGAAAATAACACGGAGACTTTGCAGACGTCTCAAGTCGCGCAATACTCTTACGGCGAGTACTGGAGGTCCTCGCAACATTACACTTCCATGCAGACCTCCACCTGCCACGGATTTATCAACGGGAATTTAGGAAACGTCAGTCTCCCTCCGTATCATCAAACAGATATTCACGGGGGACTCGAAGGATCTACGATGAGCAGTTTAAATGCGTTGCGATTCAGAGCACATCCGTACGGCGCCACGTATTCTGCCATGCATGCAAGCATGTAACTCTGTCTCACTCTTTCTCTCTCTCTTTCTCTCTTTGCACAGTATCCTTTTTTCAAACCGCGAAGCTTGTCAGTTTCGAACGATACCAAAAATGATAAAATACCAAAGATTTCAACAACAACATCGTACAAATCGGAGAAGATGATATTGTGTAAAGGACCAGTAGATGAAACATTGCGTAAGAATTAGGGCATAAGCACGAAACACAGGGTAATGGAAATAACTTGAAACGTTATTTTGTAGAACTGAAGTAGCTTAATAAATGATAAAAATCATAAATATATTATCTGCTTAATATACAAGACATCTATACAGGAAGTAGTATGTTAGTCTACAAAGTTACTATATTATTATATATATATATATATGTTAATCATAGAAAAAAAGCAAGACGTACAAATACGAAGATCGAACGATGGAAGAACGGGTCGGTGTACTCGTTGCGGCGAGAAACGCATGTAAAATTACAGTCGTGAAACGAATACGTTTACATTTGATATACGAATATGTTTTGGCACGAAATTAGAATACAAATTTCCTAAGTATATTGGTCACACGTATATATTCGTTATAACGCTAATCGAGAACTAGAACCACGTAAAAAGATTCCAAAAATCTCTCTTCTTACATATTAGTCATTAGATGTCAGTCATCCGTCCAAAAGTTCTTAATTGTAAAGATTACAAGCGTTAATACTATACAGTTACTTGTACATTTTGTACAGCGTTGCTCCAATCTACTTTCGAGGGAACCAAGTAAAATGCTGGCGCTATTTTGCTGCCGCATGGACATTGACTACCCGCTATCCAGCTGA
This sequence comes from Tetragonisca angustula, assembly GCA_036937485.2. Classification (NCBI taxonomy): domain Eukaryota; kingdom Metazoa; phylum Arthropoda; class Insecta; order Hymenoptera; family Apidae; genus Tetragonisca; species Tetragonisca angustula. The sequence continues at coordinate 109,579 of JAWNGG020000026.1, read as the reverse complement.
AAGAACCTAACTTTGTATTACACTTTGGACAATTCAATTTCCCCTCGACATTGTGCGTTATATCGGGCATCCAAGCTAGCGGCTCGACAAATAATATTTTGGTACAAAATTCGGCTGGCTGTTGCTCTTCTTTTTGTAACGGTTCCAATAACTCATGCGACGTTTTCGATTGTTTGGATGATTTTTTCTGACTTATGTGTCTCCAGATTTGCTTCTCCTTTGGCATGTGTGGCAAAATGTTACTAGCACTGGCAATGATCCTCCTACACTTTTTACAACGGTACACCGTTGGCTCTGGATGTACCGTGGCAAGAGCTGGATCTGGTTTTATCAGATCTGCGCAATTTTGTGGCAGAATTTTTGCCTTTCGCACCTTATCCGCCGCAATCTGCAACTTGTACATTTTAAATTGCACGTTGGTATTGTCTACTCCAAACCCCATTTCTTCATAAAGCTTCAACTGTGCCAAGAAACCAGCATTAGGTCCGACAAAGCGTCTCTTTTCCTTTACAGTTTCAAATGTATCGCAGAAACTTTTTTTATATTTTTTCATTAAATATGCGATAACAATTGTAGCTGATCTAGAGATACCAAAATAACAGTGTACCAAAACCTTATCATTTTGCTGTAGAGAATGGTCTATAAATTCATAAGAATCTTCAAAGTGAGTTAAAAGATCCTCACGCGGCATATCAGTAATTTGTATGTACTTTATAGTCAAGTTTGGTAAAAGCTCTTGGATTTTTCTTGGAAGTGGACATGAATCTACCGTGAGTATATAGTTTATTTTAGTTTCTTTTAACCATTCGACGTCTGTAGCAGCTGTAAGATTCCCAAGAAACAAACCAGGAATAATTTCATCATAGCTCGATGGGCCAGCATCGAAATCCTCTCTAATTAGATTAGTAGTTGCTTCTTGCGCCATTGTGATTACTCTGGAATAAAGTATCAAGCTACGACACGTATCTTTGATTACAATTAATTTTATTAGTTATAATACAAAATATATGACATGGTAGATTGAATATAACATTCGTAAAATTTCTAAACGGGATCTCTCATAAAAATTGATAACTTAAATAAAATGCAACTTCCCTAGTGGTACCAATAGTTGTCCTTGTACGAAATGAACGTAGAATTTCCAAAATCTATTTGTACATATGGAACATGCTCTACATGAAAATTATATTTTTTATTACCTCGCTTACACTCGTATTGCAAGTAATTGCAGTATATTGAATTGTGGAACTAGTTCTATAAATGTTATCTGAGTAATACGAGAAATAAATCGCAACAGCAACATGTTTTCTAAAAAGTTTTATTGTTCCTTCATGATGCAAAAGCGTTGTTGGTATTAAACACAATATGTTTCGAGATCAGTCGATTTTATATTCTCTGGCAACCTCGTACATCCTCCGCCCATTTTGATATATTTCGAATTTGTTTCTTTGCTTCTACACAATATAAAACAACGAAAAACACCTTCCACGTTCAACAAAGCTCTATGCACTAGTTTCAGTTGTCAACGCACGACATTATGATGGCGCTTCGGTAACACTTTTATTATGGCGCATTTCTAAATTCTAAAACTTTTTCCCTCACAGTGCATGTAAATTTGATTCCACGCTGTGATTTTCAACTCGAATATATAATTATATTTTAAGCGTCGTATACGAAAATTAACATTTTTAATTTTTACGATTTTATATTAAAAATTATAATTTCTCCGATCCTTTTAATAACGTGTATTCAATGACGGATGTACAGCTTCTTAGCGACGGATGATTTGGAAGTATTTTATAATAAAGTATCTTATAATAAACATTTTATTTGCATCTATGAGATATATCATTTTTCAAAGATGCACACAGTTTGACAAAAGTGAACGATACACCAACAAAAATTGCAGCTTCTATTTAAAAGAAGTACACGAATTTTATATTCTATCGTATAAAATATTTTTCACTTCTACAATAGTTATCATGATGAAAAGATAAAAATAAAGAGAATAATCAAACAGTCCAAATAAATTCTGCCGCTTGATCCCATTCATTTTTAAAATCATAAAAATTCATTTTCCTATTTATCTGTTAATCTTCCTAAAAAATCCGAAAAATATATTATCGATAATATATATATTATATATATATATATATATATATATATATATATATATTATATATATATATATTATATATATATATATTATATATATATATATATATATATATATATATATAAATATTCAAAATATGAAAGAGGATATTGTTGAAACTCGACGCTTTCGAAAAATAGCATCAATAAAAAAAATACCAGATACTGGTAAGAAATGAGAACGAGGAAGTCTTGGCAAGGTGAGAAATAAATATAGTTTTGTAGTAATTGATCTTTGTACTTTTGAAATGATCACGGAATTGTATTGTCCGACCACGTATGCCGGAAGTGACGCCACACCTCGATCTCCACATCATTCAGAGAAGTTGCAAAAATACCGTTTACACAGTGTCATACAACCTGGTTGTTCCATGTCTCTCTGGTCTCCTCTCTTTCTCTCCCTTCTCTCCTCCGTCTTTCTCTAGTCGTTGCTATCCCTTGCGTGCGCGCACGTGTGTACATGTGAGTGTATGGGTACCTTTTGATTTTTAAATTAAAACAAGATGCTGGTCTCGCAGGAGGTGGTCTCAAAAGCGGAGGAAATCGCGGATCAGGTAAATCGACGAACTATTGTTGCCCGATTTATTTTTGTTTACTAAAGCAAGTTTTCATTCACGGGGAGAACATCCAGCAGAAATCCTGTAGGGATACAGGTGTACTCCTGTCAACGTCATCGCGATACGATCCCAATGTATATTCACATATTTCGATATGAATTTTCTTTATTTTTGATTATCTGTCGATGTAACGCCTTCTCAATGTTGGCGAATGTTGTAAACTTTCCTACAATGCTGTCTGCGCCCTACGAAATTGAAGGTTATGCTCCGATAAAGAAATATGTGTGCGATGATTTTCACCGCTTTTACCGGTTTCAATTCAGCAATATTTCATTTCGATTTAAGTTGATCGAATTAACAAAGATTTGGAAAGTACTCGGGAAAACATTAATTTTTAACGTTATTCAATTTTTGTCTATTTGTATAACGCATTTGGTTCATTGTGTTAATAAAAAGAAATCATGTAGACGAATCTTAAGATATCGTTGCGTCACAAGTATGAATTATTGATCTAATTATTATTCTTTTGTGAAAACAGGTGATTCGCAATGGAAAGCATATACTGCCAACTCTTGCAAGACTTTGCCTCATAGCCACATTTCTAGAGGATGGGTTGAGAATGTGGTTTCAGTGGTCAGAGCAGAAAGAGTTTATGAACAATACCTGGCACTGCGGCACCTTCTTAGCTACAATATTTGTCCTGGTTAATTTAGTTGGACAGCTCAGTGGTTGTGTCATGGTTATCGGAAGATGGAAAGTCAGCATTGCTTGCGGAATCTTATTTTTCATAGTAGTACTCCAGACACTAGCTTACAATATTCTGTGGGACGTAACGTTTTTATTTAGAAACCTAGCATTGATAGGAGCGCTTCTTTTGGTTCTGGCCGAATCAAGAATAGAAGGGAGATCGTTATTTGCCGGTGTACCCAGTCTTGGAGATAATAAACCTAAGAATCTCCTGCAGCTAACTGGCAGAATTTTGTTGGCATTTATGTTTACCACGCTGATTCGCTTTGAGATATCATTCCTACAAATCCTGCAAGATATTCTTGGAAGCAGTCTAATGGTATTGGTAACTATCGGATATAAAACAAAACTCAGTGCGTTATTACTTGTTTTGTTATTGTCTGCACTGAATCTTTACCACAATGCGTGGTGGACCATTCCAGAGTATAAAGCACTTAGGGACTTCCTTAAATATGACTTTTTCCAGGTAATCTGGGAATCATTAAATCTCAATCATTATTAACAATTGTTATTACATCAATTGATAGTTTATTAATTACAAGCGTTAAATGTAAATTTTTATTTTTTTCAGACATTATCAGTGATTGGTGGCCTTTTAATGATAGTTTCTTTAGGTCCTGGAGGTGTATCAATGGATGAGCACAAAAAAGAATGGTAGATGTCGTAGTATCATCTGAATATGCATCATTACATCATCATGACCATTAAGTAAAAAAGTCTCCCATTCCTGTTCCTTTGTATGCTCAATGACATTTCATTGTTTATTGGACAAAGAGCAATTCATTTTAGATTATTCATTTTTGGGTAAAGGAATTGTTAAAGTAGAAGTTTAAATTTTTGAGGACACAGTTACATGAAATTATGAAAAAAAAAAAAAGAAACGTGAAAGAACTCCAGAATAATACTGTTTAAGAAGAAAGTGAAGACAGCACTAAGACTAATTTATATAATCAATAACAGCATTGTACATATGACACTACATTTATCAAGGAAACAAAATATATTTTTTCTGTGTGTTTTTAATTTTCTCTCTGTTTTTGATCTTGAATATCCTAGTCGGACTTAAGTGCATGATGTTAAACGTCAATCAATTCTTCCTGTAGAAACATATACATTTAAGTTACCTTATTATACTTATAGAGAATAAATAAAAATATTAGATTTTTCGAGATTTTTATACAATTAAATTATTGTAAATAAATATTTCGTACCAGAGTTTAGTCGTTACTGTTTATTTATATAGTTTATATTTGTTAATCGATATGTAGTTGTAATGTACAGTAATCATTATTAATAACTAAAGACTGAATCAAAAATTTTATGTCTTGTGGGAGTCACTTGACTCATCATTTTCGTAAACTACGTTATCTGACGATTCCATGTAATAATAATTTTAATTAAAACTAAACTTTTCTATGAAATTAAAAGTGCGATACGATGCAATAAAAAATAGCTTATAATGGCAAATTAAATACCACAATTTATTCTAAGGAGGTTGAACTTCGTGTCAAGATTAAAAAGTACGAACTGTATGAATTGATTTTCGCAAAGCTAATGGTTCTAACTATATTCAGCTTTAATTTTGGTTCAAATTTTGAACACAGTTTACGAAAAATTGAACATTGTTATTAGATGATCAATGCTTCGATCTATTGAGGAAAATTTGTGAACAATTGCTACCATCTATCAGAGATTACTGGAGTTAAAGTCGGTTTATTTATTACCGACTTTGATTAATTCAGGTGCTGTCATCTGTCGGATATTTCCTGTTTAGCCTTTTAGTTCCAGGCAAAGTTGCAACGTGCTTAGATGGCAGCATTATCGATACATAAGGAGCACAACAGTGAGTGACAAAGATAGACTTATGTCGTATTTTATAACGTGATAGACAAGGAAAGCACTAACGAGCGACAAAGACAGCGATAGATTTTAGTTCCATCGTTTCACCGCTACGCGACGCTAGCATTTCAGTGTCCGTATATCAAGCGAATTTTCATTTGATTTTGTATTGGATTATTGAGATTTCTTACAATTTCTATTTAATCGAAAATGAATATTGTTATTTGATACTCAATTAATATCAACTGGAAAAAAATGTTCAACTATTCAAATTTGGGTTTATTATATCATGAAGATACATTTGGTTCTAACATTTTTATTTCACTTCTTCACACATCTATTACAAAAAAAGCTATAACATTCGGTCCAAAATTTCGTACAGATTTTACAAATGTTTAACATAACAGAGAGGGGAGGGAGAAAGAGAGAGAGAGAGAGAGAGAGAGAGAGAGAGAGAGAGAGAGAGAGAGAACTAAAGAGATATTCTCATGAGTCTATAAGGAATAATCGTAGGGTACGCACATCAGTCACATGTCAATCGTATTACATAAACACGTAGTTTTAAAATAGCGCGTGTCATAGGGCGATAAGAAAAATATATACAGAAAAATATAATCGATTACATAATAAATTGAAACGTAGATGCGTTACGTTTACTTCTTCTCGAGTACAGCTCAAGTACTGAATCTTTTTCTTTCCGTCGAGAAACAGTATAATTGAAAAAGGGACCTCAAATATAACGATTACACGTGTGATAATTTTCGCTTGCTTACAAATGATATGCTCAGTACACCGAGTTTCGTTCTCACGATCAGTATGAATCGCAAATTACTTGTTATACGTATATCTTCGTTTACATGATATTAATTTCCTATACGTACGTAGAGTCCTATTGATGAGACACATAGAATATAAATGCCATTCGATATATCTTTGTCTTATACTATAATTTTGCGCCGCTAGGGATATAAGAAATCGTAGCTTTATTGTAATGTTTGGAATATGGACTAGAAATGGATTGATCCCTTAAATGATTACTGTGACATACGTCTACTCTGATTTTTCACGGGAGAGGGGGGGGGGATTTACACAGTTTTCGTGGCAGTTCTATGGTAACTATTAGGTATATTTTACAATAATACGATCGTGCACCACAAAAGTAGTAATAAATTGTAATTTATCTGGAAATCAAATTTAATCTTAATTACAGTTAATGAAAACTCTAATGAAATATCAAATATATGTACAATGTATGTACTATGTGACAAAAATCATAGAAAATTTCTGAAGAGCGGAATTCTTATATACATTATCGTGAAAATTTTCTGAATTGTTTTGGTCAAAAATTTTATTTAAGGGATGAATCCAGTATGATACCGTTGCCCCCAATGGTATTTGCACTTTATTAAATTGTTCATAAAAACGAAAAGCAAGAATTCATAGTTATGTACAAACAGCATTTAAAATTCAACTTGAATAAATGAGCAGACAAATTGTCAAATAATTGTCATAATTTCTAGTTTAATTCTACAGTGCATAATATTCTTTTATCGAATTCCTTCAAATTTTGATATTTAACTATTTTTTTTTAACAAGATGCTTGAGTCGAGCATTGCAATTTCGTGCAATTTATTGTTTGTACAAAGCAGCAATAAAATATAATAAATAAAAGGAGAAAAAAAAATAAACGAGAAACAATACATTCTGAAATTGAAATTCTATTACTTTGTTAACTCCCTGTTAAAAAATATAATTTTTGATTGTTGGTAATTTTGATCGGGAGAGACTAATTCGGAGGTTCCAAGTTTTTGTTCTATATATACGTTTGATTCACCATGTTTGATTTTGCTGTTTATTCGCGAAACGAGGTAGTAAAACGTACTTTCCTTCTTCGTTAAATAATGCAATATCAATCGATCGTGATAGACGATTGTATTAGTTTCCGTTTAAAATTTTCCAAACGATCATTAGTGAATTTTATTAAGTGCGTAACATTATAAGTTCTATCTGTGTATATGTATGTATGTGTAAGAAGTGTATCCCTCATAAAATAAATACATACTCGTCAGTTGAAATGTTATTCGAGAGGAATAATATTCCCAATCAAGTGCAGTATAAATCAATAAATCATCAAGAGTGTAAGAAATTATTGAAGCAAAAGAAAAAAATTATTTTAAAAAATTTCGACAATGATTTACTGTATTTCATGCTGCTGAACAAACGAACAAATTACATCATTCGCCTTTCGGATATTTCCTTTTCGATGGAGCATACATATAAGTTGTTTGGATTACTGTCATCCCTACACAGCAATATAGTATCTTGTGGATATGTTCGTTTTTTTTTTTTTTCTGTCATTGCGATAGTTGATACTTTTACGAATATGTATCTTCGAGCGTGTGTCGTGTCAATCAGAAGTATCAATAATCACAGCAACTATTCTTTCTTATACTTACCATCGTACCTATTTATGTTAAATTACACATATAATCTTTTGTCGTTATCGATAAGAGATCAGTAACACATTAATAGTAATTATTACTTGATGCTTAGCGATTGTTTCTCTCGTTAGAACAATACACTCAAAACATTTGACATAATTGAAATTCGGCGAGAGTTATTTGATCCAATTGATACTGCATTATTGGTTTGGAACGTGCAAATTAATTTTCAAGAGGAGAACTGTTCTTTCCGATCCCTGAAACATACCTTTTCCTTTTCTCTCTGCGAAAATGTAGTAACAGATCAATGAATTAATTAAAGTTATTGTATAATGTATATGTGTCGTTAAAAAACGCAAATATCTCTCGCCACAGAAATATCGATATATGTACATACATATGCCATAATCAAAGAGGGTCGCGTTTGCAGGGTTTCGTAACGTTAAAATCGTTTTTGCACAAGGGTAAGTTCAACAGCGATTGCTTTAGAGTCTATTTCCATTTATAGACTGTTTTTGAAAGCTAGTAGCTACGTTCAGCAAAAGGCAGAAAAAACGTGACTTTATATTGCTGCTCATGCTAGTTCATACTCAAGTCAAACTCGAAAGAATACAGTCGCAATATTAACTAATAAGTTGTATACACTTATATAATTTATATCATTGATAATAAGATAGATTTGGCAGTAACAATCACTGGAGAACTAAATGCATACATAATTTTAATGTTTTCGCATATATTGATTATTAAATTTTTGATTGGCTCATTTATTTTGTAACTATGCAATTGGATAATTCATGTCATTGCATTATAAATTATTATTTAGTAATCACGTAAAGGAATTCAATAATTCTAAATAGACTACTTCAAGCAGCGTAATTTCATTCTGAAGTTATATAGTTTGTGAAATTGAGCGTAAATCTAAGAAGCTAAAGAAAGGACAAACAATGAAAATTTTCAACATTTCTACATCTTTGTTTAGCATTTAAATCATAGTAATTCATTTCAATAATATATATATATATACACTGAATGTAATTATTATTTTTATTTTTTGGTGACTAAAGTATGGATACTTCAATTATAAAATTTATATTCCGAGTACAGAAAGTCGACCACGATATTAAATTCCTCTAACCATAGATATGTACGGGTATTTATTACTTTAATTAATAATTAATGTTATTATTGTAGTATAAAGTATAAAATAAAAGAACTTCAAAAATATCTTATTATCAAGTCAATTTGTTTTTCTCGCAGTTTGTTCGCCTACCATGGATTAGCCTAATATTTCTTTATCTAATAAAATAACTGATCAAGTCTAAGTTTTTCGTTGCATATTCACTGTTTTTTTTATCTCACTCATGATTTTGTAGCGTTAGCGTTTATCCTTAAATTATATGCATACACATGTGTTTGCGCGAAATTTACAAGAGAATTCTATTAGTAAATCGAAGAAAAATATATGTAATAGAAAATAGATGCAAAGGCGATCAATATAATTACATTGTACATTTATAAATACACTTTCACACGAGATATTTCGTTAAAAGAATTATTGACAAAATTTTAAAAAGAAGAGATTTCAAAACATACGTACATGTATAATACCAAAAATTGAAAGGACAGTGTAAAAAGAAATAGCATAATAAATTTTAGAAAAAAGATGACAATGATTGTATTAAAAAAAAAATTACAAACAAAAGAACAATGTTGAACATAATATTAGATATGTTAAAATTATGCAGCAAGATAAGAATACACAAATTCTTTAAGACGATAGAAAATTATAGTTTATCTTACAATACGAATAAAGTTTTTCAATGGCATGTAAACAGTAAATACCACAAGTGGATCTGTATTTTATCTTATGTTCCGTGAATGAAATTTTAAATTATAAATGGCAAGTTTTTAATTTATTTCTTGTTTTTTCCTTTTTCGTCATAAGGAATTTATGTATATCTGTTTACTGCACGACTTATGAATAGCTGGCAAAATGAATTGTGTATTTAATTTCGTCAGTTAAATAAAAATAACATAAAGGTCATGTGCTCGCTATTAAGTGAGAATGTAATATGGCATCACAATGATTTCTGTCAACTTAAAAATTATATAAAATTAATTACGTCACGTGTAAACACAATATACTACTGTATATACAATTGCGAATAATAAATGGGCACTCACATACATACAAAAAATTATGAATAGAATCAAACTATTTACAACGTTAATAAATCTTTTCTTAGCTTTAGATTAGACGAACCATCCTTACACATATACGAATTATGAAACATAAATGTTTTGTCTTTACACACACATTTGCACATCGCTCTCATATTATGAAAAAAAATTTAGGTTTATCGTTATATTTATAGTTATTCGTGAACTATCGGCGCAACATATGTCATTGTTTGATTAAAAATTCATTAAGATTGATTTCATTCCTTCTCTTTCTAGTTGCGATTAACGGAGTGCATCTATTTTTATGGAAACATGGTTTATAACGTCTATTACTCTTTGTTAATTAATATTGAAAGCTATATTACGTATGTATATTTTGGTGCATGTTCAGAAATTGACAACTGTTATCGAATTTATATACGTATGTATACAATAGCAAACCTCTAACTACATTTTGAGTCTAGATCATGACTGTTTTATGTTTTACTTCCTTCTGTGTTTAATGTTTTTAAATTTTAATTAACGGCATGTTTATTAAACCGACGCTAACTATTAATTGCTTAGGCCCTCTTTTTAATATGAATAAAAGTGTACAATCGGCACGATCGTACGTAAAACGTAAGATCGTACGTTAACATGCAGATTACGGTTCACGTTTTATGTGTCTTAAGCCCGATTATTATAGTTTCGCCCATGAATTTTTGTATACGAGATATTTATATTATTAAACGTGAGATCGGAGAAACGTTAATAGGTAAAGATTCATTCATTCTATAATATGAGGCACACAGACAGCCATATATCATTACAGCGGTTTCATTTATCGTAGAAAATCAATTAGACTCGATGCACTCTATTAAGTTTCGACTTACTAACAAAGAGTACGAAAATTATAGGAGCAACAACATGTTTTTCCTTTTGCTACTCTTAATTTGATGAAATTAATTCAATCAGATTCTTTCACTCCACCGGAATGTATTGTGAAAGAAACTCTCATTATCATCGCTAAAAACATAGTAAATAAACTAGTAAATAAATGGAAAATATTCAGAATTATCGACGAAAATGAAAAGGCGATGTGAATAAACTTTTGATTAAATTCTTCAGCTATAATCTTGGGTTTTTTTTACATTTAATTTACCTACACACTTTTAGGTAACCATTTGACTTAAAGCTGAAAGCTTGGATACCTATTAACGAGTTTCCAACAAAAAAATGTTTCCTAGAATCATATACAATAGTATATGTAACAGTTACGCTCAGTCCTGCCATGTGTTCAGAGAAGCGCATCATTTCTGCACTAATCTGAGACTACAATAGCTCTACATTAATCAACGTAATTGGTGTTTTTCCTTGCAAAGTCAACAGAAGTATCTCTGTGACGTTTAAAAAGTTTATCTATCTACGATAAAGCTATATAATGGACGTTTACATATATATCTAAGTAAGTGAAAAAAAAGAAAGAAGAAAATGAATGACATTTACTACTTTTTACATATCGCTGATATGAAGCAAATAAATAAATAGTTTTGAATGTGTGTGTGTGTGTGTGTGTGTGTGTGTGTGTGTAGAATAGTTAATGCGTGTATATGTTTATGGGGTTTCTTTCCCATCATGCCACGTTAAGCATCGTTACAGCTGTATTATTTAAGAATACATTACGTAGGTCCATAGCAAACACGACTTTTTTTTCCTCACTAACCTTATTGCAAAAAGGAAAAGACTACAAAAATACATTGAGACATGATTGATCTAGCCAATTCATTGAAGTCTCCCTAAACGTGTTTCGATTCAATCGATATCCATACACGCAGTTTATATTTTTAAACGAAACAAATACATCAAATTTTAATTTGATCTAAATGACTATTCACATTCTTTTTTGTATTTTTTCAATATAGATTGAATATTTAAATTTCCATAAATTAAAATACAACCTCACAGAGGCTGTTGAAACGGGATAGACACATCTAACCCTTTCACCGCCCTTAGAGTGTTGTATCGTTTTCGTTCGACTCGTAATTAAGCAAATTTATCTAAATATCATAAATATAAATATTCTAATTTATTGGTTCAGCTTTTCGATTTTGAGACGCAGGCAGTGAAAGGGTTTGATATATTCTAGTTCTGTAACTGTGTTTTCTTCCCACCGCGCGGCTTAATACTCTCTGAAATCTGCCACATTGCCTCCTCACAGAGGAAATCACTGAAATTATTGAAGAACGTTATTATACGTTCGTGTTTTTTAAACGAATACGTCCTGCAATAAGTAAAAAATTCAGTTTAGAAATAGCACTTAGAAATATATTTATTATTTTCAAAAATGGTTAAAGTAATGGTTAAACTTACCCCTTTTTGAACCTCTTCATATTTTCAACAATATTAAATTGTTGCCATCTTTTTGAAAAATTTATGGTACCATCCGGTAACAGATCACTATTTCCAATATGCACGAATGTAAGATCTTGTAACACAAGTCCACTGTAAATAGAAAAGTTTCATATGTTCGTAACATTTTAGGTGAACAGTGCTTTTCAATTATTAAGATAAAATAATTGACATGTACTTACATGTACGGAATACATGGCGGTTGTGTTTCTGCCAAAGCTTGTCTGTAAGCTCTGAAACTACTAGAACTATCAATAAGAGCACAATATTCTTTTAAACCCTCCGTAATATGTTTTTGCCATTCAAGCCTTCTAATAGGCGCGCTATCTAATGCAGAAAGCAAGGCTAAGTAACTGTTGAAATTATTAATTTTTCTAAGGTGCTTCATTATTTTAATAAATTTAACAACATATTTTTCCCTGTCCTTCGCTTCGTTCTCTAATCTGTGTTCCAGTATTCTCGATCTAGCCCAGTACGACATTTTATTAAAATGTTCCGTGAACCTAGTTAAATTTGGGCTTCGTTCTTCATTCTGTTCTTGAGCCCAGATTAGCACTTCCGGAATCTCAATTTTCATGAATAAATCAGCATCTAACAACGTCATTTGTTCTGCAATTTGTTCGCTCTTAAAATCGAGAAGGGAAGCTTGCTTTGTTGTCACACTCAATGAAGAAAGAATTGGTTGGGTAGATTGTAATTGTTTCGCGGCATGTTTTTCTAAAATTTTAACACGCAAAGCTTTCGCCATAGTAAGATCACCGCTACATACTAATTGCTGTACGAATTCCATTAGGGTTTGCAAAAGGGTATCATCGAGATCTGACATGCTGAAAGAAGTTAACATCTTTATAACTATTAAATATTGCGAAATATAAAAAAGATTTAAACAATCGTGAGCAATTTGTTAGTGAACTTACGTTAAATCGCTAACAACTCTAACTAACAAGGAAAATGCTTCACGAGCTGCTCTTTGTTTAATAACATCAGCAGAACAAGAAAATCGCTGATGACGTTTATGTAATTTTTGAATTAATTCCAGTGGTTGCATGAACGTTCTATATGTTGTTAAGAACGCTTCTTGATACAAAAAGTCTGTAAATAAAACAAGCATCCAAATAAATTGAAAGACATACGAATTAAGAATTAATATGATATTTATTGGTAGACGAACAACAATTTTATATTTTGTACATTTTAAGTTAACTTATTTCAAATGCATCTAACAAATTATTACACTGACCTGATTCTTTCTCATCTATGAAGCATGGAAAAATATGAAATACATTATAGCCTTTAATGAAGATATATTGATTTTCCAATATTTGAATAAAATCTTACCATGTTTATTAGCTTTGGTTGCATGAATTAACAGCGCATCAGGATGACCGCCTCTTATATCCGGTCCTTCCTCATCCGATTTCTTGAAAACTAAATACTTGCCAATATCCAGTTCATCCAAAATGCTATCGTCTTGATCGACATCTCTTAATTCCAGGGTATTGTCATCGATAGAAATCGATGACAAAGCATTACTAGCAGGTCTTGAGGATGGTAATATCGTGTCTAAGGCAACATTATTCTAAAAATTTCGATTAGTAGTATCTTGTGTGATACAAATCTGTGTTAACGCGGGCTTGTAGAATAATTACCAATTTCACTGGAGTCGAAGGTGTTAACTCTCTTTTATCATGAATGCAACTAGATTCCTCTACTTTCACTGGAGTTGATGTCACAATTGGGTCGATTGTATGAATACTTTGCATGCTGCTGGTTGGTTTTGGCGAAATTGGCGGAGGCGTGACATTTGATTTAATGGAACGAGATCTCTTTGGTGGCAATGCGGGTGGGAGACTAGAATTATTTGCTACTTCTGTTACTGATGGTGTCATCGTTATGAAAGTACTGAAACGAAATATAAAAAATACAAGAAAACACATTGTACATTTTGTCAAGCATAAGAAGATGCGCGAAAAATTGATGTCAAATCACATACTTTGAACTATCGTGTAACGTAGTTATAGTATGTGCCATAAAAGAACACGATTGTGTTGTAGTAAGGGCCATTTCGTGTTGCTGCCATTCTGCTTGCATTGAATTATATGCTGCCATCGAATGACGGGTTCCAAGACCAGAGATGAAGTCATTGTTACTATGAGAACAATTCCCAAACATTTCCATGTATGCCATAACTGAAATAGATACCAACATAGATTTATATAATTTTAATGTATCAGGCAATATAACATATTTATAAAAAATAAATAAAAAATATGGTTTCATATATACATACATACATACATACATACATACATATATGATATACATATATATATGATATATATACATATATGATAGATACAAGCACGATTCATGTTAAAATGAAATATCAAAGCACAGGTATGTAAAATACAGAAAAACACTGATGCACAAGCATGTACCTCGATAGACAATGTAAATTCGTAAGTACGAGATATGTATGAACTTACTGGAATAAAAGTGAAATTTTTTAAATAACATTTTCACGATTAATTACACTCTTCACGATTAAACTAAGTGGGATAAATATTATAATAATGCAAGCATAAACAAATATCATGTATATTGAAAAAAATTTCAGATTACAGGAGATGTATCCCATCGTTGATTCTTTACGTACAATTCTGGAAACGAAAACTAAAGTCAGCTGGCTTAATTCCAGAGTTAAAGAAGCACAAGTGTTAACTGACTATTAGCAAGAAAAGGTCAATTTAATTAATGGAACAATAACGACGCCCACATAAGTGAGTGAAGATTAATTTCTACGGTTAATGAAATTTAGAACTATTATAAAGATGTTAATGCAAATAATAAATTTATGAAATATGATAGATTTAAATTAAATAAATATACGAAATTTGATCTTACATCAAAAAAAAAACAAAAAAAAAAAAAAAAAAAAAAAAAAAAAAAAAAAAAATGGTAAAATGTAATTAAATCATAATTATTCTTTATGTAGGAAAAAAAATAAATGCATTATTCTCCGTGTTTATATCAATTATATAAAAATATAAGCCACGAAAAAGCCCAGGGTATGAGTAAAATATCCAAGCTCGATATCAAATGAAGTCGTGTTGGTCATTTCGACAAAATGAGATGAAAAGTAACGACGAGAACATGCCGCAAAAAGCTAGGAGCTTAAAAATCGTGTATAATTAATGCGTGAAACGAAGGGTTTCAACTTAGCGTGAACGTGTTTGCTGAGGGATAGCTGATTTGTGTGGGCAGGATCCCACTTACCAGAATATGCCACTGATTGGAACACTGGGGGATACAAAATATTGTATCAGTTTTAACCTACTATGTGAAAAAAAAAAAAATTCTGAACGACTATTCTAATATAATCTAGATAATGTCTAACATAATTTCGTCTAATAATTGTTCTCTTTAAATTTAAGCAACTTCATTTTTAATTGATATTATAATTAAATCTTCCAACAGCAATAAAGCAACATGGTACTGAATATAGTATTGAATGTTATAGTATTGCTGTATTGCTGTTGTTTATCATGAACTATGATTCGACTTACTGTGCCTTTTCTTGAGAGGGAGTGGAGGAGGTTTACTAGCATCTGAACTATCGCCGTTATTAGTATGTAAACTACAGGTTGATAAATGCTCATTTTCAGGTACATTGTCGTACTGCGATGGCTGACGTTCTTTCCTTCGTTTCGACCGTTTCTCTGGCAGAGCTGGCGGCACACCATTAGCGTCTGATGAAGAAATCGATTCCACTTCCTACCAAACATGGAAACTCACATTTAAAAACACACATAGCTTTATACTTGCAAATTATTGTTAATCCATGATTTGTACTTGTATTGTAAATTTTCTTTAAATTATTGTAAAAATACAAAAAAATAACATACAGAATTTTTACAAATAATTATTTTACAAAACATTAAACTTCTACATTATACTTTGGTTTGCAAATGAACTATTATTACGGCAAATAATAAAAATCACAAAAAAATAAAGTGAAAATATGAATTTAAACACCAACATTTACCAATTTTTCTAATGCCGCAGAATCTCCAGTTCCGGACATATTTGATGCGCTAACAGTACTTTTCGAGCTAGTCATTGTTTTTTGAGTAAAAATAGACCCGTTACTATCTGAAGACAATTTCGTTTGGGAAAACGATTGTTGCGAGTTGAACGTCTGTGAGTTATAACTAATACTACTTTGCTGGGAAGATCTTTTGGACGTCATACTAGAGGTAGTATAACTTTGAGATGAACTTCGTTGTGAATGCATCGATACGAAACCAGATTCCTGTGTCTGAGTTGACAACCTTTCCATTTTTCCTTCTATACCTGAAACATAATTTTCACACGATTCATTACGACACAGTAAGAATTTTCATTTCAACGTTCTTTAACTTTCTTACACAAGAATGTTTCTAATGTTTCCCAACTCCTATTACCGGACATGGTGGCGTTTTCACAAAAACAACAATAAACCAATGAATTTTGAAAACGAACCGAAAAGAAGAATTCCACTTCGTTACACTGACTCTATTAAAGATCTATCCTATACTGCTTGTTCACGTAGTCTGAAGGCCTAACACCTACGTTACCTGCTCCACTAGCTATTTGAGGAATTCTTGCGTAATTTTAGCTCTCACATTTTTTTCTATACATTTATAAATGTGCAACGTCATCGGTACTGCCGTTGCTTCACCATCACACTACTGGCGAAGATACGAAGCAATTTTATATTATACTCACCGGTAAATGGATTAAGCATTTCTTGTGGAGTTTGTTGACCCAATAACATGGTACTTGGTATGTTTGTTTCAGAACCGTCCCAACAACTACAGTTTGAACTATCGTTAACTTGCATGCCTATAAATGTGAAAGAATAGTCAATATATGTAGTTGCTCTTCTCATTTTCTGTGTAATGATTTTAAAAAGTTGGTCTGATAAGAACACTATTGATTAATATTTTTTCTTATTATATCATATAATTCTTCGACGCAAATTATTTGACTTTCAAAGCTACAATCAGTCTGCAGTCTACAGTCCTTTCAACAAAACTGATTCCACGATCGAGACAAGTGCGGTTAAAAACTATTTCGCTGACTAAGCACCTAACATAATGGTCATTTTGACACAAAAGGAAATGTGCAGTTCCACCATTACCTTCTTGGAAAGGTTCTAATTTCGTTGTCATGAATTTAATATAAACCTTTATAAAGTAACTATTTATTTAACTTATCGATTGGAGCAAGACCGAGTTTCTCTTCCTAAAAGATATTGTTCACATCGATTCGAGGAGAATCACTCATTACCCTGGATAGTAGCCATTAGACTGAGATCCATACTGTCGTTCAGAGACTCGTCGTTTGGTCCCATAATCGCCCGTATCTCATCCTCGTCGCGGGAATGGTTCAGGGCTGAATCCAAACTACCAGCCGACGCGCTTAGAAGAGACGACGAATCCTCTGGAGATCGACTTCGTAGGGAAACACCGTCAAGACTAGATGCTAAGAGACCTTCAGATTCATCGAGCAACTGTTGAGCTCTTGTTCTCCGTTTCGGTGGCAACGGCGGCGGTGTGCCGGATGAACTATTTTCCTCCGACAGACACACATTAGTTCTGAAAATCATCGAGACGTTACTTCTTCACGCCGTGGTCACTTTACATGGAACTAATTTTTTTTCAACTAGACACACAAGAAGTACATGCACATGTTACTATCTACTACTATAAGAAGCTTAGGGAACTACCTCTCGGGGAGTGGCGGTTTTGGGGGAGGACTAGAATCCCTTAAAATCGACTCTGAACTATGCGAGCTACGGACCAAACTAGTAGTCGCAGCGGTCTGCTCTAAAATCTGCCTTTCCCTCGGGGTTAGCGGGATATCAGGTAAAGAATTTCTTTGTGGCGTCAATTCCGATCCATAACCGGACGTTCTGAAAACGTGATACCGATGGTTCATCCTCAAATTCTACTGACTACGACGGCACGAAAACATGTACAAACTTTCGACGCTAGTTGTGAAACGATCGATAGAAAATTGCTATTGAAAATTACTGTTTCCGAGTAGTAACAAGAGAGTCACACCCACCTATTGCTATTCGTAACGGCGGCGGCAGGTTTCTGTCTGTTGGCGATCTTCTCATTCGCCAGGGCAACCAAGTTTTTCACAGCTTCCTCGACTAATCCTATGATGTGTGTCACGTTCTCGGTGTCCAGCGCAGAGGACTGGTCGCCGTGTAGCAGCACGTCGTCGCAGAGTTTCAGTAATTGTGCTAGGGCCTGATACACTTGATTTGTCGCTGATCCCAGAGTGGAGCTTTATCAAGAAAACGTGAACGATCGTCGAACATCATTCTCCAACGATAACGTTTAACAGCAAATTTCCTAGCTTGCCTAAATTATCTTTGATTACGTACACAAATTCTCTCTAAGCTAAGAAACTCAAAAGGAGCGAGTTCACGTTCGATACCAATCGAAATGCTAACTTACCTGTTCTCGTAGAGGAGATAGGACTTGAGCACAGTGTGTATAGTGGTGACAGTATCGAGGACGATGGTGCCGTTGCCGGGCAGCATCTCGAGCTTCTTCTTCGACACGACGTCTCTGAAGTGGAGCAGTGCCAGCTGCACCTGTCGCACGTGGATGTGCAGGTCGCGGAGGGGATTCTTGTCGAGGGTTGTCGCGGCATCGGTGCAGCCGGGCGCGCTTTTGTCGCGTGGTGTCCGCGGCGAGGAGGGCGAGGCGGCCCTTGTGGCCGCTCCACTGCCTCCGCCTCCGCTTCCGCTGCCAGGCGAGCGCATATGAGAGAGCTTCTCCAGGAAGTCCTCCTTGAAGGAGCGCGCACGACGCGCTAGTTTACCGCCGCGCGCCTTCCCGCCGGAGCGCTCCTCGACTTCTGCAATCGACAACGGAAATCAAACGATTTCAAATGAGAGAGTTTGTAACAACGAATTATAATTGACATCGTAATAATTCGACAACTGACGTTTTATGGTTATGCTTCTCGTTTGTCCCTTAAAGTTTCGCACATTTTTTTCTCCTACGCGCCGATAGAGCTTGGAATTTAGAAATTTGTTATTTTCTCGCTGCACAATCGGTAGTTTGAAATAAATATTGCAAACGACAAGCTTCACGGTAGAAAAACGGACGTAATATCCGTAGAAAAAAAGAGAAAAAATAGATTAGTCGCGAAACGGCGACAATTACAATCGATCGTGTGGCGAGAGTTCTGCGCTGAAAAATTTCGCGGCAGTGTTGCACCGTTGATATATAAAACCGATCCGTGAATTCACTATGCGAGCAAACAAATATATCGCGAATAGCAAACGAACGCGAGCAAATATTGAAAGTCAAAACGACGACCGGCGATCGATTGATCGACTTTTGAGGAGATTCGAACGTGCACGGGGCAGAGCTTCCGATTCACTTTACCTCGGATTCTTTTATTTTTTTATTTTAAAGGTTCTCTTTGCATAAGTTATACTTTTTGCTATTTGTAAACGTGCTACTACCACTTTGCTATAATTTATTTATAAATTATGAAATGTATAATTATGTACGAATACAGCAGAAATATATCTAGCTACTCGATTTAGAAATATTTTATTATATTTAAGAAATATTATTATATATTATTATTATATTGTATTTAATAAATTATTGTAACAGAATGCTTTGAGCTTCTCTCTTAGTTGCTTGATTCTTACCTCCAGTATCGGTCGAAATAATTGAAAAGTTCTTTCGATAAAAAAAAAATTCTCTCCAAACGAAACCACTATGTACAATTGCACAAACATCCCCGGAACTTAAAACACCCCGCAAGTAACCAATAGCAGATACATCGCCCTATCGAATCTGTTTCGATTAATAACTTGGTGCTCGGATCATTACTAGATTATTTGTCTGAGCTAGCACGCAGAGGGGGTCGAACTCAGTCATCTTTGATGGTTTGCGTTTTGCAATAGGGGGAAATGCAAGCAAGCGGACTAACCAAAGCAACCTCTCCATCTCCTTCCACGTACGTAGGTGTGTATGCACGCCACTAAATCAAGTTCTATTCACGAATTCCGATTGAAACCTCAATCAGACATGATTTGCGTTAAAGGCACGGCTCGGATGGCCGACAGAGATAATAGAAAACACGGAGGACAAGGTGGACGAGGACGGAGAGGGCACGTAGAGACGAACGGTCGATGCAAATTGGCGTGATTGACTGGATTCACGGAACACCGTTCGATTCCTATACGCCACGCCGTCTATGGGAGGGAGAGGAGTCCGTGATCGAGGCAGTTGCAGCCACTGTACACGCGGTTTGTAAATAATCAGAGTCTTGATCCTCTGACATGTGAATAGTAATCTCGAATGTCAAAAAATCGTTGCTTATTTAGAGCAGCTCAAGGCGCTCTCTTGCGCTGGAATGACGTGTCACACACGTTGAGAATTTTACGTCCCAAAAATTGCAATATTTTCTCAGTTTTAAGTATATTTAAGTATAACCCAGGCAAAGAAAACAATAAATTTATTACTTGTCAATAATTTCTACCCAGTGATATCATACCGACGAGTTTAAAAGGAAAAGAAAGCGACGAATTATTGTATACGGTTCGGTCACTCGTTATGGTCCGCAAACCAACAAGAGGTTAAGCACTTGCGCTGGAATGACGTGTCACGCACGTCGACAATTGTTTCGTCCCAAAAATTGCAATATTTTCTCAGTTTTAAGTATATTTAAGTATAACCCAGGCAAAGAAAACAATAAATTTATTACTTGTCAATAATTTCTACCCAGTGATATCATACCGACGAGTTTAAAAGGAAAAGAAAGCGACGAATTATTGTATACGGTTCGGTCACTCGTTATGGTCCGCAAGAGGTTGAGCACTTGCGCTGGAATGACGTGCCACGCACGTCGAGAATTGTTTCGTCCCAAAATTGCAATATTTTCTCAGTTTTAAGTATATTTAAGTATAATCCAGGCAAAACAAGTAATAAATTTATTACTTGTTAATAATTTCTACCCAGTGATATCATACCGACGAGTTTAAAAGGAAAAGAAAGCGACGAATTATTGTATACGGTTCGGTCACTCGTTATGGTCCGCAATCAATTGCCAGCGCAAGCGGTTAACCTCCAAAATTGTAATATTTTCTCAGTTTTAAGTATATTTAAGTATAACCCAGGCAAAGAAAACAATAAATTTATTACTTGTCAATAATTTCTACCCAGTGATATCATACCGACGAGTTTAAAAGGAAAAGAAAGCGACGAATTATTGTATACGGTTCGGTCACTCGTTATGGTCCGCAAGAGGTTGAGCACTTGCGCTGGAATGACGTGCCACGCACGTCGAGAATTGTTTCGTCCCAAAATTGCAATATTTTCTCAGTTTTAAGTATATTTAAGTATAATCCAGGCAAAACAAGTAATAAATTTATTACTTGTTAATAATTTCTACCCAGTGATATCATACCGACGAGTTTAAAAGGAAAAGAAAGCGACGAATTATTGTATACGGTTCGGTCACTCGTTATGGTCCGCAATCAATTGCCAGCGCAAGCGGTTAACCTCCAAAATTGTAATATTTTCTCAGTTTTAAGTATAGTTAAGTATATAACCCAAAGCAAATAATAAATAGCAAATTTATATATACTTAAAGCTGAAAAAACATTGCAATTTTGGGCTAAATATTTTCAACGTGTGTGATACATCATTCCAGCGCAAGAAATATGTTAAGTAAGTCCCGTTGCAAAAGACAGTCGAGCGCAAAGGATTAATAACAAGACGATGATCAGTGAATGCGATCATTGGATGACGTTAATAGAAGTTGCACGGTAGCACGGTTGTGCATGCATCGCCAGCATTTCTCATCGAGTAAACATCACGTCACCTGTGCACGTGGCACATGGATCTCGACGCGAGTGGTAACAAAGAGCCGCGAGATTGGCCAGGTCATCTTTCCATCGTTATCGGGAGCGTGCAACGTGCTCGAAAACGCAACGACCGCGATAACTTTCCACGCGTGTCCTTTTAATCGCGTCACCGCCAGCCATTCATCAGCGTGAAAGCTTCCCTGCCGCGCCGCGTCACCTCGAACGCGCGGAACAGAACAGGGTTTGCCCTCGGGTTGATGGAAAACGCGAACCCGCACTGCGAGAGACAGGCTTCGATGGAACCCCGTTGTCGCCGTTGTCGCAACAGAGCCATCAATCCGTGTATCCGTGTATCCGTTCGCCACTCTAACACGTGCTTCGCGATCGCCTTTTGGGAATCGGTAGATCCCTGAATGGCGTAGCTCGTCGCTCGATCTTGGATAACCCCGGGGACCTGGATCAACAGCTCTACAGCCGAGACACAAGATTGGCGATGAAGAAATGGCTGACGAGAGCGAATTTTTGAATTGGCACGGTACTAATGGATGCCAGGTAGATTGACCTTTTGCGCTGGAATGACGTGCCACGCACGTCGAGAACTTTTTGTCCCAAAATTATGCAATATTTTCTCAGTTTTAAGTACACTGAAATATAACCCAGACAAAACAAATAATAAATTTATTATTACTTCTCAATCATTTCTATCCGGTGATGTCATACTAACGAGTTCAAAAAGAAAGCGACGAATTGTATACGGTTCGGTCACTCGTTATGGTCCGCGAGCCAGTTGCCAGCGTAAAGGGGTTAATTTCCAAAATTGTAATATTTTCTTAGTTTTAAGTATAACTCGGGCAAAACGAATAATAAATTTATTACTTCTCAATAATTTCTATCCGGTGATATATTGTATACGGTTTGGTCACTCGTTAAGGTCCGCAATCAGTTGCCAGCGCAAGTGCTGCAATATGTTCTCTCAGTTTTAAGTATATTTGAGTAATAGGCAAAACAAGTGATAAATTTATTTACTTTTCAATAATTTCTATCCAGCGATACCAGTCACACCGACGAGCTCGAAAAAGAAAGCGACGAATTATTGTGTAACACGGTTCGGTCACTCGTTATGGTCCGCAATCAGTTGCCAGCGCAAGTGGAAGCAGACGAGAGATCGAGGGATTTCAGATTTATCCAGACAACGGTAGAAGGACTTTGCAAGCTTGAGACGAATTTTGAACGTCGAGACAGTGACAA
Organism: Tetragonisca angustula; assembly: GCA_036937485.2. Lineage (NCBI taxonomy): Eukaryota > Metazoa > Arthropoda > Insecta > Hymenoptera > Apidae > Tetragonisca > Tetragonisca angustula. Next base: position 86,129 of record JAWNGG020000026.1, on the reverse strand, counting down.
TTAACGGAACAGTTCACGGACTGTTCGTCCAAGAAACCATCGAGATGTGTTATACATTTTATTCCGCATTATCATTACTCAAAACAGCATCTGAAACTCGCCCTCGGAAAGCCCTTTTCCCGCAGCCTCTTACTCTTTCAACGCGAAACAAGCATTACCGCAGTGACAAATTATAATGAGCTTAGCTCTCTCCAACTTGGTGTTCCATGCGAAAGGTAGGTCTAGCTACCGTGGAGCGCCACGCGTAAAACGCTTCTAAATTACGAACGGCGAGGCGCGAGCACGTGGATTTCGACAAAGCGGAACAGAGAGATGTGTCGAGCAGCGCTAATAATTGCCTTAGTCGGCTGGAAATTCATTATCCACCGTTAACTACATCGTCAGTTCGAACTAATGGATTTTGGATTAGCGACGCGCCGACGCGATTTCCCGGAAATTGGGCAAAAAAATGAGTGAATTCCGAAACCGGAAGGAACGGCCGTTGGAAATATGATACACACGCTTGAGAATAATACTCTATAATACATCGGAATGAATTAACATCGATTTAATATAATTGATCAATTATAATGGTTATTGATCAATTTAGCGCAATTAAACTGAATAATAACAAATTTGTATTTGGCACCACGGACGATCCATCCCCAGTCTAATTCCGTATTCATCGGGCAATATCGCTCTCGCTGTTATTGTCGGCGACAATTTCGCGAAACGATATCGATGTCCCAACGTGACCGTGGTTGGCGTCGTATCGATTCACTCGCTGTCGCTCGCCCCTTCTAATCAAGGAACGAGCCTGAAAATCGTCCGCGATACGGAGAAACTCGATAGCGGTCGGTCTGCGTGCAGCCGCCATAGTGTCGCGAACAAAACGGCGCAGGATGTCCGAGGCGATCTGTACGTCGTCGAGAAGAGGAGCAAAAATGAGCGAAGAAACGATCGTGAAACAAGAGATTGAACAACGATGAACAAAAAGAAAAAAAAAAAAAATATATATATATATATATATATATATATATAGAGAGAGAGAGAGAGAGAGAGAGGGAGGGAGGGGGAGGGGCGAAGAAAAGAGAAAGAAAGAAAAGGACAAAAGGGGAAAGAAAGAGGATGGTTCGTGCATGGAAATTGCGTAAAGAGAGAGGTATCACGTGTGCATGTACGGAGAGCCACGTAGGAGAGACGAGACTTGGGATGGCTATCGTGGTCTGTGCGGTTATCGGATACGCGATTTCACGGCAGATCGTAGCTAATACCGAAATGCGGATTTTCCGGGTATTTCGCGGCGGAGCCACGGGAAATCAGGATCATTCTACCGTCCGTGGAAAATGGTCTATTAATCAATCGTTTCGCGGTGGCCGGGACTGAATATCGGAGATCTCGCCAACAGAGATTTATTGCGACCGCGTGAATGGAGAATTACGTTTACGTCTAGCTGCAACGCGTGTTAAATTAATTCAAATTCTTAATTAACGAAACTCTAAGAAATTTAATTTCTTAAATAATAAGTTAATTTATCAAAACAGAAAGTTCTGCCTTTTTCTTCCCTTCTCGTAAAAGTGATCATTGACAAGTGAATATTATTCTTCAGCTTATTATGCTAATAATTATATTATACTATTAATTTAGTATTGTATAGCTGATACGCTCAAAGTCTCATTCACGAATTGACGAAAAATCTAAAAGCGATTTATCAACGATAGTGCGATATTCATCGAATTTCATATCTTTTCTCAGTCTCTATCAATTCTCACACGCAGAGACGAAAGAAACGACAGAGTCGGCGATCACGAAAGTGACAAGCAATGGATTTTGAAAACTGTCGTCGCGCTGCTAAATAATAATAAATACGCGGCTGTTTTTTTCCGAAACACGCGCGTATCACGTCAGTTTGCACGATGCATTCCGTGAGACCGGGAGTCACGCCGAAATAACCGCGAGGTTGTTGCACCGCCTCGTAATACACGGCGCGAAATATGACTTCGGAACACGAGTTGGTAGGAGACCATTGAGGTGGCGGGAAGCGACAGTACGCTTGTTCGGTGGTAGCCTACATATTCTCGAGGGGTTGAAACAAGGGTTGTTAGAACACGAGGTTCATTCGAACGTACGTGTTTTACGATGCAGTAATAATAATTTGATAATATTAATGATACAGTAATAATTTTAGCTAATTAAATACTTTTATACAGTTATATATGTATATAAACACAATAATGGTATTATTAGTACATTTTATAATTAGTAATAACAGTAATAACAGTAATAGTATTATTATTAGAGGAATATATTATATAGTAGATATATACAATAACAGTCATAGTATTACTATATAGTAGTAGTATTATTGTATATATATGTATACTTTATTCGTTATACAGTATACTTTAGTACACTGTGTAAAGTATAAGTGTACAATATAAATACACTATATAAAGTATAAGTGTATAATATAAATATATTACATAAAATATAAGTGTACAATATAAATATACTATATAAAGTATAAGTGTATGATATAAATATATTATATAAAGTATAAGTGTATAATATAAGTATACTATATGAAGTACTTTACTATACTTTACTTTATAGTGTATAATATAAATATACTATATAAAGTATAAGTGTACAATATAAATATACTATATAAATATAAAGTACTATATAAAGTATAAGTGTATAATATAAATATATTATATAAAATATAAGTGTATAATATAAGTATACTATATAAAGTACTTTACTATACTTTACTTTATAGTGTATAATATAAATATACTATATAAAGTATAAGTGTACAATATAAATATACTATATAAGTATAAAGTACTATATAAAGTATAAGTGTATAATATAAATATATTATATAAAATATAAGTGTATAATATAAGTATACTATATAAAGTACTTTACTATACTTTACTTTATAGTGTATAATATAAATATATTATATAAAGTATAAGTGTACAATATAAATATACTATATAAGTATAAAGTACTCTAAAAAGTATAAGTGTATAATATAAATATAAAGTACTTTACTATATTTTATAGTGTATAATATAAATATACTATATAATGTATAAATGAACTTCTAAAAAGAGAGAGAGAGAGAGAACTATCACAATTGTTAAAACTCGTGCTACTGAGGTGAGTATATAAATACATCTGCAACTAATACAACTAATACAGACAACTATTGAAGAAATCGAATCCTAAAAATCTAACGATAAATAGGAATTGAAGTTTGGAACATTCTGGTACGTATCTAAGTGCCCGCGCCTTGAACTATGAACCGCGATGAATAACGCCGGCGAAATATGAAGAAGCGTTGCCGGGGCTTAAACAGCTTTCGAAATAGCTTAAACGCCGACAGAGGATTATTCCAAGATGGTGCGTTCGGACAACCAACTAAATTTAGTAAGCGAGCCCGAAACCGACGGCCAAAACACGGCGAAACACGGCGAAACGCTTCACCGGAGACAAGAATCCTCCGGGCTCCTCGAGGCAATCAAACTGCATCGTTTGCCGCTGCCATAAAAAGCGAACGGTGAAGAAATGGAAAGGAAAAAAGAAAAAATACTTCCATTTCGATTTCTTTTTTTCTGTCTGGGCTTACCCGACGATGTGCGTCATCGTTGCTGTTATTGTTACTGCTGTCACGATCCCCATTCGAATTCTCTTCTACCATTTCATTTAAAAACTCGCGAAAAATCCCAATAACAAATCGTCGAAACCAGAAGTCGTCCGTATTTGAAAACGTATTTCCTCGATATTCCCGATGTTACATTGTTATGTTTAATATTTCGATACTGTCTGCTCGTCTGAACGTGAAATCATTCATCCTGCCGCTCTCGCCGAGTCAATTATACTTATTACGGAATATTAATGGATCCCGTGTAATTCGGATCGGCGGTTTAATCGCACGGCGTGTTGCTGCCGGGCACTCGGACGAGCACCGATCAACAAATTCCCCGGCTAATTTGTTAACAGGTTAAATTCTATGCAACCGCGTCACTGCGCCATGGAAACCGTGGCCGGGCCGATTCACTTCGCCAGATCTCCCCCGATCCGTTCCGCTCGCAGCGATGCAATTACGGGACTTTAATGTTCACGAAATACCACGGACCGTATCCAGCTGGGAATTTCACGGTTCGTCGGTGATATTAGCGAGCGCGGGATTGCACGCAGAGGAGGGGGGGGGGCAATGTCGTATTCTGCGAATTAAAAAGATCGAATCGACTGATTGAAGGAGGCTCTCCTCTCCGTTTACGGATCGCTTCTGTCTGGACGGATCTCGAGAGGCTCTCTGCGTCGCATTAACTTTTCATCGAACACGATCCATCATTCGGGGGGGGGACTCGAGATTAATTTGACAGGAGATTGATCGTCTTGGAACAACGTTCTCGCTCTTTATAAATTTATAACCCTGATGATAAGAAAAATATTTGCACGTGCAAACGCACTGGCAGCGTTCGAACGAGACAATTAATCGACCGTGTTGCCAAAAAGATTAGAAACGAAATTCAACAAAGCTTGGGTAACTTCGCGTAAAAGCGTAGAGACCTTTTTCCCAATTCAAGCGCGACGATTCCAGTGTGAATTCACCTGTGCCAAACATCATTGTCAATCCAGCTCTGTCCAAACGGCATTGGGACTAATTACATTTAACCGGATCGCTAATTTACTTTGCATCTCCGGGGGCTCGTCAACCCCGGGACAATTCCCCCCCCCCCTCCCCTCTTTTCTTCGTCTGATTTCTCACTCGACGATTCGTTAAATTTCCACGTTAACGAGCGTCGCAATTACGTTAATCTGTCACGTGGTATCGGGACAATGACGCTCGAAACGCGGCCTGCGTTAATTATAATGAGAGATGGGCACGCATACGGAAAGGCTGAATTTGATTTGCAATGTCGCCGTTTGTTACCATCGTCGGTATATTTCCGCCGTTGATGGGAATCAATTTTAACACAACATTCGCGCAAAACACAAATCAATCCCGATATATCGAAATTTCGTTTCCGTCGGATCCGATTACCGTGTCTAGAAAACAGAATTTCACTCTGACGAAATGTAAACCACTTTTGTGAAATATAGAATGCACTTTTTTGTTCGTTCGTTCGAAAGAAAATCCGATTATAACGAGCTGAGGTTATTTGTCGGCATTTGAGAACGAAATAAAAAAGATAGATTAAACGGAACAAATAGAACTCTCTCTCTTTTTCTCTTTGAAAAGAGTAAATATTATACATTTCACTTTAAATGTTACGCATTACACGGACCAATGTAAACACATTAGGGCTGAAAAAACGCGAGAGAGAGAAAGAGAGAAGCGGATGAGCTTTCTAAATCTCGCTACATGCAAACCGTGCTGTTTTTCACGGTGAAAAGCCGGCTGGAAAAGTGGCTGGTAAAACGCGGACGAGAAGTGCACTCCGCGGAAGTGTGGAAGAACGCGCGAGTGGCCTGACTGCTTGCTTCCCTGAATTCGAGCATTATACTCTCGAGCGTGTACACCGTGCATTTTCGCCCATTATTCCACTACTGATCGTCAGTTTTTTTTTTTTGCGAAATAAAATCCACCTCCGTTTCAGGCGAAATCTTTGCCGCCTTTAGACTAGCTTTCAGTGAAAATTAATTGTCAACACAGTCTCGTCATTCCCTTTGTCCCATTCGTTGGATCTCGGTGAGGTGTTAGTTTCAGACGAGCATGAGAAAGATCTGATCTGTATTCTTTCGTTTCAGAAACCGGACGAAGTCACGCGTGTAATCTGGTGAAGCGATACGCTCAATTCTAACGCAAGCAAACAAGAATTTCTTTCTCTGACTCAGGGTCTCGTGTTGGGATCTGTATTCCAGGGCTACCGTCCAGACATCGGTAGATCGAATTCAATATTTCTCGTCGTAGTGGAACTGTGCATCGTACGCAAGACAAATGCCAGAGAACGCTAGAAAATGTTAAGAAGAGATTCAAGAGATGTTGTTGAACGTGCGTTCACGTTGGTCGCGTTCGTTTACACGTGTTGGAGGTTAGCCGCTGAAGTAATAAATTGCTGATGAATTTATCCATGTGGCAACGATTGACATAACAGCGTAACACGTGTGTCGAACATGTGCGATGCCAAGAGAGGGAGGACGCTGATAACCTGTAAGAAATTAGACACAGAAGGGCCTCACGAGCCCTCGACAAATGCTACCCTCCTTTCTTCAAACGTAAATTTCAGTAAAGTATTTGTAAATTGTTTCCTTCTTTTTCGTTTCCGTGTTTATGAAAGTGACGCTTGACACGCCGAGTACTGGTATTTGAGATGAAAAGAAACGCGACAAATTTAATTAAATTTGAGTAAATGAATTTTATAATAATAGTCGAACAGTTTTACGATAATGGACATACGATTATTATACATTAATATATTACATTGTATATACAATAATATATATTACTATATTATATAATATAGTATACATTATTATATACAATAATATTATTGTACTTGTGTTGTATTATTGTATACATTACGATAACAATAGTATTTAAAATAAAAAGTTTCAAGAGAAGAGTTGTTTTGTCTTGTTCCTTCACATTTAGATAAAATGTGTCTTTAAACTTCTTAGAATTCTTACTTAATTCATTTCTTCTTGTCCATTAAAATTTACAGAATCACTTTTCCAACTATAAATTTGTTTCTTCTCCAACTATAAATTTTATTCGACTACTTTTGCCATCTCGATCTTTAAAGTTTGATATTTTACTGTGCCCGATAAAAAATTTACACACGATCAAAATTCTATTTCAACTCTTTCGCGTCTACTTAATGCCGTCGTTATTTCTGACAATCGCAGCCGCGCACCTTGCATAATTCATAAATACATCGCGCATGCTAAGAACGAAAAAATGCACAATAAATAATTAATCGAGCTAAAGACTGATAATTTACGCTTGAGGCAGATAAGTTTAAACTTCTCTCTCTCTCGTACATCTTCAATCGATGAGAATCAAAATTCGCCAAATCCATCGAATCAATTCCAGAACTATGTACAGCAATAAGAAAGAAATGATATCACCGACGAAACAAAACGAGAAAAATCTATTTTATCCGACTCGTTACGGTCATGAAGCTTCGCTTCGCTTGATTAATTAGCAACTCTCGTTGCAAACAGAGCCCGTGACATTAAGCTCGCTCGAATGGAGGTTCACGGTCGAAAAACAATTTTTATCGAACGAAATCTTGTTTTCATCTTATTGTCAGCACATCTCGGAGAGGAGAATCAATCTACTGTTAAGAATGGAAAATTTCGCGGTACGAAGGGAAATAATAATCTCTATAGATCAGTGACGGCGAACCTTTTTGAGAAGCAATTTTGTTCATTATTTTTTTTAGTACTAGCTCGTGGGTCACTAAGTCAGTGGCGTCACTTGGAAAGGGGGAGGGGAGGATGGTTAAAAACTACTTTTCCTTTTACGTTTCCTTTTTGTTTCACAACTTTTACTTTTTGCAAGTGAAGAGCAGAAAATAAATGTCGACGTCAAAAAATTGATATGAAAGGGGTGACATCGTGCCCAGTCACCCCTGCACTATACATTAGATATTTACTTTATTTCTTAATATTTTTTATTGTCTGTTCTCTCTTTTATTATATAAAAAACTAGTAAATTTTGAGAATGGGCTCTAGTATGTTTTTTAGTGTTTATTACATCTGTTTAATCGTAAGCGCTATATAAAATTTTTTCGACACAAGTAACTCGTATAACATTTAAGATTTAAAATACCTACATGTATGCATAATCAAGTCGTAAATCCTCCATAAAACACAATTATGCATTTATTTCTCACGTTTAAGCTCTAACCGAACACTTGTAATTTTCTCAACATTTTCTGAAAAGAGGGGTTCGAAAAATAATTAAAATTCTTTTATATATACGATGATAAGTTTATAAAAATCAACGCGTGGATCATTTAAAAAGCCTGAGTGGGTCAATGTCTGACCCGTGGGCCATCGTTGCTATAGATGAAGTAAAATTAAAATTCTTTCGGTGAAGGGTGAAGTATAGAACGTATACATTTCATCAAAGTACAAAGTATCGTCGATGATGCATCAATCGAGCAAAGAGAAGAGATTATTTCACCGACGTTCGAACGACTTGAAAATCCTTTCATGCAAGAAACGAAGAGAACGAACGAGTCGAAAATAAAAATGTTAACACATTGGATGACTTAAGCCTGACCTTCGTCCTGCTGTTTATTGAATCGTCCGACCGCCTACTTTCGTGCACTTGCCATGATCTCATCTCTGGATTCCTTCTACGGTGTGTTTTATTATATAATGCAACGTCTGTAATAAGTAGCCAAGCTTAACGAATATCGATATGTTCCAGACATTCCTGCACGATTACGAATTACGCCGGCAGCTCCAAATGAATGGAAACGCTGTACGCGGAATCGGAAATTCGTGATTTGAACGTTATCGAAGCATTTTGTACGATCGAGTTATTCTTAGGTGGGCAATTTTTGAAACGATGCGTACGAACAAACACAGTAGAGCGGCGAGGAAATAAAAGATTGGTTCCAAGTGTGAAAACACAGTAAGGCATCGACTTGTTTTCAAACAGAACCTACACTTTCGATTCAGATTGGAATTTTATATTTTATATCTTATAAACTCGTAAGAATGATTTCATCGCTCCTGTCGTTGCTCAGTAAATAGTAACTATAGTAACATGAAATGAGAAACCAAGATTAACGCGTGCATTCGATAAGATAAAATTGAGAACACCCCGGTGGATATTTCCGGAAACTTGGCGTTACCACATTCCGGATGCGGGGTGTTTCGTACAAATTTTTCGCATTATTCGCTACCGACGAACACTTCTCCAAACAATGAGTCACGCTTTTCAACAAAATTACTATCGACTAAGACGACTCGGGCCAACTTTCCAGCAGGAATGTTTAAACAACACAATCGTTCGATCTTCGAAATCCCTTCTTTCAATAATTGAAAAAATTGGCCAACAGCGAAGGAAGCTGTTCGTTCGTTCCTTCTTCGCTCATGATAGACCATATATACAGGGTGGGTCGTCACACATTGTCATCTAGATTTACGTCATTATTATTACGCAGATGAATTTTTGATGATACTCGTTTTCTTGTAGGTGGACGCGTAGAGGACATATGAAGGTCGTTTTTTTAAATGGAATCATATTTTTCATTGCTTCAGCTGACGCACCTCGATATTCTTTATAGAAATAGTATTAACCTATTTGTGTTAAAAAATCATTAGTTTGGGAGATATTTTAATTCCAATTTTGTAAAATCTACGCGTATAAGAATACTGTCCTTCTTCTTCCATGTTTTTCATACGATAATTTTACAAAATTAAAATTAAAGTATCTCCCAAACTAATGATTTTTTTCAACAAAAATGGATTAATACTTTTATGTAAAGAATATCAAGGCGCAATAAGAAATATATGACACAATTTAAAAGAACTCTTCATATGTCCTTTACACGTCCACCTACAAGAAGACCAGTATCGTCAAAATGCGCCCCTCTCGAAACCATTCGACCTCATCCGAAACGTCTTTCGCTGATAATAATGACGTGAATCTAGATGGCAATGTGCGGTGACCCACCCTGTATAGTTACCTACATTATCCAGACCGTCTCGGAGAAGACAGAATGCGGATGTAACAATATTCCCTTCCTACGATCTCGCGACTCGGCGCGAGTTTCAACCGCAAAAAAAAAAAAGCACGAAACACGCCCGTGAGAAGTGACTCACAGGCGCCGGTTTTCACGATCTTACGCAGAGAAACGGTTTTACGTGCGCACGCGTGGAAAAAGGGAAAAAGTTTCATTAGAACCGTTCGACTCGCTCGGTAACGGGACGCCGTGATTTATCGTTACGTGACGAAAAACACGGGGGGAGGGGGGAAGGCTCGAAGGTTTCGTTTCGAACGGGCCACGTCACTTCTGTCACAAAGTTATTAATAAACGGCATTCTGTCATTGCCACCGTGCAGCCATGATTGATCCGCCCGTCGCGAGCCTTCGAAATTCAAATGCGAGAAGCTCGAAAGCGTATCGATGGCGGGAGTTGAAAGCGAGGCGCATATTTTTATATCGACGACGATACTTCGAGTCGAGCGTCGGTGAATTTTAACAGCATTTTTCGATTCTCGAATCTCACGAGAGAACAATCGAAATCCACCGATCATTTAGGTTTCATCTTGTGAAAGCTTTCAGGCGAGAGTGGTTTAATTTCTTGGATTTCTTGCAGAAATTTTCAGTCGATAATTTCGAACTCGGAAGAAAAGAGGAAAAGTCCAACTTTTGGACGATGTTCGTTCAAAACGCACCTTTTTTTTGTTTACAGATGAACGTTCGACGTACGTAATAAAGAAACGAATCACATTCGCTCGGCAAAAGCTACGTGCCACGTTTTGCTAACAATAAAAGTATATCTGTTCCACGTACACGATTCGTTCGTAGCGTTGCTTCAAAGATTGAGTTATAACTCCGAATCACTGGAAAAACTGCAGTCTTACAAAAGTATTGGAATTATAGAAATTTAAGTTATCGACGTCCGATGGTACTCGACACAAAGCACAGTGTAATTGTTCCTTAGAGAAACGATCGGTTTACCTGCCTTCGAGCTTCACAACTACTCCTCCGTCCCTTAGCGAGTCTCTTCGATTGTGTTTACGATTTCTTCAAGCACCGACGAGAAATTCTCCCATTTCAAGTTTTCGGTTTCTTGTTTCAAACACTCGATTCTCAAAAAGTTACACGGAACAGGTTAGCCCTCCACTAATATATCACGAGCATCGTAAATTCCACTGCTGGGAGGATCAGTTTTCTAGAAATCGAAGACCGGTCACACATGCAGCTGGACTTCTTTCTTCGGAGCAGAAACGGATCGACCGAGCATTTGTCGTCAACTTTAGATCGTGGAAACTCACTTTCGCGTGGATTTCCCTGGCTACGGAGAACCGGACACGTTGTCAAACCGAAAAAGGCACGAACGGACAACGCGACAAGAAGACACACACACACATACACACACATACACGCGCGCACACACAAAGCACCGGACAGAGGAACGAAACGTACGTCCGGAACGCGTGGCGTGTGCGCATCGACTGCTAACTTCACCCAACAAGCATCGAGTACAATCTCTCGTCCCCCGGTCTTTGTCGCACCAACGTGCGTGTCCTGGTCGGCCATCTCTCTCTCGCTTATTTATCTCTGCCTATCGTTTCGTCTTTTCTCTTCCTCTCACCTCCACCCCTGCATAGTTTCGTTCTATCGCCGTGTATTTTCAGACATCTTCCATCTTTCTTCACTCGCTCCTCCGCTCTTTTCCATTTTTCTCGCCCCTCTTTCACTGATCGCCAGTTGATGTTTGATGACTTGATGCTCGCAGTCAACTTCGTTGACAAGAGGATCAGCTGTCTTCCTCCATTTCAGTACAATTGCAATATATTTCCATTTGATATAGTTACAATGGAATAATAATACAGGGTGGTCACTGAAAGACCGAATGATGTAAAACAAAAATAACTTTCACAAACACGTGCTTTTTAAATTTTTTATTATTTTATTTGCAAGTATGATTAGTGGAATTTTTTCAGTATTATGTGTGAAAAAACAAAAAAAAAAAAAGAACAAGTTATGACTTTCTCAAACTCTTCGGTTTTTCAGTGTGGCCACTCTGTATATTTCTGTTTGATCATTCAGATCCTAGTGATTTATAGAAGCTTTGTTAATTACCTCGACCATTTTCGATGAAAATCGAATTACTTTCCAATGTTAATTCAACATTCGAGAGACTTCTCTACAATTCGTAGCACTTACTGTTAGCCAATCGAATGGGGAGATCTCCCCATTTTAATGTAAATCGCAGTACGACCAAGGAGATTTCCCATTCTTTCCTTCTTTCTAAAAAACAGTCTTAAACTGGAATTGTTTGCAATTATTTTTTCCTATGAAAAACAATTTTTAATAATCTGTAGATAGCTAGTATATTTTGGTGTGGCGCGACGATTGGCCAACAATGAGTGTTAACTGCGCAGTAAAAAGTAAATAAGGTATAAGTGTAACTTGATAAATAAATAGAGTATACTAAATAGAGTATAGTATACTAATAAGCACATATAGTGTATTAACATAATAAGTATACATAGTATATTAATAGTATATTATATATAATAACACAATAAGTACACATACGTAGTATAATAATAGTATATTATACATAATAACATAATAAATATATATAGTATATTAATAGTATATTATATATAATAAGTATATATAGTATATTAATAGTATGTTATAATATAATATAGTATACTAATAAATAAATAAAATAGTATTAATAGTACTAATATATATAGTATATATAGTATACTAATAAATAAATAAATAAATAAAGTACGAGCAACTTCGATATTTCCAGCGTTTTTCAATAGCAACATTCTTCCCCGCACTCAGCCCGGATTCAAACGGAACAATGGGAACAGTTAATGACTTTCCAGGATCGTATCGACTTGCATATTAGTCGGCTGTGGTCACGAGGAATTCTCTTGGTCGCAATTTGCGTATTAATGGCGTCCCGCGGAGGTAGCGCCGCCACTGACTTTAGGGGGGTGATAAACGTATTTTACGAGCGCGACCCGCAGCGGTTTCTCCGTCGTTGCAATTAACGGTGAAAACGGTAAAACACCGGACACCACGCGCTCGCGGTGTTGCAATACACACACGAGGCACACTGGCGCCGCGCTAAATAAAAAACGCTAATAGGGGAAACGAAAAACGGGCCGCGGGACCATTTATTTATTTTTCACTTTTCATTTTCGGGTCGCGTCCGGGGCAAGCATTATCAAAGCGACGTCCGCCGCAGAACATTCAATTACGAGAGAGAGAAATTCAAAGATATTTTCTACCGGGGATATATAGTTCAAAGGGAGTGTTCGCTGCTATTCTAATTACTGGTCCTGTTGTTGCTTCCGACTCACGATCGGGAAATATTTCCTCGCGTTGTCGATTGCGCGCGTTGCTAATTACCACCACGGTGAGGAAAGAATTGGACGAACATGGCCGGTTCGGGGGAAATCTCTGCAGTGGATAAATAATCGCGAGGTTAGGCGAATGCCGGGGGCCAAGAGCGAGAAAACCAGAGGAAACATAAATTCTCGCCAGGAGGGGGAGGGAAATGTTCGTGCGCACGGTGTATCAAGAATTTGTAAGCGAAAATACGAGTACGAGACGCAACACGCGCTCTCGCGAGAGAGGACGACGCCAGAGAGAAAAATGTTGTCGTAAAGCCAGTGCAATGAACACAGACTGCGGCGAGAGGGGGGAGGGGGACGAAGGGTACTTCTTTCCGGTCTCCGTTGTGCCACATACATCGTGGATGATATTATCAGTTTCCGATAAAAGCATCCCCCCGGGTGAGAAAGAGAAAGAAAAAGAAATTTCTACGAGTGATAAGAGACTCGAGCAATTATTACTTAATACGCAATTACTTGTAAGATCTTATCTTGGCAATTTCACATTAACCTCCTGTCGTAACTGATTCACGGACCATAACGAGTGACCAAACCACTGTACAATAAGTCGTCTTCTTTTCGAATTCGTCGGTATATCAGTGGACAGAAATTACTACGAAGTAATAAATTTATTGTTTGGTTTACTTAAATGTACTTAAAACTGAGAAAACATTGCAATTTTGGAGGTTAACCCCTTTGCGCTGGTAACCGATTGCGGACCGTAACGAGCGACCGAACCGTATACAATAATTCGTCACTTTCTTTTTGAACTCATCGGTATTATATCACTGGATAGAAATTATTGAGAAGTAATACATTTATTATTTGTTTTGCCTATTTTGTTTTACTTAAATGTACTGAAAACTGAGAAAACATTGCAATTTTGGAGGTTAACCCCTTTGCGCTGATTGCGGACCATAACGAGTGACCGAACCGTGTACAATTATTCGTCGCTTTCTTTTTGTTTTAAACTCGCCGGTATGATATCACTGGATAGAAATTATTGAGAAGTAATAAATTTATTATTCGCTTCGCCCGGGTTATACTTAAATATACTTAAAACTGTGAAAATATTGCGATTTTGGGCCAAATATTCTCGACGTGCGTGACAGGGGTTAAAATATATAATTACAGTGCAACGACAAGGGAATTTTCAACCAAAAAAAAGGCACGATCCTTTCCGCTTGATCCCAGCTGGCAAAAATTCAACCCTTCCGCCAGATTTCTTCTTTTTTTTTCATCGCGAGCAACGCAACGTTCTGTACGCAAAGAAAGTGTTCACAGCCGTGAGAACGTGACGACGAACGACGAGAGAACGCGACGAACGAACGTCTTTTGATGTCTGTTGTCGCTAGTTCAGTCTACAATTTGCAAAATGAAACTACCTCCGTGCCGACGTTCTCCGAGCCAATCGCGCGACAGATGTTAGCCGCAAGCTTTGAACGAGCTTTCAAGGCTTTTCCAGGGGAATAAACGCTCGCGCCGGGACCTGTTTGCGCAAGCAGGTAAACCTCCTTTGTCGAAAAACCATGGTGAAACGTTCTTGAATTGCTGGGGGTACAAGGGAAAGGGGGGACGAGAAACGAGTGTGCTTTAACATTGCAAAGTGTTAAAGAGCGAAAAAGCGTCGGTGCGACAACGGGTCTTTCAGCTTTCAAAAGAAACGATGCCGCGTGCGCGCGACCGTTCCCTCCGCGCAATGGAAACGCTGAAGAAAACGACGGAAAGCTCGAGATGCTCGTTTGACGAATCGTCAAAAGGAACCGGGCGCAATGCTTCTGCTACGTACTTTTCTTTTTCTAGGGTAAATATTCTAGGCTCTGACATCTCTGTGAAAAGTGAAAGGAAAGCTTGACCTTCTTGTGTGATTTTTAGCTTTGCTATTGCTGTTGATCCGACTTGTGCTGAATCAATTGTATCACGAAACATGAAGAGAATTTTGGTGAACTCTGGATAGTAAAAGTAATCGCGTTTCTTTCTTTCGGCTAGATAAGATATACATATGTACGTCTTAAAATGTAAGTTCATTTATACCGCAAATTCATCATTTAACCTGACACCTGATTGTTCAAGCTTGTTTCAGAAAAAGAGAAATTGTTAACAATTCGCGTTTGGCGCCGATTTCGAAATGGAAAGTCGAAAAGACGGCAAAAGGCAATCTCGAACAAAACGGTCAATATTAATAAATTTACATATTACCATACATTAATAAATTTAATAAATATATATATTATTATATGTTAATAAATATCGATAAAGTTTATTTCTCGTGAAAAAAGAAAACGCAGTTACTTCTTGGCCAATATTTTCTCAAATGTGCAAATTAGAGATAAGTAAAAGAAATAAGTACGATGAGATTAAGCGAATAACAGGAAACCGGACGTTGATATAATATTAAATGCCGAGAGAAATAGGGACGATAACCTAACATCGTTAATTAATACGTGTCCCAGTATCTGGAAGATATTCGAAGCAATCGATACCAGATGCTTCATGTCATAGCAGGTTCGATTGCATCGGAGACACGTTTATCGTCCTCCGATGTGCTTTATTTCCGGGAAATAACGTCCAGCACAATTGGACAAGTTAATTTTGATCCAGACAATTGATACAGACGCTCCGGATCGATAATTCTAATAAAATCTCACATCTTACGCTGATTTAATGATAATGCTGAAAACTAGCATTCTAAGTCGTGTGATAATACAGATCTATTAACCGCTTGCGCTGGCAACTGGATTGCGGACCGTAACGAGTGACCAGAACCGTATACAACAATTCGTCGCTATCTTTTCGAACTCGTCGGCATGACATCACTGAATACAATTTATTAAGAAGTAATAATAAATTTATTATTTGCCTGCGTTGTACTTAAATATACTTAGAACTGAGAAAATATTGCAAAAAATTCTCGACGCTAGAGATTAATAGCCATTAATGTTTCAAGTACATTAGACTTGACGAAGTATCCAATCAGAGCACGTTCAATCCGTCTGTGTATAATTCGACAAACGTTCGTCCTACCGTCCAATCCGAACAAACAATAACCTCCTATAGTTAGGAGCCAGAAGCAATAACCCTCTTCGAACGTTCACGATCTCCTTCCTCTCGTAATTACCACCGAACGAATTGACCTGACAGAATAAGCTCGCGTTTCTCGTGAATTGAAAAGAACGAGAGTCGAGAGCCTGGAGATTACAATGACTCGCTCGACATTAAATTCTTGCGTCACCGTCTGATAATTCGATCCTGATAAAAGGAGACAGACACGTGGGACGAGAGTACACGTGGATGAATCAGACGCCGGTTCTCGTTCGGCAATCCATTTATGCTGTTCGATGTGCACCCACCCACCCACGTTTCACGCAGTATTTCATTCAACGGAAAGCCATTACCAGCTGCAGCACACGACTATACATTTTGCTTAGGAGGCAGCGCGCCAGGTACATAGTTGGTTGCGCGAGGATTACTTACAGAGACCGGGCACGACACCCTCTGAAAAATATTACCACCCCGAGATAGACACAATATTGTTGCTGCGTCATGGTTGCACGCGTCCGATTCCACGGGAGAATAAAGACAAGAGAATTAACATATCCATTTGTTTCAATTTTTCTCTCCCTCTCTCTCTTTTGTAAATTTAATATTCGTAACGTACGATAAATGTAATATCCGTAAAAAAAAAAAAAGAGAAAAAAAAGAGAAAAGAATTAATTCCATAACTCTCGAAATTAACTCTCACAAAAATCCAAAATGCAAACAGTTCGTAAAGCTCGCTCCCATTATCGTTCTCTCGCAGTTGATCATTCCGCGCGATCTCTCATCGAAATCCTATAATTAACAGTACCCATTTTCCCATTTCTCGTTTCACGCTCCGTATCAAAGGATTAAAAGGGAGAGAGAGAGGGAGAGGACAAGAGAAGGAGAAAGAAAAATGGAAATAACAGAAAGAAAAATCCTATCGATTGTTCTGTTAATCGTTGGGAATGCGCGTCAAAGGGAATGCGCGAGTGGCTCTTAATGAAAGAGAGAAGGAAAAAGTAAGCGCTCTAACGACGCCTGTAGTTAATGTTGCCAGTGCTTGGCAATGTCTTAATGACATTGAAGGGCCCCGGGGCCGCGTTTCCCTTTGGCCGCGCGTTTTCTTTAGTCGAGCAAATGGTCTGACGCGAGACGACGCTGTTACACACCCCAGCGAGGTAAGGCCAACTCCGCCTAATTAATGCAGTTTCAGTTGCACACTTAGGGAAAAGCCAAGGAAATGCGCGCCTTTTCTTCTTCTACTTTAAACGAAATGATAACAAAAACCCGCACACACGTGCCCACTTTAAAGGGGTATTCTGGTAATTCTGGAAAAGAATCAATTTTTTTTTTTTTAGATTTTCTCAAAGTATGTGCTTTCGAAAATGTTCTATGTAAAAGTTGTAGATATTTAAAGTATTTTTGTACAACGGGTAACAAAAACTTCAAATGTGATTTTCTCAAAAGATATTTTATTTTATAATATTATTATTTATTTTTATATATTATTAGAATATTTTATTTTCTGTACTGCTCGGTTGATTGTAAGTATGAATATTTTTTGTACAACGGGTGACAACTTCAAACGTGCTCTCCTCAAATCCATATTTTTTAAACTGGCTGACGGGATATCTCACGTTTTATTTGACCGATTGACTTGAAATTTTGAGGAGATCTTTACCGGACATACCTTTATCGCGTGAACCACGGATTTCAAAATCTGATGATTTTTGCTATTTTTTTTTTTTTTTTTTTACCACCCAAAGGACGAAAAGCACAAGGAAAATCGATACTTAAACTTCGAAATGCTGCCATTTTTTTTAATTTTCGAAATTTCGCTGTTTCCGTGGTTCATGGAATTTAGATGCATTTTGGTTTTTTAGTTTCAAATAACCAGGTGGACCGGAAGCCGTTCGAACCCGTTTTCTAAAAACATGCTTTACCTAAGGCTATATAATTTCCACGACTTTCATTAATTTTGTTAAAAACCAAAAAAATTGTAAATACTCTTTAAGTATGAATAAATCTGTGTGCGAAAACTGCATAGTAAAATGGAAAACTGCATACCATGGTTTCCTTAGGAAAAATTCCCAGAAAAGCCGATTTTTTCAAGTCAGATTACCAGAACACCCCCTTAATTCCTCCATCGCCTTTCCTTTTCTCGTCTGACTTCTGCACCTCGCTGTTTATCTTTCATTTCCTTGGCTAATTACAGCCGGAGGCACCGCGTCGCGGGCTCGTTCAATTATCGCTTTCGAACTTTCGCCGTGGTGGACACGGCGGGAATAAAAACACGTTCACAGCGAGCTCTTTGAGAGCCGATTTAATCATGCAAATGGTTACGTGGATGGACACGTATGCTCCATCTACGAGAATGGAATTTAAAATCTTTGAATGATTGACTTAATTTGAGATGGTCGCTAATGCTCGATGAAACGTTCTCGAAAGTTAGATTTCAATTTTCGCCTCGTACATTCGCTACGCAGAAATTCAAAAGGCAAATCTCGGCTCTTTGTTAATTAGTCCCAAAGCTAGAAGCCCGGAAGAACTGACGGTCGATCGAACGATTGAACATTGAAAATTCATAGGTTCGACGAAACAATGAGAAAAACGTCGTGTTAATCGCCTGCTGTTTATATCCCCCCTCTCCCCCAGGGTGTTTAAAAGACCGTAGGGTTCGCGATACGACGAACTGGTTGAATTGCAGAAATTATGCAAATCTAGCCGCCTAAGGGTCACTGTCATTACCGATCACCGTAATAAATAAGCACACGAGACACAGTTTCACCGAGTGGAGCGGCAAACGCGATATTCAGCAGAGTAATCTGCACTTGCGAATGTCAGCTATGTCTCTCCCTCCGTTGCTATCGATCAGTGACCGTACAAGCCGAGGAATTCGCTCGATCATCGAAAATTCGTGACACATTTCACCGTGGTCCAAACTGGGTAAACCGGACGGTTCGATTCGAACGATCGAGTACGCGGATATCAAGGATTTGATAATAATCCTCGGAAACGGGGAAATCGAGAATCTAAGATGAAATTGGGTGGAAAAAAGCGAGTCCTAGAGCCGTGGTTATTTGATTTCGAGAATTCGAGTAAATTTTTTAAGTTTCACTTTGACACGAGCTCTAATTACTAATTGGTAATTTCGAAATTGTCAGGTGCCTTTATTTTACTCTATAATTTCAATGATCGGAGTGTTGAAAAAGCTTCCATTAAAATTATTTTACATTCGTGCATTGTTCAGTTCCCTTTTTTCACACGTTTCGAAGCTCTCGTTTCTTGCTGTTTATCATCTCACTTCATTCCATTGTTTTTCGTTTCTTTAATTTCTTAGCGATTTCTTCGAGGTACTTCTCTCGTTTCTTTCTTTCATGGATGTGACGTTCTTTGGAAGCTTGTCAAAACTTCGCTTTTCGGACAATAAAAATTACCGTCGTCGGAATTTCAGATTCTTAGGTGAGGCATGGCCAGAAAAAAAGATTGAGGAACACTGACGCGGGATAAATTGCCGCATGATGAGTCTTTGCGACACGGAAATCAAAAGATGGACGAAAGCTTAGTGAAAAATTTAATGGAATCCCCGAATTAAATTCCCCGGCACATTTGAGGAGGAGGGAGGGAGGGAGGGAGGAAGGGGGAGGTAACGCCGCGCGCAATTAATCGAGTCTCTTTCTCTCTCGTCAAATTAGTGCGTCGCCACGGATCGAACGGAACGCCCGATTGTTTATCGCAATTTTCTCTCCTTTTTTTTTTCCCCGTCTCCTCCTCCTTCCTCAGCGATCTCTCTCGCTTGTCCCTTGCGCCGCACGAGACAGAAAGACGACAGCCTCGCGATAATTAATCTCATTAGCGCCGGAGGAACCGCGGGCCTAATGAGATGCCAGCGCACGATCTTGCCGCGGCGACACGCGTTCCCTGATATTTTTCTTTCTCGCGCCTCTTTGATACAGTCCCCGGTGGAAGCTGTGTGTCGCCCATCCCTAACAACTGATGTTCGCCAGACATTTTTTTTTCTTTCTTTTTTTTTTTTTAACGAGGAACACGCCGCGTAATTTTTCCAACCCCCCTTTCCCTTTCGTTCTCTCCTTCGTCGAGCGCCGAAAGAAACTTTTAATTAGTCTCGGGGAATAACGATTTCTCGGGACGTTCCACAGGAGAGAGAGAGAGAGAGAGAGAGAGAGAGAGAGAGAGAGAGAGAAGAAAAGAAACGATTCCTAAACCTGCGCGAGAAATCGTAGGATTCGCTAGTCTTCAGTTTCACTAGTTTCTTCTCTATGGATCGCTCGAGATCGAGAAGAATTCACTTGGCTGGACTGGAGAAACTCGGTAACCGAGGAATCGAACGCACAGAAGAAAAGGCAAAGGTTGGGAAGAAGACGCACAGAGAAATAATAGGGGGCGAGTGCCGGGTAAGAAGAAATATCGGGTACTGCAACACTTTCTCCATTTATTTTTATCTCCGCCATCTACCAATGCGTGTGTGTGTGTGTGTTCAATAAAGAATTTCGCATTTCTCGAACCCTCGAACAACGTTCCAAGACCTTACACGCTGCGATATAGGAAAAACGTACAACACACAGGAAAAACCTACTATCACCTTTGAATCGTTGACCCTTTTATTGCATCGCGATATTGCGTAAAACGTGAAAGAGGCGAAACGAAGTTTCCTTTCCTTTGGCATTCTTATTTCTCCTCTCGTTAATTCGTTGATAACTCGATTACGGTCGGAAGATGCAGTCGCGTTCGATTGGCTATTCAAATGCGGTTGAAAATTAATTCAACAGTAAATCCGCGGGAGCATTATTATTATTTTCTTTTTTTTTTTTTTCGATGAAATTGTAATTGATAATTACTTGAACGTTGTCTCAACCTCTCGATCGCTATTCATCGTGATTTCTTTTATAATTAGAAAGAAAGGCACGATGATATTTGCTGTTTCATACGCGTCAAATTGACCAACTACGTGTTACTTAAGGAGTTAGGAGAGTTTGAAATCTTTTTCTTTGTTTTATTTTAAATAGTAGTTGGAATAAGATTCAAAAGGTCCTAGCTTTTAAAACGACTTATTTCGGAGTATAATAAATCCACGGATATAGAATGATTGAATTTGCATCACTGTTTACAACTGTAAACAGTATTATAAAGCAATTCAAATATTACTTTTGGTGAATCGAATATCAGGGGACTTGGATTCAATTTAGTTGTGAATTGTAAGAACTGTGAGCTACGATGCACAAGTAAAGGATACGTATGAAAAATGACGTTCTGAAACTTTAAACGCGTTTCTCTCGAAACTAGGTTTCTAGAAACGGTGTGCAAGATATCTCGGAATCGAACCAATCGATTATTGTGAAACTTGGTGCGTGTCTTTAGCGTAACATTTACTAGGGATTGACGATCGAACATTTTCAAAATTTTTAACAATTTCGAAAAGTATAAACAAAAAAGCTGCTAACTAAATAATAACAAGTAGCTGCTATTTTCATAATTTTCACAAAAATGAAAATGTTGGATCGTCAATCCCCGAGAGAATATTATTTACTTTTGAACATTTCTTGCCCTTTTGTTGCAGCTAATCCTGTTTGGCTGGTGCACACCGATAGGCAAATGTAAAAAAAAGTTATGTAAAAGGATGCCGTTAAAAAGTTAAATAAGAGCCCTCTTTTTTTCTCTTTTTTTAATGTTGCTTTTCATAGTTCCTAATGTGTTGAAATAAACCACAAAAGCTCATGTCCATCACATATGTACTTTTTTTTTTTTTTTACCAGCCCTCCAAAGTATTCGTAATTTTTAGGCCCGTCAAACTGTCCTGCCTCCCCTTAAAGAAATTGCTCGCGGATGAAAAAGTATTTTGGAAATGGTAGCTGTTTCACTATATATGCGCGGGAGGCAACGTGTTCCACCCTCGTGGCAACCTATCGAACCACGCTGACACGTTAGCGAGACGCTTGCCCCGCAGGCAGGCGCGTGAATGCACTTTGCCGAGCGAAATATTCGAGCGCTTTTCGCCTGAAATTTATCGGTGCGACGACGTTAAGCCCCTTTCGCGTCGAAAGCGGATTTCTTGTCATCTTTGGCTACCGAGGAGAGCCGAAGGGCGACAGACACAGACACGTTGGAGGGGAAGAGACGTTGTAAAGAGTCACCGTTGATCTGTGTCTTGAGATTTACGGGCGGAACTTACCAAATACACACGCACACACACACACGAAAGTACGTCAAATTCGCTTTTACCGGAGCACAATATGCATTAAACGACCAACTTCTTCCTCCAGCCCCGCGCACTAACACCGGCCGAGATTTGATTACTTTCTCGCGAAGAGCGGCCGCCATTGTTCTCTCTCTCTATGAATGCATTTGCCGCGCGTTTATTTCAACGAACAAATTTTCGCAAGCGAATTCGTAATAACGTCCGCTCGCCATGCAAGTAATTTCTAATTACTGAAAGGTATATCATCGAACCATGAATTATGTACCATGCAATTTCTAATTACTGAGAAGTATATCATTGAACCATGAACCATGTATTATGCAAGTAATTTCTAATTACTGAAGAGTATATCGTTGAACCATGAACCATGTATTATGCAAGTAATTTCTAATTACTGAAGAGTATATCGTTGAACCATGAACCATGTACTGTGCAAGTAATTTCTAATCACTGAAAAGTATATCATTGAACCATGAACCATGTACTGTGCAAGTATTTCTAATTATTGAAGAGTATATCGTTGAACCATGAACCATGTATTATGCAAGTAATTTCTAATCACTGAAAAGTATATCATTGAACCATGAACCATGTATTATGCAAGTAATTTCTAATTACTGAAGAGTATATCGTTGAACCATGAACCATGTATTATGCAAGTAATTTCTAATCACTGAAAAGTATATCATTGAACCATGAACCATGTACTGTGCAAGTATTTCTAATTATTGAAGAGTATATCGTTGAACCATGAACCATGTATTATGCAAGTAATTTCTAATCACTGAAAAGTATATCATTGAACCATGAACCATGTATTATGCAAGTAATTTCTAATTACTGAAGAGTATATCGTTGAACCATGAACCATGTATTATGCAAGTAATTTCTAATTACTGAAGAGTATATCGTTGAACCATGAACCATGTATTATGCAAGTAATTTCTAATTACTGAAGAGTATATCGTTGAACCATGAACCATGTACTGTGCAAGTAATTTCTAATCACTGAAAAGTATATCATTGAACCATGAACCATGTACTGTGCAAGTATTTCTAATTATTGAAGAGTATATCGTTGAACCATGAACCATGTATTATGCAAGTAATTTCTAATCACTGAAAAGTATATCATTGAACCATGAACCATGTATTATGCAAGTAATTTCTAATTTGTGATGAGTATAAGGTTGAACCATGAACCATGTATTATGCAAGTAATTTCTAATCACTGAAAAGTATATCATTGAACCATGAACCATGTACTGTGCAAGTATTTCTAATTATTGAAGAGTATATCGTTGAACCATGAACCATGTATTATGCAAGTAATTTCTAATCACTGAAAAGTATATCATTGAACCATGAACCATGTATTATGCAAGTAATTTCTAATTACTGAAGAGTATATCGTTGAACCATGAACCATGTATTATGCAAGTAATTTCTAATTACTGAAGAGTATATCGTTGAACCATGAACCATGTATTATGCAAGTAATTTCTAATTACTGAAGAGTATATCGTTGAACCATGAACCATGTATTATGCAAGTAATTTCTAATCACTGAAAAGTATATCATTGAACCATGAACCATGTATTATGCAAGTAATTTCTAATTACTGAAGAGTATATCGTTGAACCATGAACCATGTACTGTGCAAGTAATTTCTAATTACTGAAGAGTATATCGTTGAACCATGAACCATGTACCGTGCAAGTAATTTCTAATCACTGAAAAGTATATCATTGAACCATGAACCATGTATTATGCAAGTAATTTCTAATTACTGAAGAGTATATCGTTGAACCATGAACCATGTATTATGCAAGTAATTTCTAATTACTGAAGAGTATATCGTTGAACCATGAACCATGTACTGTGCAAGTAATTTCCAATTACTGAAAAGTATATCGTTGAACCATGAACCATGTATTACGCAAGTAATTTCTAATTACTGAAAAGTATATCATTGAACTAACCATCACAATCGTAATCGCGATGAATTTTCAAGATGAACGAAAAGAGCAATGGAAGCTCGTTGAAAAAGAGATTGACGTGTATCGCGAAGCTGCACATAACAATTTGTATCCAAATAGTTTCGAGCCTTTTATCTATCGAGGATCGATGATGCTAAAAAGGGGTGACCAATCCCTGGGGCAAGAGAGGTTGAAAACTCTCGCGAAGAGAACTCTCGTATAACGTCTTGATTAAGTAGTGGTTTACACCCTCCGGCGCGTACGGCCACCCTCGTAAAACAGACTCGCCTTCCCTACTGTGATTCTGCTTGACGCGTTAAATCCTCGTGTACGAGGGAAACGCATGATTCATGATCACCTGAACAACAAATTGTTATTGAACGTAACAAATTTAGTCGCCTCGGGTGAAAAAGGCAAACGCGGAATTTCACTGCTCTGTCTCAAAATTGACTTACTGATCGTCTTGTAAAATTATTTTCATATCGGGATTATTACGTGATCTTACATACCCTGCAATATAAACTCGTGTAAATCGCTGTACATCTCCTTCGTTCTATATTTTTAAGTAAAATTTATTATCGAACAATCGAGAAAATATCTAAATAGAAAAGAGACATTGTAAGAAATTAAATTAACACAGGTTTTCTTAATTCTATCTCTTTTTTCGAGTCTAGAATAAACTTATTTCCAATCGGTGGTACTTCAATCTCCTAAATGAAAGAAGCTCTGGATAATCCGTGGAATGAGGATAATCCCCGCAGACTTTTCCATTGAACAAAACCACCGGCCCATTTGCACGAAACTTGAAATGAAGATACACATCTCTCTTTGGAAATTTCACATATTCGTGACATCGCGATATTGACGTAAGATTTAATATTCGAAACAAAGCAAGAGAAGAGAAGAGAGAGAGAGAGAGAGAGAAAAAATAAACGAATGAAGAAACAGCGTTGAAAGAAACGACGTCGTTCCCATTAGCCTCGTTGAATCATTTATTCAATTATCTTTCGAATACTTATTTTGTCTCCGTCAAAAGGAATCCAGCTTTCCTCCGGTACATACACGATTATTATTTCATACGGAAAATTTTTTATTCATGAGAGCGTCGGCTACAACGATCTCCATGGATGCAGATTACATACCCCGTCGAGGGAATCTTTTTTTTCTTTTTTCTCTAGGAATACATTCGTTTCAAAAGAGGGCGAAGATAAAACTTGAATATATCGGGAAAAGTGTCTTGATAAACTTGCAGCTCTTACTCTTTGCCGATCTAAACAAATCAGCTGTTTCAAATAAGAGTTGGTTTGATGTTGGAATGGTAAGATTAAGGAATGTAGTTGTCGTAAGAGTTTGAATTCGCAAATGATAGGATTTGTGAGTTACTCCGAATCTTCTGTGCGTACTGCGCGATTGCAAGAAAAACATTGACTGCGTTTTCCTTGTGCATTCGTCTTATATATTTGTAGGCTCTATTGTTACGTGATTAGGAAGATGTGCTAGTTGCTACCAGATGTGCGCGAGGTCGGTCCCAGAAGATAGTATTTGAACTGTCCCGAAATGTGTCCTTCGCAATCTATTGGATTTATGGATGGTGTAGAAAAGTTGCGAAAAAGATATTCATCGAGCCTTAAAATTGAGTCGGGCATAACTATGACAATGAACTAAAGTAAGGACGAAAAAACATAAAGTATAGTCAAGGCAACTCCCTGCCGTGGAAAAAATAGTGAATCTGAAGGTTTTATTCTTGGCTCGATAAATTGATTTTTCGCATCTCCTTTTTGGGATTTGTTTTATGATGGGGACCATTGTAAGCTTACCGAGCCTTGGAATTGGTAGTCCAGTATAACTACAATAGAAGATAAACGGTAACGAAAGATATAAAATATGGTCACGGGAAATGCCTGCTGTCAAGAAATCAGAATTTGGAAAATTGCTTCCCCTGGCTCGATGAGTTTGTCCTTCGAGATATGAACCCCACCTCTATTGTGTTCGGTAAGGCCGAACACTCTTATTAATCACGAATACAAATGAACCGATTCGGCTATTTATTATAGACCAGCTATTATATATTTATTTAGAATTCTTTACTGAATTATAATACTTTTTTTCAAATTAACCTCAAATAATTACAAGAAAATGAAACTATGGTAATGAATTGACA
The DNA here is from genome assembly GCA_036937485.2 of Tetragonisca angustula. NCBI lineage: Eukaryota > Metazoa > Arthropoda > Insecta > Hymenoptera > Apidae > Tetragonisca > Tetragonisca angustula. The sequence goes on along the minus strand of JAWNGG020000026.1, from coordinate 59,697 downwards.
AAAAATATCCTCGATTTCGTGAGATGTATAACATAAATCGAACAACTTTTACATTCGAAAACATTTACATTGACAATTTCAAAAACAATATTTGGATAAAACAATACAATTTCTAACGAATCAGACGAGACTGAAAGCGCGATGTCCACATGTTAATTTCCGACTATGACAATCGAGATACGCCAACCTAATACCGTATTCAAAACCCCGATTCAAACTTTCAGTTCATCATACTCAAACCTCAATTCAAAACTCCCCCTCGGGCGGTTGAATCCGCTTAAACAGCGTGTGACCCGCAAATAATCGCATTGCGTGCCGCTGCGTACTCTCAAAACAAATTTCGGCCAGTACGGTTTAATTTTCGGCTGGACATCGGTACACTTTATCGTTGCACTAATTACCGCGTGTCGTACCTCATGTTTATTAATGCCCGGCCCTCTCGCGCGAGTAAACGCTGCTGGTTCGCATAGTAATCGCCTGAATCTGCGTATTTATGAACAACTCCGTGGAAATTTCTCCAATCGAGGGACGAAAATTTCGCGATATCGCTCGCACGTAGATTCACTGAAATCGGAATCTGATTTCCGTGTGTAGAGTTCGAAAATCGAGAATCGACTTTTTACTACGAAACGAAAGCAAACTCGCGAAAAATCTCACTAGGTATTGTTACAATTTGTCCGTAGATATATTTTCAGAAATATAGAGAATGCCTCAACGATAGAATACAAGCAATTTGTAGCACAGTGCTAGCCTAGGGGGAAATCACCAGCTTCTGTATATATCTTATACAAAACCGTAGGGGATGGAACATTATAGTGTATACACCGCGGACCAGAGAGGTGTATTAATAGCTGAAGGTGGCTACCAGCGGTGCTTAATATGATTGACAGCACGAATGGGTAATTAACAACCGAATTGCTTTCACGTGCAGTGCGCCAGTGGCGCGGCGTCTGAAGGGGCTGGCGTATTTCGTACGGCCAAACTCGATTCTGTAACGTGGTTATCCTAACTTTAAATTATTCAAACAGATATGTATTTGAGAGGCGTTTTGATCACGCGTTTACACGCCACGTTTCCACGCGAATATTCCGCGAAAAACGCATTCTGTTGAAATCAATCGTACTCGAAGGTTATGACTCGGCCCTTAACCACTTGCGCTGGTAACCGATTGCGGACCATAACGAGTGACCGAACCGTATAACAATAATTCGTCGCTTTCTTTTCGAACTCGTCGATATGACATCACTGGATAGAAATGATTGAGAAGTAATAAATTTATTATTTGTTTTGACTATTTTGTTTTACTTAAATGTACTTAAAACTGAGAAAGTACTGCAATTTTGGAGGTTAACCTCTTGCGCTGGGAACTGATTGCGAACCATAACGAGTGACCGAACCGTATAACAATAATTCGTCGCTTTCTTTTCCTTTTAAACTCGTCGGTATGATATCACTGGGTAGAAATGATTGAGAAGTAATAAATTTATTATTTGTTTTGACTATTTTGTTTTACTTAAATGTACTTAAAACTGAGAAAGTACTGCAATTTTGGAGGTTAACCTCTTGCGCTGGGAACTGATTGCGGACCATAACGAGTGACCGAACCGTATAACAATAATTCGTCGCTTTCTTTTCGAACTCGTCGATATGACATCACTGGATGGAAATGATTGAGAAGTAATAAATTTATTATTTGTTTTGACTATTTTGTTTTACTTAAATGTACTTAAAACTGAGAAAGTACTGCAATTTTGGAGGTTAACCCCTTGCGCTGGTAACTGATTGCGGACCATAACGAGTGACCGAACCGTATAACAATAATTCGTCGCTTTCTTTTCGAACTCGTCGATATGACATCACTGGATAGAAATGATTGAGAAGTAATAAATTTATTATTTGTTTTGTCTATTTTGTTTTACTTAGATATACTTAGAACTGAGAAAATATTGCAATTTTTGGGACAAAAAATTCTCGGCGTGGCACGTCATTCGAATGACAAGAGGTTGAAACAATTAAGAGGTTTAAAGCAATTTATATAGATTTCCCACGATATCAGTTTACGTTTTATAACGTGGAATTTTCGGATGTGTTCTCCACAAATGAACGAATTAATCGATATATTCCTCGATCGAAGATTATTACAACAGAGAAAGAAAACCATGGAGCGAAATCGCGCGACCGAATTTCGTCGAGCTGCAAAGAAATGGAAAAGAAAAAGTCTCTCGACTGCAAAGTGGCTCGTTTTAACCTATTCGAGCGTCAGAGAATGTATCATGCCCTTAACCTGAATTTTTCTTCCAATTACCTTTCAAACTGCAGGTCGATATGGAACCGGAAAGGGTCCTGGCGTGATTGGTCACGGCCAGCAGCAGAGGTGTGGCCGTGATGAAGCTCTTCGACTTCGGCACGAACTCCTTTTGCACCGCATAGCTACGCGTGCGTCGCCGGAAGATCGGCGAGTCGAGGAAACTGTCGTCGTACTGTGGCATCTCTTTGAAAAACTAGCTCCGCATCACGGACCACGACGGATCCTCGAAACACAATGCGTGTTCATTGTCTCACTGATGTTTCCCAAGTGCAACCGAGTTCTTCTCACATTGTACTAACGACTAACGAGACACATTGCACATTGCTTGACAAATTAGTTGAAGTTGTCACTCATGGTTGATGTTTCGTTCTATACAAAAGCAAGCCGACTGATTTTCTCTGGTTCTTTCAGCAGATACACTCTTGCGACGCGACAAAAGACGACTGCCACCGGATTACAGTTATCGATGATCGCTATCTGGTAAGGAGCGTTTCTTAAGCTTGTTAAGAAACACATGTACGTAATTATACATGATCTCACGAACAGTATATTTAGCAAGCGACTCTGAGTTCACGCTGTAAACAGATAACACCGGGCGACAATCCACTGTTTGCTGAACTTTAATTTTACGCCGACCGACGGATGATTAACGACACGTGATTTTGAGAAATCATGGCTGGTTGAAAAAAAATACGATTACTGGACGTATCTTCGCTCCAAGTGAAAAATATCATTGGATCGATCAGAATCCTGTCGTCACAACTCACCTATATATATATATTTTATAAATTATAAATTTGTAGAAATATAATTATAAATACATAGGTGTCCGTAATTGAAATTGAATTCATTTATTTATGATTATATTTCTAGAAATTATAAATAATTGACAAGTAACGCGGGAAAAAATTAAAATGGACAGGAGGCAAACAGACGGGACATTCCTTGGCCGTGACATCAAAGAGAATTCGAAAATGTAATCGATCATAAAACGGTAAATACAGCTAGGAAATTTAAATCGAGCCACGCCGATGACAGTGTAGCCTAAATATACGTGCGATGATACATTTAGCGACCTCGTGTACTACGTTAAAGTAGAGTAGATGTACCGAGGACCGTAGCACATTTGAGTTCCAGGATGTCTATTTTAACACGACGGATGCCCCGCTACGATTTCTTGCCCCGCTTCCTAGTGTTTCATCTGACCTCATAAATACCACCAATCGATCGATATTACCATTTGTTCCATCGCATTCGCTTGCGTATATAGTTTCACCATCAAGTGAAATAATTGCAAAATAATACCAAATAAACAATACTTGCGAATATCGTAAAAACAATAATAAAAAAAAAAAATATTCAGATAAAATCTATTTCTCCGACAATTCGAACACTTTCGAGAAACGAGAATAACCGAACTCAGTGAAAGAGGGTCAAAATCTCGGGCAGTGCTAGAATGCAAGTTCATCGCAAAAGCGTCGATGGATCGTGAAAATCGAAGAACTTTGTCAGAATCCAATTTATATACGAAGTTGGTAAAAGAAAAAAAACTGCATCGAACAAGAGCCAAAGTATAAGCAAGAGGGCTGCGAGATCCTTGAAGGTTCCCATCAATTTTCAACGACAAACGATGCGCGATTACTGAAGCGAGAGCTCGACCTTTTCTCCACCTTCGGTCCTCGATCGCGGTGCTCCAGTGCCGCTTTTGCTGCTCTCCGAGCAACGTGTATGTATGATTCGACACAAGACCAGGAGGTCAATCGTGTAACTCGTTCCACGCTGGGCTGAGCACAACAGGGACCGCGTTTTTCTGGCTTGGTTGCTGTCGTTAAATTATCGAATTTTCTGGCAATATTTATACATGCGGGGCCACCTTTGTCGAAGAAATGAAACGTGGTCGGCTGATTGGCGAGATACAAGCGTGAAACGAAAAGAAACGCAAAAATAGGGGACACAGCGGACGTAGCGGCTAGAAAAGAGAAAAAGAAACACGACGTTTCAAACGATTCAATAGAAAATAGAGATTGTGCCTGGTTACTTATAGGATTATATGGTTATAAAATAGGATTGTGCCTGGTTACTTTCGAATTTGAAAATAGTTGCCGCTGGCTACTATTTTTTTCTTCGTTTGCCCGGAAGCGGAATCGAAATTCTACAAATCTCGAACAAGCGCAACAACAACAACGAGAAATCTTCTCGCAGCATCGTGCTCTGTCACTGTCAAATAGCAACGAATCAACCATCCCCGAATAAAATGAACTGTTTGCCCGTGCATAGTATCTCGACAACAGGCCGCTCCAATTATAATTATCTAGCGTGCTCTTCGATGGCCTTGCAATTACGTATGCAAATCCGCGGGAATTTCACGGCGGGCCGAGATTTCCTGATTAATAATAATTAGCACTGATGAACTTGCGACCCAGTTACGCTCGTAGGCACGCCGCCGCGCCTAAGGTGTTGCATTATTTTTGGAGTTCGATGGTCCACTCGACGTTATCCGAGCGATTTTCTCTCGGCGTTTGAACGCCGCGAGGTTTTCAGTATCGAAGCGACTGACATGAGGCGAAACGGGATTGTCAACGTCGATATTAGCAAGCAGCGAAAAGGAATCGTCACTTCCAAATATAAAATTGGACGAGAATTGAGAATTGAAAAACTTTTTTTTTTTCCTATTTCCTCCCGTTTCTTCTTTCTTTCGTGTTTTATATTTTTGTTTCTTTTTAATGTGATATAGTCAATCAGTGCGAGTGAATTTTCCATTAAAAATGACTTGCGTCGTGCAACTTTCGTTGTTAAACTCGTCAATTAATCGAATAATTAGTTACAACGTTGCAATGATTATATCATGGTAATTATATTACAACGAACTAAACCTCTTTCATCAACTGAAGATTTTGACAAAAATTTGCCAAGTTGTGATTGGTTTCTGAGCTCTCTATATATCTGGCATTACGCCTTTAACAAGCAATTAAATCCATATTGTTATTAGCGTCAAGAAGGAGAAAGAGGAGTTCAAAAAATTTACATCGATTGCCAATTACGTAATATAATCACAGCCTTTGATGCTTTGCGCATTACCATGTCCGATCGCGGAACATCGTTCGTACAGATTAAAACGCACATCGGCCAACTCCTATTCCGCTAACTAATCGAGCCTTGATCGTTTATTACACAGTATCTATGTGCCGTTTGTTCCACATCGTCTGACGTGCTGCGATCTACATAGGTCGTCGAGAACATCGCGTATACATCTTTCAATATGCCGCTTCATATTAAAAAAAAAAAAAAAAAAAAAAAAAACACACGATTGATCTCAGCAAAACGAGGAGTGGAAAGAGCTGGCGGAATGTTCGGAAAAGAGAAGTGAACGTATCTGGCAAATGTTACGTCGGTTTCATGTCTGCTCAAATCTGTCGATTACGTACGAACGTTTGAACGTATTGCGACAATCTCATTCGGCGAGATTTTCAGCGTATTAAAAAATTTGCTCTGTCAAATAAGCTGTTGTACTAAAATTCTATTATACGTAGACTCTCTTATGAAAACAACCGTATCTATGTTTTTCACGTCATTCAGTCAATTCTACCTTTTCTACCAATTCAGTATCTTTTTCACTTTGTATTTTTGCACTTTGATTGGAAGAATGGATATTATAAATCCATTCGCCACTTTCATTCATCGAGTTTCGTTCGTTATTCTTCAACTTCAAACGCCGTCGATTCTATCTCGAAGCACAAACGTACCAGAGCAACGAACTCTAACATTCGACGGAATAAATTAACGTTAGTCACTGCTCTGACACACACTTACACTGAATACAAATGTAAATGTAAACATTGCCTGCACCGGGAAATTCATTTTAAAACAAAGTAAATTTTCGTTCGAAGATTACGGGAAAATTAAGAAGAAAGATTTCACTTCTCACACGACCCGATACGTATCGTGTGTTTATAATTAAGAACCTCGATTGATTTATTAAGGAAACCAGCGGAAGAACATCCTCTGTGGATTGAGAAGCTTTGCTTCTGATGTAACACGACAGATTGGTGCCTCGGTCAACTCAACGTAAATAATCGTAAATAATAGTGAAAAATTGAGGTACTTGTCGAAAAAGCTAATATCACAATTGTTCAAATATTTCATTGACGAATAATAGGAAAGGAATAAGAAAGAAACTTAAAAGCTCGCAACTTGTCGACTAATGGAGAACGACGTAATGGAGTAAATTTGAGAATTAACCACCATGAATGAATTTTGAGTCTTTGCAAACGTACATGTAACATGACCAGATTAACCAATTGGGCGCGAAGAATTTTTATAAAAATAAACAAACGGATACACCTTATCAATCGAAACACAAAAGTCTTTGGATCGAAGTGGATTTACCATTCGCCATTCGTCACTTTCGAATCGCGAGAGAATTGCAAATTTACGAAACATTGCCAAGATAGAACGAACCATTTTTGTAATACAACACGTTTCATCTACTTTCCACTAATCTCCATGACACTTCCACGTAATCACACAATCGGAGAAAGGAGCAAGAACCAATGAACTTCACCGCGAACGAATCTCCACTAAAAAGAAGAAAAAAAAAAAAATGGACGACTCGTTAAAGACGCTAGGCATTTATCTTCTCAATACGGATATTGTCCCTCTCACGTCGATCCATCCTCCGCTCGATTTCCTCACTGTGTGTGCGTTTTCTTGAAAGATTGGAATCTTTACTTTCCAAGTGAACTTCCATGCACTTTCTCCGAACCGCGGATAATTACATAAAAACCGATTGGCAAAACGCGGATCCCTCCACCACCATCATTACACTCGCGCGTCTGTCTTTAATGCGACTTATTTCTCCACACTGGTGCACCTTGCACAATTAATGCAATTAACCGTCGAGAGAGAGAGAGAGAGAGAGAGAGAGAGAGAGAGAGACAGAGACAGAGAGAGTTTTACTTTCAGCTCTGTACCACCTTCATGCAAACACCTCGAAGAATCGCGGGCAATCAATCTGAAACAAATTCTCACACGATTTTCCAAACTGTCCTGATGTAATTCCCGAGTTTTTTTCTTTGTCACGACTGATCACAGAGAACCGATACGAACAGTTGCACAGCTCGAACTTGCAAAAATTTCACTGGCCGTTTTTTCCCCCGACGACGACGACGACGACGACGACGACGTCTAGACAAGTGCGTTAGAGACGTCTACTACGAGAGAGCACTGAGCGTAAATCTGGTCCGCGGATCGGGTTCCAAACAGGTCTGTTCTGAGTTTAAACAGCAGAGTCAAAGTGAGGCGAGTCGCGCTGCGAATCCGGAGGTGAACCGTGGCTAATACCCGTGGACCGTCCACTAGCAAGATCGCCCGGTAATATCTGTGACTTTGGCCGGGAAAGAAGGCTTGTCTATTTTAACGGGTCAGAGAGAGGAACACACACACACACACACATACGTACCACATACTACAGATACACAGAGGCTAGCAAAAGTCTGCGCGATAGAGTGAGACGAAGAAGATACAAAGAGAGGTCGAGACAGAGAGGGAAAGAGGCGAGAGGGTTAACCGAGGAAAGAGACAAAAGACCTCGCATACAGGCAGAATCTCTCTTACGCTCGTTCTTTATTTCGTCGAGCGGAGACGCAAGGAAGAGACGACGAGGAGAAGGAGGAGGAGGAAGAACGAGGAGAGGAGACGAGGAGGCACAATTTATTTGCGGACCCCTGCAGCACTGTGTCAGTGTGCGACACCGACGACCAGAAGAACTACTTTTCTTCCTCCTCTTTCTCTGAGCCCGTCCCCGACAATACAATGGACATTGCATTCGTCGTTGCCACTGCATAAATTAGCCCGCGTAAGAAAACGACCGTGGATATTTCATTTCCTCTCGATCAGGTGGCGCACGCTTCGAACGGTCACGCGCCTTCCAACGAAGAACTTTGACACCGCTGATTTTCTTCGTCAATTTCTATTCCATTTTGCTCGCTCTTTTCTTTCAATTCTCCCTTCATTCTGACGAGACACAATGATATTCTCTCTCTCTCTCTCTCTCTCTCTTTCTCTTTCTCTGTCCCAAGCAATAGGTACAACGCAAGTTTTTTTTTTTTTTTTTTTTAAAATAAATTCGAGTGCTATAACAGACGTATTTAATTTGATCTTTTATAAGAATAGCCCGCATTTTTCAATTTCGGAGATAAAAATGAAATAAAAAATATTTAATGATATGAATGATATTTAATAAAATTTAATAAAAAATAACTCGATAGAAAACAATGCTCAATTCTTAAATAATTGTCAAGTTTTAAGACGTGACTCCTCGAGCGTTTATCATCGAACAACTTTTGGCAATTCAGATATCATCGTAATCTCAATTATTTTATCAATTTGAATATGATTCAGCAACCGATGCTTCGCAATTGGCAACAAAATCAAATGACGGAACCGTGCATCGATTTTTTAACAAAACTTAATTTATTCCAACTCCTGCTACTTGCTACGTCGCTTCTATCGTCCATACTAAACGCAGCAACTTTAAAATACAATTCATCTCTCTTCGCGCGTGAAATAACACAGAACAGAAAAAAATGTTTAAAACTTACGTCCTCTGAAAACGAATCCCACAACCATTTTGATCCATCCAGCAAACTTTGTAGCAATTTTCCCCTCCAACCTGCTCGATTCTCGCAGACGCATTGTTCCACAAAACGCAAGAACACACTCCGCGGTTTGCGATTCTCTTAAAGGCTTGCGATTATCTGCGTGCGCGCAGATACCGAACGATAAGAGGACGATAACGAGATGACTAAATACTACTCAAGGAAAACGAAGGCCCCTCGTATCAGTAGCTTTGGTACAACAAGAACGTACTACGAAAAAGAAGAACGAAGACGTACGAGATATCCCTCGTATCAAATGCTAAATTAGGATCAAGCGTAACACGTGCGCCGGCTGGTTTTCGCACGTGCACACCCCTCTCATCCGCGTGCACCGCCGTTGCACGATGAAACGTGAAAACAGATGCATATTCATGAATCGTCGTGGCACGGTGAATGTACTATCAACACGCGACAGATTCCGATCCCTGTTCCTCACGCCGCGTCGCTGCATCATTTGCAGGCTGTGGCTACCGATAGGGTCAAGGAACACAAACTGGTCTAAACACCACCGTCGTTTACTATCAATTGTCCTGGGTAAACGTAAACGGGTTTTGCTTTCCATGCGCGAAATACCATCAGAGGAGTATATATATACAATGAAGATCACGACGAAGGAAGAACGAGAATGGAAAGTCTGAGAGAAAAATCTTTGGAGAAACTTCAAAACTTCTGCATGATCGTATGATTTTCATTTTTATATAACATCTTTATATACACTCCCGTTCATAAGTCGCCGGACACTTGCTTATTTTGATCTAAACAGTTATTAGAACACAGATATACTTTTCCAGATTAATTTTATTATCTTGGTATATGTACTATTTATTTTATAATAACACTAGAAAACAAAACTGATATTTAACGTATATGTGGTCTGAATAAATATTTCAAAGTATATCAAAAATATGTATATATATATATGTAAAAAATCGAATCGATGTATTTTGGGTAATGAATTGGACAGAAGCCTGCAGAAATGTGTCCAAAATCAAGAAAAAGACTTATGGAAGAAATTAGAAGAAGCGTGGAAAGAAATTCATTCTAAAATATTGTTAAAATTAAACGGAAGTATGCCATGGTCATTTCTGGCCTTCATACTTGCACAAAGATGTAGGATACATTATATACAATTTGGTAAGATTTTTGACATATTCTATATGTCAAACTGTTTATATGTCAAAAATCTTACCAAATTGTATATAATGTATCTTAATATCCATTTTAACATAGAATTTCCTTCTAATTTCTTCCACAAGTCTTTTTCTTGATGTTGGCCACATTTCTGAAGGCTTCTGTCCAATTCATCCCAAAATACATCGATTCGATTTTATATATATATATATATATATACATATTTCTGATATACTTTGAAATATTTATTCAGATCACATACGTTAAATATCAGTTTTGTTTTCAATTATTATTAGAAAATAGAGTAAATAGAGTATATATAACAAGATCGTATAATAAAATTAATCCAGAAAAGTATATCTGTGTTCTAGTAACTGTTCAGAAGAAAATAAGCAAGTGTCCGGTGACTCATGAACGGGAGTGTATGTACATTTACAACAAGCTACATTTACAACAAGAAGCAAAAAAAGTAAGAAAAGAAAGAAGAATTTATTTCGTTGGAATTCCATCTTTCTTGGAATTGTAGAAACGCAAGTTTCACCACCAGTACCCTATATTTCTCCTCTCGGTGTCCCATTTTCACCAAATAGGTCCAACAGAAGGGAGGCCATAACTGATAAAGCGGTTGGACCTCGACGCTGGGAAGGCTACGGGTCGCCGGATACAATGTCTACGGTGCAGAAAACGGAAAAGGCCACAGAAACTGAGTTTTAATCACATTTTTCGATCTAGCGCTCTGTTCTTACTTTTTCTTGCCCCCCTTTGCCCTTGCCGCCACCCTCCTTCCTTTCTTCCACGGGACAAAGTCGTTCAATCTCCTTCGAGCGTTGGTGGAACATTTGCGCGACACACCATAGAATTATTTCAATGAACCAGCGACCGTCTAGCTGGAAATTTAATGAGAGTTCGCTTTTCACCAGGAATCCCCCTCCCGATGAGGCCGCGGATTTATTATTGACCGTGTTCGCAGTGCCGTTTCACTAGCCAGCGACACAATTTCTCTTCTACTCGCCGACGTTTCTCTGCTCGTGGTCACGTTAACTGTTCTACGAGCATTTTTACTTCTCGCGAGACACGAGTTTCCGATGTTTCGCCGGAAAGTGCGGCGCACTCTCCGATAACGAGATCCTCTTTGAACGTTCACTTACTGGAGTTCATTTTTCAAGACGTTCCAAGAGACGAAGATTTGGTTAAATACGCGGCGATTGTTGGTTCAGATGTTTCGCTTGGGAAACGAAACGAATTAAGCGCAGCTTGTATTTTAAGGAAATCAAGGATTGTAGGTCTTTCGTCATTCAGGTTGCAAAGAGGATAACGAGATAGTGAAATGATTTTTCGAAACTATGTTTCAACCATATGTAGTATTACGTTGATCTCATAAAAATCAATATAACCGAGATTACTCATAGACAACTTCAAGATTAACTTTAATCGTATAAATAGATTCGGTAACTTCTCTTTCCTCTGACATTGTCTTATAAATATTTCATCGGTGATAAATCCGAGGACTTTTCAACCGAATCCTTTCCAAACGGAAAGATGCGATACTAGTCTCTTGAGAAGAGATCGCATGTAGTGACATATCGCATGAAGCTATGGCTTTCGCAGGAGACACTTCATTTTCAAGAGTGCAAATATCTAATTTACTGATAGAAGCAGTTTGACTGGCATTTCCTTGTCAATAATAGGAATGCATATCTGTTATACATATGTATATGTATATTTATTTGTGTATGTAATTTCTATCAATTAGAATGCACAGATACTGCTAGAAGATTAACATTAAGGGATTATTGCTTTATGCGCTGATGGCGATTATTCTGTTGTTAAAATTCAATCACAATTGTGTAAATAGTCGAATTTCATGGATTATGATCACGTTTAATGATTGAAATATAATATATGAATTAATACCATCGAAGATTAATTTCGGGCAACTGTTATTTATTTCGTTAGATTCTTTGAAAATATATTCCTCTGTTTCTTTGAATTCGTTTCCTTAACAAACTATCGGTCAATATTTAAAAGACGTAGAAAAAAGAGAAAAGTTCTTTTTCAATTTGACGCGATGGTGGAAGCATTATTAAATTATTAAATAACGTTTGGCAATCGATAATAACTCCAACTGATGTATATCTTTTTACGCGTCACGCGTTCGTCAACCCGTTGATGGGGGATTTATTTTTCAGAACATACGATGCCAGAACGTGATAGACACCATGATTTCAACCGGGAACAAATCAACTCGCATTAAACACAATTACCCAGCGACAGATGACGTAGGGTATATACCGAGTTAGTTGCTACTCGTTATCCGGCAAATTGATCAAACTGCCTTTACTTAAGAGTATCTATCCATCACCAGCCCTACGAGGTCGAACGTATCAATTCTGATAAGTAGCACCTGTTATTATAATAATAAAATAAAAACCGAGCATATTATGACTCAAACCCCAATTTCTCTCTTCTACCAGTTTCGCACCCAGGATGTGAAAAACCGCGTGTTTTATTTGTCGCATTCCAATTTACAATTTTTAAAATGTTTTTTTTTTTCATACTTTTTGAGGCTTCAACCTGTTCCCCAATAGTTTTTGTACTCTATTTATTTGTATATAGCAGCAAGGTAGAAAATAAAAGGGCAATCTAGGATAAGCGAAAGAGGAATTAAGTAATATAACCGAGGTTAAATTGTTAAGTATAGCATAAAAGTATAGTGTAGGTTAAATTGTTAAGTATAGCACAAAAGTAGAGTACATAACAGATATGAAGAATGAAGAGCGAGAGTGAGAGAAACAGAGAGAATGTAAACCAAGTCCACTTTCATGGCTGTGAAGCCGAAAAATAAAATTATCTATCTATTTATTTGTTATGAAAGTTCGTGTGTGTGTGTGTGTGTGTGTGTGTGTGTGACTTTGATCAACCAAATTGTTATCACAATCACACGAGAGACGCGTGGTGAACGTGTTAACGCGGATATCGTGGAAATATTGTCGCATCGATGACGAAGTTGCAAGTAACTCTTTGTTTGAAGGGTGTGAATGCGGATTAAAAAGCTTGTGTGACACGGGCAGCTGTTCGAATTACATTGGGCTTGCTTCTGGCGCGTGGACGGTTTATTGACACACACACACACACACACACACACACACACACACACACACACACACACACACACACACACACACACACACACACACACACACACACACACACACACACACACACACACACACACACACACACACACACACACACACACACACACACACACACACACACACCCCAGGGCAACCGCGTATTATTACCAGTGTCGTGCATTTACCACGGTACGTATGACTGGTTTTTCGAGAAAGAGAATGATTGCAGAAGTGATCGCAGCATCAGGACGAATCTCGGCTCGAATGGGCCAGGAGAGGGAGAAACTCAACACAATGCCTCCACCTCTCGTGCCATTCTCTCCATTCTTCACGCGGTTCCTCTTTCGCATCGGGCAATGTCAATTCAATGATTTCTCGACGCGATGCTCCTTTCGGCCACGACACGACATTCAATTTTAATGGATTCGAACGTTAAAAACAAATTCGCCAATAGTTTCGTACGAGAATCGGAATCTCTAAAATGCAGAGCAACGCGAAACAATCGACGATCTTTGTGAATCGAACGAAAGATGAGAATTACGAACGCTCAGATTTAACGATCGATTATCCTTCGCTTACAATTGGTATTAGCCGAGTGTGATGTTTTTATCGTAGAGACACACGTCTGAAAAAGCTACTTCACGCAATTGTCAAGTACGAAACTGTGAATGTAGCAACGACACGATGCAAAAAAAGAGAAAACAGGATAGAGGATGCAGCGAGCTTACACACTTCATGCCACACGCATATGCTTTTGACGTTTCGCGTCCGGTAGCGTCCGTGAAGGATTTACTCCACTAATATTTAGATTAACGCGGCAGTTGTTCTAGCAGCGTTCGACGTTACGACGTTAAGTTGTGAAAGATTCTCGCGACACGTTGTGTTCTTGGCGGATGGAAATTTGAGTAACAAAAGAGGGAAAGAAACGACGGTCACGGCGGCCGGGTTCCGTGGGTTGTCGCAGAACATCGTATACGTTCTCTTTCATCGTAGGTCATAGTACGTAGTATCGCTCACTCACCTGCATGCTTCTCCGACTTCGGCGTGGAGGCCATCGCTAGCCGGTAGTATGTCCTCTCGAGCCACGACACTATCTCACCATTTCTACGAATGACTGCATCGTAAACTACACACCAGTAGCTGCCGCGGCGTTTTCAGTCTAATGTAAACCCGACGTGCACCGCTACATCTTCGTTTGTCAGCCATGTTTCGGGGCGCGAGCGCGCGAACCGCCATCGCGCGGTCGAAATTTGAACACAACCAGCATCCAGGCCAATATGGCCGATGGCCTGTCATGCGGTTGACATATCCGACTCGATTTCCGATCTTGAAAACATGTTTTCAAACGGTTGATCTTCACGAACGCAACATGCTTTGCTCTAACGTCTGTAGAAGGATATAAATTACGACGCCGGTTGATCCGCTGCAACGATTTCGCCTTGCAAGCATTGTCGTCGTGCGAAAATTAATCGAAAGAATAGCGGCGCAACGACAACGATACTGGTTACATATGTCGATACAGTGCTATGCAAAAGTCGTCGTCCACCGATCGAATACAATCTCCAACAAAAAGTATTTCGATGGTTTCACGTTAATCGTGACGAGGAGTAAGTACCGAACAGTCGACGAAAAATGTATGAATGTCTGATAAATTGGTTAATCATTTGTTAAAAAATAAAGTGCATTCGACGAAAATTATATCTTTCCGTTTCTGTTTATGCCTCTCGAAGATTGGTAGAAAATATCATAATATTACTTATGACATAGAGAAATTGAGGATAATTGTACGGTTTACTTTATTTGATGTCAACATAAAATGGGGAACTCTGGCTTGAAACAACATTATGAGACTGCAAAGAAAACTGGAACATTAAAACTGTCAGAGAGAAAACTCGACGAATTTCCACAAAATCTGTTAGCATTGTCGCCATTGCTACGCACGTTGGATCTATCGGAAAACAAATTTGTTCACATTCCAAATGAAATTGGGAATTTTACATTGTTAAAGCAACTGAATCTTAATCATAACAGATTGACCACTTTGCCCGAGGCGCTTGGAGCATTGACCAAGTTAGAAGGTTTAAATGCAAGTTCGAATCAAATAAAAACTGTCCCATGGTCTTTGTCTAAATTGACGCGTTTGAAACAAGTCAATCTGTCTGACAATCGTATAACCGAATTCCCACCCATGTTTTGCGATTTAAAATTTCTGGATGTACTAGACTTGTCAAAAAATCGAATTACGACAATCCCCGACGCGGCTGCTGCGTTACATGTGGTTGAACTTAACCTCAATCAAAATCAAATATCGACTATATCTGACAAACTGGCGGAATGTTCGCGCTTAAAAACATTAAGGCTTGAAGAAAATTGTCTGCAACTGAGTGCGATACCCACAAAGATTTTGAAAAATTCCAAGATATCCGTTTTATCGGTCGAAGGAAATTTATTCGAAATGAAACAATTTGCTAATCTCGATGGTTATGATAACTACATGGAAAGATATACAGCAGTAAAAAAGAAGCTGTTTTAAAAGATATTCTATGGTATATTATGAAATTTGTTATAAATAATAATAATTATATAATTGATAACGTTGAAAAGAGGCCGCATCGTGTTCGCGCAATTGTATTATATTCGACACTTGCGAAAAATAACGTAATGTTGCAATTAATCGCGAAATAATAATGTTTTTAATAAATCGATAAATACTTATGCAAAAAAACATTTTTGTACAAAATCATGTTATAGATGACAAATTTGATCTTGATATATCGGATTATATCTAGTATATCGTTCATACTAATACATTACAATTTTTGATTACACAGATTGCAAA
This sequence comes from Tetragonisca angustula, assembly GCA_036937485.2. NCBI lineage: Eukaryota > Metazoa > Arthropoda > Insecta > Hymenoptera > Apidae > Tetragonisca > Tetragonisca angustula. The sequence goes on along the minus strand of JAWNGG020000026.1, from coordinate 43,626 downwards.
ACAATGTCTTGATATTTCATATTGCAATATAATTCTTATAAAAATGTTCTTATATATGCAATTTATGCATCATTGTTAGAGTATGTAAATAAGATGTATTAAATAATAAAGTATGTTTTGCGAAAAAAGTTTCTGCATTTTTTGTAGAATGTTCAATTATATATTTTATGTAAATAAAAAACAGTCCTAAATGTTTCACACATACTTCTATACGTTGTAAAACGAATTTTATGTATATTAGACATTTTTCAGATTACTATAACTATTTATTACAATTACAAACAAAACTTCATTGTACATAATGTATGCAATTACTGTTTCATCAATTTATTTTTGTAAACATAAATTACGTTTATTTTCAATTTTTACTTTTTATTCATTTCCTAACAAATTCTGTTGTAATTATAATATTTAATAGGTGTAAATATGCAGTCAAAATTATCTTACTATTGTGAGCAAAAAACAAATGATCTTTTCCATCCCAAAATGGCGTGTCTGGCCTTTGCTTTCTGAACATGAAGAGCTGCTGAAATTAAATTAAAAAAAAATCGACAGGTGAGTTACGAGCAAAAAAAAAAGTTACATGCTTCAACTTCCAAGTTAGCAACCCTTCACTTGCGAATACGTGAATAGCTTAAGTATTACTTCGTTAGGCATAAGAGATTTGTATTCCACTCTTTTGCCGATTGAACAATTACAGCTAATTTTAGAGCGCATTCAATATCCAATGATCAGTTAATGTGTGAATAACCAATGACCAAAATGTTGTGTAGCTTTTACAGATTATATTTTATACAAATATCTGAGATTAGAATGGTAAAATCGTTATTTGTACGTAAAAATTATATGGCATTGTTACATTTTGGTTGATTATACAGATTAATTATACGAAGCGATTGTAATTGCAATCTTAAAAAATCCAATAAAACTCAATATGATGCATGGGAATTTTGTTTTTGAAACAAATCATTGCATTCATCTGCTCCAATATTTCTTATAACATACTTTAAAGTCTCTTTTGGATTATTTAAAATGTAACAAAACTTGTACAGGTCTAGGGTATAGACGACGAGAATGTTGTGTATGAAAGATGTACTGATCTAATTGTTGAAAGATTTAAAGATTTTATACATCGTCCAATCCAAAATTCTTCTACAGTTTAAATTATTGCAGTAATTTCTTGTAATTATCACGGTATAACAGAATTTCTAGCTACGTTGTCGTCAATTGTTTATATTATACCTGTACCACAATAGAACGTCCAACTAACGACCATGACAGTACACCAAGATTTAAACACCCTGCGCCATATTGTCGATAAATTTCTATACGTATACGAAAACATGATACACGGTATTTAATTTGCGTTTAGCTAGTTGATAACTTAATCGGCAATTTCCTTATATTGAAAAACGAACTAAAATCGAGGAGATTATCCCATAAAAAATATATTTGTATCTATTTGAAATATCTTGAAAAAATTATGGAACGTTGATTGTTCCGAATGTAACGGATTATTTATAATCATTTTGCGAGCTTCGATAGCAGCATTGCATTTTTTAAACAGAAATGTAAATTTAACGCGAGGAACGGGCATTTCTGTTTGGTTCGACGTCCCTGTGGGGAGCACTGGCACCACAGTAGGTTAGTTGACTAGCGTAGTTTCTAGCAAGTGTTTCCCCGAACATGGCGGACGGTGCTTATTCGAATTTTCAAGGGACACAATGAGAGTGCACCGAGTTCGCGGCGGTGATGTCCTTGACTAAGGGCGTGTGGTGATCCTGAGGGTGGTCGACGTAAACACCCGGGCGCCGCTGTGATCGTATCGGTTGCATGCGTGCCGGCGTGTCGCCATCCTGACTTCACGGGATAGGGTTTTGCCGCGCCGCGATTGTGTGTCTGAGAGCGACCGACCGTGGCGGGGCCCCCATGGTTGTAAATGGCTGACGGGAATCGGAAAATGAGGTCCGAACGTCGCGCGTGATTCGACGGCTAAGACGCTGAGGTACGACATAAAGAAGGTGTTCGGAGATCGAACGATATTCGCGCGGTCTTCTGTCCTAAAAACACCACCACCGGTCCAAGCACCGCCCGGTGCTAGGAGCTGTCCCGGGGGTTGTTCGTGTCTATCGTATCGCCAGTGTCTTCGTCAATTAGTTAGGTTTTAAGGTCTCCTCTGTTCCCTTAATCGGCAGCAAGCTCGATCTCATTCAGTACTTGTCACCCACGATAAAAAAGTTTTCGAAAGTGTAGCCGCTCGTGCGCGACGTCTCGTCTTGTTTAGAACAGCATTTGTAGGTGCTCTCGTTCGTTAACGAGAGCAAGAGCGCGCGGACTGGTTTTTAATGAGATGCCGATCATATGGTCGTTATTTCTTTCGCAGGTATTCGCGATACTTTTTTCATTCTTGTAACGTACTTATCGCCGCTTGTAATGGAAACGTACATAAATGAATGATTTGGCGGACGACCATCTATTTTGCACATTTGCGTGGACCAAGCAATTATGTGTACGTGCATGTAAGATTTGCTTTCCTTTCGGATTTCAACAAACATTTTGCAAGAAGACTCAATATTAACATGGTTTTCTTTTCGAGATATTAACCACCTTCTTAATGTAATCGTTGTAATTACACCTTAAAACATGTACAATTTTATTTCCCAGGATGCTATCTGTTTCATAAAAAATTGACTTTCGTGTTGCGTACTTTATAATTATAACATTAAACAATAATTTAACACAAATACACGTATGGTAATATTAGTATAACTAATGTAGAGAACTTATCATATTGTTATTATTTGCTGTCAAGTCAATAACAAATTTTTTCTATGTAACGATTTTTTATAAATTTCTGTATTTATATTGATAAATATTAATATCAATTAGAAATTAAATAATATTCAAATGACTTTATCAAAATATCTTTATTCAAACTACCCTTGTAACATCTGGATCAAGTTAAATAACAATTGTTTAATTATATTATTTGGATCTGATTTGATTGTTAATCTCATTTATATTGTTATGGTTTCGTATGACTATAGACACAGGGTAGAAAATGTCAGAGCCAGAAGAAAGTCTGGCAGCGCCGGATAGCACGACGAGGGAACAGAAATTAGGTTTCTCTCATGGGGATGATGTTCTTCTACAACACAAAGATGGAAAATATTATCTTGGAACAGTTGTTGAGGTACAGTTGTATATTAATTTTCAAATATTGATTTTTTTATATTTTCTAATAAAACATAATTAAATTATGTTTCGCTGTTAGATTTAACATAGTTAGAAGTTTAACATAGTTAGAAGAGACTATATTTAGCATAGCTAGAAGAAACTCTATTAAACACCGTATATACAGGTGGATTTGGCAAGGGAGAAATGCCTTGTCAAATTTATGGACAACACCTCCTCGTGGTCCTCTGTTAAGGAGCTGACAAAGCTTTCAATGCCAGATTCTGATGTTATGTGCGTACTTTGTAAAAAATCTCAGCCCAAGACTGATAATGACATTATTGTTTGTGACAAATGTGGCCGTGGTTATCATCAACTTTGTCACCAGGTAATAAGAAATTAATTTATTATTTAAATAATAGATCAATATTTTATATGTAATCATACACATATGATTGTTTACAGCCTCAAATTTTAAAAGAAGAAACTTCAGCTGAGGCACATTGGATGTGTAAAAGATGTGTAGATAGTCAACCACGGACACGTGAAGTTGTAGAACCAAAAACTTCTATGGTAAAGGCAAGTATCAGAAAAGTTTGCAGTGGTAGGGACCAACCTCAGCCGCCACCAGATGATATGACAAAGTTGCCGTATGATGTAAGTGTCTGAAATAATGTTTTCTAATCTTAGTTTGAGCAATGAATCAATGATAATAAACAAGCTGTTACTTTCTTAATCATATTTTAAAACATATATTGATTTCTTGAAAGATATATTAAAATACTGATAAAATCAATAGTTAATGTTTGTTGCAGCCTAATATGTTAAATTGGGACGCACATCATAGAGTAAATGCAGAACAAATTTATTGCTATTGTGGACTAAATGGTGAATGGTATACACAAATGTTACAATGTGCTCGTTGCAAGCAATGGTTTCATGAAAAATGTGTTAGTTGTTTGACTTATCCTTTATACAGTGGAGATAGGTAAATAAAAATGTTCAAGTCTTAATGCACAAATTTCTTTGGTTTCTCTTTCAAATTTTACTTGATTCTAAAATATGTTTAATGATTAATATGGTTCATAGGTTTTATGTATTTGTTTGTTCAATGTGCAATTATGGCAAGGAATTCGTACGGCGACTGGAATTGAAATGGGTAGATCTGGTGCACCTGATGTTGTACAATTTAACTGTTTACAATGCTAAAAAGTATTATGATTTGGACACTGTTATTGTACCTTATGCCAATGATAACTGGAATACTTTGCAGCTTCCTCCACGGGTGAGTTATTTTGTAAAACTTTTTAAATATGAATTTTAAATTAAATTTCATTAAAATATGTGTCTATTTTGTTATCATTAGATCAGGGATGTCAGTGCTCAAATACGCAGAGAATCTATACTAGCAATATTGACAAATAATAGGAACAGATTCAAATGCGGCCGAGAAATAAAGAAACGTACTACGATATGGGGTCTTAGAGTTAGATTACCACCACCATGTCCTATTGTTAATCTTCCAGCAACTGGTGTAATAGATGATTCTGTATTACGTAGATGCTGGGGTGCTAATAAAAGACTGCAATATCTTCCTCCACCTACAGGGTTAGTTACTGCTACTATTATTATTTAAAATATATGTTTTAATTATTTGTTCGTTGTTCGATGATCAAACAAGTATCGTTCCAGACCGATATCTTTACCAGAAAGTACAAAACAATTGACTGCACTAAAGCAAAGTACAGCAGAAAATTTAGAAATTCCAGTAAATCCATCGGACGTAGTAATGCGTGGAACAATTTATCAAAATTCGGAAGCAGAACAAAGTTCATGTCCAAGTCCACTGAATCAGTCTACACAATCTCTGAGAGAAAGGTAGAGTAATTCATTGCATTGACAAAATGTAACATGTTTCGTAAAAGACTTCAGGTTTTTATTTTTTCTATAGATATATCGGAGGTGGTTTTGTAAAAAAATCATTCCCATTTCCCAAACTCAGTTTGCAAAGAAGAAGACGTTTAATGGCATTAGGAAGTTCTCGCGAAAGAATGTTACGTAAACACAAAAAAAGAGAGAAAGGTGATAGTGCTCTAAGCAAGGCTCAGGGTGTTCGAGAAGCTAGATACAGGAAAGCAAGAAAATTATTGAAAAATGCTATAGCTAAGGTAACAAATAACAAAAATATCATTATTTGCTATTATTATATTTACACAAGTTCGATCCAATAATTCGTATGTTATAGAGTAAATCACGCAATTCGGAAACGTCTGACCTACCACCGACACCTCCAACTTCAGTATCTGGCCCACCTACACCACCAGCTACAACTTCGGGTATATCTGAATTATCTGTGCCTAGTTCTGTGGAATTGATGCATCCTTTACCACCATCTACGCCTGCGGATACCAGTGGAGATGAAACCAGCTCAAGAGGAACCTTGGACTCCTTTATTCCACCACCGAAAGATTTTGAAGGCAAGAATAATCCTTTCAGAAATCTTAGTGATTTATTGGGTACGGCTGCTAATCTCAATCAAACAAACCAAAGTACCCAATCACCGTACAATCAATGTCCAATTACATTACCTCTACCGCTTACTCCTGTTATATCTCAACCGCCGGTAGTACGGCCAGCTAAAAGACAATTATCGGAAAAAGACATTATTATAGACAGAAACGGGCAAGTAAAACGTAGACGTCAACACCGGAGAGGACGTCCTTCGCAACAGCAAATACAACAACAATATCAACATACTGCCAGTAAGACGGCAACCATCTTACCGGCACGTAACAACGAAGTTAAAAGTGAGTTTGCAAGGAATTTAAGAAGTTCGTTTAACGGTGCCTCAAGCAGTGCTAGTAGTCAAATTGGAAATTGTGTCGATTATGCCTTAAACGGGAGAAGACTAAGACAACGTCAAAGCAATGACAAATTACCGCCCCCAGATCCGCAACCGCAAAAGAAAGGTAGTGTACCTTCATCTCCAAAGTGTTCACCCGTTAAACAAAGTGCTCCCGACATATCTCTGGATGATTTAAAGTCATCGGTGAACATATATTTTGGAGCAGCTAATAGAATCGCCGCTGGTGAAAAGTTCGTCATCAGAGCAAAGAGGATAGGACCAAACGGTCAAACTCAATACCTAATCGAGTGGGAGGGACTCAACACTTAACAATAAATAATTTGTTTATGATTATAAATGCATTGCAGTCGTATAAAATTTTTGTTAACATTGAGCAAGAGCAATATTAACCCTTTGCGAACACGTGATAGCAGCATAAGTATTTTTACCGTTTAGGATACGTATCTGCAGACAACAGCACAAGCATTTTTATCGTTTAGAACGCGTGTTTACGGAGAGCAGCCTTTGTAGCGTTTTATCTTTCTACTCAAATTTTGTAGGTTGATTTCTTCTAATTGCGCGCATTCGTACACGATAATTGCAGTCTTGCCTAAAGCTTTCGACACATATCGCAATAGTTCATTCACCTCTAGATTTACATATAAAGTTTATTACATTTATATATTATTATTTGGATTATTATTTATAAAAGTTACTCTACTGTGACTCTATAAGTGTCTAAGAGAAACATGAAGGATATTACATTATCAGCAGTGATGATTTTTATATTGAATCAAATGACAATGAAAATATGTATGTACGTTCATGCAGTATAAAATTTACATGTTGTGTTATAAATTTTCATGCATAAATCAGCTTTCCGCTAAACACTCTCGTTCAGGCGATATGCTCGTGCATCACAGTCCGCAAAGGGTTAAATTGCTGCTCGATCATTTTCAAATCTCGGTGTGTAAGAAAGACGATTAGTGACAAATTGATCTGTGTCACATGCACTGCCATTCGTTACATATGTTTATGTAATAGGTATATATTAATTGGTGTACGATGTGTGACTGTTCTTGCAAATGTAAATTTTGTTTCATTCGTTTAAGAAACTGTGTCTTTCGAGGACAATGTTCCAAACAATAGTAATAGTAAATTCATTGCTGGACAGTGAATTTACTTTGTCGCATATATTTCAAGTGAAAAAAGTAGAAAAACCGATTCACACATTTGTTTCGTTTCATAAATCAGAAAACATTCTTTTCTCGTTTAATTCAGATTTTACATTCAAAATGTACCGTCCATGATTACCTTCGATGCACAAAATTCAATTAACGTTTCTATATCTATTTTAATACAGAGGCAAGTAAGAAGAAATGACGTGAGAAAAAAAAAACATTTACAAGAACAATCAGGTACATTGCTTTATGAAATGTATATATTGTAGCATAGTAGTTTCGCTGAAAAAAAAGTCAACAAATGTAAAGCAAATGTAAAACAAAGGGATCATTTGTGTCGGGTTTTGCATTTATTAAAAATTGGCCAATCGCTCCTTTTTGTAAATTATCGGAGCAAATCATAATCCCAACGAGAAAGAGAAAATGCGAATTGAAAAACTAACAGTTGTTCCTCTCACTTGAGCTAACATACTAGCGACCGTTAGTAGTTAGTGTTTAAAGAGTAAAAGAAAAATATGGAGTAAAAAGAAAAAAGAAGCAGACATTCTGCAAAGGTTATTTTTCAATACAATCGTAGAGATAGACATCAGCTTCTGTAACTTGATCTTCTTGAACCATTGTTTTTCATCCTCTATCTATACGACAATATAACTAAAATCAAAATTATCACACATAATCATACTGCCACATCTGCACCAATTTGTCTTTTATAACTAGACTATATTACGTTCAAATTCTAAATATTTGATAATTATAGTCGGAAACAATGCAGCCGTTTGTTATAGAAATCCTCGAGAGTTTTTTATTCTATACGGTTCAAGATGATGAAGATGCAGTTCTAGCATTGCTCATTATTATACAAAACTAGGAGGAAAAATCATACCTATTTCATAGTAACGTACAATTTAAAAAGTTGCAAAGCTGGGTACGTAAGTGGTTGGCCAAAGTTATCTGTGTGAGAGATAACGTTGTAAATTTTCTCTATATGGTTTTCCGAGTTGGAGAGATCATTTTGAACGTGAAACGTAGTGAATCTTTATAAAACTGTTCTTGTTACAGAAAAAAAATTAAAGCGAAGAAAAAAAAATGTAGGGCATGTGAAATTTATTCGTTCATTCGATAGAGACCCGCGTAGGCAATACTTTTCCGCAGTTTAAATAAAAATTTTCAAACTCCATAAAATGAATTTTAAACGAACGCTGATACAACCTGAATTGATGCAATTAACAATGAATATTCGTACAAAATCGTTTGCACTGCGATTTATTTTTGTCTGATTCGTGTTTCGATTTACAAGCACAGGATCTGTGGTCTGACCTTACTGATCGGTAATAACATCTAAGAAAAGAGTAAATGTTGAATATGATTCTCGTTAAGTTCTTGAATCGAAAGAGCTTATTAAAAAAAAAGTCGAAAGAACTTATTTGCCTATATGATTACTTTTATAGTTGTACAATTCGAGTTTATATTTATTTCCTAGATCGTCTCGAATAATTACATTAAAAATGATTATATCACGAAGTAACAACGAAAAAAAATGCGGAGGGTTTTAGTCGTCTGGTGATCAGTCTTTCTTTAGATGCTGAAAGAGAGAATCGAGGTAAAAGAGTCTAATTAAGCAAACATGCCATTTGTTCGTTTCATGAATTTCGATTCTTCGTAAAGCGAAAATCATATGAATTTTTCCTGAACGTCTAGGTACGAAAAAAAATCCGCGAGTCATTCATGTTTAGACAGACTTACCTAAGATAGGTATTTTTAAGTGCTATTTATTTAATCTACTATGCGTAATGATCATCTTTCTATGTTTGTAACTCCTTTAGAGAGAATTTTACAATGTCGCGACCGACTGTTATTTGAAGCTCAGTTTTAGTAATGGCACTCTTGAATCAAGTCGGTTAAGATATACATACACACACACAAACATATATGTACATATAATTTTTTTTGCCAGTTAAACACGCACTCATTTTTTATACGTTTCTTTATTGATTTGTTTCTTTCCTGTTGTTTCTCGTTTTTCTAATTCTTTTCTTTTCCTCCTGGAGAAAAAGAAAATGTATGTTCCGATTGTCTTCGTACGTTAGAAAAAGTGAAAAAAAAAGAATGTGTTCAAGTGTGTTCAAACTGTAATTGCATTATACATGCGACACGATGCAACTTTCGTAACAACTTTTGTATACTCAAACAGTAGGAATATCTTATTTCTAATCGCGCGGAACGTTATACATACTCTCTAAAGGAAACGTACATATAAATAAATGTTGGACGAAGACACTGCCAAACATCTTTAAGTTATAATTTAATAAACGACGTTAGACAATACTATGCTATGATACGTTAATTTCTTAATCAAACGAGCGTTGTTACGTTTATAGATTCTTTTTTTTTTTCGTTTTTTTCTTCTTTTTTTTTCTTTTTGTGCGTTCTCCCGTTCTCTTCTTCGCGCATCATCATGCACGGGGAACTAGAAACGTGCTGAACTTAAATACAAATACTTGAGTCTCGTAAATACACGCGTAGAGCTGCTTTTCTTCCCTTTCTTCTTTCCCCTTTCTAAACGAAAAGGGAAGAGATTGTAAGTTCGTGCGGTTTTTCGCACGAACGATCGAATAACACGATCATCAAAACAGATCGAAGAAAAAGTTAACGATTTCTCATTTTCTTTTCTCTTCTCGACCAGCGTCATCGAAGCTTCGCAATCGTTTCATTGTTTCTCATGTACATTTCTTAAGTAGATTACCTTAGAGAGAACGATTTAGGATCGACGCTTGTATCGGTGAACATATTATTCAAGTTGATTACTTAATCGGGCGTTGTGTTATCGCATTGTATTGTTAAACAATACCTTGTTTAATCCCTTTAATCTTTTCCATTCTGTTACATTCTTAATATTTATATTATAAGTTTTTACGGAAGCGACTGTTCTTCGCGCCGATGCGACCCGTTTCGTTCGAGATCACCTTGAAGAAGTATGCTAAATTCTAGATCGAATCGACGAATGTGGAACGGAAGATATATTTCGCGGATGTTTCAAGTTGCTTCGTGCATCAATAAATTGAGAGAGAGAGAGAGAGAGAGAAAAAAAACGAAAATAAGTTTTACATCTCGAGAGGAGAGCGAAAAACTGCTTTCGTTTCATGGATCTGTCTACTTGATCTGGAATGTGGCGCTACGTATGAGGCCAATTCGAAGGCGACAAAGCGACAGGGACGAAATCCCAGAGAAATTCCTGCGATCGAAATCCACTTGGAAACAATCATCTTCTGTACAAAAAAAAAAAAAAAAAAAAAAAAAAAAAAAGAAATCAGCGGTAATCGCTTCGAGACGAAGCAAAGAATCACTGGAGAGCTATTCTGCGCACGAGATAGCAAAGAAAAAAAAAAAAAAAAGAAAGAAAGAAAGGAAATGCGTTCGATTTGAGTAAATCGATGTGTACGACTTGTACTTGATTATGTATATCGAAAAGTTTGGCGTTTCCAGTTTCCAGCCTCCACGATGAAGCAACAACGGAATGAAGATGTACTGCCAGTATCAATGTAAATATAGTCCCACCTCTTTCAGATACAACTGTCCCCCCCCCCCAACTCCTGTTTTTTAATGCAAATACGCGAGGAATACGCATAGTTGTAATGTACGTTTGCGTAAACGTTTATACACGATTATAGAGGCGGGAAAACCGTCGAAGAGAAGCGAGCCGTCGTTCCTCTTAGACTCACTTCCGGTGAATGTATCCGAAGTATGTCGTCTCCGTGTGCATGGTTTCGTTAGACACTGCTCTTTATATATACTTCTCGGCGCGAGAGAAAAGCAATTGCATTCGATTGCATCTATCAAATAGGCGGTCACGATTGTTAACGATTCTCGTTTCATTCACTCTCGGCAATATTTCATTCGCATGCTCAACGTTGATTGTGCAATGCCCGAACGATCGATTCGTAGCAATAATTTCGTGTAATTTGATGTATCATCCGGGCAAGATTTTTATATTATATAATTCGAAGGACGACTAATTCCTAAATGCACGACATTTTTCAAATGGCAATGAAATATATTTTGACGTGAAACAATTACGAAAAAAATAATAATTCGAATGTTGTTTCTCGTTTTCTTCCTTTCTTTCTTTCTTTCTTTTTTTTTTTTCATTTAGAAGAAAGAACTTATTAATGGATGATACCAGTATGCCAGTAAATAGTACAGCTCACACGAGAGTCGCTATTATTTCGTTCAATTGCTTAAGGTATGTTACCGACGACCGCCGATTTAGTAAATGCAATGAAATGTTTCTTCTCGACACAAGTAACACTCGGCGTACATGATGTTCATTTCTTTTGTTCGATTCCGTATGCATCGCATCGACAACAACAATCGTGTAACAATCTCGGGTCTTTGTACCGCTTTTTTTTTTCTCTCTCTGATGAAATGAAGAAATTCGAGTGCTGGTTGCCCGAATAATTTGCCTCCGTCGTTAGTTCGAATCGAAAGGAAAAGGGAAAAAAGAAATAAGAATGTTTTCGTCGTGAAACGAACGAATTCTAACCAATGTGTTTTGCAATGGGAAGCAAGATATATACGAAGAAAATTGTGATCAAAGAAAAATTATTAGCAGCTAAATACACACTTCGAACCAAGGGTACTTAGGATGTTCCATGTAAATATGCACTGTTTAAAGAATTTTTGTACGAGAAAATTGTTCATAGCCACTAAACGTATATATATATTTAATAAACATGCTATTTCTGAACAAGAAGAACCTTTAATTATGATTTTCTAGTGAATACTACACAGACTGTTCATTGCGAATGTTCTTACGTGTATTGAAGTATACGAGGTACTTGCTAAAGTAGACGAAAATTTTAGTACAAAGGAGAATAAGCAAGTCTGACTGAATACATTTGTTTCTCTCTCTTTTTTTTTTTTTTTATAAAAAAACTTTCTACTATACGTTATTTTTTGCATTTCAATTCAACTGCATTTGCAGTTTTGCATTTTAATTTGCTATCGATAGAAGTCTGCTAGAATAAAAATTTCCAGAACTTCTTAAAAAAAAAAAAAAAATCGTTGAAAGGAAAGTATCAAAGTATCATTTTACCAGTGTGATGTACAAGTTTGTAAAAGTGTACAAAAATTTTACAGAGAACTTTCATACGAATAGAACTTCATTGTTAAAGTATCGAACCCAAACATGCTTCGTGAGAGTGTTCGTGGTTTTACACATTTTTGACCACTGAACAGAGGAAACATATTTTTAAAAGACACAGACTGTCGATGTAACAAGTACATTTTTATACGAGCGTTGTATAATCATTTCAGTACGCGTCACAGTATATTCAACTTTCTCGAATACGATTCCCTAGTGTTCTTCTATGCTCGTTAAATCAGATCGACCTGCATCAAATACCTCAAGCAACGAAAAGCTCGCTCGAATAGGTGCCAACAAAATTGCTAATAATTTTTCTGCGACACTCTTCTCGACACGTGTTTCTAATGCCTTTAACGAGTATTCGATTTGTCGTTAAGGAAAGAAAAAAATGAAATTCTGTATATGATTTCTGCGAGGAATGATGTCTGTGCATAAATGACAAAATCAAAGAGACGAAATGAAAAAGTGTCTATCTGAATTTGTGTGATTCGTACGACTGTAATCTACGAAAAGAGATGGGAGGAAAGAAAAAGGAAACATAAACAAGCGATCCTCTGACGTAACGATCTCATCGGAGGAATATCGATCGAAATCTGATGAACTGCAGAAAGAAATGGGAATTCCCGATTTCCATTTTCTCTATTTAATCTATGTTAAACGGAGTTTCCCGAATTGCAAGTTTCAAACTTGAGTAGATATTTCTCAAACGTCGGCAGCAAGATAAGGAAGAATGTGACGATAATTTTCCGTGTGATAATTGGAATTGCCTCATTCGAGGATCCCTTGATTATATTTCCATTCTTACTCCTGTAGCGTGTATGAGAGTGAGAGAGAGGAGAGTGGAAAATTGTATATACACCGCCTGCACTTTGTACGAATATTGCGATCGTCGTTGTTCAGCGACTTTTTTTGTTTCCTTTCGTCGTTTAATAAAGTGAATTCTTCATGACCTCTTCAATTTATGCTGAGTTTAATTCGTCTTCCCTTTAGGAGATATTTCAACGTTAATTCGTATCTTTCGACACATTTCGAGGAAATTATAAATTATTTCAATGTTGCCTCAGTATCACGATGTACATCAATTGTTGCAAGTACATGTTACTTTCCATGTTTAAGAAATCGATTCTCTTGACACAAAGATTTTTGTAAAGATTTTTAATTCACAAGTATCTAAAAATTAGTCGATCTGTATAGTTATAATCATACTCTGAAGATCTAAAGACACGTCGCATTTTGCAGTTAGCATTATGTCTTCAGGTTCTGTCGACGTGTCAATTTGTATCGTGAGTAATATACTCTCATCGGAATCATCCGGAGAAATGATAACGTGTAAACGAGTTAATATGTTCTTGGCATCCGAGAGCGAGATCCTCATGCTTGCAAACTATCGGCGAGATTCACTGCAATGCTGTGAAACGTAAAAAGTATATTTTCATAAATGATACGCTGTGATGTACTATGAATAAAATTTACAACTTGTCTATGTGTAGAACTAGAAATTGTCGTCGTGGAAAACAGAATGTGTAAAAATCTCGGGGGAAACATACATACGGCTTTTTAGGAGATATTTGTAAAAATGTAGAACATTTTTTGCAGAAATATGATAAATATCAGTTGTTGGTTATTAAAAGACTTAAAATTCCAAGTTAAATGGACTTAAAAACAAAATGTAGAACATTTTTTTGCAGAAATAAGAGCTAAAATATGATAAATATCAGCTGTTGGGTATTAAAAGACTTAAAATTCCAAGGTGTACGGTAAATCATGATAAAATCAACCAAAAAGTCGCAATGACTTCTTGTGAAAGAGCAGAGTAATAGAATGCACCTTACCAATGTCGATGAAGGTGAAAACTCTGAGTATCTTTTGCTTGTGAAATAAAATTTTTTGATCACGATATTTGTTTCCGAGCTACTTTTCGCACCGTCCTTCCTTCTTCAGACTTCAATGCTGTATGAGCTCTTAAGGGCATATAATTGACTCGAGTAAATAATCCTCAGCTACAAATTCTTAGTAAAGATTAGGAGAACGGGGAATGGCACATTTTCCTTCCTCATTCGTGTATGTAATGTTTTCGTCAAAATTCTAAGTTCATTCTGATTCGACTTGAATGTCTCTTGGACTTCTTCGTATATAATATATAAATAAAAGCCTCAAATTACAATTAGAAGACCATCATCATCGTACAATTTGTCCTCAACATAATTCGTTTCGTTTTCGTTGAATAAATCATACGTTCAATGTGCTGTTAGTTAATGTTTCGATTTAATATTATTGAAGAGGTAGTAAATTTTAAATACAAAAAATTACTACGATGCAGAATTACGTGATTTTAATATAAATAACGAAATTCATCGAAAATTAAAATATTATTCGCGTGAGAGATCGCTGCTCGATCTGTCGAATGAAATTAGAAAAACATTAGTCATGCGTTTCGTAGGATAAATCGAGTATAGGAGGAAAGCAGAGAGTCTCGTTTAGATGATGCAATTGCAAAAGTTTGTAAATTAATTCGCCAAATTAATTTTTTTTACAAATGAAAATTTGCCCGATCCACGGGCACCGAGATGCTAGCGTCGCGTAGCGATGAAACGCTGGAACTAAAATCTATTGCCGTCTTTGTCGCACACTGGTGCTCTCCTTGTTTGTCACACCGTGTAAGTTTGTCCTTGTCACACAATGTTACCCTTCTTGTCTGCGAATGAGGCAGGTGCCATCTACAGGATTTTTTCATCTTATTATTTTAGTTTCAGTCGATGCTGAGAGGTGGCAGCACTATCGTAGACGAGGACAGTGCTAGTGTGCGACAAGAAAGGTGATAGATTTTAGTTCCATCATTTCGCCGCTACGCGACACTAGCGTTTCTGTGTCCGTAAACCGATTAAATTTTCATTATAAAAAAGAAAAAAAAAATCAACTTGGAGGATTAATTTACGAACTTTTGCAGTTGTATCCTTGATATTATGTTCTCAGATTTCTTCACGTTTCGTTTGATCTGTAGAGACGTATATCTAAAAATTTAAAAGTATTTCTTAATCGATCGAGGTATGTAGTTGCACGAATAATTGGGCGCGAATTACATTCGAAATTTGAATCAAGATAGTACGTGTGCAAGTTTCACACAGTTTTGCACGTGAATCTTTACTTAATCGATTTGTTCTTAACAATTATTACACGTTATCATCATTAGAAACGATCACTGTGAAAACTTGCGAATAATATACGTTTTACTGAATATATTTGTACATATTTACAGAGTCCAAGGAAGATTTTACAATTACGCGGGAAATTTGATTCACAGTGGAATTCTTATTTTTCGTATTTTTCGTTTGAAGAGGTCGCGGTAAATAAAATGATATAAAGAAATAAAGCAGTTGAAGAACAAAGTTCGAGCAATTTTCAGACGTTTTTATTTTTTATTGCTATAATACAATTTGATTGTTGTGTAAAATCTGTTGTAATATGCTAAAAAAAAAAGAAAAAAAAAAGAAAAGGAAAAAATAGAAAAGAAGAGAGAACATATCTATGTTTACATCATTAAGGAGTAAAACGCGGATAGCACAGAGCACGATAGAAGAGAAGAACAACCCTATTGTGAATGTTAGATTATCTTTATTATTACATCTGTTTCAAAGACATAACTTATTTATAAAAAATATGAGGATCCGAGAGTATCCGCGGGGGGGGGGGTTGAAGGGGGAATCGGGGGGAATGAAGGAAGGCAGGATATAATAGGATCGAACGAATCCTCAGTTTATAGAATAGTTAATACTAATAAAACTCAGTACTTTTTACAAGTTACAAAGGAATAACAAGATCTATCATAGTGATTGGAAGTTTCTCTAACTTATCAGTAGATAAACTGCAAAATTGGAGTGTGTATTACAATCTATTCGTCTCTCTCACTCTCTCTCTCTCTCTCTCTCTCTTTCGCAAGTTCGTCATCGCTTTGTTTTCTCTTGTTTTCTCGCTTAACACAGTGAAAAGTCGGTGCGTCGTGACGTCCCGTCTCGAAGTGAGATGTCGTCTTCATTTTTGAACACACATAACAATGATTACAATCGTTTAACAATCTTCGATCTTCACATTTAATCTACTTTTCTTTCCCCCCCATCTCTCGACGATTTATCTCCAGCTCAAAATGCCAATTTTGTTGACCGGAATAACATCTGTCGCGTTCGTTGAAATTCACCTTTATTATTGTCTGAGCACGTGTACGATCTTTTACAATGCGGTATTCTAAAAAGAAAAAAAAAAAAAAAGAAAAAGAAGAAGTATATCGACGCAACATCTCTTGATATTTTTCATTACTCTCGCTATTTGGCAGACTTCTCGTGGCTTTAACAAATACAAAGGCAGTCGTATGAAGATACAAACATTTTATGTATACACATATATATATATATATTTCTTTTTATATATAAATAAAAAAGAAAAAAAATTTCTATTTAGGGGCATCGTAGATTTCGCGAAAGCTACATAATGTCCCGATGTTTGAGAGAAGAAGCTCCGTCACATCACCACGTGTGTACATGCTGCTCGAAATAATTCTATTGAAGAGCATGAGCGCATGCTTGACGATCCACTTTTGCGCAACAGTCAATTACATACACAGAAAAAAAAAATATATATATATATATATATATATATCTGTGTATATATATTTATATTTTTTCCTCTACTCTATGAGTCGTCACAATGTGATACGAATAAAAAGGAAACATATTTTATTGTATGTATATATATATATATACATACATATATATACTATATGAAGAATCGCCTTACGAAACTACACTCGATAACCTAGCTTACATAATATTAAAAAAAAAGAATTATATAAAAACAGTTTTGTACAAAATCGAGAGAAAAGAGAATTACGTAAGAAGTACTGGATACGTAGTAGAGACTGGACGAAGTGGACAGGGATGGCGAACAGCAGTGCGAATGTTGTGAGAATATTTACAAATTTTCCATATAGAGAAAAAGCAAAAAAAAAAAAAAAAAAAAGGAACAAACAAGCAAGAGTTCAGGAGACACACGCGATTCTCCTGAATCTCCGGTAAATTCGTGTCGCTAGAAGCGTCGGTACAAAGTTTCATTTCCCACGAGGTATCGGCGATAATTGCTTCTTTTCTCTCGTAACAATCTACGATTAATTAATCTAATCCTATTATGCGCACGCACCAGCAGATCTGATCACGCATTTTCTTGTTTGTTTCTTTTTCCCCCCCTTTTTTCCTTTTTCATCTAGAAGAAAACTCTCTCGTTTTGGCTTTGGCAGATGAGAGAGATCAGCGAATCGTCTTACCGCCCGTTCTCATGTCAGCTTAATTTAATTTAACATTTACGTCGCGTGCGCTTTTTAAAAGGTAAGTCAAACGATTAACGATTATGCTAGAGCCCGTTCGATAATAAACAACGAAACAGAGCCAGACAATACCCGCAAATTCGATTATTGATCTTGAGAAAAAAGACATTTACACGGATATTCCTCGCGTTGGAGAGAAGAAGGCAAGATACATACTTCCAAAAAGGAAGAGAGAGAGAGAGAGAGAGAGAGAGAGAGAGAGAGAAGAGAAAACAAAAGACAAAGAGAAGAATAGCGTTGATCAAATGGAATGTCTGCGTATGGAACGATCCGTTTCGCGGGGTGAAGACGATTTCTCTGAGACTCTCGTCGACCACCGTACAAAAGTTCAACGTTTACACAATCTTCCTATCTTACATTTAATAGCATGTCCCGTGCTTGTTAATCGGTAATTAGAGTCGGTATTAAAGGCCATTTGGAAACGCTGCGTTTCGTCAAGACACCTACACATAATTTAATAAATTTATCTACGCAAGAGAGAGAGAGAGAGAGAAAGAAAAAGAAACTCTTCTTATATCCTACGATTATTCGAAGGCACGAATTATACGATTCTCGACATTCCTCTCAACGAAGTCCCTCTTCTCTTCTGCGTCTGTGCGATATATCGCCGCAGGTATCGAAGAACAGAGATGATCGGAACTTGTGCAACGCACGTCGATCGTCCGTATATGTTTCTCTTTCGTTCGTAGAAAGTATTATGCGTTGCATATTTAAATAGAATATTACATATTACACTCTATAGTGGTCCCTGTCGAACACGCCTACCTGACCAGCGTGTGACGCTGTGATTCTTTCCGTGTTTCATATTGTCCTATGTACAATAACTATTGTAGATAGCAAGGTTTCGTTCCTTATTATTATTATTTCGAGAGAGAGAAAAAAGAAGAAGAAGAAGAAGAAGAAGAGACAGAAAACGGGTCTTCACACTGTGGCAAGTCGAAGGCACCATTGTTCGTTGAGCCACGATGCACGAACAGGTTGCATAGAGTATGTCGTCTAACTAACATCTTGTGATCACGGGGCGTCGTTGCTTCCGAAATCGTTATACAGATTCTTCTCCGAGGAAAGGCACGATCGTTGAACGATTTATTGTAAAACAGCGTGCGATCTAGCATCTGCGTATAATATATTCACCATCGTCTAAAGAACAAGAATATTCTTCTCCGTACATATACATATATCATCTATATTTATATTCATAAATATTTATATATATAGAGCGGTAGCGGCGGTGTTACGCGTTCGCCAAACATCCGCAGAACGTGACATTTCGCGGCATGGAAAACGATCCGCGCACCGTCCACCTCACGAGAGAGCGTTCGTCGTAGCGGCGATCCAACCGTCTCCAACGGGAGATACGGGCCGCCCTGTGGAAAAAAAGAAAGAGAATATCGGCGAGAAATCGCCCTCGAACCCGACGAGCCAAATCACAGTTGACGCGCGTGCGCCACGCTCACGATTCTATGACTTGCTCGCGCGAGCTAGAGAGCACCGCCTTCTTCATATATAGATCGCCTCGGAGCCTTTGTTACTTTGGTGGTTGGCTCCGGCACCGTACGCGTTCGGCGACGCCATGCACTCGGACCAGTCGCTGTTGGAGTGCGGCGAACTGGAGGACCAGTGGCCCGGACTGTCCGGGGACGGCGTGGGGAAGCTCTCCGGTGCTTGCATCAAATGCTGCGGCGTCACGTCCGGTCCGGAATGATGGGAAGGGGGCGTCAAATACTGGTAGTACTGTTGCGTCTGTTGCTGCTGCTGCTGCTGTTGTTGTTGTTGTTGTTGTTGCTGCTGCTGCTGCTGCTGCTGCTGCTGAGTACTCTGCTGTTGTTGTTGTTGTTGCTGCTGCTGCTGCTGTTGCTGTTGAATCTGCTGCTGCGTCTGTTGCATCTGCTGCTGTTGTTGTTGCTGCTGTTGCTGCTGCTGCTGCTGCTGACTCGACGAATAGGGCAGATTCTCAAAGTCGAATCCCACCGGTGGCATGCCACCGTGTTTCTGATGCGTCGCTTGTCTCATTGCGGCGATGTGGGTGGGCGATGTAGGCAACGAGGGCCTGCTTTTCGCCGGTGACGGCGAGCCCATGTAACTCGCCTGCGGCGAAAGGGTCATGTTCGACTGGACCGAGTGCGGCGGCGACTGATTGCTGTACGGCGGCGACAACGTGTTCACCATCCCCTGCGCTTGTCGTTGATGCGACGCTAGCAGTTGGTCGTGAAAATTAGGCAACCCGTAATTGGTCGTGAACGTGTCCAGGCCCAGCTGTTGAAGGCCCTGCATCGACTGCCCCTTTATGCAGTCCTCGTACGGCGGTGGTTGTTTCGCGGTGGCCGTGTGGCTCACCAACGGAAGCGCGTTGCTGTACAGACTCGCGCTGTCGTACGGGCTCGGCAAGTTCCCCTCCGCACCCTCCGCGCCCTGAGGGATCTCCTGGTTTGGGGGCTGAGCACCGCGTTTCGCCGGTGGCTTCTTCACCGACGGTTTTCGCCTCACCACCACGACACCGGCCTCCGACTCGGGGCTGTTCGGATTCCCCGTGGCGCCGGTTTTCGGCCGTTTCTTCGACTTGGCTTGCTTCGGAGCGGAACCGATCACAGTCGGGTGTGTAATGAGTTGCGGATGATTCGGCGAGCCCATCAGAGGGCCGTTCGGTATCACGTTCACCATCTGCGGCGATCTTGGTACGTGTTCGTCCAGCAATCGGACGATGTCGTGATGCAGTCGCTCGCTGGCAACGTCTCTCGGCAATCGATCCATATGGTCGGTTATCTCTCGGTTGGCAAAAGTGTCGAGCAACGCTTTGCACGCTTCGAAACTGCCCTCCCTGGCGGCGAGGAACAACGGCGTCTCGTCTTTGTCGTCCTGCGCGTCTCTGTTCGCGCCGTGAACCAAAAGTATGTTCACGGCGTCTACGTTGTTGACAGCGGCGGCCCAATGGAGAGCCGTTTTCCCACTGTTGTCAGCCGCGTTGATGTCGGCGTCAGCGTTGATGAGATCCTCCACCATGCCCTCGGTAGCCAGACGGGCAGCGAGTATCAGCGGCGTGGTCCCGTCGTGCATACGGGCGTTCAGATTCGTCGCTCTGTTCCTCAACAGTATTTGGAAGACACCCATCGCGTCGGCAGCGACGGCAGAGTGAAGAGGCGTTCTACCGGTGTTGTCCTGGGAGTTGGCGTCGGCGCCAGCATCGAGGAGTCTCTTCGCTGCGTCAGCTCTGGCGTACCTAGCCGCCAGGTGAAGAGACGTCTCGCCGCTCTTGTCCGTGGTAGCGTTCAGATCTGCACCCTGGGCGACCAGATCGGCGATCACAGCCGCTGTACCGTCGCTTTCGTCCTCCTCCTCCCCGGTGTCCAATCCTCCGCCTCGTACAGCAGCGACCATCAACGGTGTCATTCCGCACGGTCCTCTCGGGTCCACGTCTTGACCGTGCTCGAGGCTGGGCGGTGTCAACACTCCAGCGTCCGGTCTGCGAATCTCTGCTGCGTCCAGGTGCTGCTGAGTCCACATTCGAGGCTCCGTCTCCTCGTAATCGGTAATGGCGGTGTGATCGCTGGCGTATCCAGGCTCTATCGCCCTCATCCTCTTCGACGGCGGTAGATCCGACTCGTCGTCCGACCACTGTTGCGCTCTCCCATTCCCAACGTCCAGGTCCATGCAATTCACCGAAGGTTGTTTGTTCAAGTTCCTCATTTCTTGGCCGTCCGGGCCTCGTCTTCTCGATCTGCGACGCTGACCGCTTCCGCTGTTGGTGCGCAAGAATCCCTCCGGGAACCAAGTGACGCCCACCGCTCGTTTCCTTTGCGCCGTGACCAACACGCCGACCAACATCCCCCCGAGCACCACGATGACGATGCCGATGAAAACGTACTTGTAGTTGGTCGGCGCGTCCGGGTACTCTGGTCCCTGCGGCCCCACCACGCCTCGCACCTGCTCGATGGGGAAGTTTCGGGACAAGGAATGCTTGGACGCGGTGGCTGCTAGATATTCCGCCGCTTCGTTCGCCGATGGGAAGCACACGGCACCTTGGGTGACGGTACACTTTCTATTGTCAATCTCCAGATAGGCGATCACGCCACTCTGAGTGTTGGTATAGATGGTGGTTGGCCGGCCAAAGATGTTGGTCTGCAAACCGTGCTCTCGTTCCCTCTTCCACGGGTATATCATGTCGTTGCCGAGCTCGTCCTGCTTCACTCTCAGAGTGGTTCTTAATTCGTGGCCGATGTCTCGCAGGAACGCGACCACGTTCGAGCGGAACGTTTGCACGTCCATCCTGACCACCACCGAGATCACACCCTCTGCCAACGACGGTGGTTCTCTGTCGCAGTCCAGACCGTCCCAATTGCATTCCTCGTTGTTGCAGCCGTAATCGCAGTATCCGTTGGCGTAGTGTTTGCGACAGTAGGCGTCATAGATGGGACTGTAAAAAAATAAAAAATACAAATTTAATATACAAGATTAGATGGAAACGTTTCACAAACGTTTCTCCAACGTTGAAGTTACTTACTTGCACGGTGCCAATTTCCTCTCGCAGTCTCTCCCGTCGAACAGGCACTGGGCGTTGTTGCAAACCTCGTCGCAAACGTCGTTCATGAACACGTCCCAACAGTTGATGGGAGCGGTGCAGTTGCGCCACGGATTGATACCCAAGGAACAGTCGTTCCCGTCAAAGTTACAAGCGTATCTGTTACACTCCTCGTCGCAGTGATGGTTGCCAGACTTCTCCTCGCATCTGTTCTCGATGCACTTCTTCCTCTCCAACTCCAGATCGAGGTCGTACGCGTTCATAGTCTTCGGGATGTTCGAGTTCGGGCTGCCAAATATACCGCCGCCGTAGTTGGGATCGTAAATCTCGCAGTTCTTGCCGGTCCATTTCGGCGGGCAGTCGCAAGCGTAGTCGCCAAGCAGATTCTTGCAAACGGCGTTGGGCTGTTGACAGGGGTTGCTGGCGCACTCGTCCCTGGAATCGATCTCGCAGTGCGTCCCGGTTGTTCCAGGCGGGCAGTAACATCTGTACCCGATCTCTGTCTCGACCACTCTGCAGGTACCGCCGTTCAGGCAAGGCTCCCGGTCGCAGTAAGAACCGGCGAACTCGCAGTTGTTCCCGTAATAGTCGCTCGGACAGAGACACGTGTGTCCAGCCTGCTTCGCGGTGCAAACGCCGCCGTTCTGACACGGCGAGCTGTCGCAGAAGTTCACCTTCACCTCGCAGTGGCGTCCCATGTAGCCGGGCTTGCAGTTGCAGTGATAGTTGTTGACTAGCTGCACGCAATCTTGAGTACCCGGCGACGCGCACGGATTGGACAGGCACTCGTTGATATCGCCCTCGCATCTAGGCCCCACGAAGCCTGGCGGACATTTGCATTCGAAGCCGCCGACCTTGTCGGTGCACGTCCCATTGTTGTGACAAGTGCCGACAGCGCAGTCGTCCACGTTCAGCTCGCATATGAAGCCCAAGGTGCCGGGCGGGCAGGAGCAGCTGAAGTTGCTGATAAGATCGTGGCATGTGCCGCCGTTCTGGCAAGGATTCGGCCTACAGTCGTCCACGTTGAGCTCGCAGTTCTGCCCTTGGAAGCCTTTCGTGCACTGACACTGGTAAGAACCAACGAGGTCCTTGCAAGTGGCGCCGTTCTGACACGGGGCCGAGTCGCACTCGTTCACCTCCTCCTGACAGTAAGAACCCGTGTATCCTTCCAGGCAGTGGCAACGATGACTGTTGCCGATGTCCTCGCACGTGCCGTTGTTACACAGATTTTTCTCGGGCACTCCTTTCCTTATAGCCGCGTCCTTGCAGGAAACCATCTCCACGTCGCAGACCTTGCCGGTCCAGCCAGGGGAACAGTTACACTGATACTTGTTCTTGTGCTGAACGCAGGTGGCCTGATTCTCGCAGGGACTGTCCGCGCACCAGTCCACGTACTGGTCGCATCTGGCACCGGTGTATCCGTAAGGACAGTGGCAAGTGTAATACTGAACGTGATCGTGACACGTGGCACCGTTCAGGCAAGGTAAACTGTCGCACTCGTTGATGCGATACTGGCAGTTGGAGCCGGTGTAACCGGGCTTGCAGACGCAGGTATAGTTGTTGATGCCGTCGATGCATTTACCACCGTTCATGCAGCTACTGTCGGTGCAATCCTCGTCGTTGGTCTGACAATTTATGCCGGAGAAACCGAGCTGACACTGGCACGTGTACGAGTTTACGTACTCCTTACAAATCGCGCCGTTCTGACACGGTTGCGACAGACACTCGTCCACGTCGATCTCGCAGTGTTTCCCGCTGAAACCGTCCACGCAGAGGCAGGTGTAGTCGCCGATGCCGTCCAGGCAAGTGCCACCGTTCTGGCAGGGGAAGGAAGCGCAGTCGTCGGTGTTGATGATGCAATCACGACCCTCGTATCCCTTCGCGCAAAGGCACTGATACGAGCCGTTGGTGTTTCGGCAAGTGGCGCCGTTTCTGCACGGAGAGGTCATTATACACTCGTCCACGTCTTCGTCGCAGAGTCGGCCGGTGTAGCCGACCGTGCAAGTGCAGGCAAAGTCGAGGAAATTCGAGGACGGTGAACACTTGGCACCGTGAAGACACCTGTAATTCAATGTAACATCCATATTATATATTATATTATATATTATATATTATTCTCAAGAAAAATTAATAAAAATCCTTTAGCCTTCAATAAAACATTTTTAAGGAATGTTCTGAAACTTTGTTAAAACAACTTTTGATTACCACAAGGAGTTCTATATAGATATTCCTTTAGGAATGACTGTAGTTTGAAATATACTACACTGTAACAAAATTTGATCGCGTTGCTGACAATTTTTTGGTGCATAACATTCACGTTAGTTTAATTAGTTTTCAATACTGGGCAAAAAGACAGAGAAACTTTATAATACAAGCTTCTATTCATATATTTTACAAAAAAAAATATTTAAATCTTCAAAAATATACTACATTTTGGCTCTACAAAGTGTTTAAAAAAAATTAAAAGTCCACTTTACCACTTTGGTAGTTTCATCAGTGTTAATTATTAACCTCTTGCGATACTGCAATATTTTCTTATAGGTTTAAGTATAACCCAGTCAAAGCAAACAATAAATTTATTACTACTCAGTAATTTCTATCCAGTGATATTACCGACGAGTACGAAAAGAAAGCGATAAGTATTAACTGTATACGGTTTGGTCGTTCGTTATGGTCCGCAATCGGTTGTTCAGTGCAAGGGGTTAATCTCCAAAATTGTAATATTTTCTCAGTTTCAAGCAAGTATAACCCAGACAAAGCAAATAATAAATTTATTACTTCTCAGTAATTTCTATCCAGTGATATTACCGACGAGTATGAAAGAAAGCGACAAATATTAACTGTATACGGTTTGGTCGTTCGTTATGGTCCGCAATCGGTTGTTCAGTGCAAGGGGTTAATCTCCAAAATTGTAATATTTTCTCAGTTTCAAGCAAGTATAACCCAGACAAAGCAAATAATAAATTTATTACTTCTCAGTAATTTCTATCCAGTGATATTACCGACGAGTATGAAAAGAAAGCGACAAATATTAACTGTATACGGTTTGGTCGTTCGTTATGGTCCGCAATCGGTTGTTCAGTGCAAGGGGTTAATCTCCAAAATTGTAATATTTTCTCAGTTTCAAGCAAGTATAACCCAGACAAAGCAAATAATAAATTTATTACTTTTCAGTAATTTCTATCCAGTGATATTACCGACGAGTACGAAAAGAAAGCGATAAGTATTAACTGTATACGGTTTGGTCGTTCGTTATGGTCCGCAATCGGTTGTTCAGTGCAAGGGGTTAATCTCCAAAATTGTAATATTTTCTCAGTTTCAAGCAAGTATAACCCAGACAAAGCAAATAATAAATTTATTACTTCTCAGTAATTTCTATCCAGTGATATTACCGACGAGTACGAAAAGAAAGCGACGACAAATTAACTGTATACGGTTCGGTCGCTCGTTATGGTCCGCAGTGCGGTTGCCCAGCGCGGCGTGGTTAAATTCACCGATGTTTGGACTTCTTGGTACGTTCGTTTAAAAAGAAAAAAACCCAACAATTGCGTCGAGACGACGAAACAATGAAATACTCGTACTTGTTGGGGGAGCAAGGGTCCAGCTTGTCCTCGCAGTTCCTGCCGGTGTGCGGTAACTCGCAAACGCATTTGTAATCGTTGACGAGGTCGATGCAGGAGCCGCCGTTCTGGCACGGATTGTTCGCGCAGTCGTCGATGTTCGTCTCGCAGTTGGTGCCGGCGTATCCGGCCAGGCACTTGCAACTGTAACCGTTCAGATGGTCGTTGCAAGTG
Organism: Tetragonisca angustula; assembly: GCA_036937485.2. Classification (NCBI taxonomy): domain Eukaryota; kingdom Metazoa; phylum Arthropoda; class Insecta; order Hymenoptera; family Apidae; genus Tetragonisca; species Tetragonisca angustula. The sequence goes on along the minus strand of JAWNGG020000026.1, from coordinate 17,602 downwards.
CCGCCGTGCTGGCACGGGTTCGAGCCGCACTCGTCGATGTCCGCCTCGCATCTCTTGCCGCCGTAGCCGGGCAAACAGTGGCAGATGAACTGGTTGACGCCGTCCTCGCAAGTGCCGCTGTTCACGCAAGGATTGCTGGCGCACTCGTCCACGTCGCTTAAACATCTGGCGTCGTAGTAGCCGCGAGGACAGTCGCACCGGAAGCCGTTTATCAAATCTATGCACCGTCCGCCGTTCGCGCAGGGATTGCTGGCGCACTCGTTGATATCCGTTTCGCAGTGTGAGCCGGTGAAGCCTGGCTCGCACTCGCACGAGTACCTGAGAAAAAGCAAACGTGTCGCGTCCAATGAGAGAATGGAAAGTAACGACGATTTTTCTTTGTTTGGTGATTCTGTGTTTGTATGAGATTTACACAGAACGGAAAGTAACGACAAGTGTGACTTTTGCCAGGCTTGATGTTCGTCACGACGAAGAATTCGACAAGACGTCCCGTGATGGACTATTTTTGATATAATCATCATGTGATACTGTATTTGTATAATTTATATAATATTACATTATACGTGATTTGTATTATTATGTAATATTATATTTGTATAATTATACAAATATAGTATTATATTTATAACACAAATTATGTGTGATATGTTATAATTTCTATTATAAATATAATATTATTTATAACAATACAAATATAATTATGAATACAAATTATGTACAATATATTATATTTATATAACATTGTATTTGTATAATTTATATAATATTACATTACACGTAATTTGTATTATTATATAATATTATATTTGTATAATTATACAAATATAGTATTAAATTTATAACATAAATTATGTGTAATATGTTATAATTTCTACTATAAATATACTATTATTTATAATAATACAAATTATGTATAATATATTATATTTATATAATATTGTATTTGTATAATTTATATAATATTACATTATACGTAATTTGTATTATTATATAATATTATATTTGTATAATTATACAAATATAGTATTATATTTATAACACAAATTATGCGTAATACGTTATAATTTCTATTATACACAAATATGTATTACATACAAATTATAACACATTATACATAATTTGTATAATTTGTGTTATAAATGTAATGTTATTCATAATAATACAAACATAATTATAAATACAAATTATGTATAATATATTATATTTATATAATATTGTATTTGTATAATTTATACAATATTGTATTATACAAATAATGATATTACAGAATGGAAGGTAAGGATAAGTTTGATTTAATGTTCGTCACGACACAAATTTTCTACTATATTCGAAGTTTCATCAACCCGTGAGTCTATATTTGCAATTCTAATAATTTCATTTTCCTTTTTTTTTTTTTTTTTTTTTTTTTTTGGTATATAAGTCTATATAAAAACAAAAGTCAATATTTTTTTTTCTGCTACACAATACTTCAAAAAGATAAATCCCGATAAACATCCAGATAAATTCGAATAACTAAAATTTTATTGCAACAAATTTACAGGATCGGTTGGAAGATTGCGTAGCTTAATTCCTTCAGATTGTGATAATATCTATTTAGTCATAATATCAACATCAGTTATAAATATCAGTTCAGTTATACTCAGTTACATTCCCCTTCAAAGCGTAGTTTCAACATTTTAATGTCCATTTGAAACGTGACGAAGCGCACGATAATTAAAAATAAATTAAAATAAGCAATTGCAGACCCACCTGTTGATACCGTCGATGCACCTCGCCCCGTTTCTACACGGATTGCTGTAACATTCGTTCACGTTCACTTCGCAGTTGGTCCCGGATGTTCCAGGCCTGCAAATGCACTGGTAGCCGTTGATACGATCCTCGCACCTACCGCCGAATTGGCACGGATTGCTCTCGCACTCGTCGATCTGCGTTTGACACAGCTTCCCGGTGAATCCCGGGAAGCAGTTGCAGCTGAAGCTGTTCTCGCCGTCGATGCAGCTGCCGCTGTGACAGGGATTCGACTGGCAGTCGTTGATGTTCGTCTCGCAGGATGCACCGGTGAATCCTGGCGGGCAGTCGCACGTGTACTTGGCTATCGAGTCCTGACAGACGCCGCCGTTCTTGCACGGCGACGAGGCGCAGTCGTCTATGTTGATCTGGCAGTGAGAGCCGGCGAATCCGTTCGCGCAGTTGCATTTGAACGAGTTGATCAGGTCGGTGCAAACGCCACCGTTCAGGCACGGCTTCGCCGCGCACTCGTCGATGTCGATCTCGCACTGCGTCCCGGTGAAACCTGAAAGAAAGGAAACGACGTTACGAAAGAATTATGAAATAATATGTTATATCATATAATACATAATATGTAGTATAATGATATTAAATTATATTACATTGTATTACAGGATATTAAAATTTAAATTTCAAGATATTATGTATATTATACTATATTATGTTATAAGATATTAAAATTTAAATATTAAGATATTATAAGAGATATATATATATTATATTATATAATATATATAATATTATATTGTAAGATATTGAAATTTACATATTAAGATATTATAAAAGATATTATATATACTATATTATATTATAAGATATTAAAATTTAAATATTAAGATATTGTAAAAGATATTATATATATTATACTATATTATATTATAAGATATTAAAATTTAAATATTAAGATATTATAAAAGATATTATATATATTATATTATAAGATATTAAAATTTAAATTTTAAGATATTATATATATTATACTATATTATATTATAAGATATTAAAATTTAAATATTAAGATATTATAAAAGATATATATATATATATATATATATTATATTATAAGATGTTAAAATTTACATATCAATATATTGTAAAAGATATTATACATATTATATTATATTATAAAATATTAAAATTTAAATATTAAGATATTATAAAAGAATTAGAACACACTAGATACACAAGAAACTGTTGTGACAGATAGTTTGAAAAAAAAAAAGGGTTTATCTTTCCCTAAACTTCGCTTCGTTCTCCATTTTTTAAAAATTGAACGTGATTCGCAGGCATCCTCGAGCAGGCGAATAAAGTCGTGAGACGGATGATCGTCGCAATTAGCCTCAATTAGCCACGACAGTCGAAAGGGGGGGGGGACCAGATGAACCAGATAGGCCGCTAATTGCATCTTCGATCGATCGATTTTTTTTCTTTTTCTTTTTATGCTTCTTCACTCTCACTCGTTTTTGTCCATCGGACGATGATGCCCGGACACTGATAATTGCATCAATTATCGACAGTAATTACACGTAACTCGATGACTCGTCGGTAACCGCGTTGGAAAAACTTTTTATTAAAACGCCCACCCGATGGCGTTTGAAATTTTGATGAAATTTCTGCGGCACTGGCTTATTTTGCATCGGCAACAGACATTGACAAAATAGAACTGCAAGATTCTACGAACAACGATAAGAATCCGATCCGTGAAACTTCCGCTGATTACGCGATCGAAATGGCGCCCAGTTGGAACACTGGGGATGGCAGAGAGCTAATTTAAAAGAACAAGCCAGGGAATTCAGTAACGAATCCAAAGAGCGCGGCCACCGATAAATTCCTTGCCCGTGTATGGCAGAATTCTCAATGGGAGAAAGTTATCGTTCGAGTTCGCTTGGCCTTCCGCGTTAGAGCGATTCGATCGAGCAGCGTAAAATACTGCATCGGACAGATATCAAAATCTCGGTTCTCGCCGGGTCTACTTTCTCGGTATCTTCTGATCGAGGAAAAGAAAGTTACTTAACATTTTGAACAACTTCTTAACTCACGCGTTGTTCGCGATTGGATTTGCTCAACTGTGAATATCCTTCTCTTGGATTCACTTGCAATGTTCGCAAATGTCTGCACGTTGTTATTTTAATAAAGAAGCATAAAACATACAGATATTTGTATGAGTTACTGGTCGATAAATTTTATTTTTTATCCGAGGATCCAACAGAATAATTTATCCGATGATTGCGTTATAACTTGTTCAACTATGGATACTTTCTCTTGGATTCTCCGGAGCAAAGTTAATATCCGTAAATGTCTGTACGTTGTTATTTTAATAAAGAAACGTAAAACATACTGATATTTGTATCAGTATACCGGTCGATAAATTTTATTTTTTTTATCGGGGATCCAACGGAATAATCGATCTGACAAGCAGATTATAATTTATTCAACTGTATAAATACCCTTCCTCGAATTCTCTGGAGCGAAGCCAACATTTGTACGCGTGTGCTGCTGTTATTTTAAGGAAGAAACATAAAACACGCGGAACGTTCGTATATCGTAGTCAATAAATGTTCTCAGCGAAGCATCACGAGCATTCTACGCGAATGCTATCTATATCAGAAGTTCGCGTACGTACGTACCGGGTTAATAAACAGATCGTGTAGAAGAATTTACCAATACAGATTTTCCAGCCGCTTGTTCGCAGAAATATCGATGCCGTTCGCCAACCGGATGACGCATGGATCTTTGTCGTATTTACATTCACTTGATATTTCTCCATTCAGACAACGACGCGGTTAATTCAGCTGTGAACGCACGTACACCGATGGCGGATCCTTGTCGTTTCCTCTCGAACCCTTAAGGGCACTGTACGCAACCTACGTTTTCCTACACCGTGAATCGTTAAATATACTCACTAGTTGGTGTTATCTTCCACGAACGTTTTTTTTTTCAAATGTTGCTTTTTTAAATTAAGTCTCATATAAATGAAATAGAATTAAATATACTCTTTGACAATTTTTCACTAGTTGGCGTCATCTTCCACGAACGTTTTTTTTTCAAATGCTGCTTTTTTAAATTAAGTCTCATATAGATAAAATAGAATTAAATACACTCTTTGACAATTCTTCATTCTTACTGTTATCTTCTACGAACGACTTTTTTTTTCTTTTTAAATGAACAAACTCACTTGCTACTTTATTAAATTGAATCTCATATAAATAAAACAGAATTAAATATACTATTTGACAATTTTTCACTAGTTGGTGTTATCTTCCACGAACGTTTTTTTTTCAAATGCTGTTTTTTTGAATTAAGTCTCATATAAATAAAATAGAATTAAATACACTCTTTGACAATTTTTCATTCTTGCTGTTATCTTCCACGAACGACGTTTTTTTTCTTTTTAAATGAACAAACTCACTTGCTACTTTTTAAAAGTAAATCTCATATAAATAAAATAGAATTAAATACACTCTTTGACAATTTTTCATTCTTGCTGTTATCTTCCACGAACGACTTTTTTTTTCTTCTTAAATGAATAAATTCACGTGCTACTTTTTAAAATTAAATCTCATATAAATAAAGTAGAATTAAATACACTCTTTGACAATTTTTCATTCTTGCTGTTATCTTCCACGAACGACTTTTTTTTTCTTTTTAAATGAACAAACTCACTTGCTACTTTTTAAAATTAAATCTCATACAAATAAAATAGAAATAAAATAGAAATAGAAATAGAAATATTTCACGTACGATGTGCATAAAAATCGGAGATCTTGACCTCGACTACACGACTACAATAGCGATTCGTTTCGCGAGATCTGCGTAGGAGAGCAGGCTACGGCGCGCGCGCGCGCGCTCTCAGGATCAACGACGATGAAGATGATGATGACTAGCTTCCACAAGGTTCCTCGGACCTTGATCCTGGGATCGTATCCACGATGCGAAAACGAATCAAACGGAAATCGAACGGCGGCGCTTGGCTAACGGTATCGAAGATTGCGGGGAACAATGCGAAAGAACTCGCGTTGCAGGGAGGCCTGTTGTTGCATCGCGAGGAATTAGAAAAGTTTTCGCTCGATTCGTTGTTGTCTCGATGGTACGTTATTGCCTGGGATTTGTCTTCTCTCAAGAGGCGGGGAGAAACGTAGAGACTTGAAAAGAAAAACGTGATCGATGACTTTCTGAATCGATCGTGTGTATTGCTTAAAGTCACGATAACAAGAAAATAAGAAGATGAAAGATTAAAAATTTTTAAATAAAGTTTATCTCGAGCAAAACGACTCGACTGATTTCAAGTCGATTCTTCTTCTTTGCGATCTTTGCTTGCAAATTTAACTTTTCCGCCAGAAGATGAGAGAATGGCGTGTGTAATAGCAACGATAAAAAAATCGTCGACCGCAGTCTGACGAGAATCGGATCCGCATCGATCCGCTCGTCGTGTCGGTTGGCGCGCTGGCAACTCCCACGTTTAGCCAGGCGTGTTCGGATAATTGTAATCTATTGCCTCGGCAGTGTTCTCGAACCAGCCTACGCGCATTGATAAACTATGCGAAACCCAACACACACGCACGCACACTCACACGGCTCCGCGGATCCACACACCATCCACGAGATCCATCCTCCTCCAATCCTTTCCTTTTGCATCGAGAGCGCCTCTCACCTGTCCTCGTCGCCCTTCTCCGCCCTTCTCCTCTCAGCTTGTATGCTTTGCCTAACGAACGTGAACGCGAATCTACGGAAAGGACGCGTACGTACACGCCTTTGTGAACGGTGAAATGTGAGCTCGCCGTTTTATTCTGTTTGCACATTTTGGATTTCGATTAGAGGAAGCGAAACGCTCGACTACCTTGTGCTCGAGGTTTCGATTAGATTTCTTCTCCATTTAGTTTTATACCAATGATATAACTATCAGAGATCTAATAAGGTCTTCGTAAGTCGTGAGAGGTTTGAGATAGTTTGAATTACGGCAGGAGTTATCGAACGAGATTCCTGAAACGTTCAACTATTTTCACGTGATACGACGACCGTGAATTAGGATTATCTATGGAAACTAGATTTCGTATCGTAGAACTAGACCGATTCGAACTGTCAGAGATCTAACAAGGTCTTCGCAAGTCGCAAGACGTTTGAGATAGTTTGAATTACGGTAGGAGTTATCGAACGAGATTCCTGAAATGTTTCAACCATTTGCACGTGATATGATGGCTATGAATGAGGATTATCTATGGAAACTAGATCTCGTATCGTAGAACTAGACCGATTCGAACTATCAGAGATCCAACGAGATCTCCACAAATCGCAGAGGAGGATTGAGATTGTTTAATTTATCGAATTCATTTTACCGAATAAAATTCGTAAAATCCATCGCTATTTGTACATTATACGACGAGAATAAGCATCATCTGCCAAAACTAAATCTCGTGTCATAAAACTAGACCGATCCAAACAGAAAGATCTTCATAAATCGCAGAGATTCGAGACAGCATAACTTGCCGAACGAAATTGCTGAAATGTTCAACTATTATGAAATGAATGAAGACGATTTGCCAAAACTGGATTTCACATCTTCAAACTGGACTGATTCGCTGGCAGACGTCTTCGATCGAGACGAGCACGAGAACATCACGGTGGGACGTAATTTACGCGCGAGGTAAGAAAGTGCTATTAATCAACAACAGCCGCCACCCACCGACTGAGTGCGTTCACAATTTCTACGCGAAACGTTTTTACTCCCCCCTATCGAACGAATATCTCTACGAAACGGCGATCCAGCCGTTTTCCAACGAGGCATCGGATTTTCTAATTTAACTTGCTACGCACGTCGAGAATCTTTTGTCCCAAAATTGCAATATTCTCTCAGTTTCAAGTATATTTCAGTAAAACAAAATAGGCAAAAACAAATAATAAATTTATTACTTCTCGATAATTTCTATCAAATGATATCATACCGACGAGTTCAAAAAGAAAGCGACGAATTATTTGCAGTGTACGGTTCGGTCACTCGTTATGGTCCGCAATCAGTTGCCAGCGCAAGGGGTTAACCTCCAAAATTGTAATATTTCCTCAATTTTAAGTATATTTAAGCAAAACAAAATAGGCAAAACGAATAATAAATTTATTACTTGTCAATAATTTCGATCCAGTGATATCATACCGACGAGTTAAAAAAAAAAGCGACGAATTGTTGTATATGGTTTGGTCACTCGTTAAGGTCCGCAATCAGTTTTCAGCGCAAGTGCTACCTCTTGCGCTGCAATGACGTGCCACGCACGTCGACAATTTTTTGTCCCAAAATTGCAATATCTTCTCAGTTCTAAGTATATTTAAGCATAACCCAGGAAAAACAGGTAGTAAATTTGTTAAATTACTTCTCAATAATTTCTATCCAGTAATATACCGACGAGTTCAAAAAGAAAGCGACGAATTGTTGGATATGGTTTGGTCACTCGTTAAGGTCCGCAATCAGTTTCCAGCGCAAGTGCTACCTCTTGCGCTGCAATGACGTGCCACGCACGTCGACAATTTTTTGTCCCAAAATTGCAATATCTTCTCAGTTCTAAGTATATTTAAGCATAATCCAGGCAAAACAGGTAGTAAATTTGTTAAATTACTTGTCAATAATTTCTATCCAGTAATATCATACCGACGAGTTCAAAAAGAAAGCGACGAATTGTTGTATATGGTTTGGTCACTACTCGTTAAGGTCCGCAATCAGTTTCCAGCGCAAGTGCTACCTCTTGCGCTGCAATGACGTGCCACGCACGTCGACAATTTTTTGTCCCAAAATTGCAATATCTTCTCAGTTCTAAGTATATTTAAGCATAATCCAGGCAAAACAGGTAGTAAATTTGTTAAATTACTTGTCAATAATTTCTATCCAGTAATATCATACCGACGAGTTCAAAAAGAAAGCGACGACTTGTTGTATACGGTTCGGTCACTCGTTATGGTCCGCAATCAGTTGCTCAGCGCGAGTGGTTAAACGCGCGTTGTTCTGTGTCCGTGCTTCCTATATACAGAGACCCGTCGTGTTCCTAGTCACGTTGAATATGTATCGGGCCTGGTATCAGGTGATTATGACGATCGAGGAAGCAAACCGACAACCGCTTCAAAGACGCCGCGTTGCGTTCGGTCGATGCAACGAATGTTAATAGGGATTCGTGATAGGAAAAGCTTATCGATGCTCCGGATTGCGGATCAACGACGTACAATGGCCGAGTGAATTGTATTTGAACGATGATCGATAGCGATACCTATCGTAATCGGGCGTCTTATCGTTTTAGAATCTGTAAGAATGCATACCATTAATATTCGGACACTTGAATATTGAAATTGTTGTAATTTCACAAAGAGAATAAATTGGGACTCATTTTAAATTTCGGAGGCTCTACTTTTAAAATGCATCGTTTATTTTATTCCAACATATTTTCGTGTATGCATTGTGTACTAGACGACAAAGTGAAAGCTTTTTTTTTTTCGAAAGTGCTATAGATTGTCATAGTACGTAAAGTCGATGAAACATTTCTCTCGTGACTTGAAGATTGGAGCTTCTCCTTTGCAACAACTTGCTGTAAGAAATTCTTTTTCGTTCATTTATTGAACTTTGAATGTAACGACGAAAATGGTAAGATTTCATAAGAATATTCGTTGTCTAAGTCTAATATTTAAAGCTCAATGGAACGGAGAAAAAAATCGCGGACCTTTATGAAGGAGATTCAGGTTCGTGAAAAAAGTTTTTCAACATTCTTATACACTACGATAATTTATAGCATTTTCTCTTCACTTACGCATCCGTCGCGCGAAATAAAAACATTTTGGAATGAAACTCTTTAAAAAATTTGCTTTGAAAGTAAAGGCTACAAGCTTCGAAATAAACTCAAATTTATTACCATACCATTTCTTTTTCTAAAATTTGTAAAAATTGTAACATTTTAATTCCAATTTTTTAAAATTACTACAGTTCGAATATTGTCTGAATATCGATGTGATTCGTTAAAATTACGCAGAAGAGTATAGTTACAATCCTTGACGTTGTCAAGGTTAAAATCAACGACCATATACGGCTATAATATTTGAGACAATGTCCACCATTCGATGTATCGTCGACAACTTCAAATGTAGAGGAAAAGAGAGAAACAGAGAGAGAGAGAGAGAGAGAGAGAGAGAGAGAGAGAGAGAGAGAGAGAGAAGAGAAAGCAAAGTAATTTCCTCTTTCTCGAGATATGTACCTTCAATGCCGGCGAAATTGACGACGCCCATCAAACACATCGTTGGCATTACCGTGCGGTCGCGGAATCCTTTGAAGATAGTACGTGATTCTCGATCACGAGGGAACGTGACCTCTGGCATCGATCCATATCGGGACGGAGGTTCATTCGTGCGTTTACGCGAATGAACGAAAAAATGATTGAAACGATCGAAACGGCTGTTTTGTTGCGAATTCTGTTTCCGTGGTATTTATTCCGGATTTCACACGGTGGTCCCGTGACTTTCGAGGCTCGAAAATCGTCGTTCGGTTTTTAACCACTTGCGCTGGTAACTGATTGCGGACCATAACGAGTGACCAAACCATATACAATAATTTGTCGCTTTCTTTTTGAACACGTCGATATGATATCGCTAGATAGAAATTATCGAGAAGTGATAAATTTATTATTTGCTTTGCCTATTTTCTTTTACTTAAATATACTTAGAACTGAGAAAATATTACAATTTTGGAGGTTAACCACTTGCGCTGGCAACTGATTGTGGACCACAACGAGTGACCGAACCGTACACTGCAAATAATTCGTCGCTTTCTTTTTGAACTCGTCGGTATGATATCATTTGATAGAAATTATCGAGAAGTGATAAATTTATTATTTGTTTTACTTAAATATACTTAGAACTGTGGAAATATTACAATTTTGGAGGTTAACCACATGCGGTGGCAACTGATTGCGGACCATAACGAGTGACCAAACCATATACAATAATTTGTCGCTTTCTTTTTGAACTCGTCAATATGATATCGTTAGATAGAAATTATCGAGAAGTGATAAATTTATTATTTGTTTTACTTAAATATACTTAGAACTGAGAAAATATTACAATTTTGGAACAAAAAATTCTCGACGTGCGTGGCACGTCATTCCAGCGCAAGAGGTTAATTATAGGAAAAAAAGATTCCGCGTCACGGAATCTGCGCATTAAAGAGAAATTTTTTGCCCCATACCCGCCAATCAACTTCGTTTTTTGCTACATGTTTGCGAAAATTCTCGGGGGCGTTCCACTCGCTGCTCGGAAACTGAAACGTGACCAAGAAATTTGTTTCCTCGAGGCTCTCTCGAACGAAACGAATAAGTTGTAAATTTAGGAGTCAGAAATTCTGTTTCTTGTTCTCCCGGTAATTTGAAATCACGCGCGCGCAGACTGACGATGAAATTTGCTTTCGTCTTTATCGTGAAATCACGTTTAACGCGCCTCTGTATATTTGATATATTTTGAGAAGAGAAAATTGAAATTGGTGTGTGTGTTATGTTACGTGAGATATTCTTTGTGGAAAAGTCACGGCGTTGACACTTTTTCGGCGGGTTATTTGTACTAAATTCAGCTGGGAATTTACAATATTATTTGCAGATAACAGCAGCAAAAAATGCCACCAAAAACTTTCGATGTATAGATATTATATTTATAATAATATATTTATATTATTCTCATGATATTTACTTATATGTACATATTCATGTAAATAATATAAAGTTACATATCAATATTTATATTTATATTGCAATTGCATCGAAGAAGTGTTGAAATCATTCGTAAATAATCATCCAAAAAATTCGTCTAACCCGAGCTGTGAGCCAATTCAAAAATCTCGTGTCAATTATCGATCGAGTAAAATGTAATTTTGTAGTTACAAGGATACGGTAACAAGGAACAATTATTTGAAACAATCTTCACTACATGTGCTCCTCTAGGAGGTTTATATTTTTCTGTTACATTATATTTAATTAATATGGAGCAAAATATGGAGCAAAACAAGCAGTATTCCCGGCGTTCGATGCTCTTTTATTTCCACAAAGGGAAAAAAATGCAATCCAGGAGAAAAGATATACGTGCTATATATGCGGAAGAAGCGACAACGTGCATGTGAAAATTGGTTCGTCGAATTTCGAGCTGGCGGTGCGAAGACGTTCGTTTTCCACGCATTTCCCTGTCGCCTCTCGATCGAGCGTAATTCGAGCAAATATCTCTCCACAATGCACTAATGAGGCAATGGTAAGTAAATGGCGGTAGACACAACGAGACGAGTGTTTCGAGTGATCGAGGTGCCTGCCTGGTCTGGGTCCAGCGATCCAGGGTCGAAGGTCGAGCTGCGCGGAAGAAGAAAAAGGCAAGAGACGGTGAACACCTGTGAGAGGCCAGATGATTTTCGCGATTAACGGTTGCGGCTGGGGCAGCCACTCGGCTACTTGAGCGAAAAAGAGAGAGAGAGAGAGAGAGAGAGGGAGCTGTCCACTTCGATGGCCCCCGGTGATGATGTTAATGCACGACGACGTAACGACGAGTCGAATCGCCGCCGGTTGTTCGAAAAGAGGGTCTCATCAAGGAAACGACAAGAGCTCTCTCTCTCTCTCTCTCTCTCTCTCTTAGTCAAAGAATTTCGTCGAACGAACGACACAAAAGTCGACGTAAAGAGAGTAAAATTTCTCTCCAGTCTTGCGATAATTAATTAAGCATGCAGGTCTCTCTGTTGATTGAGATATAAAACAGTGCCTTGCAATTTATAATTTAACGAGTACGTGAATTACGTTTTAAATGAAAAACAAAAAAAAAAAAAATCAATACAGAACGTGAATCCCCGCTGAAAGAAGCGAATGTCAGCCACCAACGTCAGCGGAACGCAATTACTCAACCGCTCGTAACTGCTTCAATCACCGCGGGATGCGCGCGCGTCTAACGCGTTAACGCTTCGCGTTAAAAGACTGAAATTGAAAGACTCGCGGCTTTTTTACCGACGTCATCGTATAAATCATTCTCCGTTGAACGGCCGGAGCTAAACAGAAAATCATCGAAAGGGAAGCCCCTGTGGAAGCAAGGTTCTCTTCTTTCTCGAATCGCCTAATCCCCCGACGCCTGGAGAGAAGACGTCGTACAGCACACGTACGGTTGCGCGGGAAAATGACGGCATTACCCACGCCTGTTTTTCTGTAAAAACACGCCCTCCAGCCGCATATCTGGCCAAGTTAACTGTAAATCGCGGAGCCTTTCCCCGTCTGACAAACCGTCCAGGGATATTCTCCTCTCTCTTTCTTTCTCTCTCCCCTCCCTTCTGATCGAAGCTTCCATCAAAAGACAGGGAACAACCTTTGCGGCTACGCGCGTACGATTCAAACTCTCTCGCGGTGCTCGCCTCGAGATAACGGGTCGCGTAAATAGCTAATCGGACGCGAGAGATAAACGACGAAAATCTGAACGAATCGTCGACACGAACCGCGCCTTCTCTCGTCTCGTGGAATGGAAAAAATCCGTAGGAATCGGAAGACTCTCGTTTCCCGAGAGACGATCTTCGACGGAGAGAAAAAAGAAAGGAAGAAAGAAAGAGAGAACGAACCGCACCCGTGACGCGTGTACATCACGAAGAAATAACTGTATATTCGCGGGGGCGAGGGAGAGGCGGGAGGGATAGAAAAATTCCGGAAGCCGATTGCGTTTCTGAATACCCCGTTGGATTCCTGCTATTAATTGGCCAAGACGCAGCCTGAATTTATCCCCTTTCTCCGTCGCTTTCGAACGAAGGAGGATGCTGCTGTGAATTCTTTTCTTCGGACGGTGATTGTAAATTAATTGCTGTAACTTTTCATCAAATGAATTTAAAATTCTTCACTTTCTTTATATCCTCTGTATTTTATATTTATTATTGGTTTATTAATTGATTTAAATCGAATTTTAATTGAAGGTGAGTCGGTGTTAGAATTGGTTTAATAATATTTTATCTTATATATAAATTTATAAAATGTATATAAATATAATATTGTTAGTAATAATTCGAGGTGTTTTAGCTCGAATTCGATATGATTATTTAATATACATATACATATATGTTGAATAGAATTATTAATTTTGATTTTATATTACTTAATTTGTTTATATTTAATTTAATCGAATATATTATATTATTGCATTATGTTATATTATATTTAATTTATTTACATTTAATAATTTTATATTACTTAATTTATCTATATTTATTTGTATTCAAAGAATTAATTATATTAATCAATAATAATTTTTATTAAATACACCTCTCTCCTGCTATTCATTGGCTGCGACGCAAATTTCTCTGTTGCTCTCGAATGAAGGAGAATGCTGTGACGGTACACACCTCTCTCTCTCTCTCTCTCTCTCCCGCCCTCTCATCATTAGCGATTGTGACCCAAGCGGTCGATGCGTTCCGCAGCTCGCCTAAGGAGGTTCCACTTGGTGGAAAATTTATCTATCGATGGGACTGTCCGAACGAACCGAGGAAGATCAGGGTGTTTCGAATTGTCAAGGTTGTTCGTTGCCTCCGTCGTTCAATTTTCTGCCCGATGAAAATTGTTAATTCCATTTCTCTCTCGTCCCTTGTTCGCGCTGCGCCTTTCAAGCTTCCTGAAACTCTGAATAAGGCGGAGAACTGGTCGTGAAACGAACGAAGCCATCTCGCGATTCCCAAGACGGGAGAGGTTCGTCGCGTTCGTCACAGACTCGTTTCTCAGTTCTTTCTTTCGTTTCTTTTTCGTTTCTTTTTTATTTTTACCGCCGGACGACTCGATTAATCGATCGTAATTGGCCGCCGAGCAATGCTCGCGTGACGGGAAAGGACGCGGCTATTCGAGGAAAACTATCCTCCCTGAATCTGTGGTTTTTCCGGTTCTCGATAACGGGCACCAGAAATGCACGCTCGTTGCTCGATCGACGGGTTAATTTGACTGAAAAGGTGATTCAACTATCGTTTCTCTCTGTCGAAAACGCAGTCGCTGCTTCGTCTCTCCGTGCCGATTTTTACGGAACGATTTGAACCACGATGGCGAATCAAATAAGCGGGTCAAAGTTCGTGGTAAAAATTCCACGAAAAAAATTGATCCGCGAGGATGTAAATTACGAATCCTCAAAACACGCGAAATCTTCTCGCGAGTCCGCCGCAAACCTTGTAATCGACCTTGTTACTCGAGACGTTCAAATTGCATCTCGCCGAGGGAACGAATCTGCAATTTCGTTTTCTGATCGGCGTGGATCGTTTAATCGACGGTCAGAGGTATCACGTGAAAAAAATGTAAAAACCGTGAATGTTATCGCACGAGATTTTAAGCCCATTGTTTCACAATTTCCTCGATATAACGGCCAACGTTCGACTCGCATGGTAAACGTAAGAAGAAGCTACATAAGAAAAAGAAAGAAAGATGTTAAATAAACGAAAAGCAAAAAGTAACGAAAAAAGAAAAAAAAGAAAAAACGGAATGGCCACCGCGGGGCGTCTAATTAATGAAACGACGAAGGACGTTTCGGTATGTCGTGTGACACGCACGCAGCGACTTCTTTTCGGTTTCGTTCGACGTCCTTGGAGGACCCGAGCAGATTCCCGTTTGATTAACGATGAATTATCGGCCGCGATCCAGCAAACCGATCCCGGGCGAGGGCGATCGGAAGCGATTCGAGGAGCAGGATGCATCGCGTGCGTGCGTAATGTCCATTAAAATGCGCGGTCTCTCGCCGGGAAGTCGACGAACCGGGTACCAAACGAACGAAATGCCGCCACGAGAGAAACGAAAAGACGAGGAGCTTTTTCTGTCGCGGAACACCGCCGTCTCCAAAGATGGAGAGGCAACGATCGGTGGGTCAGACGAACGATGAGATCAACAAGTAAATCAAAACTCGCCGAGATTTATAGGCTTTATAGACGAGAGTATGAAAAGAAATCGACGGTTGAGAGCGAGATTTTCGACTGTATATCGAGAGAGCTCGTTTCAGCGGGCCAAGTGTCGAGAGTCTCGATTTGGAAGGACTGCGGGACTGATTCTTGGAAGGAAGTCTTCTCGACGAATTTAGAAAATTCCCAGCGCGACGCAGGATTTTCACGCGAGTGTTTTCAAATTATCGAACTTTCGAAGTCTGGAATGCTTTCAATTAATTTTCGTGATATTCGTCTTTGGCGTGCTCGTTTGGGAGCGAACTGTACCAAAGTACTAGAAACGGTACAAGGTACACGCGTAAAATTATACATTTTTTCGCTCTACGAGAGTTTGAAATTCATTTATTATAACGATATACGTGGAATAACTAGAAAATACACTATACAACAGAGAAGTAACTTTGTTTATGTCAAATGAATATGTAGCGGCCTACAGCGCCTCGAGTACGAGTCTCGAACACTGACTGGTACAAGCCGCAAGTGGCTGTGCGCCTAGCGTCCAAGTCTAGCAATATTCGATGTTAAGAAAGCAGAGTGCAGAACACCGCTAGGATGGGTGGACCGTCCAGCGAGTAATAATTATGACAATAAGCGTCTGGGGTAATCAGCCCCACTGATGAGTCTCTAGGCAGCGACTCTGAGACGAAACGCACA
Organism: Tetragonisca angustula; assembly: GCA_036937485.2. Classification (NCBI taxonomy): domain Eukaryota; kingdom Metazoa; phylum Arthropoda; class Insecta; order Hymenoptera; family Apidae; genus Tetragonisca; species Tetragonisca angustula. The sequence goes on along the minus strand of JAWNGG020000026.1, from coordinate 1,236 downwards.
ACCTTCTCTCACCTTACCCCTTACCCCAAATCCTACATCCTTCCACCATCCTCATTATAACAGTAAATAAATAAAATGTCTAGGTACAATATAGTTATACTCTTGAAACCCTTCAAATAAACTATCCCGAGATACCAGAAATGGTATATGAATGTGAAGTTTGGGAGATACTGCAAGATACATAAAATTATAAATTTTTTGGCTCTTTAAGAGCTTCAAATTCATTTACTACTGTAACAAATGTAAAAACCAGAAAATACACTATATAACAGAGAGAAATCACTTTGTTCGTGTTAAAAATGTTCATGTATCGAATGAATAAACTATCCCAAGATACCAGAAATGGTACACGACGTGGGAGAGTCTACGTAAGATGTATATTTTTTGGCTCTTTGACAATTTCCTTCAAAGGATATTCGTATCCTCGAAGCACGAAGCAGAACCTTCGTTCGTGCGTCCAACGTGCTTCACCAAATTCGATAGACGCGGCACTTGAAGCATATGTACATATACGTTCACCGAAACATTCCGCGGCTGAGAGAAAAGAAAGCACGGTACATAATACTGGAAGTACACGATTGCGTAACGTCTGCCCGTATTTCTCATGGATATAAGGGATAAGCCACGCTGGTAACGTTCGCGGTTGGCCTGGTGCTTTCGCCCGGTTCTCCACACTCTCCCGGACACGCGAACACCAGGGGAGAGAAAGAGAGAGAGAGAGAGAGAGAGAGAGAGAGAGAGAGAGAGCACTCTCGGCGTGGCACGCCGTTCCTTCGGTTACACATATGCGAGAGATCTCTGCGCGTCGGCTGTGCGCCACACCCAGGTCGTAACACCGTCTCCGACGCATTTTTCACCGTCGCCGGCTGCTGATACGCTATCTCCTGTGACGAAGGGGGAGGGGGGGGGCTGTTGCTCGCGACCCCCGTGTATCCCAGGACCTCGGTCCTGAGAGAATTATTCGCTGACAGACCCGCTGCCTACTTTCTTCTTCAACTAACTCCTAAATGTGGATACCTGTCGAGCGTCGAATAGAGAGAGAAAGAGAGAGAGAGAGAAAGACACAAATACACACACCTGAGACAAAAAGTCCCCTCTCTACTCCAACGTACAATGCAGGCATATGGAGATTTTTGAGCAAGCGCGTTCGAAGTTTGGTGGAGAGGACGCGTTGATCGATGGTGATAAAAGCTTCGACTTCCAGCCGAGACGCTTCGTCAAGGAACAAACAAATCT